>CM074740.1:56706657-57306657 GCA_037367245.1 Phrynocephalus guinanensis
TTGGCATTTTTATTTATCTATTTATTTATTTATTTATTTATTATTTATTTATTCCCCACCCGATTCCACCTGATTGGGTATGGGAAAGGGCAGGATTTTTAAATTCCCCCCCCCACTGAAGCCCCATGCTACAGCTGATTGGCAGTGGCTTTGGAAGGAAATAAAGTTTGCATTTTTCCCCCACGTTGGGGGGGGGGACTGCCATCTTTTCCCCATAGGAATGCATTGCTTCAATGAATTCCTATGGGAAAGCGAAAAATGAAGTGAATGAAATGGAAATTTCCATTTTGTTTCAATTCATTTTTCTTTGATAGGTCTCTTAATTATTCATTTCGTTCATTAACAAAATGAATAATGAACAACAAAATGGACTAAAAATTCATTTCATGCCCACCTGTAGAAATTTAAATCTGATTAGAGCATAAGAACATAAGAACATAAGAACATAGCAACAGCCTTCCTGAAACAGCCCACAGCCCATACAGTCCAGCATTCTGTCTCACACAGTGGCTCACCATTTGCTTCAGGGTATTCCTAAGCAGATGTCTTCACCTGCTTATGATTCCCTGCAAACAGTATTGAGAGATATCCTGCCTATCTCTCCAACCTGGAAGTTGTCCATAGGCGTCCATAATTATAGCCACTGATAACCTAATTCTCCATGAACTTGTCCAAGCCTTTCTTAAAGCTGTCAAGGTTGACAGCTGTCACCACTTCTTTTGGCAGGGAGTTCCATAGATCAGTGATCCTCTGGATGAAAAAGTACTTTCTCTTATTTGTTTGAGATCTAGCACCCAAATTTTCATGGAGTTCTAGTGTTGTGCGATAGGGAAAACAGCTTTTCCTTATTTGCTTTGTCTACACTCTGTATGATTTTATAAACTTCAATCAGGTCTCCTCTTAGGTGCCGTTATTTGAGAGTGAAGAGGCCCAGACGTTACAGCCTCAGAGGGTAAGGAAAGTGTTGCAGTCCTCTAATCATTCTGGTTGTCCTCTGCACTTTTTTCCATTTCCATAATATCCTTCTGGAGGTATGGTGACCAGAACTGTACACAATGCTTCAGATGGGGCCTCACCACAGATTTATAAAGAGGCAAAATGACACTTGCTGACTTATTTTCTATACCCTTCCTAATGATCCCTATCAATGAGCTTGCTTTTTTCAGTGCTGTGGCACACCGGATTGACACCTTCATTGAGCTGACCACCAAGACACCAAGGTCCCTTTCCTGGTTTGTTGCAGAGAGTTCAGACCCCATCAGTTTAGGGTGTTGTTATTTTTTTGCCCCAACGTGCATCACTCTGCACTTGCTAATGTTGAAGCTCATTTGCCACTGGTTTTCCCACTCCCCCAGAGTCAAGAGAGCCCTCTGGAGCTCCTTACAATCTCTCTCAATTTTTAGTACCCTGTATAATTTAGTGTTGTCAGCAAATTTGGCTACCTTGCTATTTACTCCTACTTCTGGATCATTTATGAAGTGGTTGAAAAGCAGGGGTCCCAGTACAGAACCTTGGGAGACCCCACTCTTTACCTCCCTCTACTTGGAGAAGTATCCATTTAGTGCTACCCTCTGTTTTCTGTCCCTTAGCCAGTTGCTGATCCAGGACAAGACCTGTTCCTTGATTTCAAGACTGGCAAGTTTATTCAAGATCCTTTGGTGTGGGACTTTGTCAAAAGCCTTCGGAAAGTCCAGATAAACAATGTCAAATGGATTTCCCTTATCCACATGCTTGCTGACTATCTCAAAAAATTTCATCATGTTATGCCTGTACTGCATAAAACTGTGTTCACGACCTGGGTTTTCCCCTGGCAGGCTCAAGGTTCATCAGCAAAACTGACCGTTTGTTAACTTCTGGGGGGGATTACCTGCTGCACACTGTATTCAAAATTTTAAACCGCCCACCGAAGACTACTTGTAGTGGTATGGGGCGGTGTTACACATTGCAGAAGCTACACTTTTCCAGTCATAAGGGGACAGCACAATGCCTGATTCTTTGAGTGGTACTGGAATCCGATGTACCCAGCATACACAAAACAGTGAGCCGCCCCAGAGTTTAGAATCTCCCGACCATCAGCCCAAGTCACATCAGAAAAGGTCCTTGAGGACTCATTGCCTGGGAACCCTTCGGTATGCTCCATTCTCGGGGTTCCTTCAAGGATGGAGCTGCCCTTTTACTTGATAGCAGCACTTATTGAGGAACGCTTTAACATGGTAAGCGAAATGTCCTCCTCCCCCACTGCAGAGATGATGAAAGCGTCGTCTTGCCTTTTATCTGGGGTGGCTTAGCTCCCATTCATAGGCTTGGATCCACTTCCCTCCCGGGATTGCAGATAGCTAGGTTGCTTGAGAGAGAGGACGTTTTCAGGCGTCCATCTATTCTCATGTAATGAGTTCTGCAATGTGTTTGGTTGTCTACCCTGCAGAGTTCATCCAGCACTTCAGTAAACCTGCTGATAGCTGAGAAATCATTGCCGGCTCTCTCTGCAAATCCTGAGCTATCAAACGAAATGCAGTCTATAATAAACCCTTTGCCCTTCAAATTGAGTCATCTAATGGTAGCAGCCAATGGGACCTGAAAGGCTGAAGAAATATGGTTCAGGGCCTTCTTACTTCCAGCAAAGGTGAAGCACTGAGGATGATTTACCTGCATGTCCCTTCAATAAACTGATGATCCTTAGACCCTCAGTGAAATTCTTGCCCCGCACACAGAACACACATTGAGTCAAGAATTCAGGGAATTTCTTTGCCTTCAAACCGGTCAGGAGGCAGCAAAGGGCAACAGGGCTTAATGTTGCTAATGCTGCATTGAATAAAGTACAAAAAAAGTACTTGGTTTTGCAAAGCTTCCAGTGGAGTCATTCCAGCAGCCCCCTCCTTCTCCATTCCATGAATAATTTACAAAGAGCACACAGAACACATGCCAAGTTCAGTTCTTTGCCAGGAACTTTAGTTGTAATCCAGATAAAACGTACAGTCCGAGTCAATCGAGAATAACTTACAGAGCCAAATGCCAAGTTCAGGGAAACAGAGAAACGCCGTAGTCAGAAGCCGGTCCAAGGTCAGGAAACAAAGTCAGGATAACACACAGGAACGTGGTGGCAAGGTAAGTGACGTGTTGCTCCCACAGAGGGTTCAGGGTAAACTTGCTAGCTTTATCCTAAAACAGGGAGCACACCCATATCTCTGGCAAGGCTCCTGCTAGAACTCAGGGCTTTCAGATCTAATTTTACGCCTATCATTAAAGATTCTTTCCCTAGCTCTCCTGTTAGTTCTCCTTTGCAGGATCCTGCTCCTAGCCCTTATAGGAGGAGGAGATGTGCCCTCAGCTGCGTCTTCAGACTCAGCTGCCTGCTGAGTTGAACTACAAGGCTCCTCCTGCTGCTCTCCAGCATTTAACCCTTCACATTCGGGTTCCATGACAGGCAAGGTCCTGGCAGACCCCAAGCTATGGCTTTGCCCTGAATGTGAGGAAATAGGGAGATTTCTTTGTTTTCTGACTGTGTGCTGGTATGAATGTGTGTCAAAGCTTGCCTTTCTCTTGTCACACTTTTGTGTTTCAGGGAGGGTTTAGAAGTCCCCTTAGAGGAATGATGTTTACAGGGTGAACTTGGGACACCCACCATCCCTTAGATGAGTTAACCTCATATGAGTTGTGAAAGAGCCGAGCCACAATGTTTTGATTATTTTCTCTCTCTCCCTTGTCCCTCTGCTCCAATATCATGTGTCATCAGCGTTCTGCTGATTGTTCAGGCATTTTATTCATTTTTCTATTTATGTAAACTTTGCAGAACAGTGTTCAGCACTAATGAGGTGGTATAGAAGTCCTAGAAATAAATGTCTTGCAGCCTTTTAAGGAATAAAAGATAGGTTCATAAAATTATCAAAGTGGATGGGAGTGGTTGCCTTCATTACTTACACTCAGGGTCTACCCAAGATATTTTTTGGAGCCTGAGTTGGTAAATGGCATGTTTGTTCCTCTCACAAGAGTTTAGAAGGAATAGCCAGTAAAGGTGCAATAACAGGAAGCTAAGTAAGAAACAATTTGCTGACCTTTTGTTGGAAGCAAAAAGACTGCATCTTTTTTATCTACTTTTCTAGATCTAACTAAAAAAAACTTAAACAAATAAGTAATTTGCAAATATGCAACTTGAATTTGTAGAAGTTTGAGCACGTAAATATTATTTGTAGATCATCAGGGAAAGTGACTTCTTTGTGTTTCTGTAGATAGACATCATTTTGATAAAGAGTTAAATTATGAAAATTACAGTGAATCATTTGAGATATTATTCACTTCTTGAGTGCCATCATGCCCATTATTTAAACTCTGACTGATGTAGTTTTCCATTATGAAAATGTATAATTACTCACATTGCTTGTAGTTGGGTGTAAGATTGAAGCAAAGAGGATGCCCTGCAAATTGTATCAGCAATCATCCCCCCCCCCCCACACACACACACCTCAGGAGACTTTCAAAATTTCCCCTGGATTCCTAACAACATCTCAGTGATACATTTTTCCTGGTGTGTTCTCGTCCTATATAAATAATTTGAGGACTAAAGGATTAGAAACATTTGGAAAAGTTTATAAATTAAACACACTAGGCCTGCTAACATGACTTCTAAGTGTTCTTAGACAAAAAGAGTTTAGCAAGAATATAGCTGCATTTGCCTTTTTCCAATCAAACTGAATTATGGACAGTTAACCTCTTATCTTCCACATGTTTTAGACAACATCTCCTAGAAAGGAAATGACCCAATTTACCAGGTCTGAAGATTGTTTCCAGAGCAGTGACTGCCAGAACAAAGGACTATGGTGATCCCCACGTGGAGGGGAAGCTAGAGGAGGTCTGGGGTATGATATTTGGGGGAAGGGGGGGGGAGAAAACCAGACATGGAAGCAGATGCCTGGCACGGCTGGCTGCTTGGAAGCATGACACGCTCCCAAGTAGCTGGCCCAAAAGGTTTAAAGGGATGTGGGTAACACACTCTGGCACTGACAATCTAACGTTACCCTCAGGGGTACTCAGTATTGTGCTCAGATCATCAAAAAGGGGCCAGCAAAAGTTTAAAAAAAAATGGGCCCACACTACAGCTGGTAGGCGTGCCATATGGTTGGCAGTAAATAAAAATCAAAATCAAAATAAAATAAAATAAATTAAAATAATAAAAATGAGCACTGACCGGGCCCCAGGAGTAGCCGTGTCAGCACTCTAAAATGAAGGGGGGAAAAAATAAAACAACCACCAACCCAGCCCCAGGGGCCGCAGGGTCGGCACTTTAAAAATAAATAAACAAACAAAATTTAAAAAGGAGTGCTGACTGGCCTCAGGGGTGGCCGGGTCGGTGCTCTAAAATGAAGAAATATATATTAAAAAAAACCACTTAGGAAAAGAATGAGGCATTGGCCCCAAGCCAGCACCTCAAAAAACCCCTGCTGCAGGGGCTAGGATTGCCCCCCCCCCGCTACCACCCAGTAAGTTGTGTCAAGAATATTTTTGTGAGTGAGTTTTTCAACTTGCAATTAGAGATATGGAGTCCAGCTCTGGACTGAAGCAAGCTCAGTAAAGTGGCCTTGACAGGAAGGCAAGTGTCCGAGGACAGTGGAAGCATAGCTCAGAAGTGTGGATGAAAGATGCACTATGACATGTGATGTAACCTGTATATATTTTGTAAATAGACTGCAATAGAAAACCAGCAACAGACTTTGTCATATTTTTGCCTCTAATCCTTGACATTGCTGCAACTTTGCTAACTGAGGTTAGCTCCTCATACATTCCTTGACAAGTTGGACCCAAACTAGTTCAGATTGGTTCAGGTTCGTACGAAATTTTAAAAAAAATTCTTACAAAACCGAACCAAACCGAACCAAGGGTGGGCCCGAAACAGACAAACCCAAACCATGGGTTTTCTGTTTCGTGCCCACTTCTAAAAATGACTAACACCTATTCCTCTGCATAGGAGAAGTTCCCTCTTTCCCACAACTTTAAAAACACACAGTCTCACTCACTCTATACCCCAGAGCACAGAGAGAACTCCTAGTTCCCTGAGCTCTTTGCCCTCTGAAGATGCTGGCCACAGAGTCTGGCAAAATGTCAGGAAGAAAAAATTCCAGAACACAGCCAAACATCCCAAAAAAACTCACAACAGCTATCAAATCCCAGCCGTGAAGCCCTTCGAGAATACAAGGTATTACTGTATATGCTTTTATACTGGACTCACAGGATTGCCCCACCTATAACTCAATATGTTTTTAACAGGTAATGCTGAAAATAACATTCCAGCCAATCTAGCAGTATTACCACACTTTGAACACAAGGTTGACAACTCAGAAAAGTGGAATAATAAGTTATAACAGCTTAGGCACTGAATTTGTATTTCAGTCAAGCACTAGAATAGAGAATTATAGAGTAGCTCTATAAAAGCGAAATCCCAATAAACTTTGAATCATTAGAATCTGTCTCTTATGAAGGTCCCAGCATCTCATGATGTGCCACATCTATTTCAGCTATTGTTCTATGTGGTGCCCCTTCCTGTGTAATACAGATAAAAAATACTTTGTTTAGCAGAGAGGGGAAGAAACCTTTTATATATGGAGCTTGAAATTAATTTGTAGAATGAGAACAGGATTTGTAGATTTTAAAACACAATCAATACAGATATGTAGCTCTTCTAGTGACAGGTCTCATTTTCTCCCAATTTTTAAAAATAATAATAAGAAAAACCCATTATTTCTCAAAATATGTTAACTAGTTTCAAAGTATGCAGAGTCCAACTGTACACAGGGGTAGAATGATAGGCTAGGTATAAATATTGAGGGTTCACAACACCTCCACTGAAGGGATGGAAATGGACAGTTAGATGCATCTCATTCCATGTTACTATTTATTAACTTTTAAAAAGAAAACTTAGACCCCTTTTAAACCAAAAAGTCTCCTATTTTACAACTCTGACATTTAATCATTTAATGGGGAATTCGTATTTCAAGATCTCTCTCTTTCTCTGCCTCATCAGTCCAACAGCAAATTCACTTTTTCTCAAACGCATTATGAAATTAGGTAGAAATAGCCACTAGACTTCAAGGACTTGATGCAGCCAGGACCTTTTTGATAGGTTGTGCATATTTCATGCTAGGTGTGAAGAATTCTTAAATAGCTTCTTTAACAATGTCCAATTCTTTCTGGAGCTACTTTTGTTTGGCAGAATTGAACCAATGTAATTTGTAGCTATGTAAAACTACTCATTAGAGGGCTGATACATAGCAAACATTGAAGCATTTCCCATCCATGCTTCCCTTATTTGAACCACAGCATATAAAATTCTAAAGGTTCACCGTATATTTTACTCTGATATGGCAGGAGGAAAAGCCTGTTAATAATCACAAGATGATTTTTCAATATGTTGTTGTCCCAATTGCTTTCTAAGAGCAACTTAAAGAATGTAAAGTTTTCCCTCTTTATATTGATGGTCTATTATCCCATATCATAAATTATCCAATCTGTAATAATCCAAGGTCCTGTCAATAAAAGGCCAAGTGAAAATAGCAGAGCAGGGGATAATAAAGCCAATACTTTACTGGCTTTATACCTACATTGTGACCATTCGAGGCACAGAAAAATTCCTATTAAATTCAGGTTACTACTAGGAAAATATTAATTGAGGGCACTTATGTTGTAACAATAATAATAATAAATTTCTGACAGTGTCACCTGTTAGAAGTTGTTGATACACTTGCTAAATGAGAAATGGAAAGGTGTGTTGTGTGGATAACTATTCACAGCCTGCTCAATTACTCCAGGGCTGCAAATAGAGGTGAAGGAGCCAGGATATGAGAAGAATACCAAATTTGCCGACACGGCTAGTAGGTACCATCCTGTATAATAAGTGGCATGCTAATTTCCTTTCTGGGTAATACAGGCTATGTTCTTGCTGAAATTTATTATCAGCTAAATTAAGTTGCAGCTTTCTACATCAAGTATATTAGTAAGCTCAGGCAACAAGTATGTCTCATTGGGTTTTGGTTTTAGGTATCGGAGAACTGGAAGTTGAATCATGGCAACTGGACTTCTTTTCTTGAGAGATCAAAATGTTTCACTGCTCATCCATGCAGCTTCATCATGAAGCTGCATGGATGATTAATGAAACATTTTGATCTCTCAAGAAAAGAAGTCCAGTTTCAAACTTCCAGATAACCTCACCAGGATGACTGAGAATCTTCACAGGCAGATATAGGAGAAGTAATCAACTTCATTTGTTTCCAGATTAATATTTCCAACAAAAGATGCATGCTATCTAAATGATGTATAAAGTACCCTATCATGTCATTTCACAATATTGCATGCAGTTTCTTAAAAGCCAAGAAAATTAGTTAAATAATAAAAAGGCCACATTTTAAAGTACTTGTAACTATTCTTTAAATAACTTGAAATGACTGAAGCAGAATGAACAATGTGTAACTTTGAACTCCTATTCAAGGAATCCGTAACCAACTTTATTTTAAAAGCTGTTCCTTAAATTGGAGAATTTCCAAGCGAGTTTGTTCTCAAAGGGAGTCCTTTTGTATTCATCTTGGAAGAACAATATGTAGATTGCTTCTTCAGGTAGATACCACAAGATACCACAACATACCATTTGAGAAACTGTCTACTGGAACCTGACTCAACTCTCATATTCTTCTTTCCTGCCCCACCGATTGCAAGCTTCAACAACAAATTCTGGCACCAGTAATCTCTAACATTTCTGGATCTCCAGAGCGTATCACTTAGTACCTATATGCAGTCAAATCTACCAAACTGACAGATTTGGTGGCTGAATATCTGGCCAGCGTGCTATATAACACTAATAAGACCCACAGAACTAAGGCTGGAGATTAACCTGTTCCCTTGCAAATATTTAATTTCCTCTTTTATTTTTCTATTCCAGAATTTGATGCTTTTATACTTGATTTATTTTATGCAATTAAAGTTTTCTTGAACTTGATTGCTTCTTGCTCTGAAAGAAGACTGACTTAATAAGTCATTGGTTGTAGATTAACTCTGAGTGAATAAGCAGGTGAGCAGCTAACAATTTTCAGTTTAGCTAGTAATTTTAGACAGATTTTCAATTATATATCATTTCAAAACAAAACACTCTTAGGCTGCAATTAAATAGCTGTTTAGAACACTGCTTGGTCCATCGTGGGGACAAGTTGGTCTGCTCCTTTTTACAGCATTCACATGACATAAATTCTGGAGCTAAGCAGCCTGGCCTCTGAGTGTTCCTTGCTGCACCTTTCTTGGCTTCTGTCAGGAGCTTTTCCTTTTTGATGTGGGCATGATCACTTTGTTTTGATTCATTTTCAGTGTGTGCAGTTGCTGGAAATGAACTAAAGCAAGCCTTGCAACTGACAAATTGCCTGTCACTGGGAATTTTCCGTATCATGAAAAGGTTTAAGAGAACCATGTCAGAATATTGGCAAATTAATCACTTCCTCTGCTCCTCCATAATGGGCTAGAGGAGAGAGAGAGAGAGAGAGAGAGAGAGAAACTTTATTAAGGCAACACAGATATGCAGTATTACTAAAAAAAAAAGAAGAAGAAGAATGCAGATGCCGGTTTAAATTACACAATGGGATTTAGGGCAACATATGCGTGAATATTAGAGATGGGCACGACCAGGAAAAATTACGTTTCGAGTTGTCGTGTGTCGGAGCCGGCCCGTTTTGGCTCGTTTCCGTTTTTCGTGAAATTTTCCAAAAATTTGTCGTTTGTCGGTTTTTCGTCTGTTGTTAGTACTGGGTTTGGGGGGGGGGGCTCCTGGAGGCACCTCTCTGGGGTGGGTGCCTCCTTTGGCCCACCATGAAGGAAAAGCGGGCTCCTGGAGGCACCTCTCTGGGGTGGGTGCCTCCTCTGGCCCGCCATGAAGGGAAAGCAGGCTCCTGGAGGCACCTCTATGGGATGGGTGCCTCCTCTGGCCTGCTACAAAATGGCATGCATAGCCAATTGGATATGCATACCATTAAGTTGCAGTTGCAGTAGCAGGCAGAGGCACCTCTCTTTCGGGTGCCTCTGTGACTCATTGCCTGCGGTGCACTTGGGCTGGGGAACGAAGTGAGAGAGGACCCCTACGGGCACCCTGTGACTCACTAAGAAGGGAAGTGTACTTGCGTGTAGTGCAATGCGAGTACACATCTGGCTTACTGGTTAGGGGTTAGCGCAAGGGCTAGGCTTAGGGTTACGGGTAAGGTTAGGGTGAGTTATTGGGGTGCACCTCTGGGTGCCTCTCTGACCCACTAAGAAGGACAGTGTACTGGCGTATGGGTTAGGGTTAGGGTTAGGGTTCAGGTTCGGGCTAGGGTAGTGGCTTTTTATGCCCGACTGGCACATCCCAGAAGTCTCGGTCAAAACCTGGCCAAGTGGCCATGCAATTGGTGGAATGGCTCCAAAAATTTGCATGGTCCACTCCCATGGCCAGCCCATCATTGTGCAGGTGTAAAAAAATAAAAATAAAATAAAATAAAATAAAATCAATGGAGACGTTTTGTTGCAAGAAAAACCGACTGCTGCTACTGAAAAAAATCAGGCAGTTTTAAAATAGCTATTTTCGCATGTTTCTGTGGTGCTTTGGCTCTGTTTTTGGACCATGCGATTTCAAAATAAATATTGTGGTCGACCCATTTTGGATCCCCCGCCCGCACCGCATGGCATGGCGAGTTGGCGAGACGATGAGGATGCGCAGCCCAGGAGAGGAGAGGGGGGGAGGCCGGGGACCCCCCCCCCCAGAAACCACCCTTCTGGTAGGTGCCCTCACTCAGGCAGGCATATTTTCGCCTGCTTTTTTGGCCGAGAATCGGTTTTTTTTATTATTTTAAAAACTTTTTTCCTGTGCCGCGCCGCTTGGCGAGTTGGTGACTCGACGAGGATGCGCACTTTGCGCAGCCCAGGAGAGGAGGGGGGAGGCCGGGGACCCCCCCCCAGAAACCACCCCTCTTAGGTGCCCTCACTCAGGCAGGCATATTTTCGCCTGCTTTTTTGTCCGAGAATCGGGTTTTTTTTAAAAAAACTTTTTTTCTGTGCTGCGCCGCTTGGCGAGTTGGCGTGGCGACTCAACGAGGATGCACACTTTGCGCAGCCCAGGAGAGGAGGGGGGAGGCTGGGGACCCCCCCCAGAAACCACCCCTCTGGTAGGTGCCCTCAGGCAGGCATATTTTTGCCTGCTTTTTTGGCCGGGAATCGTTTTTTTTTTATTTTTTAAACTTTTTTCCTGTGCCGCTTGGCATCGCGCGATCGCTGTGATGCCAGGAACGACCACGACAAATCAGACCCAATTTTTCTTTAGTCAGTTCGAGTTCGAGTTCTGGCAGAGTAATTGTCGTTCTTCGTTCCGTTACGTAACGGAAACGAGAAACGGAAACGGAAACGGAAACGAGAATTTCGCCAAGTCGTGCCCATGTCTAGTGAATATATTAGGAATGTGCACTGGTACCAAAATTTGGATTCAGAATTCACAATTATATTCCTTTTAATTTGAAATTCAGATTTTAAAAAAACCACAGAATGTCTGAATCCAAAGTTTTGTGTCAGTCTCTCTCTCTCTCTCTCTCTCTCTCTCTCTCTTAAAAAAACACTACGTAAAATATTTTTCAATTTAATACCTGGTGTCCTCTGACACCTTCCTAGTTATTTTGCAAAAATACTAATAAATAAATAAATAAATAAATAAATAAATAAATAAATAAATAAATAAATAAATAAATAAATGCTCACTAACAGCCAGGAAATGACATAATGGGTGTACTGACTGAAACCCAAGCAGTGGGAATAAGTAGGAGCTGCCAGCAGTACTAGGTAAGCAGAAGACAGGTTGCATTGTAGAGTGGGAAAATGCCTTGGGCAACACTGGTGGGCAAATTGGAGCTGCCGATAGCCTGCTGTGGATGAGACGTGTGCCAACAGTATGAGCAAAGCATAGTTGAATGAGTGCTAGTGCAATCTTGAAGTGGCAGTTGGACAAATGAAAGAGGCAGAAGGAGGGGCTAAAGCCTAATTCATGACGTTGCTAGTACTGTGAGCTGTGAGTGTGCCATTCTCACTTTCTTAAAGGGGACTTCAGGGAAGCCCAGTTATGGTAGGTTGACCATGAGGAAAACACATTTTTCCACAGATTCAGTTTCCAGATGTGAATGTTGAGATTAACAATGCCCTCTGTCTGAGACAATATTCTCTCTCTGAGCATGCTACTTGTTGGGCAAGACAGCAATCATGCAACTCACAATAGCAGGTAACAGGACTTGAGCTACTGTCATGTGCCTTTACTGCACATAGCTTGCACAGATTGCTTTATTCAACACCAGTCTGCCCATTATACGAACCTAAACTGTATAATGCAGAATTAGCTCATTCTCTGCACATTGTAAACAACACCAACTTTCCTCAGACTGATGAAGCTACTTGGACGAGTAGTGGAATGTTTCTATCTCAATAAAAGAAGTCCAGTTGCTATGACTCAACTTCTGGATAACCTCACCTGGATGACTGAGAATCTTCACAGACATATTGTAAACAACAATTAATCTGCAGACCAGCTAGCATGTAAAGTTGCAGTTTACAGAATTTAAAAATATATATAAAAAGTTATACAATAATAATAAGTACTGGTATTTTGTTTTTATGGAAAATGGAGATACCAACAAAGTTCACAAAGTGTAACTTTTCTTTTATTGACATTCATTTTTGTTTACCTATACAAGTCAAATTCGTGCCTAACAGGATAAAGTTAACGGGCATGTACTCATCTGATATAAAATGTGCTCGAAAAATTGAGGCATTGTTACGCCTACATCACCCAAAATAATTCCTAGTCTGTCAGTATTTGATGGATTAAAAGGATTTATAACAGGAAGATTTTTCTTCTTTTTGCCATCCTTAAACATGAAACAGAAGTCACGTAACAGCTTAGAATGAGTTTTTTCTTCTTTTAACTGCATTAAAAATCAAGTCCTAGCTTTGTTGACAAAGTCACCCAAGTTTAAAAATGGTTGTGAACACCTAAAACAAAGAAATGCTATTTACAGTGCTTTAAGTAACACATGGGAAAAGAGCTTAACACCTTAGCTGGCTACCTAGGAAAATGAACGTTATTTTCAGAAGTCTGGAATGAATGGATATTAAATGATAGAAACTGATTCTAATGACAGAATCAACTGCATTTATTCCAGTCACAGTAACTAGTCGGGGATTCTTCTCAGTATTCTTTCAAATTTTTGAAGTCTAATGCTGTGCATATTTATTTGGGAATGATTTCAGCAATGGTTGCTGGAGTTTTTTCACAAGTAAATTTTTCAGTCATACAGTCTTTTTAAAACTGCAACAACTTCATGATGTTGTTAGGGTCATTTAAGCCCTTGCCCTCCCGGTCAACTGGCTTCTACAGATAACTGCTGTCTCCAAAGAAACACCACTTCTGACTATTGATTCCCCAATACCTTAGGTTGCTTGCCACATATTAGCTTTCACTCACAATTTAATAATCTTATACAACCATCACCCTCAGTAGTTGAAGTGGACACCATCAATTCCTACATTTAGGCACAAATCTTCTTTGCTTTTCATTCTTTTTCTTCCTGTTTTCTTCAGACACTGCATGCTAGATGCAAAGAGAGCAAATGAACATTGAGTTGAAAATAGCTTAGCTTTGAGAAACAAGACCAAAATAGCTTCTTTCATCCACCCTATGATTTTGCAACTACAGTGCACCAACAAAAGTAAAATGTGCTATGAAAATACCCTAACTTACCAGGTAAACAACTCCTTGTAATGAAACAAAATGGATACTACAGTCAAGAAGTCAGAAGAAGACTGAGACTTGGGTGGGCAGCCATGAAAGAACTTGCGAGGATTAAGTATAAGGATCTGTCACTGGATACCAAAGCCAGGGTTATTAACACGATTGTATTTCCAGTTATTATGTATGGATGTGAAAGCTGGACAGTAAAGAAAGCTGATGGGGGAAGATAGAGGGACAGGTCTTTCTAAATACAGTTCATGAGCATAGCTGTGCAGATACAGTGTACCACCAGAAAAACAAACCAACAGACCCCAAATTAAACAAGACTGACATAAACATTAAGACACCAAGGCTTTTATACTTTGTGAGCCTAAGTTTTCCACTGAAACAAGACTAAGTAGAAAGACAATAATGCTAGGAAATGTTGAAGGGAGCTGGAAAAAGGGAGACCAAATATGAAATGGATTGTCTCCATAAAGGAATCTACAGTCTTCAGTTAACAACAGCTGTTGAGGAAAGGACATTGTAGTGGTCATTCGCTCATACTCTCACCAAAAGCCAGATAGTATGTAACAATGACAACTAATACAACAACAACAACAACAACAACAATAACCCAAAATTGACAATGAAAGTTGATTAATATTTGAAACTTGACTGGGAAGGAAAATTTACTTTCACTACTAAATAAATATTGATTTGCACCTGGTTGTGTTTTGGTGATCTTTATAATTTGACATGACTACCAGGCAGCTTGAGAATGGTGGCTTTGCTTGGACCAGTTCTGGGTGGGGCTTCTTTGTCTCCCTGATTAGATGGGACGTGAAATTTTCATGCTATTTTTGAGTCCATTATTGTGTGAGTGGGCAGTCTATTTAAGGGCGGCCCTTTCCAAGATCTTTCTCTTTCGCCTTGAGGCTTACTTGGAAAGCAGCAGCAGCAAAAGAGACAACTTTTTTGGAGCAGCTTCCCCTGTAGCAGCCATGGGTTATGGCGGGTCCGATATTCAGAGCATTGGAAGATGGCGATCACAAAAATACCGTGCTTACGTGCCCCAGTTGCCCAAGTGTTAGGGGGCTGGCCATGTTCTCTGTTCTCGTTTCAGGTGTCCCCCTGGTGTGCCAAACTCAGGTGACAGTATTGGGACACAGTTTTGTTCAAGTTGGGGTCAAGATTTGGGCCTTGGTGTACAGGCCACAATACAGTGGATTAGATAGAGGGGCATGCTCTGGGACAGATGATACACCTTGGTGGCAATGATTTGGCTAGGATGCCTGCGAAAGAATTGATCCTCAAAGTCATTGCTGACCTGAGAGCATTTAACTTGCAATTTCCTCAAAATAGATTAGTGTGGTCTGCGTTGGTTCCATGTCTCATGTGGAGATCCGCCCATGAGCCACAGCAGGTGGACAAGGCATGCAAAGGTGTGAATAGAGCGGTTGCTAGGGCATTTAGAAATGGTTTAGGGTCAGTTATCCAACACCCAAAGTTAAGGTTTAGTAACCCCAAACTCTATAGGCAGGATGGGGTCCACCTGTTGGATTTAGGGCTAGAGAACTTCTTGAGGGATATCCAAGGGGACCTTGAGGCAGAGCTGCTTGGTCATGTGGCATGAAAGGAGCATACAATGTAGCTTCTTTCTGGTGGCAAGTAGAATGCCCCATAGGAATTTGCCCTTGAGGTCATGGGTAGCCCTCTGGTAAATTAATGCAAAGTTAGGATGTAGAAAGCTAGGGATAATAACATATGTTCTGAGACAACACTTTAATGATGGAAAGGAAGACTTCTGGGGGCTAATATGAAATTGAGCTCAGTAAGGTGACAGATTTTGAAGCTGAGGCTCCAGTACTTTGGCCACCTCATGAGAAGAGAGGACTCCCTGGAAAAGGCCCTGATGCTGGGAAAAATCGAAGGTAAAAGGAAAAGAGGACGACAGAGAATGAGATGGTTGGACGGTGTCATCGATGCAACCAAAATGAATTTGACAAAACTCCGGGAGGCAGTGGAGGACAGGAAGGCCTGGCGAGCTCTGGTCCATGGGGTCACGAAGAGTCGGACACGACTGAACGACTGAACAACAACAACAAGGTGCTGAACTTTGTGCTTAACAAGGTAAGGAATTCAATTATTTAAGTGATGGGTTGTGAGACGCTGCGATTCCAGCTGTTAACCCACTTGCACTACAGGCACCCCCCCCCCTTGAGTAAGGAAGGGCTTAAAAGATCATCAGGATTTATTTTGAACAAATTGTGGCCCATTTTAAAACCCAACCATTTGGTCTCGACTCTTTATTTCGATCGGGGGGGGGGGGCAAAGAATTTTGCTACATAATTGGAATTATAAATAGGAATTTCTAGTCACAACCTGAAGAGAAGCTTTCTCAAACACATAGCCCTAATCAACAATGTATTAATTAGCAATACAAAGGGGGGAAAACACTTCAGGAAGACAGATCCTCCCATTCTCTTAATCTTCCCACCCTGCTGCTCTCCATTCATCCGTTCAAGACATACTGTTGAATGCTGCACAAATATTCGCATGTCTATTAATGGCAAATTATTCCCGAAACATATTCTGTTTGTCATAGGTAGCTGTGGGGTTACAGAAAAAATATACCTAGCAGGAGTAGAGTAACTTGGCATTTAAAAATATATATCAATAACAGCGGCCTACATAAAGCTCAGAAAGGCAAATGCATTGTGCTAAAATACCTATAAGGTATTGTTCTTGATATGGAAATTTGAGTGAATATTGATTGGTTTCTGTCAACTTTACATAGCCCTTGGAAACTCCCCACCCCCACCCCCTTCTTGCACCCCTGCAGACATCCTACAAGACTAGTGACACAGAATTCTTTGCTTCTCTGTAGTCATCAGGATTCTGGAACAATACTGTGCACTAATGTTGAAATTATCTCATACATTGCCATCAGCTTATCAGGAATGCAACATCCACAGCAGGGGCCAGGTTTTCAAAAGCATTCACTGCATAGGAATCTGGTTCAGTTGTCACTGAGCTCATTTTTGGCTCATTAAAACTGGTAAGTGGCCATAAACAGTAATCACGGACAATGGAGAATTTCCTAGGGCCTTGTAATAGTGTGTATCAACAGTCTTTAGCTGTTAAGTAATTCAAAATCCACAGTATATCCTTGTCCATCATTTCTTTTTCTGTTCTGCTCATCTTGCTTAACATGGGTCAAATAAGAGAGTGAAGTCTAAGGTACTAACATAAGAACTTCAAGGAATGATAAACAGAATCTATGTATTGTAGCAGTGGGAATACAACCAAGGCCAATTCAGCCCCAAGGTTTACAAATGCATGCAGCTGGGTGATATTTAGGTAGCTGCTTAGTCTACCTTACAGGATTATTTTGCAGGCATAATAGGCATAGAGGGCTATGTTGCCCCACATCCCACCAAGCTCCATGAAAAATGGACAGCAAAGGGGGGAAAGTAGTAAATACATTAACTGGCCATTGTTGTTATATACTATCATCTGTGGTCCTTGCCTTGAATACACACTTTAATGTGGCGAGGTGTGTGTGTGTGGGGGGGGGCATTCATAGAATCATAGAATCGTAGAGTTGGAAGAGACCTCAAGGGTCATCTAGTCCAACCCCCATCACAGTGCTCCCGACAGATGGCCATCCAGCCTCTGCTTAAAAATCTCCAAAGAAGGAGACTCCACCACCATCCATGGCAGCATATTCTACTGTCAGACAGCTCTAACCATCAGGAAGCTGTTGGACCTTGCATTCTTAGCTGAGTTGGACTGCAAATATAGTTAAAATCTCCCACTAGTACTATATCTCTCCCTTTTGATTGTGTGGCAGTCTGCTCACAGAAAGCATCATCCCACTCCTCCACCTGACTGTTCTATAATATACCGCCGACAGTGACATATGTCCCATTTTTCTCACCCTTAATTCTCACCCAAATACTCTCAACCTGCTTTCCCTGTTGTGTATCTTGTATTTCTTCAGCAGTATAAACATCCTTAACATTTAAAGCTACACCTCTTCCTTTCTTACTAGATCTGTTCCTTTGAAACAGGTTATACCCTCCAATAACAGCATTCCAGTCATAAGTCTCATCCCACCAAGTTTCAGTGATACCAATTATGTCACATTTATTTGCTGTATTAGGAGTCCTAGCTCCTCTTGTTTGTTTCCCATACTCTGTCTGTCCATTGGTGTAGAGACATTGTTGTAAGTAATATTGGGAGCAATATTGTCTGGTGGTTAGATTCCATTACCAGTCTAGAGTCTCATAGGATCATCCAAAGGAAAATGGTCCAGGTTAAACTATCTATTCTCTTTTGGAATTAAGGATTGCGTCAACAGAATTTGCAGTTCAAATCGGAATTGGGGTGTGAGATTCTTGAAGGGCAACTACCAGGTGGCAGCAGTACACAGATTAATTATTGAAGATATTTTATAGATGGCAATAATAACACTCAATCTACCTCTTAGTAGTACCATAGAAAAGAAAGCAATGGTAAATCACTTTTTAATGATGTAAGAGTATACATCTCAAAAAAATGTGATAAAATAAACTGATAGAAGAAACACTGTTGAAGAGGTCAGAAGGCACAGTGGGAGGTCTCAGTGGGATATAAGGAAAAGCTAAGAATAAGCACAAATGGTGGTGGTGCTAATGGAGCAGTGATATTACAGCCAAAAGGGAAGGCTGTCAGGTTTAGGTGTTGGTGGCCTAGCTTTGAGTACCACTCCCAGAGAATACAAGTTTGGAGTCTCAACAGTGGAGTCCCTCGGGGGGTCAATCAACTCTCTGTTGCTGTTTAACATCTACATGAGGCTGTGGGGAGAAAACATCAGGAGTTTTAGAGTCCTGTTTTGGAGTATGCCGATGACACCTAGCTCTATTTTTCCTTCCACCCTTCTGCAGTTGATGCTGACCTGTCCCTTGAGCACTGCCTGGATGCCATGCTGGGGTGGATCAGGGACAACAGACCTGGATAATATGGAGGTTGTGCAGTTAGGTGCACCTGGTGCCTATGTTTTGGGTGTCTCCCTTTCTTTCTTTTGGGGGGGTTCTACATACCTTTCAATTGAAGGGACACAGGTGGCACTGCAGGTTAAACTGCTGAGCTTTTCATCTTGTTGGTCAAAAGGTTGGCAATTCGAATCCACACAAGGTGTGAGCAATCATTTCTTGTCCCAGCTCCTGCCAACTCAGCAGTTTGAAAACATGTAAAAATGGGAATAAATAGGTACCCCTTTGATGGGAAGGTAATGTGTTCTGTGTACATGTGCATTTGGCCATACTGGCTACAAGTCCACAGAAATATGTCTATAGATAAATAGATATATTTATCTATAGACATATTTAAACAGCCAGATTATTGAGTGGACCTACTAGATACCAAAATATTTCCTCCACTGTGACCACCTTATATTGGTTACCTGTCTGTTTCCATGCCAGCTTCAAAGTAATGATGTTAACACGCAAGGCATTAATTGTTTGGGACCATGATACCTGGCAGAATGCCTTCTTCCACTGATTTTTTTCAAACTAATTTTTTCTTCTATATAGGGTGGTTGATGACATTGACCCCAATAGAAGCCCAGAAGGAAAATATCATAAAACATGCCTTCTTGGCAGTGACATCACATCTGAGGAATCAACTCTCGCCTGATATCATTGCATGATGACCTCTTTGGGGGGGGGGTGACAGGGGTTGATCTACCCTGTTGGTCCTTCTCGATCTGTCAACAACCTTCAATACTGTTGACCATGGTATCCTCCTGGGAAGGCTTTCTGAGTTGGGGATTGGGGGCCCAGCCTTGAGCTGGCTATGGTCCTTCCTTGAGGGCCAAACCCAGCCAGTGAGCTTGGAGGAAGAATTGTTGTCTCTCTGGACATTCTCCTGTGGGGTGCCTCAGGGATCAGCAATCTCCCTGTGCTTTTTAATATCTATATGAGGCTGCTGGCTGAGGTCATTCGGACTTTTGAAGTCTGCTGTTATCAGTATGCTGATGACACACAGTTCTAGCTCTCCTTTTCCACCACTGCAATGGCAGTTCAGAACCTTGATGGCTGCCTGGCTGCAGTTCTGGAGTATACCAGCACCAACAGGCTTAAGCTTAACCCTGAGAAGACTGAGGTTCTCTTCTTCAAGCAGGGCACGGATGGTTACAATAGCCCTCTTCCCAGTCTGGGTGGGTCCGCCCTCCAGCTGGCTGAAAGAGTGAGAGGTCTGGGCATTGTCCTGGATTTGAAACTGTCCCTGGAAGCCCAGTTGGCAGCCATGACCAAGTCAGACTTTTACCATCTTAGGCTTATTGCCCAGATTTGCCCGTACCTTGATGGGGACTCCCTGAGGACAATTGTGCAGGTGCTGGTCATATTGAGGATAGATTATTGCAATTCTCTTTACATGGGGCTTCCCTTGACCACCATTATGCAGTGCAGTTGGTGGTCGGTGCGGGGAGATTTGACCACATCACCCTAATTCTGGCTTGTCTGCATTGGCTGCCCATTGCCTCCCAAATAAGGTTCAAGGTGTTGGTTTTGGTTTACAAAACCCTACATGGCTTGGGACCTGAATATCTTTCAGAGCGTATCTCCCAAATGTCCAAGCTGGCCAGACCCACCAGAGCCTTATCAGCCTTCTCACTTCGGGTGGCCACTCCCAGGGAGGCCTGTCCATATGGAACAAAATCCCTGCGAGATGTGTTTGGATCCATCCTTCACAGCCTTCAAGAAATCATTGAAAACTTGGCTGTTTCAGGGAGCTTATGGCAATCGCTAATGTTTGGTTTGTGCCCTTTTGTGATTTGTTTCTTTTTTTAGTATTTGTTATGCCTCTTACCAGACACTTTAACTTTTTTCTCCCCTCTCTTTGTTGTGTATTATTTGAGTGGAATTGTGATGGTTTTAATTGTTTGTGTTGCTTTGCTTGTAAACCACCCAGAGTTCCTTTGGCAAGATCAGTGTGGTATATAAACTTTAAATAAATAAATAAATAAATAAATAAATAAATAAATAAATAAATAAATAAATGGACTGGAACAAGATGTTTTGAATCACGTAGCTACAAAGTAGATTACTTTGGAAATTAATAACTCAGAGAAAATTATGTGGTTCTAGGTATGATGTAATCTCGGTGTGAATAATACCCATCAGACTACATGTAAAGCCTATCAATAGAACCATTATTCCAGTGTATACTACAAATGCAGAAGAAGAAAAATCTGGTATCTTTTATACAGTGGCTGAGGAAAAAAGTCTGTTCACACATTAAAACATGTAGAAAAAAAGTAGAAAATAAAGAAGCAATTCTGCCACAGAATTTGGCCTAGCCATTTGAAATAACGGAGCAGAAGAAATAATTGAATTCTGTTAAGCCAACAATTTGTTTATTGTAAAGACATGCTTCAGGCAACCAACTAGAAGACTGTGCAGGTTGTCATGACTGGATGACCAATACAGAAATAAAATGCACTATGCAATCAAAAGCA
This sequence comes from Phrynocephalus guinanensis, assembly GCA_037367245.1. Classification (NCBI taxonomy): domain Eukaryota; kingdom Metazoa; phylum Chordata; class Lepidosauria; order Squamata; family Agamidae; genus Phrynocephalus; species Phrynocephalus guinanensis. The sequence goes on from CM074740.1 coordinate 56,727,906, forward strand.
GGAGTAGCTATACTTTTAGGTAAAACCAGTACCAGATCATGAACTGTTCCTATAGAAAATTAGAGTAAACACAAAGCACACTAAAACTATCTAGATGCCAGAATATAATTTAAATAACATTTATGGAAAAAAATAAAGACCACAGAAAAAGTAGATTTGCATTATCAAACTCAATGATCATGAAAGAGAAGAACTGTGGATTCAAAGTAGAGATGTTTTCAAGAAAGAGTCTAAAAAGCCTATTCCTGTAACCAAATCCAAAAGGAGAAAATCAACAGCAAATTATTGATGAAGCCCTCAAAATTGTTGCATGCAGACAAGAAGCAAAGGTAATAAATGTCAGAAATTAGAGTCAGTGTTCAAATTCAAACTTTCTATAACTTGCACATAGGAAGTACTACTGTAGCTGACTGAAGGTAATTAATAAGGTGGTGGTCATGTGCACAGTTATAAACTGCAGCTACCACAGTGACTAGGCAGTTGAGCAGTACCTTGCTAATTAGCTTTAATTCCTTGGATCTTCCAACTGATAAAAGGGTAGCATAAAAATGCAAATAAATAAATATATTTTAGTAGTCACTGCAAAGGTATGACAGCATAGGGGGGAAAAGAAAACAGGAGACATCTTCCATAAGATCCATGAATTCCAAAGGAAATTTATGTTTCGAAAATGCTGCTGAAAGATCAATAGAGGGGTGCCTTATTTGATCAGAATTAAAAAAGAGAGAAAATAATATAGAATATTAGATCAAGGGAAGTGATAGTACCACTCTATTCTGCTCTGGTCAGACCCCCCTGGGGTACTGTGTTCAGATCTGTGCACCTCAATTTAAAAAGGATATTGACAACCTTGAAAGTGTTGAGAAGAGGGCAACCAGGGTGGTTAAAGGTCTGGAAGAAATTTCTTTCAAGGAACTGGGAACGTTTAGCCTTACAAAAAGAAGGTTGAGAGGGGTTGTGATAGCCATGTTTAAATATTTGAAAGGATGTCATATTGAAGAGGGGGCTGGCTTGTTTTCCATGGCTTCACAGACTAGGACACAGGGCAATGGTTTCAAACTACAGGAAAAGAGATTCCATTTGAACATAAGGAAGAACTTCATGGTAGTTAGAGGTGTTCACAGTGTGTGTGTGTGTGTGTGTGTGTGTGTGTGTGTGCACACTGGCACATAGAGATATGTAAATATCAACACTGCTAGTGCTGGCACTCTGCCTTTGGCACATTGTTCGGTATAGCTGAAAAATGCTTATTCCGTTTAAAAGGGGTAGTATTGAAAAATGAAAATGACTGAGGTAAAATATTCAGTTGATGCATGGAAGTGATACCACGTAATTCAAACAGATACAGACAAGTGCAGGAGGCAAAACTCAACTTCGTTCCTTTCTTCTGTCCTTCCATTTATATTTGTTCACAAAGTCACAAAAGGCCAATTCTTATAACTGTAAATATGGAGACTGTGCTAAGCTCTAACTTCTTTACTGGCAAGCAGAAAATAGCAGGATACATCTAATTTTTACTTCATTGCTCCGACTTTTCTTCCTTCCTCCTAAAAACCTGTCTATAATTTATAATCTTCCTCTAGCAGCTGCTTCTCTTTTACAAAATGGCAAAGATGGAAATAGGACTTTCAAACTGAGTGGCTTTGCAGCTGGAGTGAGAACAAAAGGCTGCAGAACTCATAAACCAGTGGCTGGGGGAGGTGGGGGGGGGGGGAGGGAAATTACAAGGTGAAAAATGCCAAGTAAACAGAATTGCTGGTGACTTCCACTTCAGACATCCATTAGATGAATTGTTCTGTACTGTGGGGCTCAGGAAATCCTCATTAGAGGATGCTGCCTGACATTGTGATACTGAGGCATGTGGTAGGTTCCTTTCCTTTGGCTGAGAGAATTCAGAGAGCCATTGCCCACCCAGCCTGGAAATAAAGAGGCAAGACACATTTGTGGGATTAAACCCAGGTGACAATTTATTGATGTAAATTCACTCTCGTATACTATTCATCATCCTTCAAGCAAGGAGGCCAGGGAAAAGGGCAAGTGGCTCTACTATTTATTCCTGATTATAATTAGCAGGGCTCTTCCCACTTGTTCAGTGCCCTCCCAAAGACTTAGCAGTCTGGGCAGCACTCATCTATCACTCTTAGACATATTTTATACATAAAATGTGTATACTATGCCTAAATTACTAATCCATTCCTAATTAGAATTGAAAGCTGCTGGTGTCATATACATCATATTCTTCACTAACTTTATCCTGACTTCAATTTACCACTACCACTTGCACTGCCCACCAATTGTGACCAGAATTAATAAATAAATAACAACAGAGTACCTCCATTGAATCAGTAGGAATTTAGTGAATCACTTCCTCCATTGACTTAAATAATTCTACTCTAACTGTGATTTACTATGTTAAAGTAAGCCACAATTAGAGTAGGCCCACTTGAATCAAAGGAATTTACAGAAGAGTTGACTTATAAAATCACCATTCATTCAGTGGGCAAATTCACTGTGATTTACTATGCTACCTAAGGATTTTTCTGTTGTCTCCCGTTTTGCATGATTTGATTTGAAACCATGGTTTCATGAGATTGTATAGTCTCAATACACAGTAGGGAAAGGATATATCTTCTCAAGTCCTTAGACAAATTTGGCCCCTCCAGTGTTCAATAAGGTCAAAATACCTCTATCTGGTATCAATAATTTCTTGGTTTTTCAGCTTTGTAAAATTCACCAGTGTTCTCTGCTGAGTTTAGGTATCACTAATAACTGCTGTAAGCTATGATATGTTGATATTTTTGGTCCCAAGCTTTGTCAATGCCAATCTCCTCCCAGTAAGATCACGAGCTGGTACAAATTTACACTAGAAGGGTATTCTGAGGCATATAGTCCAAAACAGTAACTTTTTCAAAACCTGTCACACCTAGCTTGCGCTATCCTAATGTGTCAGGATTCAGACTATACCTGCAGCCAAATAGTTTCATAAAGGATTACCTCTTTATTTAGAAAATGGAGCTTCCCTAAAGCTTACTTAACTGACAGAGGCTGTTCAGGATTTAATGGCAGAAAATAACACCAGTGGAGCTGTGTGTCATAACTCTAAATTCTAACAGCAATATAAATTTTCATTGGACACTGTCTGGTGTATATGTGGCTTTGTTAAGCCAACAGTCTTCTCCTCCTGTAGGTTTTTAAACAACGTGCACTCTTTCAGTGCCCTTGGCTAAGTGAATGAGATTTCCTCCACAATAAGCACTGCCAGATGACTTTGAAAAATGATCTGTCACCAGCGTGAGCAGGACAGATTTAAGACAGCTTTATCATGGCAAGCAGAAAAGATAAATGGTAGCCTCAACTGGAGTCAATCAATGTTAAGACTAACCAAAGCAACTGAGTAAATAGAAACACTTAACAAAGTCTGTATCAATATGTAAGGATGGATACTGATACTGATTTGAAATATGTGAAGATAGAAGATTTCCCAGTTCAAGGCTCTGTTTCTCACACAGGCCATGCAACTCACAAATGGACCATGGAAGCAACAGTCTTCCTCACCTGGAAACAAACTGCCTTCAACAAAGCGATACCATGGAGCTATTGTGGTTAACAGTTGCTGGAACAGGCACCATTCAGGCCCAATCACTTTTAGCTGTAGTGAAAATGGCTAAACAGATCATCAATTTTCATTCCATTATTTATAATGTCATGTGAGACTACCAAGTGTTGGTTATCTACGTCAAAAATCTATGCTGTTCATTTGTATCACTCTATGGAGTGATGGAAATGACAGAGATTGAAAAAAAAAATGTGACAACCATGTGGTTTGCTCCCAAAACCTGGAAAACAGCTTTAGAAATGCAGATCTCTAGCTGCCTCTGCCAGAGAAGGGCTATTGTTTTAGCTTGCCTATGTGACAAAAGGAACAACCTGAGAAGGGAGGGGGGAGCGAAGTCCCCTTCCCCTCTTTGATTAAGAAGGAGGGGGAGGAATCGAGCCCCCTCTGCTTAGTCAAAGGCGATCTCAATTGAACTCTGCTTATGCTCAGTGACAAAGAGCCTTTTCATACGACCCCTAAGATCCACTGGCCCCTTAAATTCGGACCAGAGATCTTGGGGGTTTGTTGCTGTTCCTGTTTCCCACCCCCTCCGCACTCCTGGCTGCTGTCTGCGTGAGGGGAGGGAGAAAAAAAGAAAGAAAAGAATGCCGGCTCACCTCCGTTCTGCCTTCTCGCTCTGCTCCTGGCAGCATTCCAGTCTTAAAGGGGTGGGGTGGGGGCAAAAACAACAACAAACAGAAGCGAGGAGAGCCTGGCACTCACTACGTTACATCCGCATCAGGATTTTTTCTTCCCCGGAGAGCAGGTACTTGAAAAGTGTGCTGGGACACGCTTAGGTGGGCGTGGTCGCACTTAATTTTTTGTAAACTCCGGAGCTGGTGGGGAAACAATTTTAAGCTCCAGATCTGGGAGCCATTTGCTGCGGATTTTAGGGGTCGTGTGAAAAGGCCCAAAGACATTTTATTACAGAGAAACAACAGATGAAGTGGACATATGTTTGTGACTGAAAGAATAAAATATTATAGCATGATGAATATAGGCAAAAGAACATAGTAAACCCTGTAAGGAGAAAAGCAGAATTTAGTTACAGCTGCCTGTTGAACAAATGGTTATTTTAGATTTCTTGTTTACCTATCTTAAAATTTGAGAGATACCGAAGCTTGATTGTGGTGGTGGGATAGCTCACGGTGGGGTGTCAGAAAATATCCCTTATTTTCAAATCCGAAACTTGACAGGTATGGGTTGATCATGAACTTAGCAGCCTGTCTGGGAAGCCAGAGAAGCAGTGGAACCAAATCCTTCAGCTAGGAGGAAAGCTCCCGCCCACACACTTATTTCCTGTGCAGCACCTATGAGTTGATGGTGGGCAAGATGCCACACAGGGAATTCCCCCAGTTGTGAGGAGGTTCCTGCCATCCCCTACACGTACACTGATAAAACAAGATTGGTCACAGGAGGCAAGTGAGGAGTGATTAGGGGGCTGGGGAAGTTCAGATGGGAAAGAGTACAAGAGGGAAATGTGTGAAAAAGGAAACAGGGCATGGGGTGAAGGTGGAAGAGTGCAGGGACAGGTGATTGAGGGGTGGGTGAGCCATGGTAGTGTTTATTTGTTCATTTGTTTGTTCATTTATTTTTCATCCATTTATATTTCCAGCCATCTTGTATTGTAATAGATAGCAGGAGATATTTTAAAAGTGGCAGGAGCATTCACAAATGTGGAATTGATTCTTTGGCCCCAAAGTAAGCAAACCTTGGAAGGGGGGGGCAAAATAACTTGCTTCCCTGGCACATGGCTTGTGTGCACTGTGTACATTTAAATTTCTGTCTTTTCAAATAAAATCCCTGTAGAACAGTGGTGTTTTTATCTGTGGGATCAGGATCCAGTTTTTCTTTCCCCCTAAATTGAAGCCAAACTAAACTAAAACCAGAACAAGGAATTTTTCTTTAGCTTTGAAGAGAGAGATAAGCCAGAGAACTGGTTGTAGGTTCACATGTCACATTAAACAACCTATGAACTGTAGGTCCATTGTTTCATGACTTCCTGCTTGACATGACATCTGAAATCACCTTCCAGATATTAAGACATTGAGACATGTATATGTAATTTTAACACATCCATGGATATCTGGAAAGGTACAGCTATAGCTATCCTTGTAATGAGATACCAGCCTTACATAAGTTTCTGGAAGAAAGTAGAGTGAGTGGAATGGTTAAGTGGCTGCAAGTGGATAAGGATCTGGAATTTGAAATAAGGTTGAGAAAGGTCCCTGCCAGCACGAGGACTGTAATGACTGCAAAAGGCATTTGGGGCAAACAGTAAGTAGCACATTCAGATCTGTACATTTCTCAACAAGGGCTCAGTACAATACTTGAGTGACGGTGTCACTTGGAGGTCATTTAGGTAACAGGCTATAAAACAAAATAGCCTTCCACAAAGCACGTTAACTAAATTGTGTCAAAGATGTAGCAAGTCAAAAGAATACAATTTTAAATAAAATGCACACAAAAACTAGGTTAACAAAATAAGACAATACATGGGTGAAATTGAGACATGTTGGTGTTTTCTAACATGCTTTCTGAGCAACAAACCTCATGGCTGTAGTCATAATTAAAATATCTAGAAGCAATTTTGAAAATGTAATGTTATTTTTAAAAGATTGTACATTCTGCAGAAATGACAGTATCTTGAATGCACAGCTTTCCTATACAAAGGTCACTGAGTGGAATCAAGGCTCCATGAGAATCTGTCAACAAATACTGAAAGGAAAGACAGGATGGAGCAAAACCACGCAGCTTAAATTCATCATTCCATATCTTGGTTTCCAGAAGTCATAAGGCAGCAGCATGACCTCTGTGAAGTCTGATCAAACCAAAAAAGAAAATGTTTGTTGAAGAAATTCTCACCCTCCCTCCCTGCTTCCCCCTCCCCACCTCCAAATACAACAAAACAAGTTAGCTCTCTCAATTGCTGTTTCTTTAAATCTGATGGGAAACATGTTTTTGCTAAATTTAATTTATCTTATTCCACTGTTCTTCAACTTTCCAAGACATCTCCTCTGGTTATTGGTTGTCCTTAACCCCTTATTGGTGTGCTGGTGGACAACTCAATGAACGTGTCTACCCAGTGTGTGGCAGTGGTGAAGAAGGCCAATTCCATACTAGGGATCATCAAAAAGGGGACTGAAAATAATACAGCCAACATTATAATGCTATTGTACAAAATGATAGTAAGGCCGCACCTGGAGTATTGCATCTAGTTCTGGTCACCACATCTCAAGAAAGACATAGTGGAACTGGGAAAAGTGCAGGAGAGAGCAACTAAAATGATTACTGGGCTGGGGCACCTCCCTTATGAGGAAAGGCTATAGCATTTGGGGCTCTTTAGTCTGGAAAAAAGGCGCCTGAGTGGGTATTGACTGAGACGTACAAAATTATGCAGGGCATGAGTAAAATGGATAGCAGGGATGCTCTTCTCCCTCTAATACCAGAACTAGGGGACATCCTTTGGCCCCAAAGTAAGCAAACCTTGGAAGGGGGGGGGGCAAAATAACTTGCTAACTGATGTTTGAGGAAGTGACAAAAGAAAATACTTCTTTACCCAGAGTGTTGTTAGTCTGTGCCACAGGGTGTGGTGATGGCATCTGGCTTGGATGCCTTCAAAAGGGGATTGGACAGATTCCTGGAGGAAAAGTCCATCACAGGTTACAAGTAGAGTTGGGCACGACTTGAAAAAAAAAATTTTCGAGTTGTCGTTAGTCGGGCCGGTTCCGTTTCGGGTCATTTCCGTTTTTCGCGAAAATTTGCAAAAATTAGTCGGTTCGTTTTTTCGACATTTTATCATTGTCGTTAGTACTGGTTTGGGGAAGGTACAGCTATAGCTCCTGGAGGGAGCTGCAGGAGTCAGCCAGAGCCACAAGTGACGGACTGGCAGACTCTTTGCACCCGCTGTGTCTCACGTACTTGCATGTAGTGCAATGCAAGTGGATCTGGCTTAGGGTTAAGACAGGTTAGCGCAACGGCTAGGGTTAGGCTAGATCTGTACATTCTCAACAAGGCTCAACGGGTGAGATTAGGGTGAGTATTGGGGTGCACCTCTGGGTGCCTCTCTGACCCACTTAGAAGGACAGTGTACTGGCGTATGGGTTAGGCTTAGGGTTCGGGTTTGGGCTACAAATTAGTGGGCTTGTTTATGCCCGATTGGCACATCCCAGAATTCTCTGTGGTCAACCTAGCAAGTGGCCATGCGATTGGTGGAAAATTTGCATGGTCTAGGTTCCCATGGGCGAGCCCATCATTGAAAATGTGCAGGTGTAAAAAAAATAAAATAGCAACAAAATAAAATAAAATAAAATAAAATCAACGAAGAATTTTTTTTTGCAAGAAAAACCCACTGCTGCTACTGTAAAAATTCAAGCATTTAAAATAGCTAATTTTCGCATGTTTCTGTGGTGCTTTGGTGGGGTTTCTGGCAACGATTTCAAAAAAAATATGGAGCGGTCGCCATTTTTCATCATTCCCCCCCACCGCATGAAGCAAATGGATGCGCCCTCCCAGCCTGGTACAGTCAGCAAAAAACCTGGCCATGCGTTTGGTGGAATGGCTCCAAAACTTTGCATGGTCCCCACTCCCATGGGCGAGCCCATCATTGTGAATTGCGCAGGTGTAAAAATGATGGGAAACAAAATAAAATAAAATAAAATCAACGGAGACTTTTTTTTTTGCAAGAAAAACCCACTGCTGCTACTGTAAAACCCTTAAGCATTTAAAATAGCTAATTTTCGCATGTTTCTGTGTGTGCTTTGGTGGGGTTTTGGGCAACTAGGGATTTCAAAAAAAAAAATATTGCGGCCAACATTTTTGGATCCCCCCCCCAATGCATGGCAAATGGATGCGCCCTCCCAGCCTGGTACCAGCAGCGCAGCAGTAACAATAGCCAAGGAGAGGGGGGCGGGAAAAGTGCAGGAGAGAGCAAATAAAACACCCTTCTGGCTGGGTAGGTGCCCTCAGACAGTTTTCGCCTACTTTTAGGGAAAAAATGCGCCTGAGTGGGTTTTTACTGAGACAAAAACTTTTTTTCTGTGCCGCTTGGCATGGATACAGCGATGCTCTTCTGCAAGTAATGAGCACGACAAATCAGACCAAACTGATGTTTGTTCGTGGTTTGAGCTCGAATTCTGGTGGACCCAGATTGTTGTTAGTCTTTCCGTTAGTGTGGTGATGGCATCTGGCGAGATAACGGAAACGGAAACGGGAATACCGCTAAGTCGTGCCCATCTCTAGTTACAAGCCATGTTGGGGATGTGTAATCTCTAGGCCTAAAAATAGTTTACTTCAAAGGCCAGATGCAGGGGAGTGGTATCAGGAGACAGTTATCTAGTCTTGTGTGCTCCCAGAGGCATTTGGTGGGGTCCCTGTGAGATACAGGAAGCTGGACTAGATGGGCCCTTGGCCTGATCCAGAATGGCTCTTCTTATGTTCTTATGTTCTTATTCCTATCCTTATCTAATTATGCTTATTAGGTGCTCTAGACCAGTGATGGCAAACCTTTTAGAGACCGAGTGCCCAAACTGTGATTCAAACCCACTTTTTTGTTGTTGCAAAGTGCCAATACAGCCATTTAACCTGAGTACAGGTGCCTGTGAAGGGGTGATGCCGGGTGCCCACAGAAAGGTCTTCGAGTGCCACCATTGGCACCCGTGCCATAGGTTCGCCATCCCTGCTCTAGACACTGATGATCATATCCTTCACCAAAAAATTGGCATCACTGGGAATGGATTACATAAGGACTTCACTGTGCTTCTGTGCAGCTCTCATAAATTTTAAGGGGCTTGCAAATGAAAATGTCCTGGGCCGGCTTCTGTAGGGATGGCCACCCAGAATGAGAGGGCCAACAAAGCTCTGGTGAGCCTGGATGAAGCTGAACTTTGGGAGATACGCTCCACCAGATACTCAGGTCCCAAGCCATGGAGGGATTTGTACACCAAAACCAGTACCTTGAACCTTATTCAGGAAGCAATGGGTAGCCAAGCAAGCAAGCCAGTATTGGAGTGATGCGGTCAAATCTGCCCGTACCAATCACCAACCAGGCTGCCACATTCTGCACCTGCTGCAGTGGCCGAATAATTGTCAAGGGAAGTCCCATATAGAGAGTGTTACAATAAGCAATCCTCAAGATGATCAGCATTTGCACTACCATCCTTTGGGAGTCCCCATCAAGGTACGGGTAAATCTGGGCAATCAGCCTAACTTGATAGAAGGCTGACTTGGAAATGGCTGCCACCTGAGATTCCAGGGACAATACCAGATCCAAGACAACTCCCAGACTCCTCACTCTGTCAACCAACTGGAGGGCCACACCACCCAGACTGGGAAGAGGGCCACTGTGCCCATTTGGCTTCAGTATGCTTCAGCAATCAATTTTCATTAGAAGAAACATATAGAGAAATTGAAAACAAAACAAAACAAAACAAAACCCTCAGCAAGCATGGATGCCTTTTCCAGAAGGATTTGTTTGTTACAAAACTGAATCTCTTTCTTTATAAGAAATTGGAAGAATTTTATATGAGCATTGTTATATACAGCCCACCAAAACATGCCTCATGGGTGTATGTCTGTGAAGATTATCAGTCATCCAGGTGAGGATATCCAGATGGTGAGTCATGGCAACTGGACTTCTTATGAGATCGAAACGTTTCACTGCTCATCCAAGTAGCTTCAAAAGTGTAAGGAAAGTTGGTGCAAGTTCACATCAGTTTCATGTCACCCTGGTCTGAAGAGGCTCATTAGGTGGACAGTGGCCTGAATAGACCTGTTAGGCAGACGATGCCCTGAATAGGCTCATTAGATGTACAATGGCCTGGGGTATGTGAAAGTCCCACCTATTCAACCCTTCCCAACACCCTGGTGGAAAGGAAGGAAGGCCACAGCTAACAACCTATACTTAATGGGAGTTGGGAAGGGTTGAAGAGGTGGGACTATCACACATCCTTCTAATGAGCCTATTCAGATCCATTTCCTGATAGAAAATTATTCCAGTTGCCATGACAAAACTTTCAGGTGTCTCATAAATAAAAACAATTGCTGCATCCTAGCAGTATTGACTGCAGGTAGGAAAGGAAGTGGTCCTGAAAACAGACCCCAGCTATGTATGCAATTCTTGATAATCTGAAGCTAGCATATATGTTGTGAAATGTCTTCTCTTGAGAGGCAGACATTTAGAGCTCTTTTGGATCAGTCACATTGACTCCAGTCCCATAGACTCAGGGATGTATGCCTGATACTTCAGGTTTCTCCCTAGTTTCTTTACACATTATGTACCTCTTTTTCCAGGTTCCTGTTTATGGTGAATGCTTTGTCTGTATTTAAAACTATTGTTTACTGTTGCCTGATAGTTTATTCTTCAGTGGTATCTTACTTGAAGGAGCATTGTGCACATTATGTTAGCTATATACACTTTCCTTTCTAATGCCGGTTAGTTCACTACCACTGCATTATGAGTTCTGTTATGACTGTCTATGACAGTCATAACAGATTCTCCACTAGCTCGAGGATCTCAATAGCATGTTGCTGTTGTTACATGCCATCAATTTGTTTCAGGCTTATGGCAATCTTATGAATTAGTGATATCCAAAGTGTCCTGTCCTCAACAGACCTGCTCAGCTCTTGTGAACTCAAGGCTGTAGCTTCCTTAATGAAGACAACCCATCTTATGTATTTGGTTTTCTTCTTTTATGCTGACTTCAACTTTTGCATTCTCATCACGTGTCTGAACGTGTCTGTCAGTGTCTGCCAACATTTCTGCTTCCAGAGACAGTTCAGACCTGATTTTCTCTAGGGTCCATTTCTTTATTTTCCTGGTGGTTCAGTTTATCTGTAAAGCTGTCTTGCACCATATTTTAAACAAAGCATTTTATTTTAATTTTCACTGTCCAGCTTTTGCAGCTGTACATAATCCCTTTCTTTGAGTTTGGCAAGCTGAGGGGGAAAAGCTATGGATGAAAAGCTCTGCTGGCATGTAGTGTGCATGTTACGTGCATGTTTTCCAAAGGATGCTCCTTTGCTTCTTGAGATTTTTTTTAAAAAGGAAGAGTTTAAAGTTAGCAAAGAACGTCACTGGAAACCAAGGTCAAAATCATCCATGTTATATGAAAGAAAGTGAAGAACTGCAAGAACAAAAATGAACTTATTTGAAATGTGGTCTTGGTACAAATACTCAGGACAGCCAGGAAGGTGGGTGCTCAATCAAGTCAAGCCTGATCTCTCACTCAAGCAAAATAAATAGCCTGAACCTATCTTACCATAGGTGCAAGTTACTCATTTTTGCTCAAGTGAGAGTTCTGGCCTCACTTGAATGGTACAACACAAAAGTGATCAAAATAGACTATATTTCTGGGGAAAGAGGAATGAACCAGTAGACAAAGAGGAAGATCTAACATGAGATAAGTTAACTCAATAAGGGAAGTCACAGCTATTACTCTGAGCAGAATTTAATGGAAAAGATAATATTGCTAGGGGGGGGGGCAACAGAAAGTGAGATGTTGGTTTGCAAGATCTGAGCAGAGCTTCTAATCATAGGATATTTCTTACATCAGTAACTCATATAGACCAAGAAAGGCAGTCTCCCTAACTTTCACTCCAATGTTCTCCCCTCACGTTGCAGCTGTTCCTGCCTGCTGTTATTGCTGTCTCCATACCTGCAAGTAAAACAGGTAAACATGTCCTGAATAAACTGGGTAAAACTTGTTTTGAGGTCATCCCCGATCAAGATGCAACCCCCCACCCCACCCCCAGCAATTTCACAGCTTAAATGTGTGAGCTGCTGAATATTATAATTATATCGTGCAAACGTGGCCATGTTGCTTGAAAGCATGTGGCAATTTTCTCTAATAATCAAATAACTACATTCAATACAATAACATCATGCTCCTCTCTCTGTTATTAGACACAGAATTATGACGAGCTTTAGAAGGATTTTTGTTGTTGTCTGACTAGTTGTGGTTTGGTGATTTAAAATGGAGAGATAAATACAAAGAGGAATAATTTATGTTTGGGGCTTCATTTTACAGTTTTGCAATCTACTCATTGTGTGTGTTTGTGTGTATGTGTCTCCACACACCCACACACACACTCTCTCACACACACTCACACATTTACATCACAAAGACATTGCTCTCCTGACTCAACATAGCTGCTTTGACTGTAACAATTCCCTTTATATTCATTTTATATTCTTCTGCCATGAGTCCAGAATTTGTCTGTTTTAGTGTTTTTGGATTTTTATTTGCTTGATGACTGAATTCTCAGTGTCTCTACAAGAGATTAGTCTATAAATTCAGCTAGCTGGACTCGTAACAGTTATCTGTTACACAATATACATCAAACATCATATATCAGCCTTTAATTTTAAGGACATGGGATGCTTATTGAGAGGTGAATACACTGCTTTCTCATTTTTAACCTTAACTACATTGTTAAATGTCAAGTGTTAGGAACTTATATTTTATGCTCAATTAACAATAATTAGAGACTGAAAGGAGAAATGCAAAGGCTTCATCATTTGTGCAAACTGAAATGAGGAATAAGAGATTCAGCTTTTCTTGTGTTTTTAAACAGAGAAGCAGCACTGGTAGCTTAGGCACAAGAGAGGCTGGATTCTTATAATATCTTGCAGGTTTAATTATCCACGCATGAAATTCAAACTGCTAGTAAAAAAAAAGGAGAAAAACTGCTAGTAAAAAAAAAGGAGATTGTTCAGAGATTGTTTCACATGGTTATGTAACAACTCAAACTGAGTGGCTGTCTGTCCAAGGGACTGGTATTTTTGAAAGAAGAAGAAGAAGAAGAAGAAGAAGAAGAAGAAGAAGAAGAAGAAGAAGAAGAAGAAGAAGAAGAAGAAGAAGAAGAAGAAGATTTAGCAACTAGACAGGAGATTTATGCCATATATCTAAGCTCTTCTTGAGTAAGACAGGAGATTTATGCTGCATATATCTAAGCTCTTACTTGAGTAAGTCATGCTTTGCAGCAGGAACATTTGAAAAGATGACTATGTTTGGTGTAAGACATAAAATGATATCTCCCCAGTTGAGTCAACATGAGAGATAGAAACGTTTCGATCGGTCTGAATGCAGCTGGTGCTTGTCACCCTGGCCTCAATTTTGCTGTAGCCTTGAGGTGAACCATGGCTTAAGGTGCTGAAACTTTCAGGGTGAATAGCTAATTGGTGTCCAGGAGCACAGCTATGACAGATAAAACCTGCATTTTCAATTCACATGAATGGCCTCCCTTACTTTCAAACCACCTCCACTTTGCGGTATCCTGCCCTTTCTCCTTCAAATGGACTTACATCCTTCTGTTTAATGGCCCAGAGTCTGAAATATTAAAGGAAAAAGAAGCAGAGTCATGCAACCTATCATGGTCAGGTTCTTCCGCTGGGCTGGGCAGGAATGCCATGATTGGGGAAAAAGATGACAGAGGCTTGAAAATCTTTGATTAAGCAGTAACACATCATCTGCAAGATAGTTGGGATGTTTAGATGTTTGGTGTAAGACGGTCAGGTCTGATGAATGCACAATATCTTCTCAGTGCTGAAATGAAAGATTTTCACAATTACATCTGAAAACTGGGAAAGCCTTCTTTACATAGTTTACTAGGAATGGCACAAGAAATTGAAGTTTCAGTCATCATTAGAAGAATATGTATCCTGAAAATTGTTCTTCAGCTGGTAACTTCGGAAAAGTCTGGGGAACAGCTTTGCTTTTAGTTCTGTTTGTTCTGTTAATTGAAAAATAAGGTTGTTATGATTTTCATAATGAACAGAGTCAATTAAACTGATTAATGATGTTTAGAGCCTAAATTCAATATTAAAATTATTCCTGGATTGATCATTAAGCACTAATAGACTCAGAAAAGGTACAATTAATTGTGTTCATTTATACTATAAAGGCTGTAGAAAGTTCAGAACTATAAAAATATTTTATCAACATGCTACCTCAATGATTGACAGAAGCAGCAAACAGATTCACTCATTCTTCTAACCCCACACAGCCCTTGCCATGAAGAAATAGGAGCCCCTTTTCTTCAGGATTTGAGTAAGGCTGCATAAAAAAATCAAAATGGGGTTATAATTCTCTTCTTCCTAAAGCAAGAAATTACAAAATACAGCAAGATCTTGAATATGGAAGTACTGGTGGGCCTCAATGGGAATGCTCTCTGTGGAATCTCAGGTCTATTGCTTCCTCTGCCATCTTGAGATCTTGCAAGCAGAAGGAATGGCAACCCTGACCTCAGCTTTACCAAACCTATGTGCTTCCCCCTCAAAGCTTTTTGGGACTAATGCTATCAAGTCTGGAGAGCACCACAGGTCAGGTGTGATTCAAGGAGGTCCTAGCCTGGTCAATGTAAAAGAACTCTTGCCTGGTTCCTTACTGCTCAGTCAATGTTTCCATTTTATCCACCTCATAATCTAGCTGCCCAACAGCCCATGCAACCCGCTGCTTGCCTCTGTCCTGTTGAACCTGATACAGAGATTACAAGGACATAACAGAAAAAAGAAAAATGGATAAGACAAGGGTAGAAGGACTGAAAGGTTCTTGTATAGTGCTGGTGGAAAAAAAAAGGATGATACATTTGCATTTTGATACCATAATGGGTTAAATAGCAAGTACATGTTCCGAACAGAACAGTAATATCTGGAGGACTGATAGCTATTTAACAGGAGAGGAACAAACCATGAAAATGGCCTGATATTGTGTTTTTGGCTCCCAAGCAGAGGCAGACAAATACAGTATTACAAGCTTGCTTTTACAAACGATAGTGCACAAGTTCTTTCTGCATAGGGAATCCATATCACAAAGGACGTCACTTTGTTTAATATTCTGGGAGGCCCTGTTTTCTTGGGCACCTACCATAGGCAGCTTCTGGGAAAACTGTATCATTTGGTAAGGGAATAAATAGAAAGACAACTGAGCTGCAGGGCGTTGCACGCAGGGAGTGGAAGCACTGAAGCAGTGTTAGTTCTCCTCAGGCATGGCTGTGTTCTTTTGCTGCCTGCCCACTGACTGCACACATCTGTGAGCTAAAAATGCACACTGCCTTAATGTACCCAACAGAAACTGACATTTCCCTGTGTCGCTGCAGAGGGTGAGGCTCTCATCATGGAAGGATCCATTTTCTACTCTGCCCACTAATCTCTCTCTCTTCATAATCAAATCTTATTAAATGCATGATGCACAGAGCCTCAGTTAAAAACATGATTTCTTCTGTCTGACCTAGTTTAAATCTCTGACTCTAGAAACAGAGGGTTCCCCTCCAATCAATAAAACATTTTAATAAATAAAACACAGTATCTAATCTGCTGAGTCTCAAACCTTATATTTTCCTTGCTGAAATTGTTTTCTGCTTTAGCAAAGCCACAGAAGGGTGCTGATGGAACCTTGAAGCTGATTCACACATTAATATGTCCCCTACAATAAAAGAGCTTCCCACACAGGACAAAAAGACAGTTTCGTATACACCCATTCTCACTGATATGTGTGTCAGTCTCTTGCTCTGTGCTTTGTCTTGACTGAATTGGCCTGTAAAGAAATAATAGGTGGCACATGAGGCAGCTGTACATCTAATGATGCAGCAAACAGAAAAGGGGGGAATCCTTGGAAATCATCTTCCCTGTCATGTGGAACATTTTTCTTTGGGAAAGGATTTATTTGGTGAAAGTGAATGAACAACCCAATGATATTTCTGGTATGGTCCAGAGATGTAAGTCAGTCAGAGCTCCACAGGGTTTCAAAACAGTAGCAAGGGATATCTTACACCAGCACATAAAATAAGGTATACAGTAGTGTGTGGTGTGGTGTGGTGATGGTTCTGCACTGTGTGGGAAAGTACTGCTGACATACAAATGATACACTCGCAGAGTGGGAACTTTCTTTGTCTGATGGTTGTCATGGAGGATAAAGCAATCTTAAGTAGCAATTTTAATGCAAACTGCAGAAACTGCCGTGACAATTCCTGCAGTTGGCATGGAAATCTGCCCAAACTAAAATATGTGTTTTTGGATGTGTGGAAGTCAGTTTAAAATGAAGGCTGTGGTATGCTGGTGTGAACGAAAGATGTTTAAACCTCCACAGAACATGCTGCAAAATGATGTGGCTCTTGCTTCCCTGACATTCTGCCAAATGTTAATTTATGGTCATACTTCCAATGCCAATAAAAGCAATGTATAGATAGGCGTAGAACCCAAATATAGGAGGTCAAGACTCTCTGCCTACACATGTTCCTACTGCAGTTACAGAACACCGCCTGCTCATCAACTAACCAAAAAGAGAAGATCAAAGACTGTCATTCACAAACACAGGTAGGGCTTAAACTATTGGCCAGATCAGCTGACGCTGTGTGTTCGTGTTGTTCAGATAAAAGTGGTTCTTTCCTTCCCTCTCGGTTTTTATGCTGTTAGTACATCTTCAGTCTGGTCATTCAAGGACCCTTTAAGCTAGAAGTTGGCAAACAGACACCATCCAATGGTTGCACAGACACTGGTGAGGGAACACTGTGGTAATCCTACATCCAAAGGTCAAAATTTGCTGAATACTTTCTGAAGCCATAAGGAGTTGTGTGTGTTATGTGTGTTTTCTCTGTGGTGATTTAAAAAATTGCAATATGTAGTGGAATTGGCAGCAGGTGGCACAGAGAGGGGTCAGGTCCCTCCTCCTTTACTATCAAATCTCCACATGTTTTTGTATTTAAAAGAAAAAATAAGATCAGACTTAGGAGAACATTTTTGCCATTTCCTACTACATTTACTTCAAATCTGATCCCATGTATTTTCTTGTACAGTCTCAAAAATGAAACACTTCCTGTTTTTAACTGAAGGGCCAAAGTTGTTGTGCAAGCCACCCACTGGCAACCACAGAGTAGAAAAACATTTTCTTTGGAACCAGCAGTACTAATTAGTATGACACCTTGTTATCATGGGTGGACCAGTCAGCATATATTATTTTGTGAGGAGAATTCGTCTGCAGCTCTTCTGCCAAGCTAAAGCCCTTCAAGCATCAGCTTGTAATTAAAAATGAGAGTATGGATATGGTTCTTAAATCCTGATTAGAAGTTGCTTAAAATAATTACAAAAGTAATTCAGCCAATTTTAATCATTCACACACTGCTTGGGAACAGCTAATCCTGATTTGTGAAGTGACATGTCCACAAAATATATTTTTGATCCTCCTAATGAATAGTTGAGAAAGTTTACTACTCATATGAAAACAAAACAAAACAAAACAAAACAAAAAGTTTAGTGATGTATACTTGTGTGCCTTTATGTAGTACATGTCTATGGAGATGTACTGAGCTTGATACAAATTTGTCCATATCCGTCAAATAAATAACATGATTCCTGAAAATAATAATACAGGACTAATGAAACACACCTGCTTCCAAAAAAGCGTTGGAACCTCTATTTCAGTGTTTACAAAATTTGGAATTGTAACACCCACACCCAAGAGGATTGCCACATGCTTCCTGGGGGAATCACAGGTTGCCATATAACCTGTTATAGTCTTTCTTAAATAATTTCTTTCCTGATGCTTCAGAGTGCGGTATTAAAGTTACTATGTATGTGTATGTATGAGAAATAGGGTCTGCCGGTGAAATTTAAAAACCTCTACTTTCTGAGAAGGGTTTACTTTATCTCATTAAAATGCTTTTTATGCAAATGTAGCAGCAGGGGACATAGATTACTTAGCTGTTATAAAAGGGGGTCCCATTTCAGACTGGTCCTGGTTATCACCACTAGAGGTGGGCATGAACCAGAAAACCCATGGTTCAGGTTTGTCTTGTTCGGGCCCACGCTTCATTCAGTTCCGGTTCGAAGTCATATAATATTTTTTTTAAAAAATTGTACAAACCTGAACTGGTTTGGGTTCTTGGCAGTGGAGGCTCGGTGGCGGCAGTGGCGGTGGCGGTGGATCCTGGCCCCTGTGGCAGGGCCCCATGCTGGTGCCTCTTTTTTTTGCTTGTTTTGTTTTCAAGCGTCCACCGCGTGGTCCCTGGGGCCAGGTGGGTGCTTCTTTTATTTTTTTCATTTTTTCTTGATTTTAAAGCACCAACATGGGCACCCCTGCGGCCCGGTCAGCACTCCTTTTTATTTTTGCTTATTTTTATTTATTTTTATTTTTTCAAGCGCCAACCGTGCGGCCCCCTGAGGCTGGGTCGGCGCTGGGTTTTTTTTAATTTTTTCTTGATTTTAGGGTGCCAACCCAGCCACCCTTGGGGCTGGGTCAGCACTCCTTTTTTATTTTATTTTTACTGCCAACCACGTGGCCCGCGCTACAGCTGTAGCATGGCCGTCAGCTTTTTTTTCTGGTTGCCGTCCCTGAAGCCAGGAAGACCGGATCTCCAGGACCAGCACCAGGTAGGAGACATCTCCACCCCCCATTAATGAAACGAACCAAACCGAACCAATTTTGGGGGGGGGGTTGGTTTGGTTTGTTCTAAATCCACTCTGGGGTTCATTATTCGTTTTGCTATGTAATGAAATGAATAACGAATAATGAAATGAACTAAAAGTTTGTTTTGTGCCCATCTCTAATCACCACACAATCTACCAATGTTGCCAACAGCTGAGTTTTGAAATTGAAGTGGCCTAGTGGGAAACAAACATATGAAATTTAATTCATACAAGACAGATGTGTTCTTCCTCTGACAAGTGCCATATATAGGGAAAAGTTTATATCTTTTTGAGACCTTTCCAGATGGTTCTGTGATCATGTCACAAAAACAGCCAAACAGTTGGGATGTCCTCCCAGCCCTTCTTTGCTTCCAGATTAGAGATGGGCACGAATCAAAAAACGGTGTTTTGTTTGTCGTTTGTCGTTTAGGGGGTCCGTTTCGGTTTGTTTCCATTTTTGCGAATTTTTGCAAAAAAATTGTTTTCGTTTTCGTTCATTTTGTTACCCTTTCGTTACCATTTATTTCATTTTTTGTGATTTTTTTAGCATTTAAAGCAGTTCAATGTATTGCCGTAACGAAAACGAAACGGATGACAAAATTTCTGGTGTTTCTGTTCATTTCGTTTCATTTTAGAGATAAAATTTGTTTGTCATTTCATTGCGTAACGAAACGAAAAAACAAAAACAGAAATGAAAAATTATTTGTTTCGTGCCCATCTCTATTCCAGATATTGGGATATTTATAAGATTACTCTCCCCCCACCCTAAATTGAAGGTCATCTTTTACATGGAAGTAAGCCTGGGCACACCTGGCAAAACAAGTGATGCTTCCATGCCAACAGGGAGGGCTTGCAAAATGCAGATGCCCTGCAGGTGGGGTGCACAAAAAAGCAAAAGCAAAGCAAAGTGTTCTGCTTGTATACTGCCCCATACCTCTTCAAGTAGTCTCTGGGTGGTTTACAGTTTAATTACAGTAATCAGGCTACACATTGCACCCCTCAGCAAGCTGAGTACTCATATTACCGACCTTAGAAGGATGGAAGGCTGAGTCGACCTTGAGCCGGCTACCTGGGATTGAACCCAAAGTCGTGAGCACAGTTTTAGATGCATTACAGGCATTTAACCACTGTGCCATGAGGCTCCTTAAAGCCACTTATTTTCCAGTCCCAGTAAGTGGAGGCTGGAGAGAGGGGGAAAGGTGAGGGTGGCAGCGGCAATGGGGACACTCCTTGCCCCTGCCTCTCTGGCTCAATGGCCTCTTCCCTGTGCTTCTCTTCCCCGTCTCCCCTTACCAAATTCCAGCCCTGCTTCTTCCCCACCTTTCCCTCCCTCTAGGAAAGGGTTCTCCCCCTCACTCTTTTGCTCCAGCAGTTACACATTGTTGCATTGTGCTCTCACATGCCTGCCTTCCTATGCTTTCCCCAGTGCTCGCCTCCTATTGCTTTCTCCCTGAAATGGGATACTTCACTCCTTCTCCGATAAGAATATCTCCTTCCCCTTTCATTTGATTTCACCCTCGGCCTCCCCTCCCTCCCTCCATATCCATGACAAAGGCTCTCACTTTCAGTCTCTCACCTTTCCCCATTTTGAATCTTCCCTTCCTCTCCTATCTGAGGGCATTCTAGCCATTTATTCTATAGTTTCTGCAGCGATGCCACCACTGCTTTTGGTCCCCAGGTCTTTGTCAGGGAGGGATGGGACACTAGGGCTGGATGAGGTCTGTTTTAATTTTAAAATATTGATTTCTTAATTTGGAGCTGAAATTGTCGGGGTGATTTTATATATGGCAGTGTCTTATAGATAGGAAAATATGGTAACTCTGAATTTGCTCCTGCATAGATGCCTGGATATTGATGGATGTGGTTTTACAAAGCACTAGTTGGTGCATCAACTAGAAGAATCCCTGAAGGAACACCTCAGTTAAATCTGGTTTGGTTACTAGAGATGGGCACGACTTAGCGGTATTTCCGTTTCCGTTTCCGTTACTCGGTTCCATTACTCTACGGAAACGGTAACGGGAATTACTCCCTCAGACTTCGAGCTCAAACCGACGAACGAACAATTTTGGTCTGATTTGTCGTGCTCGTTCCTTGCATCGCGAGATCGCGCGATGCCACATGCGGCACAGAAAAAAAGTTTTTAAAAGTTAAAAAAACCCGGTTCCCGGCCAAAAAGCAGGCGGGAAAATGCCTGCCGTGCCTCAGGGCACCTACCAGAGGGGTTGTTTCTGGAGGTCCCCGGCCTCCCCCCTCATCCCCCGTCCTCGGCTGCTCTGGTGGGACTCGCCGCAGGCTCGCAGCCAGCAAAAAGCCCAGTCTCGCCGCCGGCCGCCGCAATTAAAGCGCAAGCAAGCGGCACGGACGGCACAGGAAAAAACTTTTAAACTCTCCCCCCACCCATTCCCGGGCCAAAAAAGCAGGCGGAAAAATGCCTGCTTGACTAAGGGCGCAGGGCACCTACCGGAGGGGTGGTTTCTGGAGGGGGGGGTCCCGCCTCCCCCCCGTCCTGGGCAGCCGGACTCGCGAGTCGCCATCGCCATGCTGCGGTGCGGGCGGGGGATCCAAAATGGGGCGGCAAACGCAATATTGTTTTTGAAATCGTGGTCCAAAAACACACAAGCACAACAGAAACACGCGAAAATTTATAAACTGCCAGATTTTTCACAGTAGCAGTGGGTTTTTTCTTGCAACAAAATGTCTCTCCTCTCCTCCTCTGTCCTCCATTGATTTTAATTTATTTTATTTTATTTACACCTGCGCAATGATGGGCTGGCCAAGTGGCCAGCCATGTGGGAGTGGACAACCATGCAAATTTTTGGAGCCATCCCACCAGTCGCATGGCCACTTGGCCATGGAGACTTCTGGGATGTGCCAAAAAGCCCCCTAAAACCTGCCCTAGCCCTAACCCTAACCCTTGACTCCGTACCCATACGTCACAGACTGTCTTCTTAGTGGGTCAGAGAGGCACCCAGAGGTGCAACCCACTAGCCCACCGTAACCTTACCTGTCACTAGCCTAACCCTAGCTCTAAGCTTGCACTAAGCCACCTTAAAGCCAGATCTACTTGCTTGCATTGCACTACACGCAGCAAGTACAATTCCCTTCTGTGTGAGACATGGTGGTGCCAGAGCCTTGTGCAGGGCGGGCATGACGCTATCACTCTCACTGGTCTCACGTCTGCACATTATGTTATGCAATATCCATATGGCTATTGCATAGCATTTTGCAGCAGCAGCAGGTGAGGAAGGGAGACCCCCATGTTGAGGGGTCTCTTGGAGCCTGCTTCCCCTTCCTAGTGGCAGGAGGCACCCACGGGTGCCTCCAGGAGCCCACTTTCCCTTTACAGCGGGACAGAGGAGGCACCCACCCCACAGAGGTGCCTCCAGGAGCCCGCTCCCCCCCCCAAAAAACCAGTACTAACGACAACGAAAAAACGAAAAAACTAACCGACTAATTTTTGTGAATTTTCGCGAAAACCGGAAACGACCTGAAATGGGACTGGCCCGACTAACGACAACTCGAAAAAAATTTTTTTCAAGTCGTGCCCATCTCTATTGGTTACTATAATGTTTTCCCATTAAGAAAAAGCCTTCAGAAAAAGCACCTGGCAGAAAATGCTCCAGCCAGGTTTCTGCAGATGTAACTCCACTATTCTGCCAGCTTCACTAGTTTCCAATCTGTTTCTGGGCTCTATTTCAGTTTTTGGTTTCAGCTAAATATATTTCAAGGGGTCCCTTCTGCTAAAAGACACTGTCTGGTGGCTCAGAATCTCAGAGACATCTCTGTTGGTAGGGGCGAATTGGATTAGGAAGGCAGAGAATTTTGTTTCAGTATATTATGGCAAATAATTTACCAGAACTTTCAAATTTCTTCTTATTTGATGTGGAAAAACAAGGTGGGACACATGTCTCAGAAAACAACACATAATGTCAATGATGATAGACAGATGCATGTATTTGTATTTACACTAATACCTTGGTTTAAGAGTGTTTTGCAAGACAAGCAAATATTGCTTCTAAATTTTGCCTTGATCAACCAATGTCTTGCAATACAAACACTGGACCATGCTCTCTCTCTCTCTCTCTCTCTCTCTCTCTCTCTCTCTCTCTCTCTCTCTCTCTCTCTCTCTCTCTCTCTCTCTCCCCTCCTGCTGGAATGTGGGTAATTGTCTGGAAGTTCCATCTCAGACAACCTCCAAAGCAGAGGGAGGAAAGAGGAATGGAGGTCTCCCTTGCACCAGCCAGGAACATTTTCAAAGAGTAGTGCAGGTTAGGGATTTATTTTTCTATATATTTATATTTTTATTTAATTAGTCATCAACATCCTTTCTTATTTTTCAAACTGGTCATGGGGCAGCTAGTCAAGTGTGTATATGGCTACAAATTGCACTTTATTATTGTCATGTCCCAAGCAGAGAGATTCTGCAGCCAAGTACCTAAACCATGGTGTGGAGATGGACTTCTAGCCAACTTCTTTTGTGAGTTTTGGCTTTTGGGTGTACAGCATGTGGTCTGTGGGGTCCTGGAATGAATCACCTGAGTTTCCATTATTTATTATGGATAAATTTGCATTGACATAAAATTGTTTTGGTCATAAGCCAAGGTATTGTATATATTGTATAACCAAGGTATTGTATGTATGTGTGTATATCTATATCTATATCTATATTAGAGATGGGCACGAATTAGCGGTATTCCCGTTTCCGTTTCCGTTACTCGTTTCCGTTACTCTACGGAAACGGTAACGGGAATTACTCCGCCAGACTTCGAGCTCGAACCGACGAATGAACAATTTTGGTCTGACTTGTCGTGCTCGTTCCTTGCATTGCGCGATCGCGCGATGCCACGCGGCACAGAAAAAAAGTTTTTAAAAGTTAAAAAAAACCAGTTCCCGGCCAAAAAGCAGGCGGAAAAATGCCTGCCGTGCCTCAGGGCACCTACCAGAGGGGTTGTTTCTGGAGGTCCCCGGCCTCCCCCCCTTCCCCCGTCCTGGGCTGCTCTGGTGGGACTTGCCAGTCACCGCAGGCTCGCAGCCAGCCAGCAAAAAGCCCAGTCTCGCCGGCCGCCTGCCGCCGCAATTAAAGCGCAAGCAAGTGGCACGGACGGCACAGGAAAAAACTTTTAAACTCTCCCCCCACCCATTCCCGGGCCAAAAAAGCAGGCAGAAAAATGCCTGCTTGACTAAGGGCACAGGGCACCTACCAGAGGGGTGGTTTCTGGAGGGGGGGTCCCGCCTCCCCCCCGTCCTGGGCAGCTGGACTCGAGTCGCCATGCCATGCGGTGCGGGTGGGGGATCCAAAATGGGGCGGCGAACGCAATATTGTTTTTGAAATCGTGGTCCAAAAACACACAAGCACAACAGAAACACGCGAAAATTTATAAACTGCCAGATTTTTCACAGTAGCAGTGTGGGTTTTTTCTTGCAACAAAATGTCTCTCCTCTCCTCCTCTGTCCTCCATTGATTTTATTTTATTTTATTTTATTTACCCCTGCGCAATGATGGGCTGGCCGAGTGGCCAGCCATGTGGGAGTGGACGACCATGCAAATTTTTGGAGCCATCCCACCAATCGCATGGCCACTTGGCCATGGAGACTTCTGGGATGTGCCAAAAAGCTCCCTAAAACCTGCCCTAGCCCCCTAACCCTAACCCTAACCCTTGACTCCGTACCCATACGTCACAGACTGTCTTCTTAGTGTGTCAGAGAGGCACCCAGAGGTGCAACCCACTAGCCCACCGTAACCTTACCCGTCACTAGCCTAACCCTAGCCCTAACCTTAACCCACCTTAACCCTAAGCCAGATGTACTTGCATTGCACTACACGCAAGTACAATTCCCTTCTGTGTGAGACATGGTGGTGCGAGAGCCTTAGTTAGGCATCTCACTATGGCTCTGGGTTCAGTGCCATCCACTAGTCTTCACAGTCACTGTCTGCACATTCTGTTATGCAATATCCATATGGCTATTGCTTAGCATTTTGCAGCAGCAGCAGGTGAGGAGGGGAGACCCCCGTGTTGAGGGGTCTCTTGGAGCCTGCTTCCCCTTCCTAGTGGGTGAGGATAGGAGACACCCACGGATGCCTCCAGGAGCCCGCTTTCCCTTTATAGCGGGCCAGAGGAGGCACCCACCCCAGAGAGGTGCCTCCAGGAGCCCGCTCCCCCTCAAAAAAACCAGTACTAATGAAAACAAAAAAAACAAAAAAACGAACCGACTAATTTTTGCAAATTTTCGCGAAAAACAGAAACGACCCGAAACGGAACCGGCCCGACTAACGACAACTCGAAAAAAAATTTTTTTTCAAGTTGTGCCCATCTCTAATCTATCTATCTATCTATCTATCTATCTATCTATCTATCTATCTATCTATCTATCTATCTATCTATCTATCTATCTATCTATCTATCTACACACACACACACACACACACACACACATACAATTTTAATGTGATTCTACATGTGGTTGAATGACTAAAGTGGTTAAATCAACAATAAAGATACAATATTTCTTAACTGAAGTCAATTCATCTCCAGAGTGTATGTTGTTTGTCTTGTGCTAGTATAACAAGGTAAGAGGATTTGGGCGACTAAATTTCTTTTACATAAATCCATTTTCAAAGCACCACTTTCCAGAAAGGTTGAATGAGATGAGAAATACGTAGGATTTCATCTTCTAGTGTGATCACATCTTATGTTGAAGCAGGCAAGAAATTTTAAAAATGATGTATACCAAAACCAATTATTACTTTTCTTAGTCTTAGAAATGTTTTCGTATATACTTGCATATGATATCAGATCAAAACAGTTATTGGCAATTAAGGCTAATATTTGAAGTACAATACCTAATTAATATTAACTTAATCATTTTTCAGTATATGTTGTTTTGAAAGTATAAATTGATCCACAGCGATTCCGTATTCTATTATTTGCTATTTTGCAGGAAGCCTCAGGTAGATACATGAAATACATTTTCCTGCACAGCAAACTTTTAATTACATAGTCAACAGATTTCTAATCCAGTATGTAATTAGTTGTCTTTGATTTAGTGATTTGCTGGAGAAATGAGCCCTGAATGTGTAAGCTAAATGCAGATAAATGTAAGATAAGAACATAAGAACATAAGAAGAGCCATGCTGGATCAGGCCAAAGGCCCATCTAGTCCAGCTTCCTGTATCTCACAGCGGCCCCACCAGATGCGTTTGGGAGCGCATGAGACTAGATATCTGTCTCCTGATACCACTCCCCTGCATCTGGCCCTTGAAGTACCCTGGTTTAAAGCCTAGAGATTACACATCTCCATCATGGTTTGTAACCCGTGATGGACTTTTCCTCTAGGAATCTGTCCAATCCCCTTTTGAAGGCATCCAGGCCAGATGCCATCACCACATCCTGTGGCAGGGAGTTCCATAGACTTACAACACGCTGGGTGAAAAAATATTTTCTTTTGTCAGTTCTTACTCTCCCAGCACTCAATTTGAGTGTATGCATTCTTACATTTCGGTAGTACATATCTATTTAATGATTTTGAAAGTTCAGTGTCAAAACATGGTTTGCTCAGTGGTAAAGATGAGGTTTTTTTTTCTACTGAGTGCATTTCATGTTACAACGCAGAGTTAAGACAACTGTATTGATTGCTAAGGGCAAGATAAATTAGTATGGCATTTCGCAGCTTCTGAAGATTGAAATTGTCACAACTTTTGCACTGAAAGGAGCTTTTTGCAAGTCAATTTATCTCTGCATAAAATTTTTAAAATTCTATTCTCATTGTGTCAGTGCATGCTACAGTTAAATACTTCCAGGTGATATGGCATTAATTGCAAGTATTATCTTGCACTAGAACATGCTGTTGCTCATTGTTTAAAAAAAATCTCAGGATGATTTTCAGAGAACAGAGAGCCCTCTCCCTCCTTCTTCCAGCAAACAAATGACTGCTTAAAACATGAATATTAAAAAGCCGGGGGGGGGGGGGGGAAGAGGATTTAAAATTTATAATAAAGAATGAAGAGATTCCGATTTGGCCTACATCAGATGGCATTTTACTTCCATGGCTAATTTCATCCTGTAACACAAAATTAAAAGTAGGATAAGAAACACAGTGAAAAGTGGCTTCAGCATCAAGCTATGAAATGGGGGGGGAAGGGGAGGATATGTTAAACAGTTAAATCCAGAAAAGAGACACTCAGGTACCTGGAACATCTTTTTACAATGCTTGAAGCAACTGCTGTTTTGGATTAAATGACAACTGTGTTGAATGTGGCATACACTGTTTTTGTAACAGGTGCCAGGTAACCTGGGTTGATCTGTCTGTTCCCTTCAAAATCCTCCATCTGAAATACATAAAATAAGCTAGGAAATATTAGGTGAAGCAATAGATTGCAAAGGTTCTCTCGGTTACGATTAAGCATTGGTTAATTCTAATGTGTTAGAACATTTATTTATTTATTTATTTATTTATTTATTTATTTATTTATTTATTTATTTTCCAAAAAAATAGCCACCCCACTACAAGTGGTCTCTGGCGGCTACCACTAGCCACCAGCCATCAGAACAGAGGGAGGAGATGATAGAAAGAAATGAGTATGGGAAAATTGTGATTCGTTTTAGTTCGGTTCATTTTAGGGTTTGTTTGTTTTGTTTCTTTTTTAACAAAAAAAAATCAAAAATTCATTTCATTGGTTCGTTTTGAATCGTTATTCATTTCCCGCGCTTTGTGCGATTTAATCAATTTGACAGCGCGTGGGCGAGAAAAAAACATTCATAAAAATTTAAAAAAAACAGACGTTGACAACAACTGCACAAACTGGACTGGCAGCATCCTCATCCTCATCATCCACATCATCATCATCATCTTCAATCATCATTCGTCACATCATCCTTACTGGGTGGCAGTGGTTGCGGGGCAATACTGACCCCTGTGGCAGGGGCTTTTTGAGGTGCTGGCTTGGGGCCAGTGCCTCATTTTTTGTTTTGTTTTCTTTTCTTTTGTTTTTCAAGTGCCAACTGCGTGGCCCCTGGGGCCGGGTTGCCACTTCTTTTTAAAAAAAAGTTATTTCAGGGTGCCAACCCAGCCACCCCTGGGGCCAGGTCAGCGCTCCTTTTATGTTTATTTTATTTTGTTTTGTTTTAATTTATTTTATTTATTTTACTGCTGACCATGTGGCCCGTGCTACAGCTGTAGCACAGGCTGGTCGGCTTTTTTCTTTTTTTAAAAAAATTGCCCACCACAGTCCAGTTCCACAGTCCATGTGCCAGTTCAGTGACCCACAGGCCGGATCCAGTGCTCGTGGGCTGGTACTGGGGCCCACATGCTGGATATTTTATTTTATTTTATTTTATTTTATTTTATTTTATTTTATTTATACTGCCAACCATGGCAGCCTACCAGCTGTAGCACGGTCAGTTGGCTTTTTTCCCCCTTCTCCGGTTGCCCCCTCCCTGCAGCCAGGAAGACCGGACCATCCATGAAGGACCAGCACCAGGTAGGAGGCATCTCTGCTGCCATTAACAAACCAAACCAAAATGAACCAATTTTTTTCCTGGTTCGGTTTGGTTCGTTCTAAATCCACTCTGAGGTTTAATTCATTTCGTTCCATAATGAAACAAATAACGACTAATGGAACAAACTAAAAGTTCATTTTGTGTCCATCTCTACTGGGGAACAAAGCTGTATTTAGAGCTAAACCCTACACTAAAACGTGTCAAGAAAACAGAAAGGTTTTTGCTGCTCAATAAATGACCAAGCCCAAATTGGAAATGATCGATTGATCTTTGTATACAGATGGACCAAATATCAATCCTGACTTGGGTGTATCACCATGCTTTACTGTATGAAAGAGACTCTAACTGCAGTATTGATGGCCCACCAAATGCAAAAACACTACCATGTCTAAACCCATTGATATCTCACTAGGTGATTTTATTTTATTCTTTCTTATATGCCATTTTATACACCACCTCCCAGCAACTCTGCCTAAGGCTGTTGTTATTTCACTGTCACCAGCAGCACCAACAGGATCCCCCCTTCCTTTGTTACCCAGCTAGATGCTGGTGGTGGGGAAGTGAGAGGAGAGTGCCAAAAGTGACCTATGAAATCCCAGGATAATAAACTGACTCCAATTCAAGCTGTGAGCACAGGATTTCTCTGCCAATGCTCTAGAGCTAAAGTGGGACTGCAGAGGTTTGATTCCATTCATCAGTTAGGATTTTCCCCTTTTCCACTAAGCTAAAGCCACCACACCAGCAATGTTGGGAAGCAAGGTGAGCAGTGGCGTTCTAAGATGCCAAGAGCAAACAAAATATGCCCTCTACTGGGCTGGGCAAACGTAGCAGGCTTAAAGGTCAGAATTTTGGCCCTAAACCCCACTGTGGGACATACTATGGCCAGAAACTTCACCCCTCCTTTTAAAGAAAAATATAAAAACAGAAGTGCATAGATGGGCACCTCTGGATTCATTTTGTGTTGAAATGATCCCCAGCATCATAACACCAGCATCATAACCCTTGATCCAGGAGTAGACAGTTTTTTAAACTCTCCGATTGTAAAAAAATGGGGATTCTCAGGTGGCCTTCAGGAATGCATAAATGTCTCAGGTGGGCTACCATTTGGTCTACTTATACTTTCAACATTGACCTTCTGAACTATATCCTCCAGGAAACACACCTTCTAAATCAGATAGCTCTCTAGAAGCTTTTGACTTCAAATCCCCTGGTTCCCCCTACTAGTCCAAGCTGATGGCAACTGTAGGGTAGAAACATCTCATCCACTATTACTTATGTTCTAAGGTAATAGTGAGCCACCTGCACAAGACTATCCTGACCTGTGAATCTCATTGCTCTTTACTGACATTTGCCTTAACATTTTTATATTCTAACTGGTGCTTCGACATAAATGGAGTCTAAAACAAGCTTGGAGATGCTGTTTTGAAGCAATCAATGTCTGTGGCCCACGTGGCATCTTCTAAGCAGCTGTGTTCCCACCGTGTCTCAGAATGCCCTTCAGAGATGCAATGGTGTTCTGGCAGAGATGCTTACATTATAGGCATGTCTGCTGAATTTATTTCTCCAAAAGCATTACGGGGGGGGGGAGAGATTGCTTTATACTTGAGGGCGAAAAGTGAGGATCATGAGATATGAATAGCAACATAATGCTTCATGATTAAAAATGGTTTAGCACTGCAGCCTCTTGTGAAATTATATGCTCTGTTAGAGCAGAGAAACATGTCTTTAAAAACATCATTAATGAAAAGTGAAATATTGTATGCCATTCCTGCATAAAGTTAGCTCTCAACATACCCTCATCTGTCTCTGAAAATTAATGAAATTTTCATTTTGGAAGAGGAAAAAGCAGATTGCTAGCTTACTATAGTATCAACCGGACTCAGGGACAAAATTTTATTTTGCAAAATAAACATGGAAACCAACAGAGCTTGTTTGTCAGGTGAATAATCCATTCAAATTCTACCCTCATAAGTAAGTTCAGTATATATGGAAATTTGGACTTCTGGAATATTTCTCCTGGAAATGTGTATTACACAGTATTTACAATGTATGAACTTGTACCTATCTGTGTATATTTCTAGAGGAATAGTCCCTGCTTATGAAACCTATCTCCAAAACATACATCACTCACAGCTGTGATACTGGTGCACACTCTCATATATACTTCTAAGGAGCATAAACAAATTATTCTGAACAATAATATGTGTGAGTTCATCTCTCATAGAGAATCTGTGTATGTATATATCATTGTACAACATGGACCATATCTTAGATAACTTTTACAATTATTTAAATGTACTATCCATTGACATTTTCCTGGGTGCAGATTCCACTGGACTCTGTGGTATTTACATCTGTACGTATAGTTGAAGCTGTCAGTATAATTTGTCAAATATGCAGTAAAATGCTAATCGAAGTATAAAGCCCTTATGGTGAGTCAGATGTTACTATAAATGGAGAAGCTGCAAAATCATCCTACATTTAAAATTAATATGAAAGGCCACAAACCAGTAATCCCTTTATATTGAGAAGGCCAAGTATATTTGAGTCTTGATGATTGCATTGGGAGTTAAATATATGCTTGCATTTCCTATAACTCCACAGTAAAGTTCTTACCACTGGCTGTATCCCGCAGAAACATTGTGTTAATATAAAGCAAATCTGCATGCATACAGGCCAACTGTCAGATCAAATGATGTGCTTCATGTGCATCTAAGTGTGAAGAATTGGATGTGAGGATTGCTACTAGCAATGCAATTGGACTAAAATATGATGCCAGCACAGCTGCCAAAGGTTGAGGTTGTGGCAAAAGCCACCATGGATACCTCCTCTCTGCTGTTCCTGGTTTTGAGTGATGCTGCCTTCCTCAGTTACTCTCCCCTTTCTAACCTCCTCTTGTGAAATTTTAAACTGGTTGATTTATAACTACTTTCATGGCTGTGATAAATAAATTAATAAATTTGAAGCAATATGGACAACAGAAGCACCATGTTGAAGACTTGGTAAGAGGAGTTCTGAAATACAGGCCTCTCAGTATAATAGGTTCCTTGAGCTGCACTTTCTTAGCACTTCACATGCAAAAATACTCCTTTGTAGCCTCTTCCTTTGTAGTAGCATCTGATTCACTGTAAGCTTAATTCCCCACCTTTTTCTTCATAGTTGAAAATCTGGCTGTGATCACACTAAGAAAATGCCCTCCTGTAGCTTCATGACTTTTAATTGCATTCCTGTCATGCTTTGTGGTTACGCATTTGTTCCAGGATGTGCGTCCCCATGTTTTGGGGGGTTACCAAGCCATTTGCTTCTAGTTCAATAAGCACCTACAATTTCTTGTTGACAGTGTTTGACGGAAGTTAACCAATGCATCAACACAAGCATGGCAGAAAAATAAAAAAATAAATTGAAGACATTTTAGAAGGATAATCACGATGACAGTTCAAAAAAGTTCTATAAGATCCTTCACACACTCAGCAATGCAGCATAAAAAAAGATCCACAACAACAAAAAATAGAAGCCTCTGGCCGAGGGAGAAATGAACCACAGTTACCATACTTGCTGGATAAATGATTCACTAATGGTTGTGCAGCATGTGAACCCAAATTATGATACAAGCTCATTGGGGGATAGGAAGGCAACATTTGGCTCGTGTGATCATGGCCTCTGTTGCCTTGTTTAGAATTAGGTAGACATTTTAAAGAAAACTAACAGAGGATTTCTCTTATTGCTGTTTAAAGAAACAACATTTCATATGACTGATGCGAATTCTGAAGATGCTGTCTTTTTTAAAACTAGCATTAAAGCAAAAACTGTGCTGCTTACTAAACTGTGCTACTTACTAAAAACCACAGCACTTACAGCACACTCTGAACAGTTTATAAAGTTAATTTTGCAGGCTACATGTTTCCCCAATCCCAGCAAGCTAGGAACTTATTTTTCTGACCTCAGAAGGATGGAAGGATGAGCCAACCCTGAGTGGCTACCAGGGATTGAACAGGGATTGAGCACAGTTTTGGCTGCAGTACAGCAGTTCAACCAATGTTCCATGAAGCTATCATCATTTATGACTTTAATGCCCTTACATTTGTTGCATGTAAGAGGATGTATAGTTTAGTTCTTGGAGATGATTTTAAGAAATGGGCTCTATCTTTGCACTAGGATTCTACCAGCTTCATTTCTAACAAACAGCTGATTTTCTTCTGTTCAAGGAAGTAAATGAAACTTTTTCTCACAAAATATTTATACACCTAGATTCATTTGTAAAAAATATAACATTAAAAATAGTTGTGATGAAATATTGATTATTTTAAGCAAATATTTAAACTTTAAATATCAGAGGAGGTAAAAGATATGCTAGCCAAATAATCAAATATTCAGACTTTCAACCAAGAAACTGCATTGGTGTACATTGTTTTCATACAAACTGTCCACTACACCCCACAATGCACTTCACCAACACATTTCCCCTATTTATATATATCCCAGTCTGTAGTAAACAAAATTATTTTAATTTATTTAAAGTGTTCTGCTTATTAAATTTTCACCTTCCTGCTAAACAATGAAACTCAGGGCGGCCAAAAACAGCCCAAGTCAAATAAAAACAGCATCAATTAAACCCTAAGAACAACTTATTATTAAAAATAGCAATAAAAAGCCCACACATTCCTAAATTAAAATTCAAAACGATAAGGCTCAGTTAAATAAAGCCCATTTTAATAACGCTCAGGTAATCCTTCCAGTGGAAATGGAGTTCTGCACTGAATAGGTACGTGGAAGTCTGCTTCCACACATATTTCTTTCTTACTAAAATGATGCAACTATACCTCACAACCAAATATATACCAAACTAAACATTGTATACCAAATCTTCCAAATTAATAATGTTTCCCTACATAATAACATCCAACACCCCATTAAAAGATCAAGCCCTTTGCACAGAGGTATGCTTCTGCTCTTTTTACCTATGATATTACTTGTATAAACAGGCTCTCATCGCACAAAGTTTTTTAGCCAGCCAGTCTGTGATCCATAAAGCGTATCACTTTGGCCACAGAAGGATGGCTGCAGCCAGGCAAATCCTGTATCTTTGTTAGAGCCCAGTAACTACTGCAGCCAACTATCATTTGAAAATTGCACTTGGTTTGCAGTGGATGATGAAACCAGCTACAGATCTATGATCCTACACATCACAGGAGGGCACATAAAGGATCAGTGATTTGGCTCGCTTACCAGCTTGGAAAGCACATTTCACCATCAAACTGTTGAACTATAGTGGAGCTTTAAAGAGATATGAGTGATATGAGAGGATGTCTGCTCCCCCCCCATCAACTCCCCCAATATGTAGCATTTTAAATTTAGTCAAATCAATGTTTTTGAATTGCTTCCTGTGTTCCTACAGAGTTAATGAACTGTGTATCTTTGTTTGTTAATGTACAGATTTGGGAGGCTACATCTTTTTTAGCTTATGTACTTAGATCCTGTATGCATGGAAAGGCTCCTTTTTAAAAGTGGCTGCAAGGGTCACAAAGGGCTAAAGTTGATTAAGAAAACAGTGTTCTAAAATAACCCCCCCCCCTGGGTGGCTTTTTATTTTAACTTGCTTCTTTAAAAAATACAAATCAGGGGGAAATAAATATTCACTTTAGAATTCATTGCATGAACATGGAATTCAGTGCAGTTTTAACACAGGTTACATGTCAGGTTTTCTGGCTGTATCACCAGGCCCTTGCATTTTCTGATGTCAGCTAGGAGCAACAGTTTCAGGAAATTCTGAATATGAAAACTGAATCTGCAAATTGCCATAGTATGCATTCTAATCAAGGTGAATGAAAAAATTGGTATCTTGCATTGGACTCTTTTCATCTTGCATTTTATATCGATGGCAGGACTCATCATGCTGGCTATCATACCAGTCATTCTGGAAAAGATATTTTGTAAAACGATAGGATATAAAGTATGCTAAATAAATAGATAAATAAATAAATAAATTCCCAACATACTACAACAAGACATTTTTGCTTCTTTGATAAAGCTTTGATTTGCTCTGCTGTTCAAAATCATTGCCAGTCATTATTTTAGAAATGTTTCTGCGCTCTTATTCTGACTTGCCACTGTGCTGCCTTCACGACAGATGGTGTTCAGTATGGCAGAGGACACCGGAAAAAGTAACTGAAGACATGTGATTCCATTGTCTCTAGTGCCGCATTCCAGAACAGCATCTATATACAGGAAGCTTAAGCTTCCATGAAATGGTTGTTTCTCTCCTTCTATTCAGATTTTGTATATATTATAACATCCAACAGACTCAGTGGCTGGTAGTCAAATACATATTTGACACTGAGTCCAAGGGCTTAAAATAAATGCAACTGCTGCATTCAGGCTTATTATATGTCCAGAATTTGTGACAGCAGAACAGAGATAGAAAACATAATATAGCACTTCTGTGATTTTCAAATGGCAACCTATTCACATCCAGTTGTCAACAGATTTATGAAATTTAACCTAGAACATTTCACAGCAACTGTCACCAGGAATTTTGAAAAATAGAGAGATATTAAGAATATAAAATTCTTATCTGAACAATCCAGCTGCAAATTATAAAGCTGAGACACCTTTATATAATTTTTGTTGCCTTAAATAGAATTTGTCAGCCCTGAGAGAACCACTAAAAGATTTCCTACATCTCAAGTGATGCACAGAACTGATGTAATGCACACAACATTTACTTTATATGAACATGATGGATGCCAAATTCATATCTAGTAGTCGTTACCATACATTATCCTTGCTGCGAGCGTTGCTCTCATCTGAAACTCTGGAAATGGTGACTGAAAATTACTGAGACATAAATGCCAAAAACACATAAGCACAGGAAAAAAAATTATTCTTGTCAG
This sequence comes from Phrynocephalus guinanensis, assembly GCA_037367245.1. Classification (NCBI taxonomy): domain Eukaryota; kingdom Metazoa; phylum Chordata; class Lepidosauria; order Squamata; family Agamidae; genus Phrynocephalus; species Phrynocephalus guinanensis. The sequence goes on from CM074740.1 coordinate 56,763,288, forward strand.
TGTAGGCTGGTGTTAAGCAAAATGTCCTTCTCCAAAGACATAGCAGACTGTGACAGACCTCAAAGTTCTTCAGAGAATCCTTAGACTATCTTGGGCCTGCCTGGGCCGTATCCTTTTTTCTGGGATTAAATTTACAGTGGTACAGCCTAATACACTAATTCTGGCTTTGCTCACTGTACAGTGAACAAAATATTCTTACAGTATTTTCAAAGAGGTTAGAAGATATTTAGATGTTACCCACAGGACCCCGAAAAGTACATCATACATAGCAATACAAAAGAGCATGGAAGATGCTGCTACAATTCTGCCACACATCAGTCTGAACAAAAAAAACCAACAAAATAAAAACAAAAAAAACCCAGAAAGTCATAGGAAAAGGTTGGCTGTAATCAGTGTAAGCAAACATAGTGCAGATGTTGGAGAAAACAACAATTTGATGTGTACATAATCCAGGATTTTAAGCTTGACAAAGAACACTGTGAAAAACTACTCAAGGTACTGTAACTAGATACAGTTTAGAGGTGTTCTTTGGAGTGTCTAAATTAATCTTTGGAAAAAACTTTTCCAGCTGGATGAAAACAAATACAGCCTTGTTTATTCTCTTATCTACCTTGCTTTTTTTCTTCAAAGGCTGTACATTGGTTTCAACCGAATTTGGTGACACTTGCTTTTTCCTGCTGATCGAAACAGAGGGACAATTCTCAAATAAATCCTGTAGTGTTAACAAATAAGATACATTTGGTATAGAAGAGCTTAGAAATATTAATGTCTACCATGTGCACCTCAAATGATATTAAGAGAACTTTAAATAGTATTAAGACAACACAAACCAATGTTCCCTATTGTATTCGGAAATATTTGAAGCATCATGTGCCTTACTGGTTTGTATAGTGAGTGACATTCTGCTACTTTAATGCTGCTGAATCAGCAGTGCTGATATGGCATGTTTTATGAGAAAAGATATCACAGAACCTGTACAAGATGGCAAGAGTTAATCCAATAGATTTGAGTGGAAAATCTGCTGCAGGTAACAGCAGGCTGCCTGCAGCATAAGGTAGTGACAGATGGGAATAAAGTGAATTCTAAAAGGGTAAATCCTATAAAAGGAAATAGGTGGACAAGCACATAAGAAAGTCCTCTTAATACATCATTGCCTGAGCTGAGAATTGTACACATACAGTGACAATGACCATTAAAAGAATGTATTGTATACATGAACAGGACATTAAAGAAACATAAGTCCCTTTGGACACATAGAAGGAGTTATCCCTGGATAATTCTATTTTTCTCTGAGTAGAACTCCCTCTAAACCAGGCAGTGATGACACTGGGACTATAATAAGAAAGGATAGGAACTTGAGTCACAGGACTTACTTCCAAGTCCGACTTAAGTCACACTTACAACCCACTCAGGACTCCTTTGTTGTTGTTGTTGTTGTTGTTGTTGTTGTTGTTGTTGTTGTTGTTGTTGTTGTTGTTGTTGTTGTTGTTGTTGTTGTTGTTGTTGTTGTTGTTGTTGTTGTGTTTTTGGTGGGGGGAGGGAGCTTGTTTTTAATAAGAGCCAAAGGTGATCCATAGTCCCAAAGGTTTCACTGCTTTCTATTTTGCATAAAATCTTTTTGAGCATTGATATATACACAATTGTGTGATTGTGGATGTTGTGGTGCCTCACTGACAATATGCTAGTTGCTTATCAGTTGCCTACATGCCCATGCACCCAATTGCACACCTGCTACTGTATGTGCCTGGCACTTATCAGTCTGCAATAATGTTGTCATTGTTGTGTGTGTTAGGTAATAACTGACTTGCAGAAATGCTAATAGGGCTTTCAAGGTAAGTGAGATATTTAAGGAGTGGTTTTACCTCCTACGGGTTTCTATGGCAGAGCCAGGGAATCAAACCCTGGCCTCACCCATCACTCTACCCACTACACGGCACACTGCAATAAGCTGGGGTATTCATGCAACAATACAATAAGCTTTAATTAGTCATCTCAAATTATCTCCTTCCTCTTTGGCACAGGGACATATTAAGTATGACTTTGGCCACTGTGTTAGGCGTCTTGGTCAATACATACGTCACTCACCCCCAGCATTCACAGCAGTGAACCTCGGGCTACGTTTCCTATTCATGTGTTAAAAAAATTCTGATGGGAGAAGTGCAGTTCCCAAACAGTTTACAGGGTTGATAGTTCTGTTTAATAAGCTCATAGACACTGCTCAGCATGTTTTTATGTTTTTTATTACTTATTGCAGAAATTAAAACACTTTCCAACAAAGATTTGGCAGAAGGAAAAACCATTTTTCACCCCCTTGTTAGATTTCTTTTTTAAATTCTGGAGATGCACTATTTTGAGCACAGATGTCTCCTTCCTCTTCAGAAAACTTGCTACTGGAAAAAAAAAACCCTGCCAATTTTCCTAGTTGCTATAAGGGATAATATGTGCAGTCACTAATTGATCCATTTCTGATCTGGTTATTATTTTTTTAAAGACAGGTGCATAATTCTGGACACAGCTGGCTCTTCTTTCCTTTTATCTGCTCAGCACAATTAAACTATTAGCTAACCTGGCTTTAAGAGCAAAAGCAAAACAGAAATAATATGCACCAACACAGCAATCCTATAATCTGCCTGGCAATGAAGCAGCATACCATGGTTTTCTGATATGACTTTAGGCTACCAGCCAAAATTGGTTACATTAGCCCGCTTCCATAAAAACAGCCCTCAAAATTAGATGGTTCTGAAGCCTTTAACATTGTAGCTACATGACACTGCAGCAGAGCAAATGAACTTTCTACAAGTCAATTCTAAAAAAAGGGGGTTAGCGGCCCAAACAAAAACATATACCTTTGGAACTAGGCTTCAGAACAGAACCACATTTGGCACAGATGTAGCAGACAGGCTGCTGGTGCTCTGTGCCAAATTTGAGGAATGGGTTTTTCAATTATGATTTTTTTTAAAAATGAAAACTGTTTAACACACACACACACACACAACACACAGACACAGACACACACACACACACACACACACCAGAAATAGGTGACTCCAAATCATTAGATTTAAGATAGCACCAATCTTGCTTATCTTGGAAGAGAATGATTGAGTGGAACTGCATTTTTAAAATTTGGAAACAATTCAGGCTGCAGGGACTGAAATTCTGATTCTCAAAAATGGGTTTTCAAATGGAAAAATAGTATTTTATTATAAAAGCAATATCTAGAGGATCTGTTGAAAAACATCCCTGACAATCATTTTGTGTTTGGATAAGAAGTGGTTTACTGATGGGGGGGGAGGGAACTTTGGGGATTTTCTCTTGCTTGGTGTCTTTCTGTGAAAGGTAGCAAGCACTGAAGAGTACACTGTAGACCACATTCACTGCTTCCTTTTGTGTCATTGACATTGGCATCCTTTTTCTGGTTGCAATGTGAGCACAGTATTGTGCAGCAATTTTAAGCCATTTCATATTTATATTGAGCCACGGGTACAGAAGCACAGTATTCTACTTTCATAAACCATGGGCTTCTTTTTGCAAAGGATTTCCTCCTACCCTCCCTAAGTTGTCTCACCAGGACTGACTTGCACCTTTGAGAGGGATGCTTTTCCTATGTTGTCTTAAGTCTCTTGAACATTAACAAGTTTTATTTTCCATGGAGTTTCTTGGACTATAGTCCACTTCTGTATCTGAAGAAGTGGGCTAAATCTCCAAAGAAAAACTCAGTTGTCTTTAAGACCCTGCTCTTACTGCTATATAGAGATGGGCACGAATCAAAAAAATGCTGTTTCGGTTTTTCGTTTGTCATTGAGCGGTCTGTTTCGGTTCATTTCCGTTTGTTCGGGAATTTTTGGAAAATTTTCGTTACCATTTTGCATTTTTTCGTTTGTCATTTCTACCCGATTTTGCACGATTTTTAAAGCATTTCCGTGCGCAGGCATCCCCCAATGCCCCAGACCAGAGGGAAAACACTAAAAAATGGATGCTGGCAGAGATACAGTATAGACTAAGTACGCAGGGAGGCTGCAAAGGCAGCGGCGGGCGTTGCCCAGGGTGCAAGGCAGCATCAGAGTGACTGCACTGCGGGGCAAGGGAGGGTACTCACAGAGAGGTACGCAGCCCGCACACACACAGAGAGGCTGCAGGACTGAAGCTAGAGTCGCAGAGACAGCAATCCCACCCTAACTCCCACCAGAGACTGCAAGGAGGATGGGGGCTGCCAGCACTTTTTATGCCCTCTGTGGCTGCCAGACCTGCCCGCCCAGTCTGCAACCTGGGCATGCTATTGGTTGAACATGATCCCATCACATGGCTTGCCTCCATTTTGTGGCTGGTGGCGACATCCATTTTAAAGGGAAAAGAAAAATACATCACGTTGGGAGAAGACAAAACAAATGTTTTAAGGACCCCAACCCCCTTGGTAGCATTATCAGACAATATACGGTGAGGGATAATGAGTCTGCATTCTGTTTGTGTGTTCATATAACATACAACTTAATCAAATTAGATGTTTTGGATTATTTAATTACTTTTTCTTAATTCCTCCGTCCTGAAGCCCTTGCAGCTTATTTATTAATTAATTAGATTTCTATACCACACCCTCTAGCAACAGAAGCCACTCTGGGCGGTTTACAGAATTAGCAAATACAAAATATGAAATAATATGCAATATATGTGTATAAACAATACAGTATAATAAAGACAATAAACATAACTAATAATTATGCTTCTTATGCATATGACTCTTGCTAGCAGGACTAGACCCTGTCAACTTTATCAGAAGCTATTTTAAACTCAGAGTTGTTTAAGGCCTTACCTGAAAAGAAAAAAGACCACTGTCTAAAGGACTACATTGCTTAGCTTAGGAGAACACACTCTAGGGTTCCTTTTCACATTTCAGTAAGCATGCAGAAAGCTAGTAGGCTGACTGCAGCTTCTTTCAAAGCTACTTCCTGCCACTTAGATTAATTCTGAATATTTGCTCCCTGCAGCTCTTTCTTCCATCTTGTGGGGGGAAAGGAGGCAGAGAGATTTGGGGTGGGGGGAGGACTTTGATTCTTCTCTGTGACATCAAATAAAATTGTGTGACAGCTCTTAAGATGACACAACTAATAGTCTTCATGCAAATCCATCAAGTTCTTTCTTAAGTCCTGGAGTCTTCCTGAAGGTAAGAGGTGTCTTGTACATTTTTATAGCTTGTGCAGCACTTGCTTGTCAGGATTATAACAGATACCAATTTAGAAAAATCATGGTTGGTGGCTTATTTGCTTCTAAGTACAGTTGAAGAATGCTCGTTATGGAGTTAATAGACTTTCCATACCATTATGTTCTGGTAAAACTGGAAAATAATAATCACAATAATAAAAGCTTTCATTTTTCTCATCCTTTAACAATTCTCTTTGTCTGATGCCCTCTAGTGCCTGGGTCACTAAGGGCGTTTATACACGACCCCTAAACTCCGGGGCAAATGGCTCCCAGCTCCGGAGCTTAAAAATGTTTACACACCAGCTCTGGAGTTAACAGGAAATTAAGTGCGACCACGCCCACTTTAGCGCGTCCCAGCGCACCTTTCAAGTACCTGCTCTTTGGAGGTGAAAATTATTTGATCTGGTGTAATGATAGTGAGTGCAGGGCTCTCCTTGCTTCTGTTTGTTGTGTTTTGGCTCCCGCCCCTTTAAGAGCTACTTTTACAGAGACGAGAGGCAGAGCGGAGGTGAGCGGCATGCTTTTCTTTCTCTTTTTCTCCCTCCCCTCACGCAGCCAGCAGCCAGGAAGTGCGGGGGGTGGGAACGCAGGAAGAGCGACGAACCCCTAAGATCTCTGGTCCGAATTTAAGTGGCCAGCGGAACTTAGGGGTCGTGTAAAAAGGCCCTAAAACAATTAAAGTACTAAAACCACTTCTTAAATATATTATTTACCTTGATAGTTCTATTGGAGTTGTTGTAAATCAGTTCCAACTTGATGGCACATAACTAACTAACTAACTAACTTCAAATGATAGTCCTAATAAGAACAGACCCATTAAATCAATTGTTGAATGATGAATCAACACTTAAGTAAATCCAATTCATTCAACAGTACTACTCCAATTAGGAGTACCAACAGGTTTCTGACCACCTATTCTGTGTCATTATATTAATCAGTTATAATTTATCTTTCATTCATTTTTATGTCATTTTTTTTATTTAAGAATTGCCTTTCCTCTTAAGGACCAAAAATGACTTACAAAGGGATATGAAGCATGACAAAGCCTAAGTAGAGAAATATGAACTCAAGATCACAGAATCATAGCTTTAGTTGGCTGTCAAATTTTAAAAACCACTGGAGGTTTCTTCATTTATTCATTTGTGAAACATTACTAATATTGTATTCTCAAAGGCTTTCACGGCTGGGATCTGATAGTTGTTGTGAGTTTTTCAGACTGTTTGGCCATGTTCTGGAAGTTTTTCATCCTGGTATTTCACCAGAATCTGTGGCTGGCATCTTCAGAGGGCAAGGAGCTCAGGGAACTAGGAGTTTTCTCTGTGCTCTGGGGTATAGAGTGAGTGAGACAACTTTAAAAACCCCAGCCTCACTCTATACCTCAGAGCACAGAGAAAACTCCTAGTTCCCCGAGCTCCTTGCCCTCTGAAGATGCCGGCCACAGAGTCTAGCAAAACGTCAGGAAGAAAAACTTCCATAACACAGCCAAACAGCCCGAAAAACTCACAACAAATACTAATATCCATTTATGCTCTAATTTCTCAAATAAATTAAATGGAATTACAGAACATCATTCTGGAATTTTCCAGAGTTCCACTTGTCTTCAGACACCAGATTTTCCTTGTTGTACAAAGTGGGAAGGACAGAGAACTAAGCATCATAATAACATTCAAAATCAGAACTTCTTTATAAAGGCCTTGAAATGATTAGGATTAAATGCTACATCATTGATATATGTTCTCAAATGCCTAAAATGCTATCAGAAAGAGACTTTAGGGTGTAATGAAATGCTGACGAAAGATCTGATTTTAAATTACATGTTCATATTCTTCAGCCAATCACCAGTGATACCAGTAAGATTTTTAATTTAGCTAGATGCAGCAGCCAATTAAGACCTACACAAATCTATATTCAAAATAATGCAATGGGATGTTTGATCCATTACTAAAAATAGCCCCTTTGGACATTCACCACTGAAAAGTGAAATTAATGAATGTGTTTTTAATTAGACTGAGAAGTATTTAAGTTTTGTTTGAGCCAAGATTGAATAAGTAAACTGGTTATTTAAGGCTAGAACAAAGCCCTGTGACATATCAAAAAAGAAGGTAGAAGGTGCTTTTTCTAGGCCAAGTTATTGAATAACCACAACCTCAGCACATTCTAGATAAATATCAAACATGGTAATGAGAAAAGAATCAGTACTTAGTTGATGCTGTACTCTCACTATTACCATGATTCACTGCTAAATTCATCATGGGTTGGGAATCATAGTAGCCCAACAACTACTGATGGGTATTGCAGTACTCTAAAAATGGCTGATGGGAATTGCAGTACCCCCAAAACTGGAGGGCCATGGTTTGCCCACCATGTGTACCTTCAGTGAACGGTTGTAAAATGAGACATGTTTGATGCTTGGCATTTGCACTGCTTATTGCTATTTTTAGTTTGGTAATTATTTTTAATAATTTTTATCGCTAGCTTTTTATTGCTAGCATTTGTAATCCTAGTAGTATTGAGAAAAGTAACTGGTGCCGATATTTTCATTTTGGTCTTCTATTTTTACATTCATTGTTACAAAATGTTTATTTACCACTCTGAGATCTAAACATGTATATCCATTGCTTTACATTTTCTAAGCTGCTATCTCTGTTCTCAAACCATTCTCCATTTCTGGGGTGGGGGAGAGGTAAGATAAAATGTTCCATTTGTTAAAAAACAAAACCTGTCTTTAACACTCAATAATTGAATTTGTCCAGTAGTAAAAGGCTCCAGAAAATAATTTAGAATTAATTAAAAAATAGTGTAAAATAATATAAATCCTTCAGATTAAATATATATATATATATATATATATATATATATATATATATATATATATATATATATATATATATATATATATATATATATATATATATATATATATATATATATATATGCATGTTAGGGTGGATTCGGGTTTCTTCCCGTGTAGAAATCTGGTTGTTTTGGCGACGTTTCGACGAGGTCCCACTCGTCATCTTCAGGCTGGTGCTCTGGCTTCTTTCTTCTTGAAGCAAAGCGTGATCTCAGTTGAAGTCCTTCTATAAATACTGCTGGGGGGTGTGGTTTGCTTGCTCTGTTGCTGATTGTAGGTTTGTTTGTTCTTTTGTGATTTGCTGTGTGGCTGAGGCGATCGTTAAGGGCTTAACTGCTGGTGGGTTAGATGGCTGTTTAGAGACATCCTGTGTGGGTGAGGTGCTGGATGTGTGTCTATTAGCCTTTTGTTTCTTAACGACCTTGGTGATGGGCGTTCTGGCAGCATCCTGGGTTTTGGTGGAGTGGGGTCCTGTATCTTGTGAATTCATTTTGGTCTGGCTGCGTGTCTGTGGTCTCCCAATGTTTTTTTGGCGTGTGTAAGTGTGCTCCATGTGGTGGCTGGAGTGGGGAGTAGCGGTAGATGGTGCAGTCGTGGTTTTGTTATTGGATGGTGGTTTCGTTTCATCTGTGGGAAGGGTCCGGGTTTGTGTTTGGTGTGGATGGAAGGTGGTGGCATCTTGTGTCCTTTTGGACCTGGTGTCAGTCTTTGTGACAGAGGCTCGTCTGTTGACCAGGGCTAGTTTCCAGATGTCAGGCAAGCGGGAGGTGTCATCACGTTTATTCATGTTGTTTGGGTGTTTCTCTATTTCAATGGCTTCCATGATTATTCGACTGTTGAAGTGTTCAGTTTTGGAGATGAGTTTGGTTCTTTCAAAATCAATTTCATGACCTGTTGTTTTTATGTGCTGGAAGAGAGAGGAAGATTTTTCTTCTTTTTTTGACTGCGTTCTTGTGTTCTGCGATGCGTGCGCTTATTCTCCTGTTTGTCTGTCCGATGTATGTGGCTGGGCAGACTTTGCATGGTATTTCGTAGACTCCTTGGTTTTCTAGCTCAATCTTGTCTTTGGGGTTTCTTAAAATGTTGGCTATTTTTTGTTCGGTGCAAAAGGCTGTCTTGATATTGTGTTTGTGGAGAATTTTGCTGATTTTGTCTGTGGTGCCTTTGATGTAAGGGAGGAGGGCAGTGCCATTGTTCTCTTCTGTTTCTTGGTTCTTGGGGGGTGTTTCTTTTTGGATTAGTTTGGTGATGGTGTTTTTTTGGAATCCGTTCGCAATTAAAGCATTCGAGAGAGTGTGTAATTCAGTTTTTAGGTGGTCTTTGTCAGCGAGGCGTTTGGTTCTGGAGATGAGGGTTTTTGCTACGGAGGTGATCTGTGCAGGGTGGTGGTGTGATTGTGCATTTAAGTAGCGGTTTGTATGTGTTTTTTTCCGGTAGATGGTATGTCCTAAGGAGCCGTCGGGTTTTTTGTAGATTAGGACGTCCAGGAAGGGAAGTTGGTTGTTGGCTTCTATTTCCATAGTGAATTGTATTTTGGGGTGTAGGCTGTTGAGATGTGTGAGGAAGTTGTTCAGTTTGTCTTTCCCGTGTGGCCAGATAACAAAGGTGTCGTCAACATATCTGAGCCAGAGTTTGGGTTTATGTTCGGACTTCTGTAACGCGTTGGTTTCAAAGTGTTCCATATATAGGTTTGCGATGACCGGTGAGAGGGGTGATCCCATGGGTGCTCCTTCTATCTGTTTGTATCTTTGTCCATTGTGGATGAAGTATGTGTTGGTTAGGCAGTGGTTGGTCAGATCTAGGATGTGCTTGGGGGGGGTTGTATTTGTTGTGGATAGCTGTCAAGGCTTCTTGAATGGGCACTTGTGTGAAGAGCGAAACAACGTCGAAGCTCACGAGTAGGTCATTGGGTTGTAGGTCTTGTTTCTTTATAATTTCTATGAAGTGGAACGAGTTTTGTACGTATGAAGAGATGGATTCTGCATAGGGCTGGAGTTGTTTGGCAAGAAATTTGGCGAGGTTTTGTAGGGGTGAGCCTATGGAGCTGACTATGGGTCTGAGAGGTGTTCCTTCTTTGTGAATCTTGGGGAGGCCGTAGAGCTTGGGGCATCTGGAAGATTTCTCTCTGGGGATGATGCTTGGCTTGATTTCTTCACTTAAGGGTGAGGCTTTTATTTTGGCTTTGGTGGTTTTTTCCAGGTAGGTGGTGGGGTCTGTGTTCAAAGGTATGTAAGCAGGGTCTTGTAGTAGGTTGGATAGTTTGGCTTGGTAGTCAGATGTGTTCATCACCACTGTGGCATTGCCTTTGTCTGCTGGGAGAATGATTATGTTGTTGTCTTTCTTCAGGTTGGTGAGGGCTTTTTGTTCTTCTTTGTGTAAATTGCTTCTGGGTGGTTTGCTGGAGCAGAGGATATTGGTGACTTCGAGTCTGATTTTGTTGGCTTCATCTGGGTTGATTTTGGTTAGGCTGGCTTCCACTCCGCATATGATGTTTTCAGTGGGGATGTGTCTGGGGGCGACTGCAAAGTTGAATCCTTTGGACAGGACTTTGGTCTCTGCGATGGTGAGTGTCCTGTCTGATATGTTGTGAACTGTTTGTTTCATGGGCTGCTGTGGGGGGTTGGGCTTCTGGCGTTTTTCCAGTTTGTGGAGTTTGTTGGTGTGTATGTCTGTCTTGTGGGAGGTCTCTGTTTCAGCTCTCCAGGCGGCGAGTTGCTTAGATTTGTTCCAGAGTGTTGGGTGGATTTTGTTGCTGAGTTTGAGGTGGAGAGTGAGTAGGTCTCTGTTGATTTGATCTAGTAGGTATCTTTTCTTGTGTAGTTCGTTTCTGATTAGGGCTAGTTCTGTTCTTTTCAGGATCCTTTCGCTGGATGGGGTTTTTGAGTGGAATTTCAGTTGGAAGCTTGTGGGGATCACATTTTTATCTCGGCAGTTGCGTAGGAATGCAATGTCACATAAGATGGTGGCTCTTCGGACTTCTAGTTTCTCGTAGGTTCTGGTCAGCTGGAAGGTTTCCTCCCCGTAGAGGTCGGATATTTGTTTTCGTAGATTTTCACGGGTATAGGTATGCATGTTAGGGTGGATTCGGGTTTCTTCCCGTGTAGAAATCTGGTTGTTTTGGCGACGTTTCGACGAGGTCCCACTCGTCATCTTCAGGCTGGTGCTCTGGCTTCTTTCTTCTTGAAGCAAAGCGTGATCTCAGTTGAAGTCCTTCTATAAATACTGCTGGGGGGTGTGGTTTGCTTGCTCTGTTGCTGATTGTAGGTTTGTTCTTTTGTGATTTGCTGTGTGGCTGAGGCGATCGTTAAGGGCTTAACTGCTGGTGGGTTAGATGGCTGTTTAGAGACATCCTGTGTGGGTGAGGTGCTGGATGTGTGTCTATTAGCCTTTTGTTTCTTAACGACCTTGGTGATGGGCGTTCTGGCAGCATCCTGGGTTTTGGTGGAGTGGGGTCCTGTGTCTTGTGAATTCATTTTGGTCTGGCTGCGTGTCTGTGGTCTCCCAATGTTTTTTTGGCGTGTGTAAGTGTGCTCCATGTGGTGGCTGGAGTGGGGAGTAGCGGTAGATGGTGCAGTCGTGGTTTTGTTATTGGATGGTGGTTTCGTTTCATCTGTGGGAAGGGTCCGGGTTTGTGTTTGGTGTGGATGGAAGGTGGTGGCATCTTGTGTCCTTTTGGACCTGGTGTCAGTCTTTGTGACAGAGGCTCGTCTGTTGACCAGGGCTAGTTTCCAGATGTCAGGCAAGCGGGAGGTGTCATCACGTTTATTCATGTTGTTTGGGTGTTTCTCTATTTCAATGGCTTCCATGATTATTCGACTGTTGAAGTGTTCAGTTTTGGAGATGAGTTTGGTTCTTTCAAAATCAATTTCATGACCTGTTGTTTTTATGTGCTGGAAGAGAGAGGAAGATTTTTCTTCTTTTTTGACTGCGTTCTTGTGTTCTGCGATGCGTGCGCTTATTCTCCTGTTTGTCTGTCCGATGTATGTGGCTGGGCAGACTTTGCATGGTATTTCGTAGACTCCTTGGTTTTCTAGCTCAATCTTGTCTTTGGGGTTTCTTAAAATGTTGGCTATTTTTTGTTCGGTGCAAAAGGCTGTCTTGATATTGTGTTTGTGGAGAATTTTGCTGATTTTGTCTGTGGTGCCTTTGATGTAAGGGAGGAGGGCAGTGCCATTGTTCTCTTCTGTTTCTTGGTTCTTGGGGGGTGTTTCCTTTTGGATTAGTTTGGTGATGGTGTTTTTTTGGAATCCGTTCGCAATTAAAGCATTCGAGAGAGTGTGTAATTCAGTTTTTAGGTGGTCTTTGTCAGCGAGGCGTTTGGTTCTGGAGATGAGGTTTTTTGCTACGGAGGTGATCTGTGCAGGGTGGTGGTGTGATTGTGCATTTAAGTAGCGGTTTGTATGTGTTTTTTTTCCGGTAGATGGTATGTCCTAAGGAGCCGTCGGGTTTTTTGTAGATTAGGACGTCCAGGAAGGGAAGTTGGTTGTTGGCTTCTATTTCCATAGTGAATTGTATTTTGGGGTGTAGGCTGTTGAGATGTGTGAGGAAGTTGTTCAGTTTGTCTTTCCCGTGTGGCCAGATAACAAAGGTGTCGTCAACATATCTGAGCCAGAGTTTGGGTTTATGTTCGGACTTCTGTAACGCGTTGGTTTCAAAGTGTTCCATATATAGGTTTGCGATGACCGGTGAGAGGGGTGATCCCATGGGTGCTCCTTCTATCTGTTTGTATCTTTGTCCATTGTGGATGAAGTATGTGTTGGTTAGGCAGTGGTTGGTCAGATCTAGGATGTGCTTGGGGGGGTTGTATTTGTTGTGGATAGCTGTCAAGGCTTCTTGAATGGGCACTTGTGTGAAGAGCGAAACAACGTCGAAGCTCACGAGTAGGTCATTGGGTTGTAGGTCTTGTTTCTTTATAATTTCTATGAAGTGGACCGAGTTTTGTACGTATGAAGAGATGGATTCTGCATAGGGCTGGAGTTGTTTGGCAAGAAATTTGGCGAGGTTTTGTAGGGGTGAGCCTATGGAGCTGACTATGGGTCTGAGAGGTGTTCCTTCTTTGTGAATCTTGGGGAGGCCGTAGAGCTTGGGGCATCTGGAAGATTTCTCTCTGGGGATGATGCTTGGCTTGATTTCTTCACTTAAGGGTGAGGCTTTTATTTTGGCTTTGGTGGTTTTTTCCAGGTAGGTGGTGGGGTCTGTGTTCAAAGGTATGTAAGCAGGGTCTTGTAGTAGGTTGGATAGTTTGGCTTGGTAGTCAGATGTGTTCATCACCACTGTGGCATTGCCTTTGTCTGCTGGGAGAATGATTATGTTGTTGTCTTTCTTCAGGTTGGTGAGGGCTTTTTGTTCTTCTTTGTGTAAATTGCTTCTGGGTGGTTTGCTGGAGCAGAGGATATTGGTGACTTCGAGTCTGATTTTGTTGGCTTCATCTGGGTTGATTTTGGTTAGGCTGGCTTCCACTCCGCATATGATGTTTTCAGTGGGGATGTGTCTGGGGGCGACTGCAAAGTTGAATCCTTTGGACAGGACTTTGGTCTCTGCGATGGTGAGTGTCCTGTCTGATATGTTGTGAACTGTTTGTTTCATGGGCTGCTGTGGGGGGTTGGGCTTCTGGCGTTTTTCCAGTTTGTGGAGTTTGTTGGTGTGTATGTCTGTCTTGTGGGAGGTCTCTGTTTCAGCTCTCCAGGCGGCGAGTTGCTTAGATTTGTTCCAGAGTGTTGGGTGGATTTTGTTGCTGAGTTTGAGGTGGAGAGTGAGTAGGTCTCTGTTGATTTGATCTAGTAGGTATCTTTTCTTGTGTAGTTCGTTTCTGATTAGGGCTAGTTCTGTTCTTTTCAGGATCCTTTCGCTGGATGGGGTTTTTGAGTGGAATTTCAGTTGGAAGCTTGTGGGGATCACATTTTTATCTCGGCAGTTGCGTAGGAATGCAATGTCACATAAGATGGTGGCTCTTCGGACTTCTAGTTTCTCGTAGGTTCTGGTCAGCTGGAAGGTTTCCTCCCCGTAGAGGTCGGATATTTGTTTTCGTAGATTTTCACGGGTATAGGTATGCATGTTAGGGTGGATTCGGGTTTCTTCCCGTGTAGAAATCTGGTTGTTTTGGCGACGTTTCGACGAGGTCCCACTCGTCATCTTCAGGCTGGTGCTCTGGCTTCTTTCTTCTTGAAGCAAAGCGTGATCTCAGTTGAAGTCCTTCTATAAATACTGCTGGGGGGTGTGGTTTGCTTGCTCTGTTGCTGATTGTAGGTTTGTTTGTTCTTTTGTGATTTGCTGTGTGGCTGAGGCGATCGTTAAGGGCTTAACTGCTGGTGGGTTAGATGGCTGTTTAGAGACATCCTGTGTGGGTGAGGTGCTGGATGTGTGTCTATTAGCCTTTTGTTTCTTAACGACCTTGGTGATGGGCGTTCTGGCAGCATCCTGGGTTTTGGTGGAGTGGGGTCCTGTGTCTTGTGAATTCATTTTGGTCTGGCTGCGTGTCTGTGGTCTCCCAATGTTTTTTTGGCGTGTGTAAGTGTGCTCCATGTGGTGGCTGGAGTGGGGAGTAGCGGTAGATGGTGCAGTCGTGGTTTTGTTATTGGATGGTGGTTTCGTTTCATCTGTGGGAAGGGTCCGGGTTTGTGTTTGGTGTGGATGGAAGGTGGTGGCATCTTGTGTCCTTTTGGACCTGGTGTCAGTCTTTGTGACAGAGGCTCGTCTGTTGACCAGGGCTAGTTTCCAGATGTCAGGCAAGCGGGAGGTGTCATCACGTTTATTCATGTTGTTTGGGTGTTTCTCTATTTCAATGGCTTCCATGATTATTCGACTGTTGAAGTGTTCAGTTTTGGAGATGAGTTTGGTTCTTTCAAAATCAATTTCATGACCTGTTGTTTTTATGTGCTGGAAGAGAGAGGAAGATTTTTCTTCTTTTTTGACTGCGTTCTTGTGTTCTGCGATGCGTGCGCTTATTCTCCTGTTTGTCTGTCCGATGTATGTGGCTGGGCAGACTTTGCATGGTATTTCGTAGACTCCTTGGTTTTCTAGCTCAATCTTGTCTTTGGGGTTTCTTAAAATGATGGCTATTTTTTGTTCGGTGCAAAAGGCTGTCTTGATATTGTGTTTGTGGAGAATTTTGCTGATTTTGTCTGTGGTGCCTTTGATGTAAGGGAGGAGGGCAGTGCCATTGTTCTCTTCTGTTTCTTGGTTCTTGGGGGGTGTTTCTTTTTGGATTAGTTTGGTGATGGTGTTTTTTTGGAATCCGTTCGCAATTAAAGCATTCGAGAGAGTGTGTAATTCAGTTTTTAGGTGGTCTTTGTCAGCGAGGCGTTTGGTTCTGGAGATGAGGGTTTTTGCTACGGAGGTGATCTGTGCAGGGTGGTGGTGTGATTGTGCATTTAAGTAGCGGTTTGTATGTGTTTTTTTCCGGTAGATGGTATGTCCTAAGGAGCCGTCGGGTTTTTTGTAGATTAGGACGTCCAGGAAGGGAAGTTGGTTGTTGGCTTCTATTTCCATAGTGAATTGTATTTTGGGGTGTAGGCTGTTGAGATGTGTGAGGAAGTTGTTCAGTTTGTCTTTCCCGTGTGGCCAGATAACAAAGGTGTCGTCAACATATCTGAGCCAGAGTTTGGGTTTATGTTCGGACTTCTGTAACGCGTTGGTTTCAAAGTGTTCCATATATAGGTTTGCGATGACCGGTGAGAGGGGTGATCCCATGGGTGCTCCTTCTATCTGTTTGTATCTTTGTCCATTGTGGATGAAGTATGTGTTGGTTAGGCAGTGGTTGGTCAGATCTAGGATGTGCTTGGGGGGGTTGTATTTGTTGTGGATAGCTGTCAAGGCTTCTTGAATGGGCACTTGTGTGAAGAGCGAAACAACGTCGAAGCTCACGAGTAGGTCATTGGGTTGTAGGTCTTGTTTCTTTATAATTTCTATGAAGTGGACCGAGTTTTGTACGTATGAAGAGATGGATTCTGCATAGGGCTGGAGTTGTTTGGCAAGAAATTTGGCGAGGTTTTGTAGGGGTGAGCCTATGGAGCTGACTATGGGTCTGAGAGGTGTTCCTTCTTTGTGAATCTTGGGGAGGCCGTAGAGCTTGGGGCATCTGGAAGATTTCTCTCTGGGGATGATGCTTGGCTTGATTTCTTCACTTAAGGGTGAGGCTTTTATTTTGGCTTTGGTGGTTTTTTCCAGGTAGGTGGTGGGGTCTGTGTTCAAAGGTATGTAAGCAGGGTCTTGTAGTAGGTTGGATAGTTTGGCTTGGTAGTCAGATGTGTTCATCACCACTGTGGCATTGCCTTTGTCTGCTGGGAGAATGATTATGTTGTTGTCTTTCTTCAGGTTGGTGAGGGCTTTTTGTTCTTCTTTGTGTAAATTGCTTCTGGGTGGTTTGCTGGAGCAGAGGATATTGGTGACTTCGAGTCTGATTTTGTTGGCTTCATCTGGGTTGATTTTGGTTAGGCTGGCTTCCACTCCGCATATGATGTTTTCAGTGGGGATGTGTCTGGGGGCGACAATCAGCAACAGAGCAAGCAAACCACACCCCCCAGCAGTATTTATAGAAGGACTTCAACTGAGATCACGCTTTGCTTCAAGAAGAAAGAAGCCAGAGCACCAGCCTGAAGATGACGAGTGGGACCTCGTCGAAACGTCGCCAAAACAACCAGATTTCTACACGGGAAGAAACCCGAATCCACCCTAACATGCATACCTATACCCGTGAAAATCTACGAAAACAAATATCCGACCTCTACGGGGAGGAAACCTTCCAGCTGACCAGAACCTACGAGAAACTAGAAGTCCGAAGAGCCACCATCTTATGTGACATTGCATTCCTACGCAACTGCCGAGATAAAAATGTGATCCCCACAAGCTTCCAACTGAAATTCCACTCAAAAAAACCCCATCCAGCGAAAGGATCCTGAAAAGAACAGAACTAGCCCTAATCAGAAACGAACTACACAAGAAAAGATACCTACTAGATCAAATCAACAGAGACCTACTCACTCTCCACCTCAAACTCAGCAACAAAATCCACCCAACACTCTGGAACAAATCTAAGCAACTCGCCGCCTGGAGAGCTGAAACAGAGACCTCCCACAAGACAGACATACACACCAACAAACTCCACAAACTGGAAAAACGCCAGAAGCCCAACCCCCCACAGCAGCCCATGAAACAAACAGTTCACAACATATCAGACAGGACACTCACCATCGCAGAGACCAAAGTCCTGTCCAAAGGATTCAACTTTGCAGTCGCCCCCAGACACATCCCCACTGAAAACATCATATGCGGAGTGGAAGCCAGCCTAACCAAAATCAACCCAGATGAAGCCAACAAAATCAGACTCGAAGTCACCAATATCCTCTGCTCCAGCAAACCACCCAGAAGCAATTTACACAAAGAAGAACAAAAAGCCCTCACCAACCTGAAGAAAGACAACAACATAATCATTCTCCCAGCAGACAAAGGCAATGCCACAGTGGTGATGAACACATCTGACTACCAAGCCAAACTATCCAACCTACTACAAGACCCTGCTTACATACCTTTGAACACAGACCCCACCACCTACCTGGAAAAAACCACCAAAGCCAAAATAAAAGCCTCACCCTTAAGTGAAGAAATCAAGCCAAGCATCATCCCCAGAGAGAAATCTTCCAGATGCCCCAAGCTCTACGGCCTCCCCAAGATTCACAAAGAAGGAACACCTCTCAGACCCATAGTCAGCTCCATAGGCTCACCCCTACAAAACCTCGCCAAATTTCTTGCCAAACAACTCCAGCCCTATGCAGAATCCATCTCTTCATACGTACAAAACTCGTTCCACTTCATAGAAATTATAAAGAAACAAGACCTACAACCCAATGACCTACTCGTGAGCTTCGACGTTGTTTCGCTCTTCACACAAGTGCCCATTCAAGAAGCCTTGACAGCTATCCACAACAAATACAACCCCCCCAAGCACATCCTAGATCTGACCAACCACTGCCTAACCAACACATACTTCATCCACAATGGACAAAGATACAAACAGATAGAAGGAGCACCCATGGGATCACCCCTCTCACCGGTCATCGCAAACCTATATATGGAACACTTTGAAACCAACGCGTTACAGAAGTCCGAACATAAACCCAAACTCTGGCTCAGATATGTTGACGACACCTTTGTTATCTGGCCACACGGGAAAGACAAACTGAACAACTTCCTCACACATCTCAACAGCCTACACCCCAAAATACAATTCACTATGGAAATAGAAGCCAACAACCAACTTCCCTTCCTGGACGTCCTAATCTACAAAAAACCCGACGGCTCCTTAGGACATACCATCTACCGGAAAAAAAACACATACAAACCGCTACTTAAATGCACAATCACACCACCACCCTGCACAGATCACCTCCGTAGCAAAAACCCTCATCTCCAGAACCAAACGCCTCGCTGACAAAGACCACCTAAAAACTGAATTACACACTCTCTCGAATGCTTTAATTGCGAACGGATTCCAAAAAAACACCATCACCAAACTAATCCAAAAAGAAACACCCCCCAAGAACCAAGAAACAGAAGAGAACAATGGCACTGCCCTCCTCCCTTACATCAAAGGCACCACAGACAAAATCAGCAAAATTCTCCACAAACACAATATCAAGACAGCCTTTTGCACCGAACAAAAAATAGCCAACATTTTAAGAAACCCCAAAGACAAGATTGAGCTAGAAAACCAAGGAGTCTACGAAATACCATGCAAAGTCTGCCCAGCCACATACATCGGACAGACAAACAGGAGAATAAGCGCACGCATCGCAGAACACAAGAACGCAGTCAAAAAAGAAGAAAAATCTTCCTCTCTCTTCCAGCACATAAAAACAACAGGTCATGAAATTGATTTTGAAAGAACCAAACTCATCTCCAAAACTGAACACTTCAACAGTCGAATAATCATGGAAGCCATTGAAATAGAGAAACACCCAAACAACATGAATAAACGTGATGACACCTCCCGCTTGCCTGACATCTGGAAACTAGCCCTGGTCAACAGACGAGCCTCTGTCACAAAGACTGACACCAGGTCCAAAAGGACACAAGATGCCACCACCTTCCATCCACACCAAACACAAACCCGGACCCTTCCCACAGATGAAACGAAACCACCATCCAATAACAAAACCACGACTGCACCATCTACCGCTACTCCCCACTCCAGCCACCACATGGAGCACACTTACACACGCCAAAAAAACATTGGGAGACCACAGACACGCAGCCAGACCAAAATGAATTCACAAGACACAGGACCCCACTCCACCAAAACCCAGGATGCTGCCAGAACGCCCATCACCAAGGTCGTTAAGAAACAAAAGGCTAATAGACACACATCCAGCACCTCACCCACACAGGATGTCTCTAAACAGCCATCTAACCCACCAGCAGTTAAGCCCTTAACGATCGCCTCAGCCACACAGCAAATCACAAAAGAACAAACAAACCTACAATCAGCAACAGAGCAAGCAAACCACACCCCCCAGCAGTATTTATAGAAGGACTTCAACTGAGATCACGCTTTGCTTCAAGAAGAAAGAAGCCAGAGCACCAGCCTGAAGATGACGAGTGGGACCTCGTCGAAACGTCGCCAAAACAACCAGATTTCTACACGGGAAGAAACCCGAATCCACCCTAACATGCATACCTATACCCGTGAAAATCTACGAAAACAAATATCCGACCTCTACGGGGAGGAAACCTTCCAGCTGACCAGAACCTACGAGAAACTAGAAGTCCGAAGAGCCACCATCTTATGTGACATTGCATTCCTACGCAACTGCCGAGATAAAAATGTGATCCCCACAAGCTTCCAACTGAAATTCCACTCAAAAACCCCATCCAGCGAAAGGATCCTGAAAAGAACAGAACTAGCCCTAATCAGAAACGAACTACACAAGAAAAGATACCTACTAGATCAAATCAACAGAGACCTACTCACTCTCCACCTCAAACTCAGCAACAAAATCCACCCAACACTCTGGAACAAATCTAAGCAACTCGCCGCCTGGAGAGCTGAAACAGAGACCTCCCACAAGACAGACATACACACCAACAAACTCCACAAACTGGAAAAACGCCAGAAGCCCAACCCCCCACAGCAGCCCATGAAACAAACAGTTCACAACATATCAGACAGGACACTCACCATCGCAGAGACCAAAGTCCTGTCCAAAGGATTCAACTTTGCAGTCGCCCCCAGACACATCCCCACTGAAAACATCATATGCGGAGTGGAAGCCAGCCTAACCAAAATCAACCCAGATGAAGCCAACAAAATCAGACTCGAAGTCACCAATATCCTCTGCTCCAGCAAACCACCCAGAAGCAATTTACACAAAGAAGAACAAAAAGCCCTCACCAACCTGAAGAAAGACAACAACATAATCATTCTCCCAGCAGACAAAGGCAATGCCACAGTGGTGATGAACACATCTGACTACCAAGCCAAACTATCCAACCTACTACAAGACCCTGCTTACATACCTTTGAACACAGACCCCACCACCTACCTGGAAAAAACCACCAAAGCCAAAATAAAAGCCTCACCCTTAAGTGAAGAAATCAAGCCAAGCATCATCCCCAGAGAGAAATCTTCCAGATGCCCCAAGCTCTACGGCCTCCCCAAGATTCACAAAGAAGGAACACCTCTCAGACCCATAGTCAGCTCCATAGGCTCACCCCTACAAAACCTCGCCAAATTTCTTGCCAAACAACTCCAGCCCTATGCAGAATCCATCTCTTCATACGTACAAAACTCGTTCCACTTCATAGAAATTATAAAGAAACAAGACCTACAACCCAATGACCTACTCGTGAGCTTCGACGTTGTTTCGCTCTTCACACAAGTGCCCATTCAAGAAGCCTTGACAGCTATCCACAACAAATACAACCCCCCCAAGCACATCCTAGATCTGACCAACCACTGCCTAACCAACACATACTTCATCCACAATGGACAAAGATACAAACAGATAGAAGGAGCACCCATGGGATCACCCCTCTCACCGGTCATCGCAAACCTATATATGGAACACTTTGAAACCAACGCGTTACAGAAGTCCGAACATAAACCCAAACTCTGGCTCAGATATGTTGACGACACCTTTGTTATCTGGCCACACGGGAAAGACAAACTGAACAACTTCCTCACACATCTCAACAGCCTACACCCCAAAATACAATTCACTATGGAAATAGAAGCCAACAACCAACTTCCCTTCCTGGACGTCCTAATCTACAAAAAACCCGACGGCTCCTTAGGACATACCATCTACCGGAAAAAAACACATACAAACCGCTACTTAAATGCACAATCACACCACCACCCTGCACAGATCACCTCCGTAGCAAAAACCCTCATCTCCAGAACCAAACGCCTCGCTGACAAAGACCACCTAAAAACTGAATTACACACTCTCTCGAATGCTTTAATTGCGAACGGATTCAAAAAAAAACACCATCACCAAACTAATCCAAAAAGAAACACCCCCCAAGAACCAAGAAACAGAAGAGAACAATGGCACTGCCCTCCTCCCTTACATCAAAGGCACCACAGACAAAATCAGCAAAATTCTCCACAAACACAATATCAAGACAGCCTTTTGCACCGAACAAAAAATAGCCAACATTTTAAGAAACCCCAAAGACAAGATTGAGCTAGAAAACCAAGGAGTCTACGAAATACCATGCAAAGTCTGCCCAGCCACATACATCGGACAGACAAACAGGAGAATAAGCGCACGCATCGCAGAACACAAGAACGCAGTCAAAAAAGAAGAAAAATCTTCCTCTCTCTTCCAGCACATAAAAACAACAGGTCATGAAATTGATTTTGAAAGAACCAAACTCATCTCCAAAACTGAACACTTCAACAGTCGAATAATCATGGAAGCCATTGAAATAGAGAAACACCCAAACAACATGAATAAACGTGATGACACCTCCCGCTTGCCTGACATCTGGAAACTAGCCCTGGTCAACAGACGAGCCTCTGTCACAAAGACTGACACCAGGTCCAAAAGGACACAAGATGCCACCACCTTCCATCCACACCAAACACAAACCCGGACCCTTCCCACAGATGAAACGAAACCACCATCCAATAACAAAACCACGACTGCACCATCTACCGCTACTCCCCACTCCAGCCACCACATGGAGCACACTTACACACGCCAAAAAAAACATTGGGAGACCACAGACACGCAGCCAGACCAAAATGAATTCACAAGACACAGGACCCCACTCCACCAAAACCCAGGATGCTGCCAGAACGCCCATCACCAAGGTCGTTAAGAAACAAAAGGCTAATAGACACACATCCAGCACCTCACCCACACAGGATGTCTCTAAACAGCCATCTAACCCACCAGCAGTTAAGCCCTTAACGATCGCCTCAGCCACACAGCAAATCACAAAAGAACAAACAAACCTACAATCAGCAACAGAGCAAGCAAACCAGACCCCCCAGCAGTATTTATAGAAGGACTTCAACTGAGATCACGCTTTGCTTCAAGAAGAAAGAAGCCAGAGCACCAGCCTGAAGATGACGAGTGGGACCTCGTCGAAACGTCGCCAAAACAACCAGATTTCTACACGGGAAGAAACCCGAATCCACCCTAACATGCATACCTATACCCGTGAAAATCTACGAAAACAAATATCCGACCTCTACGGGGAGGAAACCTTCCAGCTGACCAGAACCTACGAGAAACTAGAAGTCCGAAGAGCCACCATCTTATGTGACATTGCATTCCTACGCAACTGCCGAGATAAAAATGTGATCCCCACAAGCTTCCAACTGAAATTCCACTCAAAAACCCCATCCAGCGAAAGGATCCTGAAAAGAACAGAACTAGCCCTAATCAGAAACGAACTACACAAGAAAAGATACCTACTAGATCAAATCAACAGAGACCTACTCACTCTCCACCTCAAACTCAGCAACAAAATCCACCCAACACTCTGGAACAAATCTAAGCAACTCGCCGCCTGGAGAGCTGAAACAGAGACCTCCCACAAGACAGACATACACACCAACAAACTCCACAAACTGGAAAAACGCCAGAAGCCCAACCCCCCACAGCAGCCCATGAAACAAACAGTTCACAACATATCAGACAGGACACTCACCATCGCAGAGACCAAAGTCCTGTCCAAAGGATTCAACTTTGCAGTCGCCCCCAGACACATCCCCACTGAAAACATCATATGCGGAGTGGAAGCCAGCCTAACCAAAATCAACCCAGATGAAGCCAACAAAATCAGACTCGAAGTCACCAATATCCTCTGCTCCAGCAAACCACCCAGAAGCAATTTACACAAAGAAGAACAAAAAGCCCTCACCAACCTGAAGAAAGACAACAACATAATCATTCTCCCAGCAGACAAAGGCAATGCCACAGTGGTGATGAACACATCTGACTACCAAGCCAAACTATCCAACCTACTACAAGACCCTGCTTACATACCTTTGAACACAGACCCCACCACCTACCTGGAAAAAACCACCAAAGCCAAAATAAAAGCCTCACCCTTAAGTGAAGAAATCAAGCCAAGCATCATCC
Source organism: Phrynocephalus guinanensis (assembly GCA_037367245.1). Classification (NCBI taxonomy): domain Eukaryota; kingdom Metazoa; phylum Chordata; class Lepidosauria; order Squamata; family Agamidae; genus Phrynocephalus; species Phrynocephalus guinanensis. The sequence continues at coordinate 56,786,934 of CM074740.1, forward strand.
CCAGAGAGAAATCTTCCAGATGCCCCAAGCTCTACGGCCTCCCCAAGATTCACAAAGAAGGAACACCTCTCAGACCCATAGTCAGCTCCATAGGCTCACCCCTACAAAACCTCGCCAAATTTCTTGCCAAACAACTCCAGCCCTATGCAGAATCCATCTCTTCATACGTACAAAACTCGTTCCACTTCATAGAAATTATAAAGAAACAAGACCTACAACCCAATGACCTACTCGTGAGCTTCGACGTTGTTTCGCTCTTCACACAAGTGCCCATTCAAGAAGCCTTGACAGCTATCCACAACAAATACAACCCCCCCAAGCACATCCTAGATCTGACCAACCACTGCCTAACCAACACATACTTCATCCACAATGGACAAAGATACAAACAGATAGAAGGAGCACCCATGGGATCACCCCTCTCACCGGTCATCGCAAACCTATATATGGAACACTTTGAAACCAACGCGTTACAGAAGTCCGAACATAAACCCAAACTCTGGCTCAGATATGTTGACGACACCTTTGTTATCTGGCCACACGGGAAAGACAAACTGAACAACTTCCTCACACATCTCAACAGCCTACACCCCAAAATACAATTCACTATGGAAATAGAAGCCAACAACCAACTTCCCTTCCTGGACGTCCTAATCTACAAAAAAACCCGACGGCTCCTTAGGACATACCATCTACCGGAAAAAAACACATACAAACCGCTACTTAAATGCACAATCACACCACCACCCTGCACAGATCACCTCCGTAGCAAAAACCCTCATCTCCAGAACCAAACGCCTCGCTGACAAAGACCACCTAAAAACTGAATTACACACTCTCTCGAATGCTTTAATTGCGAACGGATTTCAAAAAAAACACCATCACCAAACTAATCCAAAAAGAAACACCCCCCAAGAACCAAGAAACAGAAGAGAACAATGGCACTGCCCTCCTCCCTTACATCAAAGGCACCACAGACAAAATCAGCAAAATTCTCCACAAACACAATATCAAGACAGCCTTTTGCACCGAACAAAAAATAGCCAACATTTTAAGAAACCCCAAAGACAAGATTGAGCTAGAAAACCAAGGAGTCTACGAAATACCATGCAAAGTCTGCCCAGCCACATACATCGGACAGACAAACAGGAGAATAAGCGCACGCATCGCAGAACACAAGAACGCAGTCAAAAAAGAAGAAAAATCTTCCTCTCTCTTCCAGCACATAAAAAACAACAGGTCATGAAATTGATTTTGAAAGAACCAAACTCATCTCCAAAACTGAACACTTCAACAGTCGAATAATCATGGAAGCCATTGAAATAGAGAAACACCCAAACAACATGAATAAACGTGATGACACCTCCCGCTTGCCTGACATCTGGAAACTAGCCCTGGTCAACAGACGAGCCTCTGTCACAAAGACTGACACCAGGTCCAAAAGGACACAAGATGCCACCACCTTCCATCCACACCAAACACAAACCCGGACCCTTCCCACAGATGAAACGAAACCACCATCCAATAACAAAACCACGACTGCACCATCTACCGCTACTCCCCACTCCAGCCACCACATGGAGCACACTTACACACGCCAAAAAAAACATTGGGAGACCACAGACACGCAGCCAGACCAAAATGAATTCACAAGACACAGGACCCCACTCCACCAAAACCCAGGATGCTGCCAGAACGCCCATCACCAAGGTCGTTAAGAAACAAAAGGCTAATAGACACACATCCAGCACCTCACCCACACAGGATGTCTCTAAACAGCCATCTAACCCACCAGCAGTTAAGCCCTTAACGATCGCCTCAGCCACACAGCAAATCACAAAAGAACAAACAAACCTACAATCAGCAACAGAGCAAGCAAACCACACCCCCCAGCAGTATTTATAGAAGGACTTCAACTGAGATCACGCTTTGCTTCAAGAAGAAAGAAGCCAGAGCACCAGCCTGAAGATGACGAGTGGGACCTCGTCGAAACGTCGCCAAAACAACCAGATTTCTACACGGGAAGAAACCCGAATCCACCCTAACATGCATACCTATACCCGTGAAAATCTACGAAAACATATATATATATATATATATATATATATATATATATATATATATATATATATATATATATATATATATTCATAGGAAATCCTTCCCTCCTCCATATCTTACCAAAGATATAACTTCTAATTATTATTACTGGGCAAATATGTGTAGTGGTGGTAATGAACTGTCAATTGGAAGTCATCCAATCAAACTCAAAATTTCAAACTGTTGACTTGATCAGTTCCACTTAAACCAAAACGCAGACTGTCACAAATCCAATTCATGGTTACCATGGCAAATCAAAGTACATAGTGCAACCCAAGCTGAGAATCATTATCCAAACATACAATTATATATTCAATCTTCTTCAATTATTGTCTCAATTATTTTCCTCTCAAATTGAGGTACATAGAACAAATGCATTTATATCATCACACAGCAGCACACAATGCTATATTGTGGAGCTACTGAAGCAATTGATATTATTTTGTCAGCTTTTAATGAGACATTTAATACAAAACTCTTGTAAGCAAGAATTTCATAAGATAAATGCTTTCAATAGTGGCTCTCAGTTCCTTAAATACAGTGGTCCTCTGACATATTGTAGAACTTAATGAAACATGTCTTATTCTCCTTTGTGACAGCCCAATTGGTTGCTTTTCAGATCCTTCATCAGAGCCAACCCTACCAAGATACTTCATCAGAGCCAACTCTACCAAGAGAGAATTAATACAGATAGTTTTAGGTGCCATGAAAAGGCAAACAAGAGTCTCACCCCGGAGGTTAGCAGATCCCAGCCAAGGGGATGACTGACACAGCGTTGGATGAACACCCTTTGACAATGACCTGAAGTTGTCCTGGGTCCACCTGAACCAAGCCTGTGACAGTGCAAATTTGAAGACAAAAACCAGAATTGTGAATCTGGACACCAAATGCAACAAACACTAAGAAAAAGAAGAACGAAAGGCAAACACTTGTCAGTTTTTGTAATTATCATTTTTGTTCATGCCAGAGAGAAATATGTTTGTAAGTTTGTAAGTCCATTGCAGGTGCCAAAATAACTGAGCCAGTCAATTATACTGTGCACTCCAACCCAAGGAGTGGGTGTACAATTTCCTATTGTGCCTCAGGAAAAAAAAGTCTTGGGCTAGTTTCCCACTCTGTGTAGTTCCTGAACTGTACATTACTAGCTAGAGATGGGCACGACTTGAAAATTTTTTTTTTCGAGTTGTCGTTAGTCGGGCCGGTTCCGTTTCGGGTCGTTTCCGTTTTTCGTGAAAATTTGCAAAAATTAGTCATTTTTTGTTTTTTCTTTTTTGTTAGTTTTTTTGGGGGGGGTAGCGGGCTCCTGGAGGCACCTCTGTGGGGTGGGTGCCTCCTCTGGACCGCTATAAAGGGAAAGCGGGCTCCTGGAGGCACCCGTGGGTGCCTCCTATCCTCACCCACTAGGAAGGGGAAGCAGGCTCCAAGAGATCCCTCAACATGGGGGTCTCCCCTCCTCACCTGCTGCTGCAAAATGGTATGCAATAGCCATATGGATATGCATACCAGTTGCAGACAGTGAGACCAGTGAACCCGCCAGAGGCATAGGGTGATGCCTAAGGCTCTCGCACCGCCATGTCTCACAAAGAAGGGAATCATACTTGCGTGTAGTGCAATGCAAGTAGATCTGGCTTAGGGTTAAGGTGGGTTAGTGCAAGGGCTAGGGTTAGGCTAGTGACGGGTAAGGTTACGGTGGGCTAGTGGGTTGCACCTCTGGGTGCCTCTCTGACCCACTAAGAAGACAGTCTGTGACGTATGGGTACGGAGTCAAGGATTAGGGTTAGGGTTAGGGGGCTAGGGCAGGTTTTAGGGGTCTTTTTGGCACATCCCAGAAGTCTCCATGGCCAAGTGGCCATGCGATTGGTGGGATGGCTCCAAAAATTTGCATGGTCGTCCACTCCCACATGGCTGGCCACTCGGCCAGCCCATCATTCCACAGGTGTAAAAAAATAAAAATAAAATAAAATCAATGGAGGACAGAGGAGGAGAAGAGAGACATTTTGTTGCAAGAAAAAACCCACTGCTACTGTGAAAAATCTGGCAGTTTATAAATTTTCGCGTGTTTCTGTTGTGCTTGTGTGTTTTTGGACCACGATTTCAAAAGCAATATTGCGTTCGCCACCCCATTTTGGATCCCCCGCCCGCACCGCATGGCATGGCGAGTCCGGCTGCCCAGGACGGGGGGGAGGCGGGACCCCCCCTCTAGAAACCACCCCTCCGGTAGGTGCCCTGCGCCCTTAGTCAAGCAGGCATTTTTCCGCCTGCTTTTTTGGCTGGGGAATGGGTGGGGGGAGAGTTTAAAAGTTTTTTCCTGTGCTGTCCGTGCCGCTTGCTTGCGCTTTAATTGCGGCGGCCGGCGGCGAGACTGGGCTTTTTGCTGGCTGCGAGCCTGCGGCGAGTCCCACCAGAGCAGCCCAGGACGGGGGATGGGGGGAGGAGCCCGGGGACCTCCAGAAACAACCCCTCTGTTAGGTGCCCTGAGGCACGGCAGGCATTTTTCCGCCTGCTTTTTGGCCGGGAACCGGGTTTTTTAACTTTTAAAAACTTTTGTTCTGTGCCGCGTGTGGCATCGCGCGATCTCGCGATGCAAGGAACGAGCACGACAAATCAGACCAAAATTGTTCGTTCGTCAGTTCGAGCTCAAAGTCTGGCGGAGTAATTCCCGTTACCGTTTCCGTAGAGTAACGGAACCGAGTAACGGAAACGGAAACGGGAATACCGCTAAGTCGTGCCCATCTCTATTACTAGCAGTTGAGTTGCAGACCTCACCTTCCCACTGGGAATGCCGTGAGACATTGTCCTTGGGCCCATTGCCAAGTATTTATGTTTTGCAGATATAGGTCCCATCTTTCCTTTCAAACAGTTCGAGATGGTGTTGGAGGCACCATTTGCTTGACATGTTTCGTGTATCTTGTTGGCACCATTTTCTTGACGTGTTTTCTTGTTAGCATAAAAGAGGGGCTGTGCTGTAGACAGCTGTCTTGCCATGCAGTACTGCCACAAGAATCAGAGTCCGTTTCACTGACACAGAGTGGGCTGAACTATCTTTGTCACAGCTAAAAATTGTCAAAATGTGCCAAGTGGTTCTTTGGTGCATCCAGCCTCTCTGTACCCATGTGACATTTTTTTAAAATGATGAACTCATCCTCCGTCTCTTGCCTATGTCCTTCACAACACAACTGGGCAATGGCCTCAGTGTGACTCACCCCTCCAATTCTATCCAATTTGATCTGATACTGTTGGAAATTGCTCATTAAACAGGACTGTTGTTATCATGAGGTACATTTATTGCTTCTTGCCTCTAGCAATGTACACACGTGCATTTCTTGTAGATAAAACATTTCATCAGAAATGGCATTTTGTCAAATCAACTCTACCCCACTCCTTGAGATTTCAGGGCTAAAACATTGAAATGAGGGGCAGGTCTTTACGATTTCATAGGGCAATGGTGGCAAACCTTTGGCACTCCAGATGTTTTGCACCACAACTCCCAGAATTCCAAGCCTAGATTGCCAATGACACAGGACTGTGGGAGTTGTGATCCAAAACACCTGGAGTGCTGAAGGTTCGCCACCACTGTGTCAAAGACTTCACAGGCAAGGATTGATAGAGAAGCAAGCACTATATGTACAGAAATATGTATTGAGTTACAGAGACTTCATGCTGGTTAGTTAGACAAACCTATAGACAAAAATTTAACCTCTCTTCCTTGATCATCAGTTGAATTGAGATCTAGTGAAGTACAGCGATTCTCTGAATTTCCATCAAATTTAGGCCACTGCCTGAAACCTATCATTTCTACTTGATATGTCCCATCACCCTTTTCCTATAGTGTATGGAATGGTCTGCGAGTGATTTTGAGAAGATATGACTATTTAGTTCTAATAATTATTACATATTGGTTATGCATGAGCAGGCATACAAGCCAACAGGAAGGAACAGATTTGCTTCTTCACTAGAATCCTGTATGAGTAGGTGGGCCGGCAAGGAATCAGAACCATTATAGGTTTATGGGAAAAGGCAGCCAATGGAATGAGTGGGGCAGAGTGCTTGGTCTACACTCCTTCATTGACAAGTTGCCTGTGCCCACATGGCTGTGGGACCAGGAGCACATTTCAGTTAATATATGCTTGCTTCTTGTCCACTAATACATATTTTCTTCCTTAGGTTTTCCCAGTGAAATATAATAATGAGTCATTAGGAAAAAGTCTAAATGAAGTGCAATGAATTGGCAGAGGAAGTTTCTATATCTTTTCCCTTGTAGGCTGCATTTCTTTGTCTTGCAGTAAGAATGTGTCCAAGAATGGATTACATCTGAAATGGACAAAGAAGATTGGTGGTCTGAAGTGGCATGCTTTCATTCACTTATTAGGCTGCCCTGTCATAAGAGGCTCCAATGTAGGTCAGCTCAGGGATTGGGAGAAAATATGTAAGGAGAATCTGCCTGTAGAAAACGTCAGTCAAAATTATATATTCTACCGAGATGGAAGACCCACAGCTAGCTGTGATCAGTTCTTATTGTGTGAAAACCTTTGCATTCACTTTAGCTAAGATCTGGATAAAATGGACAGGCAGAAAATTACAACCACACAGGTAAAATAAATGAGTAATCCACTAATGCATGCATTTTTCAACAATGGTTCAAGGCCTGCAAGGAAAAATGGCACACCTAGCTTTGGAGATAATGGATTGATGTGATACCAAAAATGTTGAGAAGAAGTTAAGTAGTAGTTTCAACACTTCTCATCCAATGTATACTTTAGAGTTGCATTCTTCCCTCCTAGCTCTGTATTTGGTCAACTGGGAAACATATAGAGCTACAATGGCTTGAGTATAGCATTCACTTGCCAATTTTCTTCATTCCCTACAAAAGATGGAGCTGTGTTTATAAGAAACTATTTTGATTTTCTGGGATCCTGTGCTTCGTGTTGAAGCTTTCCTAGGGGAAATTCCCTTTCTGTACAGTATATTTTAAACATTTTCTGACATGAAAGTCTCAAATCCTATATATTTTTAATATATACAGCAGTGACTTTATCAATCATGAATCGTAATGAAACATTGGAGGCACTTTGGGTAGAAAGGAACAGTGCAGGAGTTTTTCAAAAAGATCGACACTGTCCTGGTTCTAACCTGGAAGACCAGGCAAGCCTAGAACCATCAGTCTGTCAACATAGGACAAATGATAAGTGAGTGGTATTGGGTGTACATATTTCTCTATGTGACCAAATCTAGATTGCAGTCAGTCCCAGCAGACAGATCACAGAAGTAGTACCAAGGACATGATTGACCATGTCCCTGTTGAGAAGATGCTCTGAGAGAAGTTGCCTGAATAGGGAAGCATTTTTTTTTTACCCCTAAGCTGGATCTGCCTGTGCAGCCTGAGTCATCGTCAAAGTGCTGCGATCAAGTAATTTAAATTTTAGCTGCTCTTAGTGCCTGTGACAGATGGATATGCACAGAGACGGCGGGCGGGCACCATACACAGTCATTTCAGAGCTTCCATAAGTTCAAACACAGAGAAATGGAAGGTAAATTGTTACGACAATTCCCCATCTGTGTAAGCTGCCATTTAGTACGTCTTGGAGTCCTTTCCATAGCTATTGAAGAAGCTCATAAAGGGTCACTGTTTAGCACAAGCAGATTTGTTTTCTTCAGTTTCATATTTCTTGCCCCATTTTTTTCTGCTCACAATCAAGCTGCAGACCTGTCCAGAATAAGAAATGCAGTGCTGTTAAATGCTTAAACTGAATCTGGCATCCTTTCTGCTTCTCACGGTGGATTTGTTCTGGTGATCTAGTCAGTTTACCCATCCGCCCAGAGCTGCTCTCATATCAGGCTAGCAGATAAGAAAAGATCAGGATTCACTTCACAGTTGCCTCTTTTAAATGGAAGTATTTATTCATGTGGAAATGACCAAAGATGAAAGGATTATTTCTGAAATATCACACAGTCCTTCAAGAAAAGGCTTATAAAACTCATGATAGTGGGTGGAGGATACCACCCAGTAAGGTAGTTGTATAATTATTTCCACAGCTTGGAATGATGAATTTTGGGACTTGACCTCTATGAATACCCCAGCCAGTGTGCAAAACCTTTCCAAGTTCTGGTCATTTCATTCTAAAAGAATAAACGGATGTGAGTGAAGTCACATCTCTTCCATTGGCAGGATTGCAACCCCCCCCCCCAATATTTTTGCCCTCCGAGGCAAATGACAAGATGTTCCTTTTTCCTTCCATTCACATAAGCTGACTGGACATAGGGGTGAATTTTACTTTGGGATAGCAGCCATCATCACAAGTGAGGGGAGGAAGCTGCTTTCAGGGGTGCAGGATATAGCCCTGTTGCATGCCGTCATTGGATACTGTTGTTGCTGCTGCCATTCCTTCTCTCTGCTCCTCCTCCACTTGTGAAAAACACCCATCTGCATACAGAACATATTATAGAAAATATAGACACACAAGCCCCTGCTTACCACTAGCTCTCCATTAAAACAACCCACAGATAAATGTGATAAAATGCCATCTTTTCAAGGAGGCATTTCGCGACCTTTTTACTAAATTTTTCTTCTTTTTTCTTTTTCTCCTTTTGCCGCCTGTATCATCTTTTGAGGGTTTGATACCCCCTATTTTTATTTTTATTTTTTATGTTTTTATTGGTAGTTTGTTTTGTTCTTTTTTATCTGCTTGTTGTTGTTTGTTTTTAATTGTAAACTGCCTAGAGTTCCGCTTCGGAAGATAGGTGGTATACAAATTAATTAATTAATTAATTAAATAAATAAATAAATAAATAAATAAATAAATAAATAAAAGTTGGTGTGGGGGGAGGAAAAAGATACAAGTTTTCCCAACCAAGGAGAGAGGCTAAAAGAAAAAGAAAGAGCAAAATGCAATTGCGGGCCAAGTGTCACCCTTCGTACTGCTCTGAGTCCTGTCCGATAGGAACACTGGTAGTAAAATAATAATAAAATATAAAATTAAATTTAAAAAACCACCATCTAATAGTGACCAATTACCGTACATTAACAACTCCCCAACCTTTTAGCAATCGCAAACTCTGCCTAATGGTAGGTCTAGTAATGCTGGGCATAGCCTTCAGATCCACTGGCAGACTGCAATGGTGTTTCATACCTTCTCTCCTGTGTTCTGCTCTGAATGCTTCCACAGTGATAATGCCACAGCACTATTCCAGATTGCATTAACAATGCTGTCATTTTGAAGAATTGTGTAGCATGTCTCTGTTCAGTGCTGTACGTGCTTCTAATTTTTTATTTTTTATTTTTATTTTTTTGTCTTGCCAGATTGTGAGAAAAATGGCTGGCTGGCTGGCTGGCTGGCTAACACTAGGGGAGGCAATGCATGGGCATGTTGTTTGTTTAGTGGTTGGTTTCCTTTTCAGAATTTTGCCACTGCAGACAGCACTATGTGCTGACTGGAACATGTGAAAAGCTCCAGGGGATTGCCAGATGAGGACCTGTTATATTTAGAAATAGGCAACCCCTAAGCCAGAATGCATAATGGAAGGTTTCTCTCCTGGGAAGTTTATATAATTATCAAACCCAATTCTTCCTGTAGTGTTTCCTCAAACATTATTGCAGTGCTTTGATCATAATACTATGGGAGAAATATCAGGACATGTGAGCCTATACAGAGATATTAGACTTGTTGTCTGCTAAAGGACTGACTGTAAGTGTTCATTTCATCCTCATTTTTGCGCTATAGTTTTTTTCCAGTTCTATCATGACAGTGAATTTCAGTTTTTAAACTAAGAGGGAGATTCCCACTTACCTCCTCAGCCTTCAGAAACACAGTTCTGCCTTACAAATTCATTCTAGAACAAAAAAAACTAATGAATCACTGAAATTGGCTTCAGTATTTTTGCCTATATTGTATTGTGATACTGTAATATGGATGAGAATCCTATTAAAATGAAACACAGACTATTGTCTTCGATATGTGGAGTTATGTTTCAAGATCTTTTAAAAGGAAAGGGTTTGTAACAAGCCTGTCTTGGCCACGTTAGCCCAGTCTGTTAATTAACACCATATTTACTTGTAGAAAATACATGATCCAGAAAAAGCAAACCATGAGTCCCATTGAGACTAACTGTTTGAAAGACTGGACTTTCCCTGATGTCTGTTTGCCCTTTGAAAAATCCTTTGGATATACCCTTCTTTGGATCTCTTCTTGCCCCCCTGAGTCATTTTTGCTATTGCTAGAGTTGTAAGAGAGGACTTGCCAGCCCCAGGCTAAGGCACTCTCTACAGAGGATACTGGGCTGGGCCCTCTCCTATTGTCATTTGTACTACAAGAGCCCTATAGTTTTTAACCTTGGCTGTTGTAGAAGGGTCTTAAGCAGATGGCTTCTATTCTTTTTGTAAAATGTAATTTTTATTCTATTCATGTTTCCAACATCTTTGGTTTATTAGATTCAAGCATGGGTAGCCACCTTGGTGACTTGTTTTGGGGAGAAAGGTCAAGTAAAACCTACAAAATGCCTTAACATTTTAAATAATGTGCCCTTGGGGCAACTTCAGAGGATATGGTGGGGAGTGTTTTCCTGGGGCGTATTTTCTAATGAGAGGGCATTTGCAGAAGATATTGGTTTATAACTATTTTTGAAGGAAATAGATCAGAAAGAATAAACCAGGAACCACCCAGAGTGGCTTTTACTCCAGATGGTGCAGTATATAAGTCAAATAAATAAATAAACAAATAAATAAATAAATAAATAAATAAATAAAAGTTGGTGTGGGGGGAGGAAAAAGATACAAGTTTTCCCAACCAAGGAGAGAGGCTAAAAGAAAAAGAAAGAGCAAAATGCAATTGCGGGCCAAGTGTCACCCTTCGTACTGCTCTGAGTCCTGTCCGATAGGAACTGGACTTGATGATCCAGATGGTCCCTTCTTGCTCTGAAGTTCTAAGATTGTTAGCAACTGATGGATAGCTCAGTGGCTTATATTGCAGGCTGCTAAACTGGATAGAAGCTAACAGGAGCTGGACCTGATCATCCAAAGAGTCTCTTCCAGCAATATATGATTATTGAACATTGTTGTTGGCTACATCTCTAGTCAGCATAGCTGATGGTGCTGGAAGCTGCAGTATGAGACCAACTGAGGACTGCACCCTTTGTTAAATCTAATATCAAAGAAAGAAAGAAAATGGGATCTGAAAAACTATTTCTTAAATGCAGGCAAAGAGGAGTCTAGCTGAACATTTAAAAGGGAACAGTTCTTCCTTGCAAACAAGCCACAAGACTGAATCAGAAAGGAGGGGAAATAGCACAAGGGAAGGGAGGTTATGTAAGAAGATTAGTGTTTGATGAATGGACAGACCAGCAATCCATTTAAATAGGAAGGGGCAAGAAGACATGTAGAGGCTAAATGTTTAAAATAAGTTTAACCTGAATATGAAGTACTAGAGGAAGACAGTGAAGGAAAACTTAGAGAAATATATGATTGAATTATAAATAAAAGAAAATTAAACAAGTAGAATATCGAGGAGCAAAAGTACTGTATAAGCATAGAAGCAGAAAGAGCCAATCGTTATGAAGAAGTTAATATAATTAGGTATCATTAACTAAGGTCATTTTAACTGGAGGAAACTGAGTTGGAGATAAAGTAAAACTATAGGTTAGGAAGTTTTAATGTGTCACCTTCAGCTCTGGGCACCTTCTCAGGCCCAAGGGGCACATATTTACAGCACATCTGCTGTATTAGTCATGTGATGTTGTCATGTGCTTGGAATAGCCAACATAACTCATCATAGATCTGCCAGCACAACCACTCAGCTGGTTTAGAAGAGCCAAAAGAGAATGTCCAGTGGCAGGAGCAAGAAGGAGTAAGTTATGACATATCCACACACTTCGCAGGCACCATTCTGGCACAAAGCTGAGCCAAGGGGGGGCAGAGTAAGGGTTGCAGTTGTATCAGTGTGTGAAAAGGACACATACTGGAAATATTAGAGATAAAGGCAGAGGTTCTCAACCTGTGGGTCCCCAGATGTTCCTGGACTGCAACTCCCAGAAACCCCTTCCAGCACAGCGAGTGATGCAAGCTTCTAGGAGTTGCAGTGTTGGAACATCTAGGGAACCACAGGTTGAGAACCACTGGATAAAGGCAATAAACCTTGGCTGAAAGAGCAGTGTAGCCAGAAAAGGAAATAGAAAGATGAATTTTACAAACTTGTTATCTTGAAAATTAAAAGTTTGTGTTGTTGATCTGAAAATAAGGGGGAACCATTAAGTGGCAATCTATTTGGAGTGTTATTTAGGTCACATGATCACTTTTTCATAAATACCAACATTCAGTATATGTGCATAAATGTTCATGTGCTGGCTTTAGTTGAAGAAAAATATTACACTTAAGAGCAAACTTTATGAATTACATCACACGGAATATGGCCCTGATTTTTGAAGATACAGCAACAAAAGTGACAAATATGGATTGGGGGAAAAGACAACATTTAAAGTGATGGCAATATTTACTTACTTTGTTTACTTATTTAGATGATGCCAATAAGTACCAGGAAGACAGTACTGCTGCAGTTGATACATTCTCTTCTCTTCTCTCTTCTCTTCATTTCTCTTCTCTTCCCTTCCCTTCCCTTCCCAAATTGATTTTTGAGACAGATGCTACTATTTAGGCTTCCTGTTCCCAGTAGCATAACTGTTGAAACTGAGCAGCAGATTCATTGCAGACTGTTTGCTGAGGCAAAGCTTATATTGATTCTGCTCAGGAAAAAATTAGCTTCATGGATGCAGGGTGGCTAGTCTATGTTAATACACATTAAATATGTAGTTAGCCAGGTCACACACTGTACAAATCCTTTTGCCCTGAGATATATCCTTGAAAAATATGCTCAGCAACCATATTTAAAAGGTAGGTGCACAAAGGTAAATAATCCTTTTACCCCTCCCCACATATTGGGCTAAAACTTACAGAATCAGTTCCTACTAATCATGATTGTGTGGGCTTCTGAGAACTGAAAAAAGACATAAAAACAAATGAAAAGCCAAATATCCTTAGCAGATAGAGTGGAGAAAGATAGCAAGGTTAATACATTTCAGACTAAGAAGTGTAGGAAACTACTTACTAAGTTGCTGACTGACTACTCCTACCTAGAATATTATTGTCTGTTACCTGGAAGTAGTCCCTCAGACCTTGTGCAAAGGTTTTACTTTTTTAGCTGCAGGCTGAACAAATGGAATATGGGAACTTTTCCGTACGATGCTTGTCATCTTCCCCTCAGCTTTAGCATCTCCCTATGCAGAAGGGGTGTGGTGGATCAGCGGGCTAAGGCTCTGAAAACTGTCAACTGCAAAGTCGGCAGCCTACCAGTTCGAATCCCAGGTGCCCCGCAGTGGAGCGAGCTCCCGCTTATAACTCCAGCTCCTCTCAACCTAGCAGTTTGAAAGCATGTAAACACAAGTAGATAAATAGGTACCATCATAAAAAAAGAAGGAAGGTAAAACAGTGTTTCCTTGCAGCCATGCTGGCCACATGGCCATGGACTTGCACAACACTGGCTCTTCAGCTTGAATGCGGAGATGAGCACCGCCCCTAGACTTGGACATGACTAGCACACATGTGTAGAGGGAACCTTTACCTTTACCTTTATGCAGAAGGGATGGAACAGAAGCCAAGGCAAGGGGAGAGTTGGAAACAGAGACGAATGAACTGGTGGCCATTGAAATCCTGTCTGAGCAACTTTTGTTTATTTGTCTTGTTCTGGGAATGACACTGTCACATCTTATTGCTTTAAAAATGTTACAACATCTTAGTGAAAGGCAAGGTCAGGGAGAGTGAATTTCTAGGAAACGGTTCTGCTGTTCTCAGCTAGAATGGGGTTCAGTTCATCTGAATCAGCGTTACTACTGTGCTAATGGTTGCTTCTTACTCCTAGGACAGTTTAGATCAGAAGGCTGGCATGTGTAACTACCATATATCATGAATGTCAGGAGGGTCTCAAATTTCATCTCATCCGCTTCTATTATTGTCAATGTACTTTTCATTATGATTCCATAAGGATTAATTAACAAGATTTGGGATAATGTGAGGCACATATTTGATATGCAGAACCAAATCAGCTGCAATAGATGTTTCCTTGCAGCTGGCACATTGTATGTTGATGTTCCAGAGTATAGACAGCTTATATTAGGCTACAACAGCTGTCTTTTGCTAGTCTGTTGGCTTCCTACTGTTTGATAACTATGAAGTAGCTTCAGTTGTTGCCATCAATGGATATACTGGATCTGGTTTCTGAAAATATAGAAGACAAATATATATCTAGAGTTGTCCAAATGTGAAATTCAGAATGTGGAGAGTGCTAAAACAATTAACTGGGTGTGTGGAAGATTATATCATGGAAATGTATGTACAATGTGCTTTAAAATTGAGATTAGCACAGCAGATTACTAAAAGTCACCGGAAAGCAATCACTCATATATCCCGTATTGTATTTTTATTGACTCCCTGTTAGGTTCTATGCTCAACTCAAGGTGCTGGTTACGACCTCAAAGCCCCTTAACAATTTAGGATTTCAATACTTGTTGGTAAGTCAGCTATCTATTTCACCCACCACTCTTATCCATGATGTTAAAAGTATCCATGTCAATGGAAGTGAAAAAGGCAACAACAAAGAATCAGACCTTCTTGATTATCAACAGTTATCAACAGAGATACAGCAGGCTCCTTCCCTCCATACTGTATATTCAGTAACTTGTTGAAAACAGAATTACTCAAAGCTGCCTTCAGATTCATGAAACATAGAAGCAATGTAGGTGAATAAAGCTTCTAGTAACAAAGTTATGTTGTGTGGCATTATTGCAACAGCGACATATTTCTTGATAACTACACATTTCTGTCCACATAGTAGACATCATTGGATGCCCTGAATCTATATTGGAATACTGTCAAAGTAATGATCCATCTTATTCTGAACTGTTAACAGGTCAATGTTTTGTCTGCATTCTGTGCCAAACCCAGATATTTGCTGTTGCAGAATTCTGAATTACTGGTAGCATTTTCTTTTTGTTGACAGTAGAAGTACAGAGATCCACAAAGAGGAATTGTGTCAAGTACACCAGAGCCCATCCCTTTCTCGTTAACTGGCATTTAAAGTCTCAGTAACTCACTCTGAAACATTTATAGGAGAAAGAATAAAAACTATATTTCATACAGTTGCTTGAAAGTTGTGTATACTGCTTTGCCCACCCAGCCCAGAATAAAGAGATTGAACTCACCTGGGTTCAAAATGGGCCACAATTTTATTGATAACATAATTAACTCCAAACTGTGTTTATTCTGTCAAGGGGATCTGGAACGTAGTGCAAGCAGGTACTGTGCTACACTGTACCATTCTCTTCTTTGAAATGGATTCAGGGAGATTCTCTACTCGGAACGATGCTGCCCACCTGTTCAGCATCCTCCCCGTGTGGAATCTACTATCCCAGGACAGCCCACAGTTTCACCTACCATTGTCATCTTAACTTTTTTTAATCCTAATACCCTACTGGGGGCATTTAATTTATCTGAGGGCTGTCAAGTGCCTTAAGGACAGCTTGTCTAGGGCACATCTGAATCCCCGTACCTCTTGCACTACCCACCAGCAATGTGACCGGTGATGTAACTAAACACCCATTCTTTACTACCACGACAAACAACTGTCATGAACCAACAAAAGAGGAGATAAAGCACTCAGCAGAGAGAAGCAGAGCTGGTTTTGAATTCCAAATGCTGAAAGGAACAATTGATTATTGCTGAATAGATGGTCACTCCAACCCCCTCAAAAAAAAAATCCCAGTCATTCAAATTACAGACAGAATGTGAAGTTGTAAATACAACTCAAACATTCTTTCCATATGTAGAGCTAGTTGAAATGTAATTATCTTGGACTGATAAACCATGGCTTATTGTGCAAGTAATAAAGCCGTTAATCATGAATTTGAATTTTGAGACGTTCATCCTTGATACGATTCTGTAGTCTAACAAAGAAGAAAACTGAGAGGTAAAACAGAAGGTTGGATATGATTGTACCTGGAGACCCTCAGTAAAGTATGAAAAATGCTTGGATTTGTTTTTATTCCTAATGGAGGAAAAGGACTGACAAAAAAGCTAAAATAAGTGGTAGGTTTGCTTGCGTCTTCTTTTCTCCTTCATTTCTCTCTCATCTCTTAATTAAGCATTTCTGAAGTTTTGTACATCACCTGTCCCATTAATTTTAAAGGGGGGGGTGGAGATGTATTTTCTGACTCAAATTTTAAACAGTGATTTATAAACCAGGATAGTTGTCTGAGATTCAGCTGTCATCATTTGGGTCAAATGTGATTTAAGAAACCCCTCAAGTATTCACCTAAAACACAGAAAGGGGGAGAGGAGAAAGAGTGTGAGCCCAACACTTGTTCCCAGTCTGATAAATTATGAGTCATCACTCTTAGAGCATTACTTCAGAACGGAGCTACAATGATTAAAATGACCCTGGCAGAAGGCATATGAAGTCTTACAAATTTTCTAACTCTTTATATAAAGGCATGAAGTATCAAAATAGTATCTTTATAGGATTTATTTTGATGTTAAATATTTCTGGAATTATATATGGAATCATGTAAGGATCATAGGATATTTGTTAAAGTTCTGGGATTGAAGAAAAACTTTTTTTTTCAAACAAGAGTTTATGACTGCTGAACAGCAGTGATTATTCACAATTTAGTTTGATCAGTTTGAGCAATTATCATGGACTTGTCTTTATTGATCAAGCACTCATAGCAATATGTAATTGCAAATAGTTCAAATTCCACAGTCCAAAATACATGCCAATTCAGCTTTTTTATAGGCATTCAGCTGTATTGTTGCTCTGAGACGGTCAACAGAAATGTCAGTGAATTCTAGCCATTGAGGAAGTTTGATGTTGTTAGAAGCACAAGATTTCCACTGGGAGTCAAGCAACTGTGTAGTTGTTAGGCCGTAACAACTTTCATTTATGTCTAGAATTGCTGCATTTGGAATGATGAGTCCAAAGTAATTTCATTGCACCACCTACCATCTCACAGGTTATTGAGAGACTATAGCACATAGACCCTTGTCTGACGAGATGGACTGGCATTTTTTCTTTCTTTCATTGTTCCAGGAACTGATGTCAGCTTGGGGCAGAGGTACTGAAAATATGTTTTCAATTGATATATTACATCTTTAGTAACATTCCAAAGATAACGAACATTACCCTAGCTATTATTTCCATTTTATCTTGAATCACAACAATGATTTCCAAGAAGAAAGGATATATGGGGTGCCATGTTGTTATTGTTGCTTCAGGTTATATACTGCTCTGCAGTGCTAAAGTACTCTTTGGGAGGTTTACAAATAGCTATGCAAAGAACACTTTGCACACACACACACCCAGATGAGCTAAGTACTCATGTTACAAACCTCAGATGCATGAAAGACTGATTTAACCTCAAGCTACCTACCTGAGCCTGTTGAGATTGAAGTCAGATTGTGACTAGAGACTTAACTGCAGTACTGTACTTTAACTACAATAACACAGGGCTCTCTCCTATGAAACCAATTTTAAAATTGGGTACAAATAAGAACTACTTATACGATACATAATATAGGTCATCAACTCAACTGGTCAAAGTAAACATGTGCGTACCTATCACTCTGCTTTTGAGAGCCATTGGCTATGTGTTCATCTAGGCCACCTGATGCCTCAAGAAACAACAGGTATGTAATACTTTCCTCATGGCACATGGCATGTTGTCACCTGGACTGCAGGAAAGCATGAACAGGGACACTGCAATATGTTGTTGTTTTTGTTGTTGTGTGCCATCAAGTTGTATCTGATTTATATCAACTCTTTAAAAGTTTAAGCATCCAATGTAAGAGACATATTTATGGAGCGTCATTAAACGTATCAGTGAGCATAATCATAAAACCTGGACAGGTTCACATATGTAGATACACTATTCAGATAGCTTGGATCCATGTTGTCTAAGGCTGTAGTGTCCATGGATGATCACTTCTAGAAGCACCACTCTAGAAACACTGTTCTAATGTATATTTTCAGAAAGTAGAGAACAATCTACCAATATTCAATATGTCAAGATCTATTGATTTTATGGGGGAGATGTAAATTTGTGATGGATGCTCCCATTATTTTTAAAGTATTTAACTCTGGAAGATTTTGTCCTAAGATTTGGATGTGCTCCAGATGT
Source organism: Phrynocephalus guinanensis (assembly GCA_037367245.1). Lineage (NCBI taxonomy): Eukaryota > Metazoa > Chordata > Lepidosauria > Squamata > Agamidae > Phrynocephalus > Phrynocephalus guinanensis. The sequence goes on from CM074740.1 coordinate 56,805,243, forward strand.
TGACTAAATGAAAGACAAAGAGAGAACCTTCAGCATGAAATTACATTCAAAAGCAGTGAATGGAAATATAGTTCATTTTACATTGGTGAAGGTAGCAGTTCAGAGAACTGTCAATTATTTCTATTTTACCTGTTACACATTTATTTAAATTTTGCAGTGTATTGAAACATGTTGCAGAAATACTGCATCTCTATTGTGATGAATCCAGAATGCAGGTTAGGTTTGCTCAACTATGTAGTTTTTCATGACATATTACTGATGGGTTTTTTCCTTTCCCCCTCCCCTACTGCAGTTTCCTTAAGTGGGTCTAATAAAAGGTAAGAGAGAGTACTGATTTCAAAGGCAGTAAGAGGGGTCTTAATCCAAATACTGGGGATGTTGCAATGAAGTGAGAATTGGATGATATAAAAAATTAGCATCTTGTTTTCAATCAGAGCAAATAGATTTGAAAATTTAGAATTCATTGACATTTGAAAGGATTACATTTTGTCTGGAATGACATTTAGGATCATATTTCAAAAGGCAGCTAGGGCATTCTTTAAAAAAAGCTGTGCTTCTAGTAGTTCTGGTGCCATTGGAAAACATTTGCAGTTTAAAAAAAGATACAAAGCCCAGAATAATTTATATGTGCATAAGTTAATTTGTCACTCTCTAATGTGCTGCCAGTATCATCGCTAGGCATGTCACTGTTGTGTAATCAGGTGCTTCTACAGTATTGCAACTGGGATCTTGTTTGTTAGTGGCAAGGCATTGTATGGAGCTGTACAATTTACCTAGGGATGCCTAAACCAACAGGACTCTCATCAAAATGCTTTATGGACCAGGACACTTTGTGAAGCAGTGGTAATGATGCAGTATGTGAGCCTTGCTTAGTGATACAGCTTGGTGTGTTAAGCAGCAGACATAGGTCCCCAAACTCTGGAGAACACAAGACAAGGAATCCTGATTGTCCATAAATCCTTGTTATATGAAACCAGCATTTTTAGCTGTGTCTTATATTCATATGTTCCTTACCAGAAAACTAAAATTAGTGAACCATCATTAATAAATGAAAATGAAGAAAGAAAACAGTCAACCAATCAACAACACATTTTTCCAAATTTGCAGATTAAAGAAAGTGAAATGTGAGGAAGCAGTGAAGAAAAACAAAAGCAACCAGTTGGGAAAAGAGACACAAAAAAGTTCACAAGAAAATTGCTAAGGGAAGAAGGAAGTCTTTTGATGGAAGGTAATGCTAAATAAGTGTATTTCTGTGTTTACCATGGTGAACAAGGAATGATGTAGCATTCACTAAAATAACTGTCACATTCAGTATGATGCATCATGAAAAATCTAAGAAATACTAAAATGGTTTGAAATCAACAGAATAGTTCCAGACTAGAGATGGGCATGAAATGGAAATATAGCATTTTGTTTTGTTTTGTTTAATTTCTTTAGTAGTTTCATTTCATTTCATTTTCTTTATAATGAATTTTTAAATTTGTTTTGTTATAAAACAAAACAACACAACAAAACACAACACTATGCTCCCCTGGGTCCTAAAGTAATTTGTTATGTAACAAAACAATTCATTACATAATGAAACAATGAAACAGTGTTTCCTTTTTCATTTTGTGCCCATCTCTATTCCAGACTAGTCACTTCTTGGGCCTCAGAGAACCCCAGTGTACTTGTGTTATTCATGCCGAGGTGGGCAGGTTTTGCAAATTCAACTCTATATTGGGACATAGCTTTATTTTTAGAGTGGGGTGGGGGAGAGAGGGCAGGCCTTGTGTATCCTCCCTATCATGTGGAAGAGGGAACTTGACACATAGCTTTTATGATAAACAATGCCTACTGGAATTCATTCTTCCATATGAATACATTTGGTGAAGGAACACTCCCTTCTTTTGTATTGAACCATCCAAAGGAGCTGGCATAGACATTATAATAAATGGGAAAACCATTTCCCACAAGTTTGGAGCCAAGATCCATGTTGGGGTCACTGAGGTTCAGGGCCAGTATTTCTTGATGGTACAAGTCTTGGTTTCAGAACAGTCCCAATTTTAAAAAAAACAGGACTTGGACTCAATGACTCATTGTGTCCCTTCCAGTTCTGCAGTTCTAAGATTATTATTGTTTTAAATATTGCACAATTTGCATAAGCTTCATATTTTAATAAAAGTACTAGCTTTAAATTGCTGTGTTTTCTGTCACAATCGAGAATGTCTCGGATAACAGAAAACATTACAGCTGGTCTCTATCTTAAGTGGAATGCACTGTTTGTTCTTTTACCTTCTGGTCTGCCATTATAGTGGCTATTCCGAGTTCCAGTTCATGTGTGCAGATCTCAAACACTTTCTTCAGAAGCCATGTCAACGTTTGCCTCAATTTATGTGCATCGTTTTTTCCAAAGGTGATTGTTCCACTAGGAATATGAGGTGAAGAGGCAATTGAAAGCTGATATATCATTACAAACATAAAAATGTTTCAAGTGGTGCAGCACTGCTGGGGGTGTCCATTTCAACTCTTCTCCATCTCTGTCTAAAAACATAATAGATTGGTGAGCAGTTTAATTTTTTTCTCCTTTTTTTGGAAAAGAAGGTTCCCCATTAAGGCACAATCTGGGGCAAATGTGCTATTCACGCAAGCACAAAGCAAAATGCTTCCCCTACGGGCACTCTACAAGCTTCACTTCTTTCATTGCTGCCAACTGCAATATCATGGAGTCCAAATTCTTTATAGCTTGACTACCAACCAAATGCTTTTAGCTTTATAAAGAGTATTGCAACATTCAAAAGATTTGTCACCACATTACTCCTAGAAGATATGAAAGGTACAGCTTAAGTGACAATATTAATCAGTGTACACTAGTGAAAGGGGAACATGGAACTAAAACACAGAATATCCTATAAGACTGAAAAGAAAGAGAGGCAAATTCCACCTGTTATAAATTCTCACAGCATCGAGTCATAGAATTATGAAGTTGGTAGGGGCCTCTAAGACCATCAAGTCCAACCCCCCCCCCCCCCGATTAATGCAGGAATACAAATAATAGGATGCCTGACAGTTGATTGCCTATATTCCTTCTGAAATCGTCAAGGCTTTTGAGTTCTGGGACCATAGGCTCTTGGAAAAAGCAATGAACAGCTCTCTAAATGTATAAGGGGCCACCGTGGGTATTTTACGACTAATTCTTCCTCGACACAGTGAAGCAGATTTCTGCCTCACATCATTTATATGTAAGTTATTTATTTCTATAGCTGGCTGGATAACTCAGCGAGTTATTTGCCTGTGGAGACAGAGGCTGGGAGGATCCCCCCCACACACAAGAGCCAGACTCTGTAACTTTCAGCAAACTGCACAGACTCAGGGTCCCCCCCCCCAAAAAAAAGAAGAAAATGGTAAATCCCTTTTGAGTACTGTTTACCTAGAAAACCCTGAAAGGGGTCACTATAAGTCAGAACTGACTCAATGGTGCACCATTATTATTATTATTATTATTATTATTATTATTATTATTATTATTATTATTATTATTATTATTATTATTATTATTATTATTATTATTATTATTAGAGATGGGCACGACTTAGCGGTATTCCCGTTTCCGTTTCCGTTACTCGTATCCGTTACTCTACGGAAACGGAAACGGGAATTACTCCGCCAGACTTCGAGCTCGAACCGACGAACGAACAATTTGGTCTGATTTGTCATGCTCGTTACTTGCATCGCGCAATGACAAGCGGCACAGAAAAAAAGTTTTTAAAAGTTAAAAAAAAAACCGATTCCCGGCCCTAAAAGTAGGCAAAAACTGTCTGAGGGCACCTACCAGGCCAGAAGGGTGTTTTATTTGGGGGGGGTTCCCTGCCCCCCTCTCCTTGGCTATTGCTACTGCTGCACTGCTGGTACCAGGCTGGGAGGGCGCATCCATTTGCCATGCAGTGTGGGGGATCCAAAATGGCGACCGCAATATTTTTTTTGAAATCGTTGCCCAAAACCCCACCAAAGCACCACAGAAACATGCGAAAATTAGCTATTTTAAATGCTTGAATTTTTACAGTAGCAGCAGTGGGTTTTTCTTGCAAAAAAAGTCTCCGTTGATTTTATTTTATTTTATTTTATTTTATTTTTTTACACCTGCGCATTCGCAATGATGGACTCGCCCATGGGAGTGGACCATGCAAAGTTTTGGAGCCATTCCACCAATCGCATGGCCAGGTTTTGCTGACTGTACCAGGCTGGGAGGGCGCATCCATTTGCCATTAGGTGGGGGGGGATCCAAAATGGCGACCGCAATATTTTTTTTGAAATCGTTGCCCAAAACCCCACCAAAGCACCACAGAAACATGCGGAAATTAGCTATTTTAAATGCTTGAATTTTTACAGTAGCAGCAGTGGGTTTTTCTTGCAAAAAAAGTCTCCGTTGATTTTATTTTATTTTATTTTATTTTATTTTTTTACACCTGCGCATTCGCAATGATGGGCTCGCCCATGGGAGTGGACCATGCAAAGTTTTGGAGCCATTCCACCAATCGCATGGCCAGGTTTTGCTGACTGTACCAGGCTGGGAGGGCGCATCCATTTGCCATGCGGTGGGGGGGGGATCCAAAATGGCGACCGCAATATTTTTTTTGAAATCGTTGCCCAAAACCCCACCAAAGCACCACAGAAACATGCGGAAATTAGCTATTTTAATTGCTTGAATTTTTACAGTAGCAGCAGTGGGTTTTTCTTGCAAAAAAAGTCTCCGTTTATTTTTTTTTATTTTTTTTATTTTATTTTTTTACACCTGCGCATTCGCAATGATGGGCTCGCCCATGGGAGTGGACCATGCAAAGTTTTGGAGCCATTCCACCAATCGCATGGCCAGGTTTTGCTGACTGTACCAGGCTGGGAGGGCGCATCCATTTGCCATGCGGTGGGGGGGGAATCCAAAATGGCGACCGCAATATTTTTTTTGAAATCGTTGCCCAAAACCCCACCAAAGCACCACAGAAACATGTGGAAATTAGCTATTTTAAATGCTTGAATTTTTACAGTAGCAGCAGTGGGTTTTTCTTGCAAAAAAAAGTCTCCGTTGATTTTATTTTATTTTATTTTATTTTATTTTATTACACCTGCACATTTGCAATGATGGGCTCGCCCATGGGAGTAGACCATGCAAATTTTCCACCAATCGCATGGCCACTTGGCCAGGTTGACCACAGAGACTTCTGGGATGTGCCAATTGGGCATAAACAGCCCACTAATCGTAGCCCAAACCCGAACCCTAAGCCTAACCCATACGCCAGTACACTGTCCTTCTAAGTGGGTCAGAGAGTCACCCAGAGGTGCACCCCAATACTCACCCTAACCTCACCCGTAACTAGCCTAACCCTAGCCGTTGCGCTAATCCGTCTTAACCCTAAGCCAGATCTACTTGCATTGCACTACATGCAAGTACATGAGACACAGCGGGTGCAAAGAGTCTGCCAGTCCGTCACTTGTGGCTCTGGCTGACTCCTGCAGCTCCCTCCAGGAGCCCGCTACCCCCCCCAAACCAGTACTAACAAAAACGAGAAAACGAAAAAACGAACCGACTAATTTTTGCAAATTTTCACGAAAAACGGAAACGAGCCGAAACGGAACCGGCCCGACTAACGACAACTCGAAAAAAATTTTTTTTCAAGTCGTGCCCATCTCTAATTATTATTATTATTATTATTATTATTATTATTATTATTATTATTATTATTATTATTATTATTATTATTATTATTATCATCATCATCATCATCATCATCATCATCATCATCATCATCATCATCATCGTCGTCATCGTCATCATCATCATCATCATCATCATCATCATCACACCACCACCACCACCACCACCACACAGCAAAAAAAATAAGTATGCTGGATTTTGCATTAGAAATCACTAGTCGAACACTTCCCAAATGTTTAGGACTACGTGGTGTAACGGCGAATTATGCAAGCAGATCCCATGACCGATGGTGAATTTGTCAACTCCAGTTTCTTCTAAATACTTGCTTAGCTCTTTAGGGACTGCACCCAGAGTGCCGATTAACACTGGGACCACCTGTACTGGTTTATGCCAGAGTCTCTGAAGTTCAATTTTCAGATCCTGATATTGGGTAATCTTTTCAAGTTGTTTCTTGGTGACTACTATCACCTGATATAGCAATATCAATGATCCACACTTTTTTCTTCTCCACAGTCATAATATCTGGGGAATATGCTCCAAAACCCTGTCTGTCTGTATTCAGAAGCCCCAAGGTAATTTGGCATGCTCATTTTCAATCACTTTTTCAGGCTTATGATCCCACCAGTTCTTTGCTATGGGCAGATGGTAGTTGTGACACAAATTCCATTGGATCATTTGAGCAACTACATTATGGCACTGTCTTCAATCTGTCCGAGCAATTTTCTTGCAACAACTCACTATATGGTCAATAGTTTCATCCGCCTCTTTAGACAGTCTACATGGGGGCACTTAGCTGATTTTTCTATTCCTGCCTTAACTGCATTTGTTCTAATAGCTTGTTCTTGAGCTGCAAAAATCAGGGCTTCTGTCTCTTTTTTCAGTGTTCCATTGGTGAGCCATAACCAAGTCTTTTCCTCATCTACTTTTCCTTTGATTTTTTTAAGGAACTGCCCATGCAGTGCTTTATTATGCCAGCTATCAGCTTGTATTTGCATTGTTGTTTTCCTGTATTGACCTTTTGTTTGCTTTACTTTAAACACCTCTTTGTTATTAACCTCCAATAATGCTGGCTCTGTACTATTTTTAACATAATCTGCCAATGCATGCTTCTCTTTTTCAACTGTATGCTTCACTTGCAAAAGACCTCTGCCACCTATTTTTCTAGGTAACTACAGTCTGTCAACATCACTGCGTGAATGTAATGCATAGTGAATGGTCATATAAGTTTTCTTGTTTTCCTATCCAGACCATCTAGCTCCATCTGAGTCTAGTTTATAATGCCAGTGGTATACCTGATGACTGGTATGGCCCAACTATTAATGGCCTTGATGATGTTATAGGCCTGTAATTTTTTGCACGTTGTTAACCACTCATAAATATAACCCATCCTCAATATTTCATTAAATTGTTCGGCCATTTTTCCATGCAGACTGGTCAGATGTTTCTAGTTGGTCCATTGTTCACTTGGAGAAAATCTTGGAGCCATTATTGATTGATTGATTGATTGATCGATCAATCAATCAATCGATTGGTTGGTTGGTTGGTTGGTTGGTTGGTTGGTTGGTTGGTTGGTTGGTTGGTTGATTTAGGATCATGAGTGTACCTTATCTTTTACAAGAACCTAAGCACAAATATCACAAATATTGGGCACAGAGTATCCAAAGCTTTACTTAAAGCTTACAGTTGAAGGGCTGGCAGGAGTCAAGAGGAAAGTAATATAGTGTTGGTTCATTTTTAATGGTTTAGGCCATTTTTAACACTGCTCTTTTATGAACTACAATTCCCAGAAACCTTCAGTCAGCCAACCTGCTGGACATATTGGCTGGAAGATTCGGACAGCTATAGCTGAACTATATCATGCAAACTTTAGGCCAGAGTTGGTTACAGACGTAAGTCTTAGCAAGCAAGAGGGGGGAACTAGGGAACTATTCTCAAAGGCATCACAGCAAGTGCAGTTCTTAAGAAGGGTTTGGTAGAAGCAAGAGGGGTGGCATGACAGCGGTGGGAGCAGGACACATTTGGATGGCAAATAGTGTTGTTGAAAGAGTGAAGATCAAGGGCAAGGATGTTAGAAGATACCAGAAAGGTGGATGTCTTAAGGACATGAAGAACTGCAATGGTGACACATTTTGTCATCAGATCCTAAACCAGAAAGCACGAATATTTTTCTTTTCTCTGTGAGATGTTAAGGATTTTCTCCTCTCTCTCCACACACCTCTATTTTACATTTTATTGTTATTCTCAAAGAGCCTGTCTGGGCTTAAAGATCATCAAAGGAGGCATCTTTTCCTGTTCCTGCCATCTTTACAGGTGCATTTGGTGAAAATGCAATAGAGGACTCTGTTGCTTCTCCCAAATAGTGACATTCCTTCCCATGGAAGACTAGGCTTGCTATGTGTTTGCTGTTGTTCCACTGGCAGGCATCAATCTTTAATCTTCATATGAGCTTTAGGTTAGACTTATAGTTCAGTAATGCATCACCTTCCTATGAGGCTGCCATCCTTCAAATTACCTTTTTAGAATGGCTTCTATGTTTGTTTGTTTTTTAGCTTTTTATTCTGCCCATCTGGTGACAGGGCCATTTGGGGGTACTGGTTTAACCACTTTTAAATATTGTATTAATGTGTGAAAGTGACAAGCAAGCAGAATGCATCTCTTCATTTACTGCAGTGAAGACTAATATCTTTCTGATATAGCAGGAGCCAACACATATCCAGCATAAAGCACAGGGCCTAAAATAAATGCTAAGTGATACTAACTTTACATTTTATTTATTCCTTTAAGTTATATGCATCCCATAGTAATGTTCTTAGTGTGGTCTAGAACAGCCATTCATAACCTTTTATTAACCATGGCCATAAACACAATATGAAAGAAATATAGGCTGAATCAGGATTGTATAAATTGCATAACAAACTGTATAAATTGGTGTGTGAAGAATTGTTTCTGGTCTGTGCTTCATTTTAAATGTTACAGGGCCTCCAGGGGGGCATATGGCCATTGACAATGGCTGGTCTACACAATGAAAAAAATAAATAAATATACACATTATTTATTTATTTATTGCATTTTTATACCGCCCATCTTCCAATAGGAACTCTGGGAGGTTTACAAACGAGAATAAAACCAACAGTAAATAACAGATAATAAAACTAATAAATAAAGAGGGAAAAACCCTCAGCCAGAGGCATAGCGGGCGAAGAGAGAGGGAAAAGAAATTAAATTAAAAGGTCGCCATATGCCTCCCTGAAAAGCAAAGTTTTCAGAGTCTTTTTGAAGGCAGGCAGGGACTGTGCTAGGTGCAGCTCACTAGGAAGATGATTCCACAACGTGGGGCCCACCACAGATAAGGTGCGATTACTCATGAGCGATTTCCGTGCCTCTCTTGGTGTGGCCACCCTGAGTGAGGGCGCCTGCAACATTCTAGTGGGCCTGGCCTCAGTTGACCCAGGGAGATACGCTCCGACAGGTATTCTGGTCCCAAGCCATGGAGGGTTTTGAAAATCAATACCAGGACCTTGAACAGTAACAAAACAGATTGGAACACTTAAGCCACTACAGAAATACTTAGTACAAAATAATTGCCACTCTGTGCCAAAGACCAAGATAAAAATGACAATTAGAGATGGGCACAACTTGGAAAAAAAAAAATCGAGTTGTCGTTAGTCGGGCCGGTCCTGTTTCGGCTCGTTTCCGGTTTTTGCGAAAATTCGCAAAAATTAGTTGGTTCGTTTTTTGTTTTTTCGTTGTTGTTAGTACTGGTTTTGGGGGGGGAGCGGGCTCCTGGAGGCACCTCTGTGGGGTGGGTGCCTCCTCTGGCCCGCTATAAAGGGAAAGTGGGCTCCTGGAGGCACCCGTGGGTGCCCCCTATCCTCACCCACTAGGAAGGGGAAGCAGGCTCCAAGAGACCCCTCTACATGGGGGTCTCCCCTCCTCACCTGCTGCTGCTGCAAAATGGTATGCAATAGCCATATGAATATGCATACCAGTTGCAGGCTATGAGACCAGTGAGAGTGATAGCGTCATGCCTTCCCTGCACAACCATGTCTCACACAGAAGGGAATTGTACTTGCTGCGTGTAGTGCAATGCAAGCAAGTAGATCTGGCTTTAAGGTGGCTTAGTGCAAGGGCTAGGGTTAGGCTAGTGACGGGTAAGGTTACGGTGGGCTAGTGGGTTGCACCTCTGGGTGCCTCTCTGACCCACTAAGAAGACAGTCTGTGACGTATGGGTAAGGAGTCAAGGATTAGGGTAAGGGTTAGGGGGCTAGGGCAGGTTTTAGGGGGCTTTTTGGCACATCCCAGAAGTCTCCATGGCCAAGTGGCCATGCGTTTGGTGGGATGGCTCCAAAAATTTGCATGGTCGTCCACTCCCAGATGGCTGGCCACTCGGCCAGCCCATCATTGCGCAGGTGTAAATAAAATAAAATAAAATAAAATCAATGGAGGACAGAGGAGGAGAGGAGAGACATTTTGTTGCAAGAAAAAACCCACTGCTACTGTGAAAAATCTGGGCAGTTTATAAATTTTCGCGTGTTTCTGTTGTGCTTGTGTGTTTTTGGACCACGATTTCAAAAACAATATTGCGTTCGCCGCCCCATTTTGGATCCCCCGCCCGCACCGCATGGCATGGCGAAATGGCGACTCGAGTCCGGCTGCCCAGGACGGGGGGGAGGCGGGACCCCCCCTCCAGAAACCACCCCTCCGGTAGGTGCCCTGTGCCCTTAGTCAAGCAGGCATTTTTCCGCCTGCTTTTTTGGCCCGGGAATGGGTGAGGGGAGAGTTTAAAAGTTTTTTCCTGTGCCGTCCGTGCCGCTTACTTGCGCTTTAATTGCGGCGGGCGGCGGCGAGACTGGGCTTTTTGCTGGCTGCGAGCCTGCGGCGAGTCCCACCAGAGCAGCCCAGGACGGGGGATGGGGGGGAGGCCGGGGACCTCCAGAAACAACCCCTCTGGTAGGTGCCCTGAGGCATGGCAGGCATTTTCCCGCCTGCTTTTCGGCCGGGAACCGGGTTTTTTTAACTTTTAAAAACTTTTTTTCTGTGCCGCGTGGCATCGCGTGATCGCGCGATGCAAGGAACGAGCATCACAAATCAGACCAAAATTGTTCGTTCGTCGGTTCGAGCTCGAAGTCTGGCGGAGTAATTCCCGTTACCGTTTCCGTAGAGTAACGGAACCGAGTAACGGAAACGGAAACGGGAATACCGCTAAGTCGTGCCCATCTCTAATGACAATGTTCTAGCATGAAATATATAATACACTACCTTCTACTATGGGTAATATATGTATTTATTATTATTATTCCTTGTGGCAACCTGTTTTAGTCCCAAACAAGATGTAGAGGGTGTGAACATACAAATTTCAATGCTCATAATCTGTTTTTAGGAAATGGTGTATATGAGGAGCTAGAGGTAAGGAAAAAATAATGCTGAACTAAACTCAATCTGACCTCTGCAAGGCTTCAAACTTTGATTATCTGGGTTAGTCTGATCCAACACTATGAATTAGAAGGCAATCAAGAGAAAAGTAAAATAAATAGAAAATGATAAGAGAAGTTGATTGGGATGACAATGTCGGCTCCTACCGGGCTTGTCCTGGTTCGGGGCCGCTTTGTCGCCCCGGGAGCCATTGTGGCGCGAAAGGAGGAGGACACGTGATCCCCGGGGTGTGCAGGGATCTGAGCCTTTATAAGGGCTGCCCGCACACCAGTCCTCCTCTTTCGCGCCGGGCAGCACAACGGAGTTCTAGGGCTCGTGTTCTGCCGAGCCCTTGGTGATCGTGTTTGGCTGGGTGGTGGGGTGGATCGCCAGTCTTTCCGCTTTACAGTTTTTTAGCTTCCCTGTCACTGCCCCCCCTCACCTGTCAAATTTAATTTTTGTAGTCGTTAGATTTCCTGTCACTTCCCCCCCCCACCCATCTGTCAAAATTTAATTTTGGTATTCTTTCACCTTCTCTCCACGTTTGTTTAGTTTCCAGCTTTGGTGGGGCTTGGTTCGTCGCCGCTTGCCGCGGCGATTCTATCAGCTGCCGGGCGGCTGCCTTTGCCGCCGGAGCTCGTCTGTGCTCTTCTGACCCCCCCGCTTCCCGTTAAACACCTTGGCAGCGGGCGAGACCCCGGGTGGTGGTGGGGGTGCCGGCGGCGGCTGCGGGGCTCTGCTCGCTGCGTCGCGTTCCCCCGACGTTCAGGTCTCTACTTGGGGGTGCCGGCTTGTCTCGGGCCCGGACGGGGCTTATCCCCCGCTTTCAGTCTTGGTCGCCTCGTTGCGGCCGCCGGCCAGCGCTGGGGAGATTGCCGGCTGATTGTCAACTCAACGTCATAATTTAAAAAAAAAATACTAATAATAATAATAAATAAATAAATAATAAATAAATAAATATATATATCATAAGCTGACTAACATTACTTGTACATACATTGATCACAGGGCACCGGCGTCTGCCTTTGGGGAGTGTGTCCGCTTGTCCTCGTGGCTGGCGGCGGCCATTTTAAGTTACATATTTCCTTGGCCATTTGAGGCCTTGCTCGGGCCTCTGAGCCTTTGTGCGCCCTTTGGGCATTGCTGGCCCTTTAGGGCCTTGCTAGTACCTGGTTGGTTCCATATATGTATATATATACCATTAAAAAATAAAAAATAAAAAATAAAAATACAATAAAATAAAATTGAATAAAATAATATACAAAAAAAAATATACAGTTCCTTATCATATTAATTAATTCGATATAGCCATTTGATAGTGTCGAGCCTTTAATTACCTTATTTTAGTAATTCATTATTCTTTATCGGATTGGACCTTCATTAGTTGTACCTTTATAATTAATATAATCCTTAATTGCTATAAGTAGGGTTTTTTCATATTCAATTAAATTCCCCCTAGATGTATTAACACCACATTAATTCATATCAACACTGCTCCTTCTATTGATTCTTGACTGGTGCCTGTAAGTGAGATTGTTGCATTTGCATAGCAGCGCCATTTGAATTCATTACTTTTCTGGCTATTGTGTCTTTGGCCTTTGGACGCATCGCTAGCCATGGGGCCAAAGCGTGCATCCTCAGCTAAGAAAGGCAAGCAGCCTGCTAAGCGTCGTGCTCCTGCTCGGCCTGCCCCAGTTATCTCTTCGTCTGATGACAAAGATTTGCCTGACCTTCGGCCTGCTTATGATAAATTGAGTGTGTGGGAGCAGGGTAGGCTCAGAGAGCGGGGGATGGCCGAAAGCTTTGGGACTCACCGGACGGCACGATTATCTAAATCCCAAAAAATTGCTGAAATTCATCGTATGACTGGACTAATGCTTTCTCGTCTTTCAGTTCCAGAAGGTGGGCGCCCTGGTTCTTCTAATCAGCAGCAGCCCGTTGATCTTACCAGTGGCCGACAGCCAACAATGTCGCATGGGGTACTGGAAGCCGAAATTTCCGAGGCACCGGGTTCCTCCACCGGCTGCCAATCGACTTTCCACACATCTGACCAGGTTCTGGACCTGTCCTCCTCTGGGAGGGATGAAGGGCGGCTCTCTCAAGCTGTTCCACTTCAGATGGGTGAGTATTCGCTGATCAACACACGAACGTCCACTACACATAGGTGGCCATGGCCGTTGGCGAACCCTGATAGGTGTTTGCTTCCTCTCCAGTTGCCAGCTGCGGGGGTGGCGTCTCTGGGACGGGGGGACACACAGTATAGGGTAGGGGCTAATTCTCCCACTGACTTGTCCATGCGGACTTCTGCCCCTTCTGCACCCCTTGTGGCCGGCTTGCCTCCCACCACGACCCCTGCCCAGACGGCTCCTGTGGCCGAGCAGGTGAATAACTCTCAGACGGCTTCTGTGGACGCTCAGGCACCTGTCCCAGATTCAGCGCAAGTCCAACCTCAATACTTTCCTGATGGTGATCAGACGATGCCCCTTGGTGATCATCTGCTGCCATCTCAGGTGGAAAAAAATTTAAGGGGTGATTATGTGGATATATTCGATGTGATGAATCGGGAATTTGATGAGAAGAAATTGAAGCATATGCAGGACAAGGACAAGGAACGCATTAAGCGGAAACGGCCGGATCGCTGTTGGGCTAATTGGCTTCCCGCATTTTATATTTATGCGGCGACTATTGTTCGGGCTAAGCCGGAGAGAGCATACTCCCTTGTCCTGTATATGGACTTGATTTACAGGGCCTACTCTGAATACCCAGGTTCTGCTTGGCTCTCATATGATGAGGGTTTCAGAATGCGAGCTGCGCTGTGCCCCAACCTGCGGTGGGATATCCCTTTTGATCCCTTGTGGAGGCGTTTCATGGTTCCTCAACGGGCACTTACTGGTGACCGCACGGATAGTGGTCATTTGATCTTTCGAACTTCTCAGCCAAACTCCGCCTGCAGTTTTGCGGGCCAGTCGGTTCAGCCCCGGTTGGTGTGCTGGGAGTTCAATTCCAAGGGTTTTTGCACCCGGAAGCCTTGCAAATTCAGGCACCAGTGTGCCAACTGTGCTGGACCTCATGCCTCTTTTGCCTGCACAAAGAGTAGACAGGGGATGCAGCCGGTCAGGGATCAAGGCGGTAGGAAACAACCCCCAACCGGTGGAGCGCAGCTTTCAAAAGGGACCTAGTCCTGTAAAATTGGAGGCCATGCTGGGTTGGCTTTGCAGCTACCCAGATAAACATGCTGCTCATTACATTAGGGAGGGTTTTCAATTTGGATTTAGGATACCGGCCCGGGGGCCCAGACTGCCGTATCGTGCAAAAAAATTGAAATCTGTCATTGGCATGGAACACATTGTTAGAACCAAAATCGACAAAGAACTTAGGGAAGGTAGGGTGTTAGGGCCGTTCGCTGAGCCGCCTTCCGAGCGCTTCAGGGTGTCTCCATTGGGCATTGTGCCGAAGAAGACGCAGGGTGAGTTCCGTTTAATTCACCACCTGTCGTATCCGGAGGGCGAGTCGGTGAATGACATGATTCCCCAAGAGTTATGCAGTGTCAGATATACCTCTTTTGACGCGGCCATACGTATGGTACGGGCTGCGGGCACTGGCGCTCTCATGGCTAAGTGTGATATAAAGTCCGCCTTTAGATTGCTCCCGGTTCATCCGGATGACATTGAATTGCTAGGGTTTGCGTTTGAGGGCGCATTTTATATGGACAGGGCCATGCCTTTTGGGTGCTCTATTTCCTGTTCCGCATTTGAGCAATTCAGCTCTTTTGTGGAATGGGTTCTACGACGCAGGTCAGGCTCTAAATTGGTTATCCACTACTTAGATGATTTTTTGATGTGTGGCCCAGCCGGTACGGATCATTGCAGTTACCTACTGCGCCACTTTTCGGAATTGACGACTGAATTCGGCATCCCTTTGGCGGATGAAAAAACTGAAGGCCCGACTACCAAGCTCACTTATTTAGGGATTGAACTTGACACCGTGGCTCAGTCTAGTCGATTGCCAGAGGATAAACTGGTAGATTTACGGAACCGTCTTCACTTGCTTTTGTCTCAATCTAAAACCACCCTGCGTGAGCTCCAGGTTTTGGTTGGACATTTAAATTTTGCTTGTAAGGCGGTGGCTCCTGGCAGGGCCTTTTTGAGGCGTTTCTGCCATGCTATGGCTGGGCTCAAGAAGCCCCATCATCGGCGCAAGATTACAAGGGGGATGAAATCTGACATGGCAGTTTGGCTCGAGTTCTTGGATCATTTTAATGGTGTCTCATTTTGGAGATCCGAGCTTCTCCTAGCCTCTAAGTTTCAGGTACATACAGATGCTTCCGGAGCCCATGGCTTTGGTATCTTTTTTCAAAATCATTGGTGTAATGGGACTTGGCCAGAACATTGGGTAGCTCAAGGAGTAACTAGGGACTTGACTTTCCTAGAATTTTTTCCTATTGTTGGTGCCTTGTGGCTTTGGGCACCGCAGTGGGCTAATTCGGCCATTACTTTTTGGTGCGATAACCGGGAGGTTGTGTCGGTTATTAATACACTCTCCTCTCGGTCTGCCCGAGTGATGGGACTAGTTAGAGCATTTACTCTCCGCTGCCTGCGCTTCAATATTTTGTTTCAGGCGCGTCATGTGCCAGGGGTTAACAACGAAATCGCTGACGCTTTGTCTCGCCAGCAGATGGAGCGGTTTCGATTGTTGGCCCCGGGGACGAAGGCGGAGAAGGAGGTCCTGCCCAAGGAGGTGTGGAATCTTGGCGGGCTGAAGCCCTTAGGGCTGTTGGCCTCGCCTTAGCACCTGTTACCAGATGTACTTGTGCAGCTGCCTGCATGGATTACCAACGATTCTGTGCTAGGCAGGGCCTTCGTCCTTGGCCAGCTAGCGCTGACCAGCTCACTCATTATGCAGTTCATTTACACCAGAAGGGATTGTCCCCTCGAACCATTCAAGGTAAGCTTTCAGCGCTGGCCTATTATGCAAAGGCCCAGCGACTCCCTCATCCTACCAATGATTTTGTCTTGCAAAAAATGATTTAGGGCTGGAGTAGGGAGAGGGGCAAGGTTCTAGACGGCCGGACTCCCATTACACCAGGTATTTTATTGCGACTCCATGCGTTATGGCCATCTATTTGTAAGGACGAATACGAAGTGAGTTTATTTCGTGCAGCAACTTCTGTTGCATTTTTTGGGGCATTTCGAATCAGTGAATTGGTGGCACAAGCTAAGACGGATGCCAAGGGTTCCCACCTCCATATGGGAGATGTGTCCTTTTTTGCTGACCGCATTGTTCTTAAACTGCGGCGGTCTAAGACTGATCAGATGGGTAAAGGTGCCTTTGTTACTCTGGGTCGTTGCTCCCAAAGGGAACTGTGTCCGGTGGAGGCGTTAGTGGCGTTTATACGCAGGCGGGGTTTTGCCGATGGCCCCCTGTTTTGACATGCGGATGCTGTTCCACTCACGAAATACCAATTTTGGCGGGTTACTTCCATGGCTCTTGAGCGGGCGGGTCTTCAGGCGCACTTATTTGGAACGCATTCTTTTCGGATTGGCGCTGCTTCTACAGCTGCGGCCATGGGTTATAATCCTTTGGACATACAGGCCTTGGGCCGTTGGTCATCGGCACGTTACAAAAGTTATGTTCGCCCTCTTTCTGATGGTTAATGGGGGGTCAGGGGTTTTTTCACTCTTCAGTTATGTTTTTAACAGGTCAGTCCGGCAGCCAGCGTCTCCGGGTCGTAATCTGTGGCCATAGCTACATATTTTGGGCGGCGAAGTATGCTCAATCTTCCGCTTGGGGCACTCATCTTGGACTTGGAGACCGCGTCCAGGTGGACTGGAGGGGACGGCGTGGAATGTCCTGGGATGTCTTCTCTGCAGTTGCATCCCGTTGTGCCGCTGAAGCCCCGATCGCCATTTTGCTCGTCCACCTGGGCGGTAATGACATGACCAGAGCGAAGGGAAAAGATTTAATATTACGGATCATCAGAGACTTGAAGGCCTTTAAGGCCCTTTTCCCTTATACCCACATGGTCTGGTCGGCGATGCTGCCTCGGCTAGTGTGGCTTGGTGCCCATAATCCAATGAAAGTGGATCGGGCCAGGCGATGTTTGAATCGCGAGATTTTGATCGCTATGCGCCAGAGCCTTGGCTCTGTGATTACTCACCCTGAGATAAAATTTCCCCGGCCTGACCTCTTTCAGACCGATGGGGTCCACTTGAATGACGCTGGCTTAGATATCTTGTTAAATGATATCAGGATGGGCCTTTGCGCCGTGTTAGACGGCTTGGCGGGCAAGGAGCATGCTTAGCAGCTCCTGTGCCGTGGCGGGTAGTGCAACTAAAAAGGGGCCAGGACTGTGACGTCAGAACAGTATAGACATCTTGATTAGGCCTCAGGGCAGCTGTACAATAGATAATAACATAGGACCAAGGAACAGGTAAAACAACCCCGTAGGAAAGTAAATTTAATATCTAAAAGGCTAGGAGTTGGTATGGCTGCCCCAAGTAATACCCGGACCTTATTCGGCGGTGAGGGCTGCTTTATTGGAATGGCACCCTCACACCGGGTCATATTATGCCGTCACAATAAATTAAATAACATCTGAGAACTTGAATAAGTTGCACTACGGCAGGCCCATCCTTTGGTTACAACTTCAGTGAATAAAGTTATTCATAAAGTTATTAATAAGATATTATTAAAGTTGTGGCCCGTTTTAAAACCCAATATCTTTGTGTTGCCTCATTATTTCGGGACTGGGGGGACAAATGCTCCCGACTCCTGTATTGCAAACATTTTTCCATTGCCTACTACAAACCACTTAAGATACAATTGATCTCATTTAAGAGAATTAGGTTGGCTTAAATCATTTGGGATGGGTTAAAGACTGAGAAACCGCTATGTCAAAGTCATTTACATGCCCCACTTACACACTGTATGGCACACCAACAGCAAATCAGAACTTTCTCCCTCTTTGGGTCTTAAAAGCAGGACAAGATCACTGAGATAAAAAAAATTCTGATGATGCCACACTAAAGAAATCTGACCCATGAGACTTTTGTCTTTTGCATGCAATGGTGGGCAAACTCTAGGCATCTGATACCTCTAGACTTTGGAAGGCCTCTTCTTCCTGGAAATGTTAGTTTAACAAGTTTTTTTTTAAAAAAGAAGAAATAAAAGTTCTAGCGGCACTTTAAAATAACCCTACAAATTTTTTTTGACTGTGGCCGTGCCCTATTTGTGGATGGGTTGGGAAGGCATGTTGAGCCAAGTGGTCATTTTTACTTCTTCGTATTAATGGAGCTACCAAGACAAGAGCCGTCCATCCTACATACCAAGAAAAGGAGGCACATTGTCAACACCACTAGGTAAAATTTCTTCTTTTTATCTGGCCCCATTTGACTACATCTAGTGAGCTTTACAAAATTTTGCCTAACCTCCAAATGGAATACAAGGTTTTTGGCATCTACCTTTCCCCCATCCCCAACAGCCGACAGGGACTCTGGTCTCAAAAGAGCCAAATTGAGAGAAATGGGGCTGGGGGGCATGCACTATGTCCTTTTGTTTGGAGAGCTGGGGTTTGAAACCCAATCCTGGACTTTGATGCAGTTTTTAGACCAGTCCTGCTTCCTGCCCCATCCTAATAAATCTAGGCTGATATCATTTGGCCAAGAATTTTAACACCTGGCAAACCACATATCTTGGCATGACTGGACTTTTGGTACAATGCTTTGATGAAGATGGCTTGCCATCAAAAGCTCACGTTGCAATGTTTTTTGTTTTATTAGTGACCTATAAAGGTATTACCTTGCTTAGTATTGCATTGGTTTTCTGATCACATGGCTCAACCCCCTTTAACTTCTATGGTTATTTGTAATAATTCTGGATGGTTAAGAAGGGGCTACCGTTGGTACAATGGGGCACATGCATTTCCCCAGGATTCTGGGGTCCACTATTGTCTGTGCTTTGCACGTGGCTGCAATACAGCAACAAAAGCCCTCTCCCATTGAGACTAAGAGGCAACCTCGTGAGATTTCAGCTGAACTCTAGTTTCTTTTGTTCCCCAGAAAACAATGAACATTTGACAATAAAGAAAACATCAGCAAATTTACAGCAAAGAAAACCAAAAGGTCAAATAAAGAAAAGTAAATTGGCTAGTTAATAAATTGTAAGGACATTACTGTCCCAATAAAGCATGCACTATGGATCACTTTACAGTTTTGATAGGCATAAAACATGTTCCTGTTTTTAAACAGCTGGAATGTAATGCCAGATTTAAAAAAAAGCTTTTCCAGTGCTGGTCATATTTTACCTCTTGGAAAAAAATGCAAGATATAGACCACATAAATATGTAAATTATTGTAATTTACATATTAAATTACTTAAATTATTGTTAGATGAGGATATCTCTGTTGTATGCCTTCACCAGAATCCAGAGGATCGGAATTGGAAAACAGACATATGGGTCTTGAAAATTCATATTGTTACCTGCAAAGTCAGACATCTCCCCAAACTGCCCCCTTTTCTGCCAAGTCTTTGATAAGTCCTTACCAACATTGAGTTCTTTTTCTGTTTCCCATAAAACTTTTCCCACAAAAACTCATACCACCATCAATCACTTTTCAAATTAACTTTGACATTGCAGTTGTATCTGGAGATAAGTTTACCATTTGCTTATTTATGCAATGTTGAGGGCAGGCAGTTTTGAGGAACAGGCTTTATGTTATCATTAGAGATGGGCACGAAACAAACAATTTTTCGTCTCTGTTTTCATTTTTTGTTTCGTTACGCAATGAACCGACAAACGAATTTTGTCTCAAATATGAAACGAAATGAACAGAAACACCAGAAATTTTGTCATCCGTTTCGTTTTCGTTATGGCAATACATTGAACTGCTTTAAATGCTAAAAAAATCACAAAAAATTGAAATTAATGGTAACAAAATGGTAACAAATGAACGAAAATGAAAACGAATTTTTTGCAAAAATTCACAAAAACTGGAAACAAACCGAAATGGACCCCCCAAACAACAAACGACAAATGACACGCCATTTTTTTTATTCGTGCCCATCTCTAGTTATCTCTAGTTCTTCCCAGGCCCTCTCGCTTTGGATTGCCACGCCGAGGTATTGTGTAAACCGCCCTGAGTCCCCTTTGGGGAAATAGGTGCGGTATATAAGTTTGAAAATAAATAAATAAATAAATAAATTTGAAGTCTACATAAAAGTTTGGATTTTTGCACACTACACTAACATGGACCCAAAGCACACATGCATGCACACACGCACGCACATGCGCACACATGCGCGCGTGCGCACGTGCACACACACACACACACACACACACACACACACACACACACACACACACACACACACAAAGGGGTTGGAGGAAGGAAAGAACAGAAATTATACTTTTCAGTGTATCATTTAAATGCACAGTACTCTTTAATTATGTTGACTAAATCAGCACATACAGTAACTATATGACTTCAGAAATTCCAGCATCACTGGTTTTTTTTACATGGACCCTGCAGTACCTGACAACCTTCCCATAAGCTAGTCATGATGGTAGATGTAGGGATAATTTCATAACCAGCAACCTGCCTGTCAGGGTAGACTGATGTCAGTTAGAATATTGGTTTCTTGTTTTGCTTTTGAATCCTATAACTTCGTGTTGTCAGTGTTTGTCATCTTCATTCCTATTCTTTCCCTTTTTACACCTTGCCAAGATTTTCTTTAAAATCATATCCATTGTACAACCATTGCTATCAACGTAGACATTGAGGTGAACAGCTTTTAATACCTGACAACCATCTACTTTTTTGGAAGAAAACAAGGGGAGGTGCCTGAGAGCTGATTAATATACAGTAATACCTTGGTTTACGAGCACAATTAATTCTAGAAACATGCTTGTAAACAAAACACTGTAACATGAAAGCAAATTTCCCCACAATGGAAACTCCAATTATTTGTTCTGGAGATCCATAGACCACATACTGTACACACAAAATGCCAAAACTCACAAAAGAAGTTGGCTCAAAGTCCATGTTCACACCAATAATAAAATGCAGTTTGTAGCCATATACACACTTGACTAGCTGCCCCATGAGTAGAAATGACTTGATAAATAAGAAAGGATGTTGAATACAAATTAAAAAAAAATATAAAGAAAAATAAAACAAATCCCTAACCTGCACTCCCCTTTTAAAACATTCCTAGCCTCTGCAAATGAGACCTCCATTCCTCTCTCCATCCTCTCCTTTGGAGGCTGCTTGACAGTTAATGTTCCAGACAATCACCCACAATCCAGAAGGGAGGAGAGAAAGCCACCATTGTCTCACTTGTGATCATGTGACCTGCTCCAGTTACCTGTATTGCAAGACATTCAAGGCAAGCTTTAAAAGAAGTGTTTGCTTGTCTTGCAAAACACTCTTAAACCAAGTTATTACTTTATATGCAATTGTAAGACTGTATCATCTGTGACAAAGATGAGAAATGTGTGCCTCTATCCCAAATATTGTCAAACTACAACTCTCATCAACAATAGCTGATCACGTTTTGTTTTCAAAAACTGAATAACATTTTCAACTGTAGGGTAATTTGGTATAACTTGGCTGAATCCATAGAATTAGAAAAGGTAGGACTTAGTTGCTTACCATTGTAGAACTAACTTCTGTAGTTATTCTGTTACTGTCTGAGGCAGTGCTCTGGATATCAGGTTTTGAAGCAATACCTCTGGTATTTCCTCTGAGACTCTCCTACCTTCAGAGTTGCAAGAAAGGATTTTAGAATTGCTGTGTATTTACTGCCTATTCTCTGTTTAAAGTCTCCCTTTAGCATTCTTGTAATAAAGTGCTCCTAGCTAAGATCATTTCTGAATCCAATACAGATAAATTACATCTTTCAAGATTTTTTTAAAAATGTTTGTGTACTTCTACTTCTAAAAGGAATTATAGATATACAGTATATATCATATGCTATTATGGCTTCTTTGTGGACTCTACAACCAACACTGACAAGAATGTATTATGTATTATTGTCATTCAAGGTGATCGTGACACATAGACGGAATGTTATGCAGAAAATGCTCGGCTAGCTCTGAGTGAAATTGTTTTAGAATGCATTTTTTACACCATCTTCTTCAGAAGAATGATAGTCCCCATATTTTGGTAGATCCTTGTAAAGGACTCTTCCTGAGAGACAGAACCATGATGTGCAGTTTGTGCATTTTTGGCAGGAATCAACTGAACAGCTTGTATTATGCACATTTAAGGTCCATTACTTTAAATGAAGTTGAGCACCTCAATGTCCTAGAGCAGTGGTGTCCAAACCTCGGCCCTCCAGATGTTTTGGGCCACAACTCCCATAGTCTTTGTCATTGGCAATACAGGCTCAGAATTCTGGGAGTTGTGGTCCAAAACATCTGGAGGGCCAAAGTTTGGACTCCCCTGTCCTAGAGATTCTCCAGCTAAATATGCAAAGTAGGGGGGACTTAAAAGTGCAAACTTCTTCAAAATCAGCATTTTAACCAACAAACTACGTGGGAAATGTTAAATTAACCATGGCAGAAAATACGGTCCATTCCAAAAGGCCACACAATGAAAGATGACTAATTTGAAGAGCTCAATAGCATCCACAGCTAAATGTCGGTGAAGATTCTCCGACAACCAGGTGAGGTTATCTGAAATGTGAGTCATGAGAGCCATGAGGTCTGACAAAGCTGCTTGGATGAGTAGTGAAATGTTTTGATCGCACAAGAAAAGAAATCCGGTTGCCATGACTCACGTTTCAGATATACGCAGCAAGTCAGAGGTTGGGAGTTCACTTCCCCACTGTGCCTCGTTTGCAGGGGCTGAACTCATTGATCCATAGGGTTCCTTCCAGCTTTACAGTTATAAGATGATATCATGATCATCCTCATCACCACCACCACCACCACCGCCGCCACCACCACCACCATCATCATCATCCATATTTGCCATCTTATCTGGGTGAGTTAGAGACCAAAGATAGACACTTTTTCTACAGTTATCTATTAATACATCTAATAATAGATTAATTCTATTAGCAGTCACCAATGTCATCTCTTCAACAGATGAAACCAAGAAGTTAAAATTGCATTCATTGCCCATATATTTCAGAACATTGTATCGTATTACTTAGACAGCCATATAGTTAAAAGTTGTCTTATTTCTGAATTTCTGAAATGGGGTATATTATGCAGCAAGGAAGAGCTCATGCCAATCTATTAATCAATAAAGGCACATAAAGATAATCTAGGAAAAGGAATTGAGCTTTCAGACAAGATTTGTACAGAGCTGGTATTCTGTAGAAGCAAAAAGTGGGTTTTTAAGCATGTGACAGTACTAGTCACATAACTGATAAGTAGAGATGGGCATGAAACGACCATTTTTTTCATTACCGTTCTCCGTTATTCGTTCTGTTACGTAACGGTACAAATAACGACTGTTCCAATGGGGCAGGCTCAAAACAAACAGAACCAAGAAAATTTTCTGCGGTTCTGTTCGTTTCCGTTACTGCCATCACACCGCTCGCACGATGAAGAATGGAGCAGCGGAGGGTGGCAAGAGGGGGCTGGGCCTGGCAGAGCCTCTTTGCCCCCTCCCCGCTGGAGACAATGTGAGACTTTGCTAGTCTCACGAGAAGAGGCAGGATCCGAGCCCTTATGAGGGCTGGGCTCCAGGATCTCAGCCTCTTCATCGGCACTTGGCAGGCTTTGGAGGGGTGGGACATTGGAGCTCGACTGCACCCGGCACCATCTTGGCCACATGGCAAAGCGGTGACAGTGCAGCTGGCTTGGAAGCAGGAGAAGAGGGCATCATTGGAGCATGGGGGAGGGCAGCGGCACCCCATCACAGGTTTCCAGGGTCTAGGCCCAGGGGGTGCGGGGCAGCAGTCTGCTGGGGCGGTGGCTCCCAGGGTGGAGTGGTTCCCAGGGAGAAGGGCCCCAGTTAGGGCAGTGCTGCATGGGGCTCTGGGGTAGTGACCCAATGGGGGTGGCAGACGGAGCAGGGGATCAGTCCTTGGGGAGGGGGGCCAAGGGAGGGCGGCGCTTGGTGGTGCTCCGGGGGTGGCAGCCTGTTGGGGTGGTGACCACAGCAGTACCCAGCTCTGGGAGGTCTCCCCGTGGCCACGGGATTGCTCTCCCAGCAGGGTTGCCACCGGCTCCAGTGGCACCTGGCCCCAGGAGGGCTCCCCGTGGATGCGGGATGGCTCTCCCAGGAGGCTTGCCCCGGCCCCGAGAGGGCTCCCCGCAGCCGTGGGAACGCTCTCCTGGCATGCATGCCTCCGGCTCCGGTGGCTCCCGGCCCTGGGAGGGCTCCTTGCGGCCGCAGCTTGCCGCGCCCAAAAAACAAAGAAACAGAATGAAGTGGGCCCCAGGGCCCGAATACCAAACACGAAACACCATTTTGGCATTTCTTGCCCATCTCTCCTGATAAGTTTATTCATGAGGAAACATGTGACTAATAATACTAGAAGATCCTTGTGGCACAGCAGTTAAACTTCAGCCTGATAGTCAAGACTCTGATCATGTTCATTCCTTATGGAAACAGATAGCCTGCACAAAGTTGACTCAACTTTTATCCTTCTGAGGTCCATAAATTGAATACGCAGCTCATGGGGGTGGCGGGGGGAGCTACCTAATTAAATTGTAAATCACTCCAATAGTGTTTTAACCAGTGTGGAGCAGTATATAAGTAGCACATTTTTATCTTTCATTTTTTATTTGTTTGCTCTGATATATACAGTATATTCTTTCTCCTTCTTCCTCACCTATCAGGTTGGAAACCATCATAGCTGCTTTGACCTTGCATATGACATCTCTCAATAACTGACATGGCATCACATCCAAACCAGTGTCCATATTTTTGAGCCAAAAAGTTTTTCAAATAGCCTGGACCCAAGCCATGTGGGATTTATAACTAGCACTTTGAAGTGAGCCTGAGGGGGTGGGGGAAGATTGGCAGCCAATGAAGCTGTTGGAGAAGGGAGTTACATGCTCCCTGTAACCAGTGCCAATCAGCTGTCTGGCTCCTGCATGCTGGATCAGTTGAAGTTTCTGAACATCCATCAAAGGCAGCCCTTTGGAATGGGTTGTTTTCAGTGTGTGATTACTGGGAACAGAAAAAAGCGAGCTTTTCAGGCTGTCAAGACTGTCCAATAATTAAAGTTATTGTATTTGCAGTGGCCAGCTGTACCAATCTGTACATTTATTTCTTATTAAATGAACAAAAAGTATTCACTTCCCGCATTGCATATATTGTATAACTCCTTGATCCTTATTCATTTGGTGTAGTACTTTTTCATTGATCACCCTGTTAATAAATTATCCTGTTTAAATTTGTGTGTGTGTGTGTGTGTGTGTGTGTGTGTGTGTGTGTGTGTGTTGTGTCGTTACAGTTGTGACTGACTCTCTGTGACCCCATGTCCATGGAGTTTTCTTGGCAGGAATACTGGAGTGGTTTGCCAGTTCCTACTCCAGCTGCCTACAGCACCTGGTATTCCCTGGAGGTCTCCCATCCAAGTACTAACTAATCCTGTGATAAATCCACATTTCAAATTATTTTATAGTAGTACATTTTAAAGAGCATTGACAATGATTACCTGCCATACAAAAGAACTGCAGTCTCATAGTATTGTAGAGTGCTATTGTTAAGTCCCAGAAGATCGTATGCACCTACTGATTCCAAGACTCCCCTTCTGCCAATCTTCTGGATCTCAGGGTAAGCAGGAAGAGCATGAGGTTTATCTCTATGTTACTGTTTTACTGCTAATGCTTTAAGTTTGTTTGTGTATACAACTTACATGCCATTCACTACCCAAAGGTCTCTGACAGTTTACAAATAAAATGAATAGTTAAAACAATTAAAACATTAAAATATCAGTGAACAATTAAAAGTAATAAGAGCATAAATACAAAACACTAAAATTGTCATCAGGACCCACAATCTATATTATGTCAGTTAAAAAACTTCTGGAACAGGAAGGTTTTTACCTGGAGCCGAAGTGTCATCAACCTTGGTGCCTGGCGTATCTCACTTGGGACGGCACAGGGGCATTACATAGCTTGACTAAGGGGCAGCACCTGCCGAGAAGGGGGGGCCTCCCCCCCCCTAGAGTCGCTACAAGCCATCCCTTTCACCTCCTTGAGGGATGGCTCTTTCAGGAGGGCTCCCTGGCTAGATCTTAATTGCTGGGTAGGTTAATATAGAAGGAGGTGGTTCTTCAGGTACCTAGGTCTTAAGCTTATTTAGGGCTTTATATGTCAAAACAAGCACTTTGATTTGGGTTCAGGCAGCAACTGGTAACCAATGAAGGTTATACAGAATCGGCGTGATATGATTCTTATCATATGACATTTCTTTTATCAGAATTATGCTGGATGCCATTTTATTTCTGGGATCACTTCAAAGTGTCCATTTTAAGACTTAAATCCCTTAATAAGCTTGTACCGGGGTACATTAGGAATGGTCTCATTCTATGTACAGCATTCTTTTGTTGTTTTTCAAATTATCAGCTGGGGAACTCCTCAGGCCCCAATTCTCATAAAAGTAAGTATGGAGTCACAAGGTCTAGAACTTTTAGGGATCTTATGCATTTTATGGAACACTCTGCCAGCAGAGACTAATCAGCTCCTAACACTGTACTGTTTTAGACAGCATACAGAAGCAAGGCTCTATAAGTTGATCGCTCAATGAATGGGTGCTGGGAAAGGTTGCATAGGTGTAACCTTCACACACCTCAGGGCATTGTCCATCTAATGAGCCTTTTCAGACCAGGGTGGGGTGAAAACAAGGTGAACTATGAATTGGGTGCCTCCCACCATCTTTCCACAGACTTTAGAAGCTTACTTGGATGAATAGCAAAAGGTTTTGATTCCACTAGAAAAAAAAGTCCAGTTGCCAGGATTCAACTCCCAGACAACATACATTTTCTTTAAAAAGAGAGAGAAAGAGTGGGAAAGAATAGCATTATATTGGAAGGAATTATTACTGTCAATTTATGGGGGCTGAGAAGACACACCCCAGAATGCTGCAGACACTCCACTCCCACCTAATTTGAAATTGTTGCTTATACAAAAATTCAGAGGCAACTAATAAATGTGGGTTCCTGGCACAGAGTGACTCATAGATATCTGAAACTTCAGCAGTCCATTTGCTGGTAGCCAAAATGAAACAGGATAGTTTATGCAGATACAAAGTATTGAAAGTCAGTGTTAAAATAATTATAATAGAAGCCTTTCATCTATTTTAATATATAGCTGCTCAAAATTTAACACTGAATTTTCACATCCACAAGACATGTCCCATGCTGGTCCTGCTATGTAGTTTCTGAGTTTGCTATGCTTCTTTTTCTTCTTCTTTTTACACTGTGGCTGTAAAGGAGGCAACTAGCTTTTCAAAGAATTATTTATCACACATGTTTTCTGTGACCTCTCCCTGTAGCCTGCAGTGTTGAGATGCTTCATGTTTTACCCTATAAAAGGTGGAATTATTTATCACACTTTTCCCTTCCTGCAGTGATTATGCAACTGAAAAAGCAGGACAGCATGGTGATGCAGGTGGCACCTGTCCAGCAGCTTCATGCATCTCGGATGCCTTGTGAGCCTACTAGTGGGTCTGCTCACTGCTGTGGGCAGTCAGGTGGAAGCCAAGTTTGAACTGGGCCTGTGAGTCACCTTTTATCTGATATATGTGGATCATTTTTTGCATAAATCCATATACAGAGGCAAAACATTATCTTTCTTTTTCAATTGTTTTGTCATACAGAAGATTGGACGAATAATCTAGATTTAGACAGGAATACAGTAAAAAAAAAACCCTCGCCCTTTCATGGACCATATACTGCGGTCCCACTATATTGCAGGACCGCAGTATATGAAAAAAAAGCCCCCTGGGGTAAGGTGGGGAGGCCTGTTTCAGGCCTCCTGGACTTACCCCATGCTTGGCGCTGCCACGAATGGGCCTGCAACGACCTTCTCGGGCCCATCAGAGGCTTCAAAAGGGCTTCCCCACAAACTAAAAGTGACTTCTAGAAAACTGGAAGTGACCTCATAATCTCTTGAAAGCACTTTTGGGTCCTCTGAGGGCCTTTCTAGGCATGTTGGGAGACTCAGAAATGCTTTTCTGCAAACCAGTTTGCAGAAAAGCATTTCTGAGTCCTCTGACATGCCTAGAAAGGCCCTTGGAGGCCCTGAAAGTGCTTTCAAGCAATCCAGAGGTCACTTCCTGTCTTCCAGAAGTCACTTCCGGTTCACTAGGAAACCCTTTTGGAGCCTCTGAGGTGCCCAGGAAGGCTCTTGCAGGCCCATTTGGGGCAGCACCAGGCTGGGGTTAAGTGCAAGAGCCCCCAGCTGGGGGGCCCAGGCCCAACCTGACCCGACCTGCATTCACATATCATGGATTTCAATTATCGCGGGTTGGGTCGGGTACTTAACACCCCGCGATAGGCAGGGGGTTACTGTACGTGGCTTTTCATATATGTTTGATGGAGTGTGCATTTCTGTCCAAAGAATAAAACAATACGATGTTTCAAAGACCCTTATGTTTACAGAGTTGGAAGAGTGAAAGAAAAAAAAGATTGTGGTTCCGAGCACTCATTGTGGCATCAATGCCTTGCATTTATACTTGTCAATACTGCAGTTTGTAGCAGTCGATCTGCTTCTTGTACTGCTTTCTCTTTCAGTGTCATTGTTGTTTTGATAGAAACTGAAGGATGGTAAATTTGTGGTTTCCATCTCTCTATTTAAAGCTAACACTTGAAGCTGGCATAGGTGTTTTGAATCTTCTGCAAGCCTCCAAAGCTTTTGACCCAAGAGAAAGAAACCACCCTGCCAATAATACATGAGGGTTCAGCAAACATTCTGTCAAGAAGATAACATTATTAAATGCTTTTTTTTCTGAGGAAGACTCAAGGCATTTCTGAAACAAAATAAACAGAACAAAACAAAAATCAAGACAGTGGCTGAAATGAGGATACTGTCATAAGTTGGGAAAATATTTTGAAATAAGACATTTCTGCTTTCTCTTCTAGGGCCTGAAGCTATGTGACTTCTTTTGTCATTGGGAACCTGTGTAGCCAAGGGACAAGAGAAAAGGAGAAAGTGTTTACTTACTGAAAATCATCCTGCCTGATACAATAATCCAAGACTCCCCCCTTCCTCCCATCTGTAACTGACCATGAAATGCTTATTTAGGGCCTGTAGTGGCCTTGGAGCAAACAGGGAAATACTGTAATTTTCCCACAAAAAAATCAGCCTTACACCATGAAGGATACACAAACAAAATTCAGCTGGTAAATCAAGAATATAAAACTATACCCTGAATAAAGTGTTATTTTTTTGAAAAGGTCAACTGACACGATCTATTTAATGGTTATAATCAGTTTGTGTAATGATGGTATTTCAGATTGATCAATTGTGTTCCAATACCTCTACTCAATTCAGAGAAGTCAAAAAACACTGTTATGTGATAGTAATTTTCACACAAACATGGAACCTAGAACCGTACAGCTGCAAGAACTCCGAGGTCATTGAGCCCAACTCACCGATAAAGCAAGAAACTCTTTAAAGCAGCCCTGACAATTGGCCATCCCATTGCCTCTTCAAAACCACCAAGGAAGGCAAACCAAGCATCTTGCAAGCAGTTTGTTGCACTGTCAAACACCTCATACTCTCAGGAAGTTCTTTCTAATGTTTAGTTCATGTCACCTTTCTTGTAACACAAGCATACACACAAATGCCATGAAGTATCATAAAGTGCACCACCAACAAAGTATAAAATATTTGAGAAGGAGAGTAGAAAGGATTTTGTAAGTAATTGTTGTTGTTGTTGTTCAGTCGTTCAGTCGTGTCCGACTCTTCGTGATTCCATGGACCAGAGCTCGCCAGGCCTTCCTATCCTCCACTGCCTCCCGGAGTTTTGTCAAATTCATTTTGGTTGCATCAATGACACCGTCCAACCATCTCATTCTCTGTCGTCCTCTTATAAGCAATGTAATTTGAATGAACCCATTTTAAAGCCAAGCATTAAAACAATTGCCACTTACTTCAAAACGAATGAAGAACGTAAGGAGAAAGTAAGGAGAAGTCTTCAGTTTATATCAGTGATGGCAAACCTATGGCACAGGTGCCAAAGGTGGCACTCAGAGCCCTTTCTGTGGGCACCCGACATCACCCCTTTATAGCCACCAGTATACAGGTTAAATTACTGTATTGGCACTTTGCAAAAAAATTAGTGGGTTTTGAATTGCAGTTTGGGCACTTGGTGTCTAAAACGTTTGCCATCACTGGTTTATATGAAGCATATTGTTGAGGTTCTAGCTATTGATGCCTGGTTAAAACATGCCCTAGGATTACAATGTTGCACTGTGATGGCGAACCTTCAGCACTCCAGATGTTTTGGACCACAAATCCCAGAATTCCAAACCTGTATTGCCAATGACAAAGGACTGTGGGAGTTAAGAACAGAAGAACATAACAACAGCCTTGCCGGAACAGGCCACAGCCTGTCCATTCCAGCATTCTATCTCACACAGTGTCTCACCATTTGCTTCCGGGTACTCCCAAGCAAATGTCTTCACCTACTTAAGATTCCCTGGAAATGGCATTGAGAGAAATCCTGCCTCTCTCTCCAACCCGGAGGTTATCTTTAGGCATCCATAATGATAGCCATTGATACTCTTGTTCTCCATGAACTTGTCCAGTCCTTTCTTAAAGCTGTCAAGGCTGACATGTGTCACCACTTCTTCTGGCAGGGAGTTACACAGACCAGTGATCCTCTGGGTGAAAAAGTACTTTTTCTTAATTGTTTGCACCCCAAAGTTTCATGGAATGCCCCCTAGTTCTAGTGTTGTCCAATAGGGAAAACAGACTTCTCCCTTCCTTCCTGCTGTGATCCGAATCAGCTGGAGTGCTGAAGGTTCACCAACACTGCATCCCATTTCCCACAAAAATTGCATCAGAATAAGTTATTTCTGTAGATAATGTTATTGCTTTCCTGAAGCACAAAGATAAATAAATGTTTTATACAGGTTCTAGCTTTGTTTTTGCTTTTTTCATAAGTAATTCAGGTTCACCTTAGGAAAAAGTAAAAAATGGACTGCAGAAATGGCTCAGAATTCAGGACTTATCTTTTCCAAGTGTATGTCCCTGCTTTTTAGTAAGCACTTCAGGGAAGCCAAGATTTATTACACTTCTGAACAATGCTCTGCTTAGTTTTTCACCAAGTTATGATACTTAATTTCATCTTTCTACTGGGTTCTTAACTTATGGTGCACATAAGAAGTTCCTCATCTAGATTCCTCACCATACTCTATAAAAATTCGTTGCTCTTTCTTGATTTATTTTCATAAAGAATCAAATGTTTTTAAATTGTATGCCTAGCCTATGAGAACCAGCTGCTAATTATTACAGAAAATGTAAAGAACGAACTTGAGTCTGTTTTGGAGAACCTGTTTTGAAATGATAAGAAAAAGCCATAGACATATAAGATCCATGGAATAAAACAGGCCTGCCCAACAGGTAGACTATGGGCTACTGGTAGCCCGTGAAGGGTTCAAAAGTAGCCAACCGGCCATCAATAAAAAAAAATTGAGGGGATAAGTTCTCCACCCCTCCCTCCCCCATCCCAAGGACCACCACTGCCCCAGCAAAGTACTGGGTCTGCCAGCCCACTGTCTCAGCTGAGCGGGGCAGTTCAAGGGCCATGGAGCATTCAAATTTGTTCCCTCCAGAACAGATCAATTGGTTTTCAAATGCATTCCTAATGGGAAACCGCTGCTCTACTTACAAAAGTTTTTACTTATGAGCATGTGCGTGGAACAGATAAAATTCGTAAGTAGAGGTTTTAGTGTAGTAGCCCTCAGGCACTTTGGGCTGGGAAATGTAGACCTTGGCCTGTTCAAAGTTGAACAGCCCTGGAATAAAACAATAGCAGGATATGGAATTTTCCTTTGTTTTACATCTAACTGCCTTTTTTCCTTTTGAAAGTGTTTTTGGTGTTGATTTTATTCATCATTTTACTGTGGTATTTGATTCTTTAAAAATATTTGTATACTTACTATTTTTACTTTTAATTATCTTTTTATGATATAAGCTGCCTTGGGTCTTTGTTAAGGAGAAAGGCAGGGTTTTAAATAAATAAATAAATAAATAAATAAATAAATAAATAAATAAATAAATAAATAAATCCATCATTCTGTCCACTATACCATTAGGTATGAAGGGAATGTTAAACCACTTCTGTGCCTTAAAAGAATTGACATAAGCAGAACTGACATAACAGCACACAGATATTTAACATCATTATAAACATATATTTTCAGTGCACCAAGAAATGCTTTTTTAAATTAATCCTAAAATATTACTTTGGGGGACATTTTATTTGGGAAGAGTTTGGGGCTTTGTCACGAAACGTAAAAGTACCAAATAGAATGCTAAGAATGCAAAATGTCTAAGAATTTTTTTAAAGCAGCATGTAACAAGCCAAAAAAAATGCTTTCAAAAATACTCTTTGAAGATTTTAAAGAATAATAAAAATCACATTTTGTTTCTTCTTCTTTCTTGTGATTTTGTTGAAAATACCTACCTTGCTTTTAAAATGTCATCCATATTTATCAGACTGCATGGCTCTTGACATTTAGGAATATTTTTCTCTCAAACTGCAACTGAAGCTTTGACAAAAGGAGCTAGTTATCAAGGGACTGGATTTTAATTTTTTTAAAAGAAAAGAAGCAGCAGGCTATGGAAATGTGCAAATTATCAATAACTGCAAAGGCTTGTTTGACCTACAACTACAGGACAGTCACACTGCTGAAAAGATTCATTGAAATTTCTGCAGTACGCAGAGTACAGGGTGAAGTGGCAAAAGATATTTCACAACCATAAAGTCATTTGTCTTTATCATAGCACAATGAAGTTCTTATGCAATGTCATTGCCATCCAAAATGGAGCCAAAGAAAGGGCAGGCTATCCACTATACCTTGTGACATTCAATGTTGCACTGGCCAAATCAAAAAGCACACTATGGAAAGTAGATTCACTGAAAATTTACTTTCAGACATCTCTTCCTCCCATGCACTACAACAGAGATTAGTACCTATTAGTACCTAATTCTGGGATTAATTCTGGGTACAGTTTGGTGCTCTCTAGGGAGAAAATATGGAGTTGTTTCTAGCAGATCCAAATCTTTCCCCAAACATGGAACTTTGTTATGACCTTTCTGCTAACTGCTGCTAGCAATGATCATGGTATTTCCTCTGAATGAAATATGATTAACCATTTAAAGTAACATATAAGGAACCCCAGAAGTTGCAGTTAAAAAGTCTTGGTGAATGTTGATTAAAGAGAGAAATGGTGACGTAAGGAAAGACAAAGAGATCTCCATATTAGACCAGTCAAAGCTGGTCTAATTTTCAGCTAATCCAGGCTGGTGAGTATAATGAAATTTATGATCTATCTATAGCAACATGTGCTCCCAAAACTGGAGGCAAGGCACAACATGTGGGCCAAAACTTTGGAACAAAATATGGATGATCTATCTAATTGAACAGAAAATCTCGTTGAACAAAATTGGAGGCTTAAGTTTACACAGTAAAAACTAGTCCATCTAAATTTTCAAAACCTAAGGGAATATTAACACAGATACAGTACAGGCTTCATCTAATAGAATTGTTATAATTAACTGCACCTGGAGAAGTTAACATAGCAGATATTACCCATATTGAATATCTGTTTTTTAATTACGGAAACACATAGACTGTTGTTACTTTCGAAGAACACTAAATGATTAAAAAATTAGATAGAGAAAGACAGACTTCCCAAAAATTGGAATATATGTCTCTAGGGTTTTTGAAAATACAGCCTCTCCCTTGATCCTTGTAAATATGAAATTATCAGGGGAACATTATGAAAAAAGATCAAACTGAAAGAGAGAATAGATGGAGAGAACACCTTATACAGTGGGGCAACTCAGAAATCCACCATGTATTTCTTGGTGGTCAAGATAGAAGGAACTCAAGAAGTCTAAGCAGAGAACATCTAAGCTAAGGAATGAGTCCCAGAAAGGAACAGATCAAAAGAAAACTCTTCTTCCTAAATGTTTCCCAACCAAGAACACATGAAAAGAAAAGGACCTTCTTATAGCTCTGACAAGCTCCTGTGCATTGCCATTAGATGTAGAAAATGAAATTATTGCTGTACTAAATTGCTACTAGTTAATAATTGAAGGGTTGTATTCCTATCACACACCAGATATGTGACTAAATATGCAATGAGAAATGCAAGCACAAATTTCTTAACTCATTGAAAATTGCTGGTAATTCATCACAGCAATTTGTGCTGCTTTATTTATACCAGTGGATGCTAAGTAATAGGATTTTGGACATTAGAAAATCACTGTGCTCCTGGTTCTCTAAACTAAACATCCACTTTGCAATACTACCCAAAAGCTATCTAAAAGCTCTCACAACACTAAACTTAGAGAATAAATTTAGACCTGACTTAGAAAGCTGATTTCCTAATGATTACTCATTTGCCTAAGGGATGCACAGCTTGTGTGGTGCTGTTACATAATCTATAACAGAAATTGTCCCTTGAGCACATAAGAGCAGAAGACTCTGTCTGTACCTTAAACGCATAAGGCCCTGGGGGAGGATATTGAATTTTTCATATCAATGATCATGTTTTATTTGTTGTTTTAATTGTGAGTTATGGAAACAATTGAAATGACTTCTCTCATGCTGCATGCAAAAGGTGCATGGAACGCTGAACATTTAAGTACTGGAGATTTTTTTCATGCTTTCCCAAATAAAAAGCATAAGATTCTCGCTATACATTTAGACTCCATGATTAATCTATCTTCGTTGCCTAGCAATAGCTCAGCTCCAGTAGCAAGTACATGTTGCAATATGCTATACTTTATTGATAATTTCATCTAGGTGTGTGTGTGTGTGTGTGTGTGTGTGTGTGTGTGTGTGTGTGTGTGTGTGTGTGTGTGTGTGTGTGAGAGAGAGAGAGAGAGAGAGAGAGAGAGAGAGAGAGAACATCTGAGATAACCTGTACTTTTTTTCTTGGTGGGAGACAGCAAAGCCAAGATTTTTTATCAAAGGAAGTGAATGAACCCCCATTAGAAAATCAATTGTAATTTAATTCCTTTCACAAACCTGAAAGGAGCCTGCCAAAGCTGAGTGCCTCTAAGACTAGAATATTTTGCCCAAGTCTCTTCTTTGAACTACAAAATCCATGATGCAAAATGAAATTCTATGTTTTAGAGTGCTATTTGATTGACATGACTTGACACTGCTGATTGCTACTGAATAGAATCATAGAGTTGGAAGAGACCTCAAGGGCCATCCAGTTGAACCCCCTGCCATGCAGGAACCCCCGTCACAGTATTTCCAACAGATGGCCATCCAGCCTCTGCTTAAAAAGCTCCAAAGAAGGAGACTCCACCACCCTCCGTGGCAGCATAGTCCACTGCCAAACAGCTCTATCTGTCATGAAGTTCTTCCTAATGTTCAAATGGAATCTCTTTTCCTGCAGTTTGAAACCATTGCTCTGAGTCCTAGTCTCTGAAGCCATGGAAAACAAACTTGTTCCCTCTTCAATATGACATCCTTTCATATATTTAAAAATAGGTATCATATTCCCTCTCAGCCTTTTTGAAAGGCTAAACATTCCCAGTTCCTTAAGCTGTTCTTCGTAAGACATTTCTTCGAGACCTTCAGCCATCCTAGTCACCCTCCTCTGTACTTGCTCGAGGTTGTCTACATCCTTTTTAAATTGAGGTGCACAGAACTGGACACAGTACTCCAGGTAGGGTCTGAATAGAGTGGCACTATCACTTCCCTTGATCTAGACACTATGCTTCTGTTGATGCAACCAAGAATCACATGGCTTTCCTGGAAACTGCATCATACTGCTGACTCATGTTCAATCTGTGGTCCACCAAGACTCCCAGATCCCTTTTGCATGTACTATTTTCCAGCTAGTTATCTCCCATGAATATTCGAATACAGATAGAATGCAAAAACTACAGACCATTAGGATATCAAACTACACTTTCCTTAACTTTCCCACATCTCATTTAACTTATGTACATGAAAATCACCCACCAATATTTTGTAAAGAAGCAGCCACCTACACTGTTGTTGTTATCTCCTTTGCACAACCATTGATTCCGTATTCAGCATTATTCAGTTATTGGATATCTTCACGTATTTGCACTGGACTATGCAAATTGTAGCCCAATGTAGTTGTATATAGGTTTCATGGCATTTGAATAATGTATAAGGATTCCACTGATAGAATCAGCCTGAACCCTAGTATCAGAAACATGATGATATAGATGGCAAACAATACCAATGCATAACAGATCAACAACTATTGAGAAAAGGTCTGCAAAAATCTGAGATACACTCTGTAAGACAGCATTTCAGAATTTCTCCTGGAGTGTTTTACTTGTTGAGTTTTTATAAAATTTAAAACAAATATAAATTAAATATTGTGAAGTTGACTTACCTGTTCTTGCTAGAAGGCACTATAGGAGTGTTTGGGGTGTGGCAATACAGGTGAATCAATCAAACTGAGGTTGTGTGCTGCATCGGGCAGGTGTAGGCAATCAAGCAGCCAGAAATGTATTTAAGGAAAGGCTCTGGTGTTACACTTTGCTGAATCTGCTTGGATTCTGTCATACCAACTTTCTGGCTCTGATTGAGCTGTTTGCTTATTGTGTATTTTCTGCCTACTATATATGCTGTATACTTATTTGTTAAAGTTTAGGGTTATACTTTAATAGTAGTATACATTTAACGTTTAAGTTACAGTTCTGGGTTCTTTCATTGTGTTGTGAAAGGGATTGCTGAGTATAAGCAGGTATAGAACTGTTTTAAGTTTATATAGAGCTGAGTATCAAGCATTGTATTTTTGTGTTTAATGTATATATCTTTTTGGTCAAACAATACATATATTCTATTTTTCTACATAATTGAGTGAGTATATGTTATTTCATTATTTTAGTTCTCTTCACATTATCTTTCCTAATGGGAGATGGTCATTTACTGTAAACTCTGTTGTTAATGGTGAAGGCTTTTTAAAAAATCATTAACTTCAACCCATATTTTCCAGACATCACTTGTTCTAGGTAGAATCTTTAGTAAGCAGTCAGATTATCTTACCACCAGTGTATTGGGGGACAGAGGAGGGAGGAGGTATTGATGAATATTGTTGTTTATACATTTAAGCAACAATATACATATTGTTGCTTAAATGTATAAACCAAATTCAAACTGCTTTACCAATGGAGTCCCAGTCCATTACCCTTCTACCAACTACTGGGAACATGGAACATGGCAGGTAGGTATACATGATACCAGGTAAAGCAAAGTTTTAAAGTAACCAGCTATAAGGAAAAAATATTTGCAATTAATTCTGGTTTCTCCCTTAGAAACCTGTCACTAAGTTACGTCCAGTTGCAATTGAATAAGGGATAAAGTCATTTTCTCTTGCAATGCAGTTGTAACTTTTTGATTTCTTTGATAGTTACAAGCTGTGGTCTGACTAAATGAAGATGTTCAAGTGCTTTTGAAAATTATCAGAGTGCAAACAATCTTGACGTGCTTTAAAATTAATAAGGTTTATTTAGCATAAGCATTTATGGAGTGCAGTCTACATCCGTAGATACATAAGTGGGCTACAGTCCACAAAATCTATGACAAAGAAGATGTTCGGTCTTCAGGGTATGCCACAAGACTATATTGGCTTTACTACAATAGGTACCCTCCCAGAACTTTCAGTGATGAATTACTTTTTAGAAGTAACTTTCCAAAGTCATTGAAGCAAAGATAGCAATTAGAGAGCCTGGAATAATAATAAAAAGTCATCCCTCTAGCACCTTAAACCTCTACTTATTACAAGCATGCATCTGCTTTATTTAAGGTCTTTTTCTCAACTAATAGTTGTCACCATTGAAAGTAGAGAAAATTCTAGTTTTAATAGGAGAAAAACTCAGTGGGCTACTACTGAAGCAACAGATTGAAAATAATCTTAAAATATCCTCCATGCATTTATCCATGTGGGAAAGAGATGGGTTTTTCCTGTATGCCTGGAAGCTTAGCACATTTAAATATTCCTATCTATGGGCCTTTTTACACGACCCCTAAGATCCGCTGGCCACTTAAATTCGGACCAGATATCATAGGGGTTCGTTGCTCTTCCTGTGTCCCCACCCCCTCCGCACTTGCTGGCTGCGTGAGGGGAGGGAGAAAAAGAGAAAGAAAAGCATGCCGCTCACCTCGTTCTGCCTCTCCTCTCTGTAAAAGTAGCTCTTAAAGGGGCGGGAGCCAAAAAACAACAAACAGAAGCAAGGAGAGCCCCGCACTCACTATCGTTACACCGGATCAAATAATTTTCACCTCCAAAGAGCAGGTACCTGAAAGCTGTGCTGGGATGCGCTAAAGTGGGCGTGGTTGCACTTAATTTCCTGTGAACTCTGGAGCTGGTGGGTAAACATTTTTAAGCTCCGGAGCTGGGAGCCAAATGCCCCAGAGTTTAGGGGTCGTGTATAAACGCCCTATATCAAGGTGAGTAACATATCTAGATAAATGAAAGCAAAGTGAATATAAACCACATACTGGCAGGAAAAGGGAAACAGAAGTTTTCTCCTTTATGTGGAATACTTTTAACCCTCACTTGGTGCTTCTGTTCTTTTGTAGGATTGTATGGCTCATTTTTTTAAAAGGGGAAGGGGTCATTTCTTCAGCAACTTTTTCCCACAAGAGTGCCCCAATCCAAAATATTCTTCCCAAAAAGGAAGAAAATATTTAAGTCTTGGATGCCTCAGTGGTCTCATTACATATGGCCTACATGCAACAGGGTAAATAACCGAAATGCAGATGTTTATTTATATATTCATTTATTTAGAATATTTTTACCTCACCTTTCTCCATGGAAAAGCACCCAAGATGGCTAACAATAATGAGGGACAATATACAGCCTAGAGCATTTAAGACATATTTCAGTTACAAAAAGGAATTAGAAGAGGCAACTTAAAATGTTAAAAGGTAACATTAAAGCTACAAAGAGCACGCAAAAAAGAAAAAAATCCTTTGAGGGGTGGAGCCTAACATGGAAAACACTGGTGCAGTGTTCTTATGAAATCAGTCAATGTAATCATGCATGGTAATCCATATGAATGTTACGCAGTAGGTAGGAAATCTTGCCAAAAAGGGAAAGGTCTTTGCCTGCTTCTGGAAAGACAGCAGAGATGGGGCAGTCCTGGCCTCCATAGGGAGGGAGTTCCAAAGTCTGGCAGCAGCAACAGAGAAGGCCCTTTCATGTGTTCTTCTGAGATGCACCTGTGAAGGTGGTGGGATGGAGAAAAAGGCCTCTCCTGATGACCTTTAGCACCCGAGCCAGTTCATACTGTGAGACTGGATCTTTGAGGTAGCTTGGACCCAAGCCATTTTGTGCTTTGTAGGTTAAGGTTAGCCCTTTGAATTCTGCCCAATAGCTGATAGGCAGCCAGTGGAGCTGCTTTAATAGGGGTATAATGTGATTTCTGTAACCCTCCCCAGCCAGTAATCTGGCTGCTGCATTTTGGACCCATTGAAGTTTCTTGAGACTTTCCATCAGTAGCCCCACATACAGCACATCCAGCTGGGACGTCACTAAGCATGTGTCACAGTGGCCAGAGCAGGTTTCTCAAGAAAATGTGTGTAACTTGCATGCTAGTTTTAATTGTTCAAATGCATTCCTGGCCACAGCTGTGACCTGGGCATCTAGGCTCAAGGATGTGCAGGAGCACTGCCAAGCTGTGCACCTCTTTTTTCAATGGGGGAGGGGTTTAATCCCATCCAGTACAGGTTGCATCCCTACCCCTTGATCTCTCTTTTGACTGACCAGAAGCACATCTGTCTTGTCTGGGTTTTGTTTCAGTTTGTTCTTCCTCATCCAGTTCATTACTGAAGCTAAACACTGATCTAAAGTCGAAATAGCTTCCTTGGAATCCAGAGGTGATGAGAGGTAGAGTTGAGTGTCATTGGCATAGGACCAAAGTTGCCATAATTCCCAGCTTGTACTAACAATGGCAAAGTACTGTGGGAGTTATGGTCCAAAACATCTGGAGGGCTGAAGTTTGGACATGCCTGCTCTAGTACTTTACCCAGGAATGAGATGTTAGATACCGGTCAGTAGTTGTTCAGTTGTTCAGGGCTTTTTAAACAGTCGTTTTACTATCGCTTCCTTCAGGCATGTCAGAATGCTGCCCTGTTGGAAGGAGGTATTCACTACTCTTCCTAACCAATAGGCCAGACCCTCTTTGGCAGCTTTTATGAGCCAGGAAGGGCAAGGGTCCAACAGACATTCTCCAAGGGTCCTTACCACATCCTCAGGCTGTAGGAGTTGAAACTCATCCATTAATACAGGGTGGGCAAGGGGGACAGTTTTATTTATAGGCTCCGGATCAATAGCAGCATCCAGGTCAGCCCAGATCTGTACAATTTTGGCTGCAAAGTGATTGGCAAATTATTTGTAGTAAGTTACAGAGTGGGTCAGCAGTAGCAGACTTTTGACAATTCAGAAAAGCTCTGCCAGGTGATTCTGTGCCTAAACAATGGGGGTAGAGAAAAATGATTTCTTTGCTTCTTCCATTGCCCTGGAATAAGATTTCCAATGGCCTTTCACTGTTTCTTTATCTGTTTCTTTCTGGATTTTCTACCACTGCCTTTCAGCTCTACAGACTACCCTTTTCATACTTGTCAGTTCCTCAGTAAACCAGGCAGCCACTTTGGCTGTACTTCAAGGAAGGAGATGTTCAGGAGCAATCAGGTCAATGGCTTTGCTCATTTCCCCATTCCAGAGATCAACTAAGGATTCAATGGAGTCATCCATCAAAGAAGTGGGAGACTCCCCTAGGGCAGTTACAAAACCATCTGGATCCATCAACGTTCTTGGACGAATTGCCTTTGTCTGACTTCCACCCCTACCCAGGCTCTTGAGTTCCAGTGAGACTAAAGCACACCAGATAATGGTCTGTCCATGACAATGGGACTACAGAATGTTCTTTTACCCCTAGGTTCCCAATATCCATACCAGGGAAGAAGACCAGGTCTAAGGTATGGCCTGCAAAATGAGTAGGGGCAGACACGATTTGAGATAGATCCATAAGAACATAACATAAGAAGAGCCATGCTGGATCAGGCCAAAGGCCCATCTAGTCCAGCTTCCTGTATCTCACAGCGGCCCCACCAGATGTGTTTGGGAGTGCATGAGACTAGATATCTGTCTCCTGATACCACTCTCCTGCATCTGGCCCTTGAAGTACCCTGGTTTA
Source organism: Phrynocephalus guinanensis (assembly GCA_037367245.1). NCBI lineage: Eukaryota > Metazoa > Chordata > Lepidosauria > Squamata > Agamidae > Phrynocephalus > Phrynocephalus guinanensis. Next base: position 56,846,688 of record CM074740.1, read on the forward strand.
AACCCTGGAGGTTACACATTTCCATCATGGTTTGTAACCTGTGAAGGACTTTTCCTCCAGGAATCTGTCCAATCCCCTTTTGAAGGCATCCAGGTCAGATGCCATCACCACATTGTGTGGCAGGGAGTTCCATAGACTTACAACACGCTGGGTGAAAAAATATTTTCTTTTGTCTGTTTTGATTGTCATGGAGGTCATGAAATCTTCAGAAACTGCTGACAAAGCTGCCTCAGCATGGATGTTAAAATCCCCCAGCAAAATGATCCAGGGGGATTTCATTATCACCCCTGTAATCAGTTTAGTCAGCTGAGGTAGAGAAGTTGTGCCTTGCGGAGGGCGGTATACCAAGAGAATTCTTGTCTTGTCCCTGGCTCCTATTTTTAGAAACATACATTCAAAACCAATGGGGGATGTAATCTAGTAAGAGGGATGGAGTTGCAATAGACTATTGCTACCCCACCCTCCTGGTCTTGTCTGCTGTGTTCTTTAATGAAACCTGGAGGACAGAGCTGAATGAGATTGACACCTCCAGCCTCATCCATCCAAGCCTCTGTGATGCAAGTGAGATCAGTATGTTCCTGCAGGATCAGGTCCTGGATGATTGTTGATTTCCCATTCACTGATCTTGCATTCAACAGCAATATTTTTAGTCCAGGTATCTTGTCATCAAGGTTTACAGAGCATTCTACATTTGTAGACATCTTGGGAGTTACCAAAACCCTGTAGTCCTTCCATCTTATAAAATGTTGATGAAATTTATGATTGCCATGTCTTCCTCTACCAAGAACAGTAGAAATAGCTTTCCCTTCATTGCCTTGCAAAGTCTCTTTTCCATAATATGACATCTTTCCCCGGTAGTTGCACAACAATCTGCGGTGCTTCCTGTGGTGCCAAGTGCACACTTAGTGCTGCACTTTGCTTGAACACAAGGCATGTGCCAGAGGAGCTGCCTCTGGCAGAAAAGGCTAAGATATAAGATGCAGGCAATAGATCAGCTGGTCAGTTTCCCGTGATGGATTAATCCAGGGGTGCCCAAACTTTTTATAAGGAGGGCCAGATTTGGTGGCTGAGAATGTGTCGGGCTGGTTGCTCCCCGACCCTGCCACCCCACTGCAAGCCCCACCCACTGACCCCTTGCAATCCCACCCGCAGGAAGGAAGGTGGGGACCAAGGGAGGGAGGGAGGGAGGAAGGTGGAAACCAAGAGAGGAAGGAAGGAAGGTGGGGAACAAGGGAGGGAGGTGGGAACCAAGGGAGGGAGGGAGGGAGGGAGGAAGGAAGGTGGGGACCAAGGGAGGGAGGAAAGAAGGAAGGTGGGGACCAAAGGAAGCACAGGGAGCCGTGGCCACAGGTTGCCCCTTGGAAGAGGCAATCTGTGTGACTTTGCACCCCACCCCAAGCTCCCCAGCGGTGGCGACGTCTTGCCCGCCAGCCCACCCCAAAGCTCCTTGGCAGTGGCAGAGGCCCTCTGGCCTGCCCACTCCTACACATTTCCCTGTGGTGCCGGTGGTGGCAGACTGCCCATCCACCCAAGCTTCCCAGCGGTGCCGGTGGTGCGGCCTGCCCGATCACTGCCCCGAGCATGCACCCAACCTCACAATGTTCCCAGCTATGCCGGTGGTGGCAGCCCACCCACGTGCCACCCTGTGCATGCGTGCCTAGCTTCACAAGGTTCCCGGTGATGCCAGTGGCAGCAGCCTGCCCGCGCACCACCCCTGCCCGCACACCCAGCCCCACAAGCTTCCCGGCGGTGCTGGTAGTGATGGCCCACCCCACCCGCCCACCCAGCCCCACAAGCTTCTGCTCACCAGCCGGCTGGCCCACCCAGCCCCTCAAGCTTCCCGGCGGTGTCAGTGTTGGTGGAAGATTTTTTTTAAAAAAAAAAAATGGGGTGAAGGAAGGGGAGGGAGGGGAGGGCCAGCCAGCCACGGGCCACTCAGAATGGCCTGACGGGCCAGATTTGGCCCCCGGGCCGGACTTTGGCCAGGCCTGGATTAATCCTTCTACCTCCCAAGAAGTAAAGTCTCTTACTTTGGTGTAGCAGCAAAGGCTAAGGTATACCCGTGAAAAGATGCAGGCAATAGATCAGCTGGTCAGTTTCCCGTGATGGATTAATCCTTCTAATCAATCTTTCCTGAAGGGTGTGAATTAAAGTAACCACAGGTTTTCTTCTTTTCCATTCTCTTGTTTTCTTTTTCTTTTTTTTTCTGGTGGGTGGGTCAAATTTCTTGGAATGAGATGTGCTTTTGACTTATATGGAAAATCACTGGTGAGGTTCATTTCCTATGCATATTCATTGGTAAGGATATGCAAGGAAAGAAAGATGGTTTTATACCATTTAGTGTGAATTGCCCATTTACATTTAAATTAACTTTGCTTCAATGCACAGTGTAACTGTTGAATTTTTGGTGTGCTTAAAGTAGCTGCATCAAGTATCTTCACATTACTGCTATAGCGTGAGAGAAGCCAAGTTGCTTCCTGTATGCTTCCAAAGCAGTGGTGCTGAGACAACAAGAAAGTCATACCAGAACTTTCCCCTTTCAGATCGTTCTGAGAGCTTCTTCACATTGCCAGGTGAAAATAATGCACATATGGTGAAGCAACACAGCTGTGAATATTATAAATTGACATATTGCACTCCCTGTTTCTCAATTTAGATACACCGCCTTTTTGCACTGTTGGATTCTCAGGTTTCCTTTGCAAAAGAGGGGGGATGGAGGGAGACCAAGTCAAGTCGAAATATGCAGTAACTATTATATGTGCTAAACTAATGAGTTAAGTCCCAAAGTTCTGAGGGACAAAATAGAACAGCTTCAGCCGTTTCCTACCAAAAAATACAGGTGCAACTTAGTCAAGAATGTACCTCCTCTTTTTACTGGTGCATGGTCTGTAGGGCTTGCATGAATTCTGCCAGGACTCCAGTTACTTCAGTGGGCCCTCCTGACTCTGAGACTGCATTTAATATTAATATTCATGTTCAACACCCATTGCAGACATAATTACAGTGGACCCTTGTATAACAAACACTTTGTATAACAAAAAATCTGGACAACATAAAAAAATCTGGAGCTAGGGGAAATTTGCTTAACAGAATCGTCTATGGGGTGAATCCATACGACATAAAAATGGTCGCGATTTTTTCTCTGTTTACAATGCATTCCTATGGGAAATTTGTATTAAGGAAATTTTGTTTAACATAATTTCATTTGGAATGAATTAATTCCTTTATACAAGGTACCACTGTACTTGTTTTCACTTTAACATTTTCTTTTCAGAATCATCTGAGTTCGGAATTATTGGAAATAGACACACAGTTGCCTGGTCCCCAACTGCCAGTGTGATGGGAGGCTCTTCCTCTTCATTCCTATTACTAGAAAATCAGCTCTGGACAGTTCCCAGCCCACCAACGTAGGTTTCCAGAGGTCACAAATGAGGTCCAAAAAGGGGAGGGGAGAATGACATGAATAACATTGTTTAAAACCTATAACAAATATAGTGGAAATTTAAAGAACAGCATTGAGTAAAGGAGACCTACTAATCCCTGGTTTTGAGCTAATATAAATCAGAAACTTTTTTTAAAAAAAGTATTATTGACATTATTTTAAAAAAAATAATCTTGAAATCAGAGCAACTTTAATCTCCATGGCTGCTGTTACAGTTGTTGAAATTTGGGAGCAAACCAGTCTTAACTCTCACAGGTTCCCCCCCCTTTCAGAGCAATTCCATTCTTAAAGTATTCCTTTATATACCGTATATACTTGAGTATAAGTCCACCCAAGTATAAGTCGAGGCCCCTAATTTAACCCCAAAAGACTGGGAAAACTTATTGACTCGAGTAACTTATTGACCGAGCAAGCACTCGGTGGCTAAAAGTATTGACCTGAATATAAGTCAAGGGGCCTTTTTTCAGCCCAAAATTAGGGCTGAAAAACTAGCCTTGTATTCGAGTATATACAGTAATTTGTAGTTAAATCTAAGCAAAACTGACCAATAGGGCATTTTTTCTGCTGCAACCATTGCTGTAGAAATGTGATAATTACTGATTAGGCATTAAGCAGGAACAAAGCTAAAAAAGTGAGTAATATGGCACCCTGATTTGAGAAGTGAATGTGTTCTGTTCTATCACAAGTTCAATGAAGTTCTTTATTTTGTGAAAGCAAGAGTGCTTGCATATTGGATTCCAGAAAAGCACACAAATCCATTTACTAGGTAGGTTCACACATCATAGTAAGCTGATCTTGATCAGATGGTGGGCCAGGTCAGTCGAGAATGCCCCTCACTGACATTTCTTGGAAGTGACCTTGCCTGGTCAAAAGCTGCCTATGTTCTCAGCCATAGCTTTTGTTAGATAGGGTTTGTCGTGATTTACACACCACATAACAGAATTAATCACGACTTGTCTTTCCAGTATGTTCTTCTTCTACCTTGCTGCAATCTTCCACTTCTAGATTGATAGCTAGTGAACAAACCAGGGATAAATTGTGGTTGTCCTGTAATTTTGGAAGTAATGATTTAAATAAATGAGAATCTGTAAATGTGCAAGAAATCATTTAGGATTAGGTTTCGATTGTGCTTTGTGATAGAGACGCTGGCATACCCATTAAAACATGGTTGCAGCTGATTTGCCCAGCCCACCAATAACAATACATACACACTATTTTATGTCACTTTGGTTTTCATTTTCATTTTATTATATTACTGCAGTTTATATTTACTGTACTGTATGAATTATTTGTGTTTATTTTGCACTGTATTATACTCATTAATTGTTGTTAACCACCCAGAGTGGCCTCACTGCCAGATGGGCAGTATAAAAATCCAATAAATAAATAAATAAATAGTAAAATAAATAGTAGAGATGGGCATGACGAGAAAATTTTTTTTCGAGTTGTCTTTTTTCGGGATGGGTCCGTTTCGGCTCGTTTCTGTTTTTCATGAAATTTTTTAAAAATTTGTCATTTCGTCGTTTGTCGTTTGTTGTTACCGCCGCCGCGATTTCACGCGATTTGACGTCCCAGCGAGTGGCGTCCCACCGGCGCTAGGTGTTTTTGCGCCCTAGAAGGCGGGCAGGGTGGCAGGGGGGCCTATGGGTGGGCGGCGGCAGCGGCAGGGGGGAGGGGTGGGCGTGCGGGCGGCGGGTGCGCAGGCGGTGGGTGCGGGTCCCGCAATGACCCAGAGCAGGCGGAAAACACTTTAAACTGACTTGCTGCACAAGACTGCATCGAATAAAGCAATTGCAATTTTTATTGCAAACAAACTGGGCAGTGCACCCACAGCAGAGCTGCAGGCAGGGTATGAAAGGACCTTGGCTTGCCTCCAAGCAAATGAAATTTTTTAAAATAAATCCACACCTCCCCTCCCACTCAAACCCCCCCCCCCTTTGAAGCACTATCAGAAAAGAAACCCTAACAAACTGCAGGAGAATAAAAAAGAATAAACTGTGTTGCTATTCCCCACAGCAGACAGGGAATGAAAGGAATTATTATTATTTCCTAAAAATTCAATTGAATCGATTCCCTCCCTGCCTGCCTAACTGAAATCTAAAGGCTCCGCGAAATCGAAACTAGTCTAGCACAGCAGTCAGCTACACACAGCCCTCTCCCACCCATATCCAAGCCCGGACTGCGACTCTTCTGGGAGTGCCTCACCTTTTTATGCCCTCTTGCACATCCAGAAGTGTCGATCAAAACCTGGCCATGCGATTGGTAGAATGGGTCCAAAAATTTGCATGGTCCCATCCCATGGCCAGCCCATCATTGCGCAGGTGTAGAAAACTAAAACTAAAACTAAAATAAAATAAAATCAGTGCGACCTTTTACTGCTATAAAAAACCCACTGCTGCTACTGTAAAAATTCAAGCATTTAAAATAGCTAATTTTCGTATGTTTCTGTGGTGCTTTGGTGGTTTTTTGGACCACGATTTCAAAAAAAATATTGCGGACACCATTTTGGATCCCCCCGCACCACATGGCAAATGGAGACGCCGAGGATGCCCCCTCCCAGCCCGGTACCAGCAGCCCAGGAGAGGAGGGGGGAAGGCTGCCCCCCCCTCCAGAAACCACCCCTCTGGTAGGTGCCCTCAGGCAGGCATATTTTCGCCTGCTTTTTTGGCTGGGAATCGGGTTTTTTTTAATTTTTAAAACTTTTTTTCTGTGCCGCTTGGCATCGCGCGATCGCCGCGCTATGCCATGAACGACAACGACAAATCAGACCCAATTTTTCTTTTTTCGGTTCGAGTTCGTGTTCTGACAGCTTAATTGTCGTTACAGTTTCCGTTACGTAACGGAAACGATATCCGAAAACAGAAACGACAATTTCGCCAAGTTGTACCCATGTCTAATAAATAGCAAGCAGGAGGGGTAATTATGTTTCAGTGTGTGTCATTATGTTGTGTTATTTTTATTTTATTTCATATTGTACTTTTATGTTGAATTATTGAAAACTGTGCAGAGTGGCCCTGCTGCCAGATGGACAGTATATAAATAAATAAATAAATAAATAAATACATAAATAAATAAATAAATAAATATAAATTTCACCTTAAAATGGTATGGGGAGACAAAACTCAAATTTTGAAATATGTCTGGTTAACAAACTACACAGTGGAGGTGCAATGGCATATCACAAGAAGCTGGATTGCATTAAAAAGAGTAAATAAAATCAATACAAAAGTATATTTAAAATAACAGAGCACAACAATCCATTTAAAAGTCTCTCTCAGATCTCCAGTCATTAAGGAAAAGCCTGCCTGAAGAGAAAGGTCTTTGCCTGCTTGCAGAAAGACAACAAAGTTGGGTCCTGCCTAGCTTCTCTTGGGAAGGAGATCCAGGGTCTGGAAACAGCAACAGGAAGACCCTCTCCCATGTCCTTACCAATCATGTCTATGAGTGACCAAGAGAAAGGCCTCCCTTGGTAGTCCTGGCAGGTTCATAGAGGGAGGTGAGGTCCTTTAGGTAGCTTGAACCCAAGCCATTTAGTGCTTGATAAGTTAAAAACACCATATATGAATGTGGCCATTGACTCAGTTTACAACTTTCTGTATATGTGTGTGTGTTTTGTGTCATTACAGTCGTACATGTCCATGGAGTTTTGTGTCATTACAGTCGTACATGTCCATGGAGCTTTCTTGGCAGGAATACTGAGTCGTTTGCCAGTTCCTACCCCAGGTGCCTATAGCACTTGGCATTCCCTGGTGGTCTCCCATCCAAGTACTAACCAGGGCCAACCCTACTTAGCTTCCAAAATCAGGTGAGATCGGATGTCAATTAAGAAAAGGGAAATCTGTTGAACCATCCAAGGAATAAACTTTACCTGCTGCTCCATTTGTAACAAACTATTTCACTCTTTTTTCACCTTTGTACCAACTGATTGATTCAAAATAATCAGCCACTTTAATGAGGTGATATCTGAAAGGCTTCCATTGATGGGTGAAATTGATTCCTCCCCTCCCCTGAACTGGATTAATTGCAAACCTATTTTGAAGGATTACATAGAAGGAACTAATTCCTATATTTTGAAAAATGTCCATTTGTACTATTTGAGCCATTGCTTCTTCTTTTTTAAAAAAATGAAAATGTAGTTCTCATATTAGCTTTTCACTTCTGAATAGGTATTTCAGCTTCCTAATCAACTGTTACATTTTTTAAAAAAATTCTAATATCATAATTCCTTCAAATCTGTTTTACCTTATTATCTGCACTATAAAATTGAGTAGAATTGGCAAATCTCTTTTTTACTTTTTTCCACAAGATTAGACTACCATGCTTGAAGATTCCCCCCATATACTTCAACTTTAATTTTTAAAAATAATAATAAAAGAAAAGCAGATCATGAGAACAATCTTTTAAAATATATTTAGTGTGATAATGTTTGGTAGCTAAAATACTATTAAGAAAACATGCTTATTAAGGGTCACTCATGATTTGGACTCCTTTGACATAACAAAGAATTCAGAAAGGTTTCACATAGGTATTGAGATATACCAAGGCTAATATAATTAGAGAATTGCGGATCTGCTTGACATTCTTTTTGAAGTCTTTAGTTTACTTATTTATGATTTAGTACCAGGAGTTTATGTACTGAGATACAATGAATTCTGAATTATTTGTACCCAAGGAAAGAACGTATCTGACATGAAGACTCCATGGGAAATATTGATTCATACAGATTTTTATCCCGTTAGATGCCACTTCCATACACAAGCCACTCTTTTATTGGTGGTACCTAGTAATATTCCTGTTGAACAGACCATTCAGATCATAGAATCATAAAGTTGTCAGGAGCCTACAAGGCCGTTGAGTTCAACCCCTTGCTCAAGGCAGAAATAAAAATCATTGGATATCTGCCAGGTGGCTGTCTAAATTTATCTTGAATGCCTCCAGCACTGGAGCACTCACTGCTTCTCAAGGTAATTGGTTCCATTGTTGTACTGCTCTCTTATGGTTAGGAAGTTTTTTTTTAATTATATAAATGGCCCCAGATAACCAGGCAATACGGCCGCCCAGAGCCAGAGAGAATTAAATTTATATTTTAGTTGCTGGACAGGAAACAAGTATCTAGCAACTACAGTGATTTCTACCCTTCAAACAAAGAGCTCACATTCTACACTGTCTTATCTTTCATACATTATGCATGGGGAGATTTTCCAGGCCCCAGTGAGCCTGCTTAGACTTCGTAGTCCTGTGCTGCTGGTGCCAAGAACAGTGCAACAAGAAGGCTCAGGAACTGTGTATGATGCATGATGTCCTCAGGACAGGCGTATGGCAGCTCACTTCTCAGTTCTCTTCCCTCATTCCTAGCTTTTTGGTGCTCAGATTTTGCATAAGCAAAACACACACGGAAACACCTTCACATGAGAGGAGTGAGCCCTGATGCCAGATGTGCACTGATGGATGTGAGTGTCTAGAGTCTAGACATTAGGACCATATCTCTCTCTCTCTCTCTCTCTCTCTCTCTCTCTCTCTCTCTCTCTCTCTCTCTCTCTCTCTCCCTCTCCCTCTCTCCCCCTCCCTCTCTCAAGCATTGTATCATTCTGCTAATATTTATTTATAGCTCACGCAAGTGTTCTCTCTCTCTCTCTCTCTCTCTCTCACACACACACACACACACACACACACGCACGCACGCACGCACGCACGCACGCACGCACGCACGCACGCACGCACGCACACACACACACACAAATCAAACCCACTTCATTCCCCCAGTGCTGTTTGCCCTGGGAATTGTCTCTGTTGTGCTAAGGAGAAGCAGACCAATTCCCTGAGACCTCAGCCAGAGCCCTAAGACCCAGCAGCCCTGTTTCTAAATGTTTTCTAATAATTACAGATGAACTAATCCTTGCCAAGGCATCTTGCAGCTTTTGGGTGGATATCAATTTCATGCAGTTCCGAGCAGTCTCGCTTCAGAATGCATTTAAATAGGAAAAGAAAACTTAACCAATTGCAAGCACACTTCTTGGCCATGAAAGCAGCGGACACAAAACAACGTTTTCTGCTCAGATACAAAGGAAGCACGGGATGAAAAGCACCCGGTGGCATTAAAGCAAGACCCAGCTGTACTAGGTTGTAAAGTATTTATGCTTACCTGTTTCTCATGACTAAGTTTAGCAGCATGCCCAGGCTCCAATCATGGCCACATTATACTCATGATGTTGGGGAGGGGGTTAAATAAAGAAAATATTTGAAGATAATCATCTAACTGCATTTTGGAAAAGTAAGCCAGGAATAGCTTTCTGGAGGTGTCTTTCTCAAGAGTAAAGGACAGGGATGGGAAGCACTCCTTTTTTTAGAACACTTCTCCCACAATCCCATAAACAGCATGTCACACAGACACACAATATCTCACAAAATAAGGCCCCCATCATTGGTAACAGAAGAGTTGTTAATCTTTATAAGCAAACAGAAGATCATGGCTAGTAATTCTTGAGGCACAATACCATTCACTTCAGCTCATATAATAGAGGGAAAAGGCCATGATAAGCATGTGAAGATGGAGATCAGGCTGATCTAAATGTTATTGGGGAGCGGGTTCCTCAAAGTTATTTGCTTGCTGAGTGTGTTTGAAATGATAGGGATGTGTGTTGGGCAGACTCTCAAAATGTATGTCATGGAGGAATATTGCTCATTCACATAATTGTTGGCAAAATGGATCCTGGCGAGTCCTAAAAAATACTAGTTTTGAGAAGTCAAATAAAGAGGATATAGTAAGTTGCCCAATAAGTGATGTGTAAAACAGAAGTGGTGGTTGAGCAACAAAGCAAAAATCCCCTCTTTTGAACCTGTAGTTCACTTTCATTTTGTACAAAGAAATCTTGTAAGACTCAGAAAGAAATAATTTGGCAAAGAAACGGAGCACAAAGCAGGCGTGTGTTCTAAGCTCCGCGTGGTAAGCCATTTTTCCTTTTACTGTACCTAACAAAAGACTTTATCTATAGAAGGCAAATAAGTGACACATGTTCTCTATTCTGGTGATATGTTATGGTCCACTCTGATGGAGGCTGGTGCATCACATTGCTGCACACCAGCCTCCTAGCTAAGGCTTTTCAGTCTTTAAACTATCAGCAAACAAAAAAAAAATATCTGCTGCTCAAAGCCAAGCCATTTTATTTGGTATCAGTAGTTAACTTCTCCAATGAAATCACTGAAGTTTCAGAGCTTTTTAAAAATCTGAGCTATATTTACATGGTTTAGATTTAGTTAGTTGAAATATTGTTATCAACATCTGCCTAGTTTTCAACTCTGTATGAATTAAGGCTTATTAATTCATGCTAAGACATGAGCGGCTAACAAATTGGACGAAGCATAGCTTAAAGATAGAGCACACTCCTTGCCAGAAATCCTGTTTCTTCCCATAGTAAGACTCATTAGAATGCACTATTGTTTATCTTTCATTTCCTATAATCTACCTTCCTCTTTATACCGGTTACCTGTGGTCCCTCAATAAAAATAATGTTTGTTTGTTTAAATAAAATTCTCATTATTTGTTTTTGTGTGTGAGAGAAGTAATGCAGACTAGAAACAGAACAGAACACCCATGTACCATGAAACTACTTGTTACCAGTAAGAGCAAGGTAACTAATAAAATAAAATAAAAATCCACTGATCGCCTAAACATAAAAGTGCATGGTCTTGAAGGCAAAAAAGCTCTCGTTGGGGCACATTAAAAGGAGCAATCTCAGTATGCTTTGCCAAAGTTCTTAGAGTGAGATTATCCTTAGAGATTAACACCTTCAGGTATGGTGGCTAGGTTCGAAGTGTTAAGAAGTGTTAAGCTACTCAAGGAGTATGTGTCCAACTAGCATGAAAATCAATGGGAAAGTCATCACCTCCAATTAATATTACCAGGGGATTAAACAGGCTTTCCTTCTAGCACTATTTATTTTCAATGTTTATGTTAATGACATCATTGCATCTCTTCTTTTTTGGCTCCTTTGATGGGTACTTGTGAGGTTATTATTATTATTTTATGCTGATGACCTGGCTATGTTATCTTTCAATAGAATAGTCCTCAAGAGATTATAGACCTTGCCTTGGTTCCATATGTAAGTAAGAAAAGTTGGTAATTTATTCCAAATCAAAAGCTATATTGTTAGGCAGGAGGCCTCAGAAGGTGTATGGGAATCAGAGAAGGGTGGCATATATAAATGTCTAGACTTGATTTTTTAAATGTAAATCTTACATGGGGACACTATAGTAGACCTTCTGCATGATGATCAGCCCTTTGCCACATATATCAATGTTCTGTTTGCTGTGGCAGCTAAGAAATTGTGCTACTCTTTTCTGAAAAAAAATCTTCAATATAGCTCAGAATCCTGTTTGTTGTTGTTGTTGTTTTGCCTGTTTTACTGAGTTTCATTTTGATGATGTATGGCTAAATATCATTAAAGATATGCAATGATATGATAGGATTGGATTCAAAAAAAGATGTTCCACTCCTCATGGGTATCTGGAGATTGCAGGGGGTGGGGAACAACTTATCCTGCCAGGAATCCTATATTAGACCATATCCAGACAGATGCATACAGTTTAGTTTTATTGGCATATGGCAGGTAAGTAAATTATGCTACGTTTCCACTATGCAGCTTTGGCCTCCACCGGGAAAATTCTTGTGGACATTCTTGATCACCATAAATTGTGTTCACATATCAGTCATCTGTTGACAAAGATGCTAGATAAGCCAGGAAGTTTTCCTCCCCTTCTTTAGATGGCTGGCAAAATTCAGCTCAGCAAGTTACAAGAAATACCCTGATGGAGGTTTAACCTTTCAGACTTTATTTGCTGTTGATGATGCTTAATACCTGGCCAAAAGCCTATTCCTTTAAACCGGCTGCCAAGCTTCTGGGAAAATGCTGCATGCCTCTTTTGTGTAGGGCAAATGAAGGGAATTATAACAGGGGCTACAAAAGAGAAATTTACACATTGTCACCGCTTTAGGTGTTAAAGAGGATTAATCTTAATAAAGCTCTCTGGACTAATTTTGCCATCTCCCTTGTCACTTGTTCTCTGTTCAATGACAAAGCATTATTGTTGTTAGAAAGAAAACCTGTGTATTTCTAAAAAAATTGAACATGGCTTCTTTTGATAAATACTTTAGATTTATTTCTTATGCACTTCCTAAAAATAGATTAGATCAAGAAGAAATCATCCTGTCAAATAAATAAAAGAGGTGATGGCACTTGCTAAAATGTTCTCTTGCACTATGGCTATATTAAACCAGTGGAGCACTTTTTGTTTTATTTTTGTATGCATTTATTTAATGACTGACAGTTAGGGAAAAAATGAAATCAAGGCTGTTTTCATAAAGTTAAAACCAGCAGAATTTAGCTGATAATAACACTTTGTACACATATACAGTTTCAATTGCTATAACCAGATTTTTTTTCAGATTGCTAAACTTTGTAAGAAAAATCCACAACATTTGATAATAAGCCACAAAGTAGTCTAAATTAAAGCTGTTGTATATAAACTGAAATTTTAAAAATGTGGACTCTAGGCACAGTGCCTGTATGAGTTGCTTATAACCAGCATTCAGGGGAGGAGGGGGTAAAGAATATAGACCTGAAATATATATTGATTGATTGATTGATTGATTTTTAAATTATATATTTCCTTCAATGAATTCAAGGCATCATACATGGCTTGTCACTAGAGATGGGCATGAAATGAATATTTTATTCATTTTGTTATTTGTTATTCATTTTGGAACGGAATGAAATGAATAACAAACTGACCCATCAAAGAAAAATGAAACAAAACGAAATGAAGATTTCTGTTTTATTTGCTTTGTTTTTCATTGTCCCATAGGAATGCATTGAAGCCTGCCCAATCAGGTGGGGGATAAAAAATAAATAAATTAAAAATTAAAAAATGTGCCGACCCGGCCCATGGGCCAGCTGGTCAGTGCAAGACTTAAAAAATAAAAAAATTTAAAAAATTAAAAACCACATTGACCTGGCCTGCAGGCCAGCTGGTCAGTGCAAGATTTAAAATATATATTAAAAAATGCACCGACCCAGCCCATAGGCCAGCTGGTTGGTGTAAGATTTAATAAAATGAAAAAATGAAAAAATGAAAAACTGAAAAACAAAATGATATTTTTTTAAAAAATTGCTTCATTCTAAATGAAATGAAAAAAAAAAACCCAAAAAACAAAACAAAACACCATTTTGGCATTTTTGTGCCCATCTCTACTTGCCACACTTTATCTTCAACCCTGTGGTTCTTATGTACTGGTCCATCTGAAGAAGAAAAAACTGTCCTGGTTTAAAGTCGCCTGTCAATTTCATTACAAAAGAGATCAAACCTGGATCCCCTAAATTCCAGTCTTACACTCTGACTACTATATACTTTCATATTATAAAGAACATATTTCTGCTGTAGATTAGTAGTCATAATATCCATAGCCATCACCTGTATGTTTCTCTCCAAAGTGTATGCAGCCACCACCTCCTTCTCTTATTCCTCCCTGATTTCAGTTTTATTGGCTCAAACATGATGTAGGAAAATGAGGACTAGTTAGGGCAGGCCTAAGCCATTTTGCTGCTAGCAATAGCTCTCCATCACCAAGCTGACTGAACTGGTGGTTTAAAGTTGCATACAATCAAAAATAGCATCATCCAGCACCTCTTCATGCAGCATGCAAGCTTGGGCAGTTCTGGACAAGCTCAAGATTATTCCCTTTCCCCACCATTTTTGGCTTAACCGGCAAAATAATAGGGCCAATAATAGGGCTGGAAGGGAACGGAGCAAAATTTATACATGTTTATTCATGGCAGCATAAACATCTTTTTATCACTTCTGTGACTCTTTGTGGGAATTTATCTTATTCCATTCCATTCCATGCACATTTAATGGCATTAAAACAAAATAAGTGCACAAATAAAGACTAAACGGTTTTTGTCTTATATTATTATATTTGGACTACAGCACCTATCTGGCTGGATAACTCCGTGGTGTAGGTTTCTGGCTGTGGAGTCTCAGGTTGAGTGTTCAATTCCCTACTGTTCCTCCTGCTTGTAGAGGCAGCCCTTGTGCCCTTGGGCAAGCTGCAGATGCCCAGGGCATTCCCAGAAGGGGATGGTAAGCGATGCTTGAGTATTCTCTATCTTAAAAACACACACTCTAAATAGGGTTATACTAAGTCACAATTTACTTGATGGCACATTAGCATTATTATATTGCAGTACCCAGTAGTACTCTAGAATTATCCTAGGCAGGATTCAGAGGGCTTTGCCCCTCACCCAAAGAAACAGCCATCTTGGGTGTCTGAAATAACTTCAACATTTGCTGAATAAATGAGAAAATATCACTGTCTGAGACTCTCTGGTGGTGGTGGAAGTGCCTGGGTGGAACTATGATCTGTGGATTATGCAAAGCATCAGGGGTATTGTAGTCTCCATTACTATTATGCTTCATATGTTGTGCCTCTCAGGAAACGACAATGCCTCTAACTGTTTTGGAACACCCACTGAGCTCAGCTCTGCTCAGGCAATCCTTCCCTGCCATACAACCCCACAGCTAAAAAAACACAGAGATCTTTTCTCATGCTCTGAGCAGCTGTCAATTATTTTAAAACATCTTAGAGGGATTTTTCTGTAGGAGAATTTCATCTGAGACAGTTCCAGGAGACTTCTGGTTGTTGTAGTTCTAAATGTTACAAATGGCCCATGCCAATCAATGACACCAGTCCATTAGCTATATTGTCTGGGATATTCTGAGAGTCCAAAGAAGGAACTGTCTGTCATAGGTGACTATCACAGAAATTGCCACTATGTAGTGACTAAATAGCGACTAATATTTATTGAGACTGACTCTAGAAGATGGTCATCAGGCTCTGTTCATGGGAGAAACTTTAGCCCCTTGACAGTCCAGTACATGTAGAACTACAACAATCTGAGACAGCTTCTTGGTTTGGGGCATGAGTTTGGTGACACTGCCATGTTATTCGCATGGAGAAAAATTAAAATCATTCTTCCTACATCTCCAAGAGAGGAACAAGAGGAAGAGCCATTAATGGAGTTCCACAGGTGTTGAATATTGTCACTTGCTCTTTACACACTGTGATAGCTGTGCTTCCTGACACTCAAACCCACTACACTCAAACACCACCACAAGAATCACTGTGTTATTGTTCATTCACCGGGGTGCCCTGCAATCCCTGTTTCATTCCTGCAGGTCCTTTCTGACTTGAATCTTCTTACTACAGGCTTTTTGTAAGATAATTAACACTGCATCTGCTACTGCTTCTTGTTTTTTTATTCTGTAAGGCAGTAGACTCATCTTGGTAAGTGAAATGCCACTGCCTATTTTTGTTCTGTGTGCTTAAGTCTGAACAATTTTGTTGATAGGGCTTAGATGAACCACAGTGATGCATTTCATAAACATCCTTACTACCTGGAAAATGAATATCTGCTTATTACTGAACCTTAAACAGGAGCAGGAGCATTCCCATTATCAGAACACATTCAGGCAGATGCATCATTTTTATATGCATCAAGGTGGTGGATTCCTCCCCCATGGTGCCATGTCTCCAGCAACAGAGAAGACTTCTTAGATGGTGGTGCTACTACTGTCTTTTGTGCCATACTAGCCTGTTATGTTTGTGGCACATTAACACCTTCTGAAGTCATTTACATTTGCATATTGGTAACATGGCTAAGGGAAGACAAACCAAATGCACAACAAGGCCATTTCACTTCTTGTCCTTTAGCCCTCCGTCATGCTACTTGCAGCCAAATCTTAAGAAAACTATCTCGAGGAGGAGGAGGAGGAGGAGGAGGAGGAGGAGGAGAAGAAGAAGAAGAAGAAGAAGAAGAAGAAGAAGAAGAAGAAGAAGAAGAAGAAGAAGAAGAAGAAGAAGAAGAAGAAGAAAGAAAGAAGAAAGAAAGAAAGAAAAGAAAAAAGAAGAAGAAGAAGAAAGAAAGAAAGAAGAGAAAGAAAGAAAGAAAGAAAGAAAGAAAGAAAAAAGAAAACTGGAAGGTGGGTAGGAATAGCACTGAAGCAGCAGCCAATCAGGTCTAACAAATACCAGTGAACAGATGTAAGAGACTGGTAAACATTTGGGAAGTTCCAACAGAAATGTTAGTGTTCTGTCAAAGCAACTTTTGATAATGTTCACTAACATTCAGTTCCTCCCTAGATATTTTCAGTATAAGCCTATTCCCTTTACTGCTTATAAGACTAATTGGTCCACTTATAATTATCTTCTTACTTTCTGACCTAAATGGTGGTTTATCATAGGTATCTGGCTTCTGAGCCAGATGTTGGGAGTTCAGCTCCCCATTGTGCACCCCAGAAGAGCCAGCCTATCTGACCTTGGGCAAGGTGCACAGTCTCAGGACGTCCCACCAGAACCAGGGAATAAGAAACCATTTTTTTTTATTATTTGAATAATTTTATTAGTTTTAAGAGGGAAGGGAAAGGGGAAAAGGGGAAAAGGGATAGAAAATAAAACACATAAAATTACATTGAGTCTATCAAGTCAAAGACAAAGATTGTACATATCAGGATCTAATAACATATCAGTTAATTTATGATTTCTTGCCATCTTCTTTTGGTGAAACCATTTATGAGTTATCTCTGCCTAGAAAATCCTAGAAAAGCTCATCATGTCAGAATTGACTTTACTGCACACTACTGTTATTGTTGTTGCTACTGCTGTGATGATGATGATGATGATGATGACTATGATGATGATGATGAGCTAGAACCTGACTTTGCTGAGTCACCAGAATCCTTGAATCTCAGCATGGAGCTCAGCATTTCAGTTACCAGGGAAAATTCAAGGGGTTAGTACCAATGCACAATGTCCTGAGTAGCTCAGGGGACAGATACAAGGAGGACAACTTTCTCCAAAGAGCTTTCTACAAAGAACTTAAAGTGTGGAGGTGGGTGGGGTACTTATGCTAGGACACCCTGTGAAGATATCACACATATCTTCTCGCTGTGGCACACCAACTATTTCCACTAGATATGCTGTCATCTCTCATAGTCTTGTCTTCCAGGTGCCAGTTATCAGCATATTTAGTTGCATAAACGTTAGGGAAATGAGCAGAAATGAGGAAGTGTTTTATTTTTATTTATTTTATTGTTTGTCTCTCCAGATGTTGTGAGTTTCCGAATTTGTTTTAGACAGGGTAATCAATAGTGAGGGATACTAAGAGCAGCAGTCCAACAATATTTGGGGAGCAACACATTCCTCATTCATATATGAAAATTAAAAATTAAATTATATTAATTTATTAAAAATAATTGATTAAATTATTGATTGAGTGATTGATCAATTGATTGTGATGGGATTCCCCTTTCTGAGTCCTTTCCTGTGGGGCCACTAGAGACTAATGCCCTTACCTTTAAGGTGAGGGAAACCGTTGATGGGCTTCCTAGTCTGTGGACTTAATTGAGAAGGGTTCCAGAGCCTAAGTTCACCACTCTGGTAGATACTGTCACCATTCTGTGATGGATCACAGCACAAACCATTCTTTACATCCCTAGAGGCATCCAGGTAGTTAATGGCTGAGCTTTGGAAAGGCTAACAGAATTTAGTTGTCCTGAGGTTTTTTGAAAACAAACAAACAAACAAACAAAAAACAGTATCCCGACAAAAGGATTGAACTAAAATCTTTATTAAAAGAAAATAAATGGAAAGTTACAATTGGAAGATCTGGGAGTTGAGTCATGGCTACTGGACTTTTTTTTTGAGAGATAGAAACGTTTCGCTGTTCATCCAAACAGCTTCATCGGTCTGAATGCAGCTGGTGCAAACCCTGACTCTTATAGGCAGCTTTGACCTCTAGTCACCCTGGCCTCAATTAGGCTTATCAGATGAACTAAATAGGCTCGTTAGAGAGACAATGGTATCCTTAGCCTTGAGGTGAACCATGGCTTAAGGTGCTGAAACCTATCAAGAAAGGGTCGTTAATGGTCGTTAGCTATGGCCATGGTTCACCTCAAGGCTAAGGATACCATTGTCTCTCTAACGAGCCTAATAGTTCATCTGATGAGCCTAATTGAGGCCAGGGTGACTAGAGGTCAAAGCTGCCTATAAGAGTCAGGGTTTGCACCAGCTGCATTCAGACCGATGAAGCTGTTTGGATGAACAGCGAAACGTTTCTATCTCTCAAAAAAGAAGTCCAGTAGCCATGACTCAACTCCCAGATAAACGCACCTGGATGACTGAGAATCTTCACAGACGTATTACAATTGGAAGAGTTTGGTTGTTAAAAAATCAAGAAAGGTACACAGACAGCCAGTGGTCATTGTACATGAAGCAAGGTACATGGAAAATAATAAGTTATTATGCCATGTGGAAATAAATGCTCAAGATGGCCTAACTCTTTTCATTGCCCTTCACACCTTTCTTTACCAGAACACAGTTACTTCACCGGCACTAAAAGCATGTCTTCTTCCAATTTCTCCTCTGCTTCTTCTACTTCCTTTCTTCCAACCTCCTTCTTGCATTTTGTTGTTGTTCAGTCGTTCAGTCGTGTCTGACTCTTCGTGACCACATGGACCAGAGCTCGCCAGGCCTTCCTATCTTCACTGCCTCTCGGAGTTTGGTCAAATCCATATTGGTTGCATCGATGACACCATCCAACCATCTCATTCTCTGCCATCCTTTTTTCCTTTTGCTTTCAATCTTTCCCAACATCAGGGACTATTCCAAGGACTCCTCTCTCCTCATGAGGTGGCCAAAGTACTGGAGCCTCAGCTTCAAAATCTGTCCTTCCAGTGAACATTCTGGGTTGATTTCTTTCAGGATGGATAGATTTGATCTCCTTGCAGTCCAGGGGACTCTCAAGACTCTCCTCCAGCACCACAGCTGAAAAGCATCAATTCTGCGGCAATCAGCCTTCTTTATAGTCCAGCTCTCACTTCCATACATCACCACTGGAAAAACCATAGCTTTCACTTTCCTGACTTTATTGGCAAAGTGATGTCTCTGCCCTTTAGGATGCTACCTAGGTTTGCCAAGAAGCAGGCGTCTTTTAATTTCATTGCTGCAGTCACCATCTGCAGTGATCAAGGAGCCCAAGAAAATAAACTCTGTCATTGTCTCCATTTCTTTCCCTTCTGTTTGCCAGGAGGTGATGGGACCGGTGGCCATGATCTTAGTTTTTTTGATGTTGAGCTTCTTGCATAGCTGCTTTTAACTTTCTCTGGAGTCTTTGTTCCTCAGACATCAAAGCTTTTTCAGGTGTGGATTCAGGAACATCAGAGTTAGGGATCCTTTGAATTCCTTAGGTGTCAATTGTTTTCCCCCCAGGGTACCAAGCCAGCTCACTTCTTCCACTTGCCCATTTGGCCATATTAACATATCACAAAGAATGGTCCATTAAGGCTGCAAGCCAGGGATTTCTTCAGTCCCTTTGATGTTAGTTCTCCCCTTCCTTTCTCATGGGAAACTAAATACTATTCAAGGTGTCAGCAATCAATCAAAATTATATCAGGGATTAAGCCCCATCCCAGCACATTGATACATTTCAGTTATTTTGTTTACCTGTTTCAACCATGCCTAATTAACTAACCAGTGAAATTGCACCTAAGTAAGTAGCCTCATATACTAAGACACTCGGCAGCCTGATCAGCCACATCACTTGCTCTTGTGGTTTCCAGCTGGCAGGGGTGGTGCACTGGAGAAACCGATGATTTTGGGAGATAGGTAATCCTCCCACCCACCACACTCTGCCAGTTTATTTCCCTAAATTCTTTGTAGTTGATATTTCATAGTAGCCTGTGCAAAGCATGGTTTCCCCATGGGATATTGGAATCTGTGGGCCCAGCAGAATATTTGCATTTCTTCACATGTCTCTGCCACTACAATGAAAGCCTCCTTTTTAATCAGTCTTAATCAGCAACTAAAGTGTTTCTTTATACATTTTATTTAGGTATTTATATGCTTGCCTCTAAGGCCTAGAGTCATACTTTGGTGACTGACCTGCTGAGCACCTTCAGTTTTAAATTTTATCATTTCATCACTGTCTGAATGTAACATTGGCAGGTGTTAAAAACCAAGGCCAGCATCTTAATTGGTGAACAGAGGGGCAAAACAATCAGGTATTTAGTTTCCTGATTGTGCTTTTGCCTTCTTTGCATGCTGCATGGTAGAGTCCTTTTGCTCGTTGCTGTTACCTCATTTTTAAATCTTCATTTGCAGAGTGCGGGGGGGGACGACGACATTTTTGCGCCTTCTCTGAAACGGAACAAGTGATTTCTGAGAGTTTATGTATATGCATCTGAGTCTACATTGGCAGATAATAATACACACTCCTTTGGGTTATGTTTGTAGCTGGACATAATTTGGTTCTCTCTTCAGCTTCTTTGAACATTGCAGGAGCAGTAATGTGATAGACACCTCAGCTTTGGAAAAAATATTTTTAGACAATAATTCTGAAAATCTTTAGCTGGTGAATGTTATACTGGAGGCAAGTAACACTTTGATGGTGATTTTACAAATACCCAGCTAGGAAAGCCGGAAGCTGTAGTCCAAAATATAATTTTCCCAAATTTTGGGCAGGAGGGTAATCATCACCAACACCATTTCTGGTTATGGGTGAGGGGAATTGATTCACTCTACCTCTGCAGAATGGACATATACAGGGCAAAGGAGCCATGGTACCTCTGCACTCCACTCTCCCATATTTACACAGTAGGATTCATCTGTCAGTTGTCAAGCATCCTAAACCAACAAGGCATTGGAAAGCCTAACCTATTTTTGAAAGACCACTGGCTAACTAGCTCCATATATAGCTTTATCTCCCTGTGTACATTTGACAATCATTTCTTTGGACAGTACTGAAAACATCCTAAATCTCATGTGCCTGAAATAAAAATGGTTTTAGATACTATATTGTGTGTGCCTCCTTCAAAGTATCTTTTTTCAAAACTGCACTGAGTTTGTCTCCCATGAAGGTGGTCCTTTTGTACAAGTATGTGACTGCAACTTGAAAGCATAATAAAGAGCCAGTCTCTATGGAAATAGTATGGTTATTATTTAATCAGTCCTGCATCTAAGTGATTCATGAACTTCTTGTTGAAATTCAATAACCAGTTCATGAATTTCTGAAGTGGGTTAGAAGAGAGAAATATGAGGGTGGGGTAGGGGACTGGGGTGGGGGAGAGAGACCGACTAACAAGTTGCGAAGAAATGGTAGATAAATTCTTTTCTGCCAACAATTAATGCCTGACAATTTACTTCACGGCATGTATAAACTTTTCAGTGAGGTCTCAATGTTGATACCACTTCCCTTGCAGTACTTTTATCACTTTCTGTGAATAATGACTACTCAATGCCTCCAATGGATATTGGAGAAAGAGCAAAACAATAACAACCAAAATAATGAACAGAATTGGGGAAAGTACAATATATACATACATAATTACAGGGTGGGGGGGGTTCAGTTAAGAACTGTGAAGAAGAGGCAGAAATATATAAACTGTTGCTTGGTGTGGATAAAGTTGAAAGACATATGGTTTTCATCTTTTTTTTAACCTGCTTTCATGGTAGAGCACTGCATAATTTAATATTATGGATGTATATGAAATGTGTATGTGAGTGTGTGTGTGTGTTCAGTTCTATCAAGTTGGAACTGACTTATAGTGACCCTTAAATGGTTTTCAAAGTCATGAGTGCTTGTACCATTTTCCATGGCCAAGTGGGGACTTGAGCCATGTTCTCCATGTATATATCTCCAAGTACATATGTCAATTAAAGCATTGTATGGAATTGGAGTTTATAGCTTATCTTCAATTATAATACCTTTTAGTGCCCTGGTAAGACGTGGACTTATCACGTGACTGTATCCAATAGTGACCTTAGTCACCTACTGACCATCTGTCATAGTCATTCACAGTTCTACAGCAATGGTAGAAGATACAACATGCATTGCATCTAGACTATTTTTTAAATGATGTGTGGCTGATGCCAGGTTTGAAAAGGCTCGGGTAACTGCTATCTCCCACACTTGCCACCCCAAAGCCCTTCTGGAATGAAGACAGTGACCACAGCACCCCATCAGCAGCTAGCACCACTAGCATTCCTCTGCCAAGCCTCAGACTGCCTGTCCCTACCACATTCAACCTATCCCAGTAAGCTGATCAGCCCTGTTGTGACATGGGGTTTAGTGATTTCAGCAGTGATTTCAGCTCTTAGACATAGCAGGCTGGAGACAGCTTCTAATGTAACAGCTCTTTATTCAGGGAGAGACAAGACTGGGGACTGGGGAGAGGGAGCTATATTTATAGGAGCCAGGACTGGCTAGGAAAAGATACATTTTGGAGGGAACAATTACAATCAATCACAAAGCTGCCTTTTGGCAGAGACCAATAGGATTGAGGATCCAAATGCAGCAACTTGAATAAACCAATAGGCCTGTTCCCTTTGGAACAGGAAGGCAGTTACTTCAACAAAAGCAAGTACAGATAATAGGAATACAGATCAATACACAACAAGCCCATGCAGGATGTATGGCAGCACTCCGTACAGCATTCAGAAACCACAGATAAATGCCAGGCAAAAGAGCTGATGCCATCTTGATCTCCTCTAGGTTGAGTCCTTAAAGCATGGTGTGGATGATCAAGGCTGCAGCCATTTTGTTTAATGTTCACATCAGAGTACCAGAGTAATTGCTAAAGGTTTTTAAAAGGAAGGAAGATCGTGGTGTCAACCATGGTATGTTCCCCCTCCATAGCCTCTATGAGCCCCTATATGTCTGTGAAGATTCTCAGTCATCCAGGTGCGTTTATCTGGGAGTTGAGTCATGGCTACTGGACTTCTTTTTTGAGAGATAGAAACGTTTCGCTGTTCATCCAAACAGCTTCATCGGTCTGAATGCAGCTGGTGCAAACCCTGACTCTTATAGGCAGCTTTGACCTCTAGTCACCCTGGCCTCAATTAGGCTCATCAGATGAACTAAATAGGCTCGTTAGGGAGACAATGGTATCCTTAGCCTTGAGGTGAACCATGGCTTAAGGTGCTGAACCTATCAAGAAAGGGTCGTTAATGGGTCGTTAGCTATGGCCTTGGTGGTAAAGGCTTTTTGATTTGTCTTGGTAGTGTGGAAAGCACAGCTTGATAAGTAGCAGATAAACTATGCCGGAGGCCACCACCTCTGTTGAGGGAGGGATTTTCAATGCTCACATGAATGGCCTCCCTTACTCCTCTTTCAAACCACCTCTCTTCTTTGTCTAATATGTGTACATCCTCATCTTTGAAAGAGTGCCCTTTCTCCTTCAAATGGAGGTGTACTGCTGATTCTGGACCTGAGCTGTTACCCCTCCTATGTTGGGCCATACTTCTGTTTAATGGCTGTTTGGTTTCCCCAATGTAGAGGTCTGAACACTCCTCACTGCATTGGACCGCATATACTATATTGCTCCTTTTATGGTTGGGTACCGGATCCTTTGGGTGGACAAGTCTCTGCCTTAGTGTGTTTGTGGGTTTGAAATAAACAGGGATGTGGTGTTTGCCAAAAATCCTTTTAAGCTTCTCTGACACTCCAGCCATGTAAGGAATGACCAGGTTCTTCCGCTGGGTCTGGGTCTCAGACTGATCCCTTGTTCTTCTGGGATGGCCCACTGCTTTGTACAGGAGGAAGAAGGATGAAGGGACCATGACAGGAGATGTAAAGGACAAATGGGTGAAGAACCTCTCAAACAGGGAACTCACCCAGACAGAGAGAGAGGTCCTATCCAAAGGCCTAAATTTTGCCATCACACCCAAACAGGTTCCTGTTGTGGATTTCATCACAGCAACAGAATCAGCCATCCACAGCAACAATCTGCCAGCAGCAGAAGCAGAACTACTCAGGATAAAAGTCTCTGCTGCATTATCCAGTGCTCAACCACCACCATCCAACCTCACCAGCCAAGAGAGAAGTGCTGTGACATCCCTCAGCAGGGATGAGAGCATCACAATTCTGCCTGCGGACAAAGGAAGGTGCACTGTCGTCCTCAATACGGTGGACTACCACGAGAAGGTTATCACACTTTTAGATGATCAGCATATATATGAAAAACTAAGAAGAGACCCCACCAGCAATTACAAGAAGAAAGTAATAGAATGCTTAAAACTCTTGGAGCAGGAAAACGCAATTGACAGGGTGACCTACCACCGGTTATATCCCGGAGAGACAGTCCCCTGCTTTTATGGACTTCCCAAGATCCACAAGCAAGGAATCCCCCTCAGACCTATTGTCAGCAGTATAAATTCAGTGACTTATAACATCGCAAAATACCTGGCAACTATCCTAGCCCCACTGGTTGGACACACGGACCACCACGTACACAACTCAGAAGAGTTTGTTTCTAAAGTCAGGGAGCTCAAACTGGATACAGAGGAAACCATGGTATCCTTTGATGTCACATCGCTCTTTACAAGCATCCCCACCACTGATGCCCTAACGATGGTAAAGAGAAGACTAAGAGAAGACAGCACCCTCACCTCCAGATGCCGACTCAACCCAGACCAGATATGCCTGCTCCTGGACCTGTGTCTGAATACCACATATTTCATGTACAGAGGGGACTTCTACAGACAGAAGCATGGTTGTGCCATGGGTTCTCCAGTGTCACCAATTGTTGCAAACCTATACATGGAAGAAGTGGAGAAGAAGGCACTCAACACCTTCCCAGGGACAACACCATCTCACTGGTTCAGGTACGTAGATGATACCTGGGTGAAAATCAAGACTCGGGAAGTACAGGCCTTTACAGACCACATCAATGCAGTGGACCCTAATATTAGGTTCACTAGAGAAGACACCCAAGACAACAGGCTGGCTTTCCTGGATTGTGCGGTCATCATCAGACCTGACCGTGGCCTGGAAGTAGAAGTTTACAGGAAACCCACCCACACAGATCAATACTTACTGTTCGACTCCCACCATCCATTACAGCACAAACTAGGAGTCATCAGGACCCTAAGCCACAGAGCAGAGAGCATCCCCACCTTCACAGAAGCCAAGAAGAAGGAAGACAGGCACCTGAAGACAGCACTTAAGGCCTGTGGATTTCCAAAGTGGGCCTTCAACAAAGCAGTGGGCCATCCCAGAAGAACAAGGGATCAGTCTGAGACCCAGACCCAGCGGAAGAACCTGGTCATTCCTTACATGGCTGGAGTGTCAGAGAAGCTTAAAAGGATTTTTGGCAAACACCACATCCCTGTTTATTTCAAACCCACAAACACACTAAGGCAGAGACTTGTCCACCCAAAGGATCCGGTACCCAACCATAAAAGGAGCAATATAGTATATGCGGTCCAATGCAGTGAGGAGTGTTCAGACCTCTACATTGGGGAAACCAAACAGCCATTAAACAGAAGTATGGCCCAACATAGGAGGGGTAACAGCTCAGGTCCAGAATCAGCAGTACACCTCCATTTGAAGGAGAAAGGGCACTCTTTCAAAGATGAGGATGTACACATATTAGACAAAGAAGAGAGGTGGTTTGAAAGAGGAGTAAGGGAGGCCATTCATGTGAGCATTGAAAATCCCTCCCTCAACAGAGGTGGTGGCCTCCGGCATAGTTTATCTGCTACTTATCAAGCTGTGCTTTCCACACTACCAAGACAAATCAAAAAGCCTTTACCACCAAGGCCATAGCTAACGACCCATTAACGACCCTTTCTTGATAGGTTCAGCACCTTAAGCCATGGTTCACCTCAAGGCTAAGGATACCATTGTCTCCCTAACGAGCCTATTTAGTTCATCTGATGAGCCTAATTGAGGCCAGGGTGACTAGAGGTCAAAGCTGCCTATAAGAGTCAGGGTTTGCACCAGCTGCATTCAGACCGATGAAGCTGTTTGGATGAACAGCGAAACGTTTCTATCTCTCAAAAAAGAAGTCCAGTAGCCATGACTCAACTCCCAGAAAAAATAGCCCCTATATATTACACCAAACATGGAAGGCTATAGCAGTTTTCCAGAGCAACACCACGTTGATTTCCACATGTACAAAAAGGAACTGGTTCCCTAGTGTGCTTGAAATGTCCATGTACAGTACTTCCTCATCTCACTCTTAAATTATTATTTCTATTTCAGGCAAGGAAAGACAAGGATAGAAAATGTGAGGTATTGACCACAGATTGATTTCAAGCTGGTGGTGTACCAAGCAGAACATTTATCAGTATTGGAGGAGCTTGTTGTTTTAGATGCAGCTTTAAATCCCCAAATTGAACAACAGCTTACATGCTCTAAAACAGACATTCTCCATCTTTAACCCTTCTGATATTTTGGACTTCAACTTCCAGAAGCACGAAACAGCACAGTCGATGGTACGGTAGTCTGGCAATTGAAGTCCAAAATATCTGACAGACCAAAGGCTGAGAATAAAAAATAAAGACAAGGAGTAAACAGTAGTTTGAAATGCAGGACTACTATACTACTGTATGTTTCGCTACAAATTTATTTGCACATATTGCTGCCAATATATTTATAAAAGCAACATGTTTTCCCAGGGAGAAATCTTACAGGTGCTTGCCATGTTCTGCCTATATCAAGCTGGTGTAACAAAATGTATATAGTATTCCTGCTTTTCATTCAATTCCCCCACTGCGTTTAGCTGATCCCCAAGCATTGTATCATTCTGCTAATATTTATTTATAGCTCACTAAAGTGTTCTCTCTCTCCCTACCTCCCTCTCTCTCTCTACCTCCCTCTCTCTCTCTACCCCCCTTGCATATATATGAAGCATAATATATATAGCATTTGCATTTCTGTCTTGCTCATTTTGCAGGTACTAATGAATTAATTTAAGCAGGACCCAGGAGAAAGTTAATTATTTGCTTCCTTTTGCAAGATGTACAGAAATGTACAGATATGTTAAACAAATTGTACAGTTGTGAGGATTTATTTTTCATTTTGTAACAAATGCCCGTGCTTCCTGGAAAAGCTTGTTAAATCTCTCCATATTTTGAAACTGTTTTGAAGTAGAAATTCTGCACAATTCATATATGAAGGGGCTGGTCATTGGCAAAAAATCATTAAGGTGATCTGCAAGTTATCTCCTTAATAAGGCACTTTCCATGCTGCTGTTAATATGGCAAAGCATATTATTGCATATTGCTAGAACAAAAGCACCAAACCAAGAGAAAGCATACCAGCATCCAGATAGATTATATTCTCCAATATGGTCCTTGTCTTTTGTTCTAGCAACTGATTACAAAGCACCTGAACTGGTATCAGCTATGAAAATTAATCAACGTGTAGAATCTATTGGTAGAAGTAGAATAGGGAAAATAATAGAATCATAGAACAAATTGAGTTGGAAGGCCATTGAGCCCAAGCCCCTGCTCAAGGCATGAATCCAAATCAAGACAGAAAATGGAAATATTTCCATTTTCAAAGAATAGTCACAGAATTGGTTTACTGCTCTGATGGCTTTCATGGGAACTAGTGCCACACTGGAAGGCTTTGATCAGTTTCACATGATCCAGCCCTATCAACTATGGTTTCAACAGCTGATCATCATCATCATCATCATCATCTTCTTCTTCTTCTTCTTCTTCTTCTTCTTCTTCTTCTTCTTCTTCTTCTTCTTCTTCTTCTTCTTCTTCTTCTTTAAAATGCAGAGCTGGAAAAGACCCTATGGATCAAATCCAGCCCATCAAGAAAGCACACTGGGGAATCAAATTTCCAGACTCTGACTCTCCAGCCAGATATCTAAACCAGTGAGCTATCCAGCAGCAAAGAGGACTCAGGGTGATGCAAACCAAGGAAATTAATGCAGCCCACACTCCAACAACTATGCACAGGTTTTTTAAAAAAAAATAAAAAACCACTGAAGTGTGTAAGGCTAGGTGGGAAGGATATAATATATTTTCAGAAATCAGGATTGGTTGCAAAATATTATCTCTCCTCTCTTCACATTTTGAGCACAGTGGTAACAGCCATGCAGCTGAGAAGGGGAAAATACAAACATAACACAAAGTACAGTATTTATTAAGAACGTCCTGAGCAATTTCAAACAGCATGTTTAATGAAGAACTGAAACATATATTCCATTGACGGCATTAATATTTAAATATACAAATATGTTCAGTGAGCATAACTATTTCACATGGAGCTGCACATTGGCATGTTCCCAGCCTCCCACTCACAGTTCTTGTTCCATTTCAAAGGTTTAAAATTTAATAATGCTCAAATAAAGGTCAATTTGTTTTCTGGTGCAGAAATCATCAGGCCTTGCATGCATAGATTTAGCACAATCAAAGAACATAGTCTGTTGCCATTATTTGACACTGTTAATGGCCAGAAAGAACTTCTTCTCTTTCTATAGCAAGAGGGGTAAGAAAAATGGAAAAGGTCAATCTGTCTCAAGTGTCTCAACACCCCATAAACTAGTGGTTCCCAGTCTTGGCTCCCCAGATATTCTTGAACTAAAACTCCCAGAAGCCTTCACCACTAGCTATGCTGGCCAGGATTTCTTGAAGTTGAAGCCCAAGAACATCTGATGGCCCAATATTGGGAACCATCACCATGGGCTCTTCAAGCTAAAAGTCATTTGGAATGTTAATTCCTTAGACCTCAGGTCCCAGAATCCCCTAGCCAGCCTAACTAGATATTAATTATTATAAATTCTGTCTAAGCCATCCTTGAAAATAACATCTAGGAAACTACATCATACTAGAATTAAGAAAACGCTGTGTGGTTCAGGATTACACAAATGCAATAGTAAGGTGATACCTTTATTAAACCACAAATGTCAAGCTTTTGTAACATCTTCAGGCTGACCACCATGCCTCCATGGATAGTGCAGGAAAATTGTATGGCAGGTGTCCATGTTAAGTCTGCTGGTATGAGATGAACTGAGACTTAAGTGGTAAAGTTGTTGGGAAGTGTGGTTTCTAGCAGTCTCCCCTGTAAGCATGGTTGGAATTTTCCATCTGAGATTCTTAACGAAGGACTTGCTAGGTACTCTTGTGACTGAATTATTTTCAATGGTATATTCTGACTGTGATATTAAAACCAGTCTTGTCTTGTTCAGTTACCAAGAGCTATTGGTATTTTGTGGGTGTGCTGGTGGTTCTGCTTTGCCCCTGGGCATAATGGTCTTAAGCAACTAACCTTGGAGAGCTTTTTGAACCTCCCTGAAAGCACTACAAGGATGGAATTAATTAGAGCATTAGAAGACACTAGGACCAACAGGTTCCCTTCTGAACCTTTTCTTAGGCTTCACATTCAGAACTAGGGATGGCCATTTTGTTTTGGAACCAGTAGGTTACGAAATGAACCACATGAGCCCAGGTAGTCCTCGGAACTGGCTGATACACGCAGATCCAATTGCTTTACCTTTCTCTGTCTCACACAGAGTTAAAATCCAACGAGGAAGCACGCTGCAATGTCATCTTTCCTGCTTCGTGCTGCTGGCCAATCAGAGAGGAAGGCGGGATGATGCCTGTCCCTGCACAGCTCCTGATTGGCCAGCATCACAGATCTAGCACAGATGATGTTCCTCATTGGATTTTAACCACCTGGGCTTGCATGGTTTGTTTTATAACATACTGGTTTCAAAATGAAATGCCCATCCCTATTCTGGATGCCTGGTCTGTCAAGGCTACAAGGTCCTGTTATGTTATGAAGGCTAGAACATATTCTGCACATACACATCCTTTACACAGCTGAAGTCATTTTCCAATAAGCACAGTACTAAAGAAGAAGCTATATTGGACTTGAAAGCTTTGCTGGGGAAAAGATAACCTGCAAGCATTGCACCTCTCTCATTACTCACAGACACTACTTTCCACTCTCCCAGCCAGACTTTCTCAGGCATAGACAGAAAGGCCTGAATTGTTCCAAATCAGCTTGTATCCCAATTTATTAGTTTCTTCATTCACACAATTTCCATTGTCACTATTCCCATACAGACTGACTCTAAAACGCTCAGTGCCAGGAAACTTGAAAATAGATCTGCCTCTGTCAATCATTTTCACATTATCTCCCTTGGTCTAGGATGGTGGAAGCTGCCCTGTTACATTGCTGTTGCTATAACACCACTCCTTAGCCCTCTCTGTTGACAGAAAGGATGTGTCTTGATGCCTCAACATCATCGGGAGAAAATACTTCCATTTCCTTTTAGGAGGGATGGATTGTCAACATGGCAACACAATGATGGCACTGTGCTTCCTGCCTCAACTAGCAGAAGACTGTGGTCCATTCCAGTAACCAAGAACTCATATTAGACCACCAGAACAAAAGCACTTTATCTGAAACTACAGCAAAGGGAGGAAATATAAAAGAAGAACTTCTTCTTTTATGTTTGTAGATCCAGATTCTTCTTTCCAAAACCTTCACAATCCCAAGACAACACTGCTTATAGCATTTTGGTTCAGGTGATGGATCTTGTGGTCCTGCTGTGGCTACATCTGGAAGTGGAAACTGCTTTGTCTCAGAAATGCCATATTACTGATCCTTGAGGAGGTGTTGGGCCTCCTGAAGCCCTATGACAGTCTAAAAGGGTTTGAGGGAGAAGATGACTGTTGGCTTTCCCACCATCTGGTTGTGTTCCTTAGCTTATTAGTGAAACAGATTTGTACTGATCAGCCATCTGCTGCCCCCTACGCCTGTTTCTACCCCTTCAGGAATACCATGAGTTAGTAGACCTCTCCCCACCCCTCTAGGCTCGCCCCAGAATCATTTTATCAGAAGAAAATGAATAGAAAGGCAACCTATTCTTGTGTATAGGAATATGTTATTAAAATCTAGCCTAACAGTAGCTTCATGGGAGTGAGAAGGTAGTAATCTTAAATAAACATCAGAGCAGATATTTTAAAAAAGGAATCTTCCTCTGAATATTTGGTGCTACCATCCTGAGTTCCTTTAAAACAAACTCAAATGAGCCAATGTATAGAAAAATAACAGAGGTTTCATTCTTTAATAGGGAGCTAGAAAGTGACCTACTTTTTTTGGGAAAAATCTTCCTGTGGTGTTTCCCGGTAGCACAAGGAAGAAAACACTGTGATTTCAGCTTCAATACATACACAAGTGCCACACTGGACAAAATGTAGGTCTGCCACTTACAAGCACTTTTCACCTTTTGATTTATCTGTACTTATCATTTCTGTGCTGTACAGTCTTCTTCTGATGGTGCTGCTGTAGAAAAAAAGGCCACAAATTACCTTGCCCTAAAAGTCATTGAAATTGTGGTTTTACTATAAGATAAAAATGTGACAAACATATTGATCATATGAGGATGTTAATCACAAGCATGATTATAACAAAATTGAGATTTTAAGAAGCAGCAACTCTTTAAACATGAATACTTGAACTAAACTTTCAATTGGTCAAAAGCTCATTTCCTAATTTGATTTTCTGTCTCATTTCTATCTCCCTTATATCCAGTCAAATAAAAAAAAAACATGCATGGTTCTGTTCTTTCCAACTTGAATGTTACAATAACCTGTGCTGTAGATCAAGCTTGCACTCGCTCAAGGACACATAATAAATTGGATGCATCAGTAAGATATGAACTTGGATCTCCTAGGCCCCTGTCATAACCACTATATTCTCATTAATGGCAGCCACAAAGCAATAGGTGAGTCACAGGTATGTATATCCCAAAGGATGTACTGCTATTCAACAGATTGTACATGGCGGGCTGCTAGTTCATGTTTGTGTATCATCATTTGATCCTCTGCTCCATCAATGATGAAGATACATCAGTTCACCCCAACAAAAAGCAGTAAAGTGATTAAGGTACAGCATCTATGCCTGGCTGATTCTCCGAACCATCTCGTCTCTGATCTAGAATAAGGCAGCGTCCACACTGGCTCTTCTGGAGTGGGCTAGGCAACGTAGCATTTCTCCAGTTATTATGTCATGTGAACACCACAAAAAGATCTCTGGATGTGGACCAAGGAGCAAGACAAATGTCTGTCTGATTGAGCTGTTACTTTTCTATATGGTCCTCTCCATTAATATGCGATTGCAGACCTCTCTGTTTGAATTCTCCCAATTCCATTTGATCTCCTTCATTTCTAATCTCCCTTACTTCCTTCTTAAGGATATCATGTGTTTTCTCTGCTTTTTTAGATGTTGTCTCCAGTGGTTCCTTCTCTTGAGCCAACAACTGTAATCCAGGGTGACCTCTGATCTTACCTGCTATTACCTAATGCATCGGTTCTACCAATGTTCTTTTTGAATCCTGTTCTACACAGGCTCTTTAGGGATAGTATATGTTAAAAATCAACTCATGCCTTGTAGATATGAGTTTGCACTATCAGCTAGAATATTTGCAGAAACTGTTGCATCTGATACAAATTGCACTGGGTTTTGCAGCAATTCATCGGTCAACTGGATGGGAAAAAGAAAAGTAGCAGTAAACTGACATGACTGGCATATTAAAAGGCTCAGCAGGATTTGTTCATGCTTTGAAGTTTAATTTCTGACCAGCCCTCTCAAGCCGCATGAAAATTTATAGAAATCCAGGCAAAAACCAGCCTGGCATGCTCTGGTAAGAGAGTGATCTAAATCCACAAGAGCTGCAAAACAGGACAAATTTTAGTGGGGGATGTGAGATGTAGGGTTTCAAGAAGTGGGATGATTTGGCTGAACATTATGCACTAAGAGGAAATGGAAAAGAAGCAAGATTTAAGCTGGGCTGGGGGTGTGATGTAGACAGCAATCTTTGCCAGAGAATGTTTAGATAATAAGATCCTATTTAAGGGAGTGTGTCTGTCTATCTGTTTATATCTCAATCTTCAGATTAAAATTTCAGAATTTCAACTCTGACCTAGAAAGCATCCCTGCACAATGAATAGACAAGAAGTGATTAAACATCTATAGGCTATTCGTGATTTGAGGTCACCTGGCCCGCAGTCTCATATCTTTCTGTGACTTCCTGTAAATATATTATAACGAGGCCCATTTCCAAAAGAATAGCTTGTTTAGCTCAGATTCAAAAAGAGATTAAGGCTGATAGAGAGGTGCCATAGATCCATGATGAATAAATACACAATTCAGAAAGATATATTAAAAACAGAGATCATGACAATAGATATTTATATCCTCACTTAAGGCCCAACTATACAGGGAGAGAGCCTAAGATGAGAAAAGAGAATTCCTTAGATGACCAAAATGAAAGAAAGAAAGAAAGAAAGAAAGAAAGAAAGAAAGAAAGAAAGAAAGAAAGAAAGAAAGAAAGAAACCATATGGCTCTTGACCATACACACCCATACACACACCTTTTGCAATTAATGCTGCTTTGTTGTTTTAATGGGCTTTCAATGCAAACCTAGGCTTCATTTACTTAATAACAATTTGGTTCACCTGAATCAAATATCTGGGACACTAGCAGACTACCTGCTTATATTAACAGACTGCTTGCAACCAAGCTGGATGGATAGCTCAGAGAATTAGGCATCCTGCAGCAGAGTGCAAGACTAGGAATTTGATTCCCTGTTTCTCCTCCAGGGAGAAAAACCTGAGCATATAAACTGGGCCAGCTGCACAGTCCCATGGCACTGCCAGAAGAAGGGCAGGGGGTTCTACCTGGAGGATATCTGAGTACTCTATCTTGGAAACTCTGGACTGACTTGATGACACACAATTAATGGTGTTATCATTACATGGAACAAGTGAAAAATAAGTACTGAATTTTTCTTTCTTTCTTTCTTTCTTTCTTTCTTTCTTTCTTTCTTTCTTTCTTTCTTTCTTTCTTTCTTCTTTGGTAAGCAGGGCACCTATGCCTTTAAAGCTATGAAACAGGTAAAATGTAGAAGTACAGAATGATTTTGATATTATCTCATTGTTTTACAATTAGGTTTGTATGCCATGTTTTTGTTTGTCTTACAGTTGGTTAAAAAAATAGGATTCCTCCTACAAAAAGGTGGCAATTCTGCTGAAATATAACTTGGTAATAGTCCATGAGTGAAAATTGTATACCTCTGAATGATCAAATTTGTATTTAATGAAACTGTCTTAATATAAAAACATGGGAAATAAATTAGAGAAAAGAAGTGGTTCAACATGTCAGTCCCATAGGTTCTGATAGCTGGTGTATTGAATCCCATTATGGAGGGGCAAGGAATCATTAAATCTATAAATATATGGTACTACAGTTCCCAGAATCATTTACCATTGGCTGTACTTCTGGGGCTTCTGAAAAGTGAAGTCTAATACACTTGGAGGGCCAAAACTTCCCCACTCAAGCATAACAAAAGCCATTAAATTTCTGAAGTTGTTGTCTGTGAAGACTCTCAAATCATCCAGGTGTGGTTATCTGGAAGTTTCATCAGTCTGATGAAGCTCCTTGGATGAGTAGCAAAACTGTTTCGCTCTCTCAAGAAAAGAAGTCCAGTTTCCCTGACTCTACTTCCAGATTCTGAAGCTCTTCCGATTCAGAATATATCCCTAAATTCACTTCCTAGGATGTAAGACCCACTGATAGCTGGAAAGATTCAGAATTCTGGTTTGATTTGTAGAAGTCTGTATTGATACTACTGAAAATTACTATGCAAATGGTATAATATTTGAAATATACCACCTCTTCTGTAATATCCTTTGTAGTACCAGTATGCAAATGCAACATGATTAAATTGAATATGCAGATGGCTTGTTTAACCTCAGCTGGGGAAGAAAATCGTTCATTGTGAAATCTCAGGGTCAACTCATAGGTGGTAGAATTGGCACTCAAAAAGACAAAGGGTGAGGATTGGTTGTCATCAAACTATCCCTACATGTTTATGTTTATGTTATGTTTGAGAACTATCACATGGTGTAGCACTGCGGTCATAAAGTAATCCCACTCAATGCATCAGTATCTAATTCTATTACAGGGAAATTGCTCTTGCTATTCTGCTGAGACTGGCACTTCATGTTAACTGAATGTATTACACCAGGTTCAACAATGCATCCATTGGAGCAATCACAGTGAAATATGATTTATTTATATATTTATTTGTGATATTTATATTCTAGTGATCTCTTTTATTCTCTTCTGGCTCACCATTTTATTCTTACAATAGCCTTATAAAATAGGTTATCCTATTTTACCCGATCTCCCTCTATGAGCCTGCCCAGGCATTCAAATCATCAGGAGAGGCCTTTCTCTTAGGGCGTTTATACACGACCCCTAAGCCCTGCCGCAAATGGCTGCAAGCTCTGGACGATAAAAATGTTTACCCACCAGCTCCGGAGTTTGCAGACAATTAAGTGTGACCCCGCCCACTTAGCGCGACCAAACTGCACTTTTCTTGTACCTGCTTTTTTATAGTGAAAATATTTGATGCAGAGAGTTCCTGAGCTCTCCTCGCTTCTTTCTGTTCTTTTTCTTTTGCCTCCACCCCTTAAAGAGGAACCAGGAAGCAACTGGAGGTAAGCCTTTTATTCTTTTGTCTCTGTCTAAGGCTTTTTTTCCCTCCCCCCCTCACGCAGACAGAACAAAGAAGTGCCCAGCGGGTGGGGAGGGAGGAACAGCAACAAACCCTCAAGATCTCTGGTCCGAATTTATGGGACCAGCGGATCTTAGGGGTCGTGTAAAAAGGCCCTTAGTCTCACCACCACCACAGTGAGTCTTAGTGGGGACACCAGAGAGAGCTATCCCAGACTTTGGAACTCTTTCCCATGGGAAGCCAGGCTGGCCCCATATTTACTGTCCTTCTGCAAGCAGGTAAAAATCCTTTTTCTTCAGACAAGCTTTTCCTTAGTAACTGAGAGGTGTTTTTTTAGTGGATAATTGTGCTCTGTTTCTTTTAAATGTATTTTTAGTATTGATTCTATTTATTGTTTAATATACAGTACTTTAATTCTTTTACATGCTCTTTTTAGCTTTTAAATATTGCATTTTAATTATGTAAGCCCCCTTGAATCCTTTTAAAGAGAAAGGCACGGTAAAGGTGTTTTACATATTAAATGAATAAATAGTAAATGTCGAGAGTGACTGACCATTCCAAAGTAAGAATGGGTGGAGATTGTGGATCACTGGGCCTTTACATGAATCTTCTAAGTCCTAGTGCAAATTTGTGTCTGTGCTGACTGGAATATTTTGCTGCCTGAGACAAAGCAGCAACTACTACTACTACTACTTCTTCTTCTTCTTCTTCTTCTTCTTCTTCTTCTTCTTCTTCTTCTTATTATTATTATTATTATTATTATTATTATTAATATTATTATTATTATTATTATTATTATTATTATTATTATTTTTAACATGCCCAGAAAACCCAACAAACACCTCTTCCCACACTGGTATAATAATAATAATAATAATAATACTGCTTGACTTGCATCATATTTGACTTAATAATGACTTGATCGCAATTACAATCCAAACTGCTCCTGCCTTCTTCCCCTCCTCCGGCAATAATAATAGCTGGTCCTCGGCCTCAGCGAATGCCGCTGCTGCCGGAGGAGAAGAAGGGCCGGGATAGACAGTCGGCTCAGTCTTGTAAAAAATCTGGCTGCAGAAGTCTGGTCCACAATGGAAGCATTTTATGGGGAGCTGTACAGTTGTGGGACTCTAATGGTAAGCATAGAGTTGTTCAGAACTTGGAACGTCAGGTTAAAAATCAGTAAAACTTAAATGTTAGACATTGTTGCTATGAACATTAAAAAGTTATAACTTGTGGACTATAACACTGCCTCCTCCTCCAGACAAATCCCCAGAAGGGATCTCCTAACAAATTTGTGTTAAATTGCTGTTTTCGGGGGTCTTTTTCATCAAACATCCTCTTCCCACACTGGAAACGTTCATTTGACTTAAGTCATGTTTGACTTAAATACCACTGGAACGGATTAAATATACAAATAAAATATAAAATTAAATTTAAAAAACCACCATGTAATAGTGACCAATTACCGTACATTAACAACTCCCCAACCTTTTAGCAATCGCAAACTCTGCCTAATGGTAGGTCTAGTAATGCTGGGCATAGCCTTCAGATCCACTGGCAGACTGCAATGGTGTTTCATACCTTCTCTCCTGTGTTCTGCTCTGAATGCTTCCACAGTGATAATGCCACAGCACTATTCCAGATTGCATTAACAATGCTGTCATTTTGAAGAATTGTGTAGCATGTCTCTGTTCAGTGCTGTACGTGCTTCTAATTTTTTATTTTATTTTTTATTTTTTTGTCTTGCCAGATTGTGAGAAAAATGGCTGGCTGGCTGGCTAACACTAGGGGAGGCAATGCATGGGCATGTTGTTTGTTTAGTGGTTGGTTTCCTTTTCAGAATTTTGCCACTGCAGACAGCACTATGTGCTGACTGGAACATGTGAAAAGCTCCAGGGGATTGCCAGATGAGGTCCTGTTATATTTAGAAATATGCAACCCCTAAGCCAGAATGCATAATGGAAGGTTTCTCTCCTGGGAAGTTTATATAATTATCAAACCCAATTCTTCCTGTAGTGTTTCCTCAAACATTATTGCAGTGCTTTGATCATAATACTATGGGAGAAATATCAGGACATGTGAGCCTATACAGAGATATTAGACTTGTTGTCTGCTAAAGGACTGACTGTAAGTGTTCATTTCATCCTCATTTTTGCGCTATAGTTTTTTTTCCAGTTCTATCATGACAGTGAATTTCAGTTTTTAAACTAAGAGGGAGATTCCCACTTACCTCCTCAGCCTTCAGAAACACAGTTCTGCCTTACAAATTCATTCTAGAACAAAAAAATTTAATGAATCACTGAAATTGGCTTCAGTATTTTTGCCTATATTGTATTGTGATACTGTAATATGGATGAAAATCCTATTAAAATGAAACACAGACTATTGTCTTCGATATGTGGAGTTATGTTTCAAGATCTTTTAAAAGGAAAGGGTTTGTAACAAGCCTGTCTTGGCCACGTTAGCCCAGTCTGTTAATTAACACCATATTTACTTGAAGAAAATACATGATCCAGAAAAAGCAAACCATGAGTCCCATTGAGACTAACTGTTTGAAAGACTGGATTTTCCCTGATGTCTGTTTGCCCTTTGAAAAATCCTTTGGATATACCCATCTTTGGATCTCCTCTTGCCCCCCTGAGTCATTTTTGCTATTGCTAGAGTTGTAAGAGAGGACTTGCCAGCCCCAGGCTAAGGCACTCTCTACAGAGGATACTGGGCTGGGCCCTCTCCTATTGTCATTTGTACTACAAGAGCCCTATAGTTTTTAACCTTGGCTGTTGTAGAAGGGTCTTAAGCAGATGGCTTCTATTCTTTTTGTAAAATGTAATTTTTATTCTATTCATGTTTCCAACATCTTTGGTTTATTAGATTCAAGTTCTATCATGACAGTGAATTTCAGTTTCATGGGTAGCCACCTTGGTGACTTGTTTTGGGGAGAAAGGTCAAGTAAAACCTACAAAATGCCTTAACATTTTAAATAATGTGCCCTTGGGGCAACTTCAGAGGATATGGTGGGGAGTGTTTTCCTGGGGCGTATTTTCTAATGAGAGGGCATTTGCAGAAGATATTGGTTTATAACTATTTTTGAAGGAAATAGGTCAGAAAGAATAAACCAGGAACCACCCAGAGTGGCTTTTACTCCAGATGGTGCAGTATATAAGTCAAATAAATAAATAAATAAATAAATAAATAACCAATGGACTGGGTCGGCAAGACATGGAAGAAGACCTTCTCTCCTGCTGCTGCCAGATGTTAGAATTCCCTCCCACAAGAGGCCAGGCTGTCCCCATCTTTGCTGTTCTTCCACATGCAGGCAAAGACCTTTCTCTTCAGGAAGGTTTTCCCCTCAGTGACTGGCAGCCTCCGTTGTTTTTTTAAATGGATTGTTGTGCCTTACTGCTTTGACTGTGTCTTTGGTGTTGCTTTTTGTTTATCTTTTGAATAAATAAATGAACCATCACATTTAGTCATGCTGAAAGTAGACCCCCCCTGACCAAAATCCAGTGGTGTACTACCATATTCAGTACAGCCTATGGTCTTGTAAAACAGTTCCAGATCATTTTCCAGCCTAACAGAAGAGGTTTTAATTACAGTATTATTTGTGGTAGCATGAGGGGCAGAGATCACAGATTCTGGTGAAATCAAAGCAAAGCAAAGCAAAGTGTTCTGCTTATATACCGCCCCATACCACTTCAAGTAGTCTCTGGGAGGTTTACAATTTTAATTACAGTGTGCAGGCTACACATTGCCCCCCCCCCAGCAAGCTGGGTACTCATTTTACCGACCTCGGAAGGATGGAAGGCTGAGTGAACCTTGAGCCTGCTACCAGGGATTGAACCCAGGTCGTGAACACAGTTTTATCTGCAGTACAGGCATTTAACCCCTGCGCCAAGAGGCTCTTAAATCAGCAGGATCCAGGGAAAATACTATCTTTGGATTTAGTCCATAGAGAATGTCCATGACTATCTTATATTCTGGAAATCTAAACAGATCTACTCCAACCGTGACTAGATTGAATCCACTGATAACAACCTTTGAAACATGTCCTGGTATAGCTTATCACTGAATTGTTCATAATGTTTTACATAAGAATGACTTTGTTCATCAATGAAATTCTTGCCCTCTTTTAATTAAAACTACATTACTCTTCCTAATAACAACATCTATTTAAGTGATCGGTTAGAAGTCCCTAACATTAATTTAATGGAGACATTCCATTGGCATTGCATTAGATTTTCGCAGTTAAATTAGCATGATGGAGTTTTAATGGATGTTTTAATAGACATTATTAACTGGAATATTATAAAATTAAAATCTGAGTCAATTCTTGACTGGATGTGTAATGTTATATGAAGTCATTGATCTTCAGCCTTTGGAAAATAGGTACATACACACAATTCAGTGGTGCCAGGCAAGTAAAATATACTGTAAATTAAACTCTTTTTTCAAGATTTTTTGTTTTACAAATGATATTGGGTGGGAGGAATTTTATTTAATATTTCTCAGTTTCCAGAAATACCTGATCATTCTGACTAGTACAGAGATTTCCTACAGATGATGTATTTGATAGCTTAGATTACTTGCTTCAGTCAGCCTTGAAGGAGTTTATCTTCAAGAAATACTAGCATTCCTTTGGGATGGAAACTTTTCGAACTGCCTGCGGTTGTGAAATAGGAAATGCAGTCTCTTGGAATCAGATGCTGAAAATGTTTCACAAAACTTCAGAACTGGTGAAAATGAGAAATATTGTCTACCTCTCCCTTGGAGATGGGAATTTGGAGTGTTGAATAAATTCAGATTAAGAAGATCCTGGATATGACACATGTTTAAAATAATGGACTACAATATATACCAACTGCCAGCATGTTCTTGGTGTGCTCCTCAGTTTTCTGCTACCACATTTCCATTGTAATAGAACTGCTTCCAGTGCTCACTAGCATTTGAACTTATCTTTAAAATGATGTAGTCAAGATTTTTGTTTGGAGTTTCTTGTCATTAGTTTGATTGCCTGAAGCCTTATTGGCACCCCAAAACTATATTGCTATCTTGCAAGCAGCATTTCAGATGTCCACCATATCCTGGAGCTACAGTCAAAGATGACTACTTGTTGTTTCATTTGAATGACATTTAGGGGTGGGGCAAAGATAGCTATATAGTTTGGCAACATTTGGTATTGGGAGTTCTTATCTGTAATCCCAAGGCAAGTTATCTATTGGGATTCTGGTCTGAGAAATGTTGGCAATGGGTTCACATCTCCATCTTTCCTATGCTGTTAGGTGCCAAGTATTCCCTCTGCATACAATGTGCCCTTCCTCTATAGCTCTGAGTGTGCATGAGACTAGAAAGCCCCATTGTGTCACCTGACCAATGGTTCCCACATATGGGAACTATAGACTGGAGACAGTATAATATGATTTGGTGCTGAATTACACCATATTTTGTGGTCCACATGGGTGATTGGGGATACAAAGGCAGGCGCTTTCCAATATCTAGCCATCCTCCTGGAATCAATGGTTCCGAAATGTTTTGCATGTCTAGGGCTAGTGTAAAATTCATTGGAATGATTGAATGGCTCATAATTCTGCCCTGTCTTAGCCATTCAGCTGCTATATCTTTACTAGCAAAATAACACTACCAAGCTGCTCCACCACCATGTTTAGATTGTTCTGCCACCATCGCTTCTCATGATGGCATGTGTCCTATGGGAATATCAGGCATTTACTGAGCCATATGGCCTCTCTGTTATATCCTCAGTACAGAGTTATACCATAAATGTTAGTCCAGGGAGAGATTAAATGTGAATCTCACATATTATACCATGAATTGTTATTGATTAATTAAATGTGGTCAAAGGCAATTTTATTTTTTGGTGTTCACACAGGGTTTATCTAGATTTATTGGCTTTCACAAGTTAGAGATTTTGATGCCTGAAATCTCCCTAAGAGCCCTTCAGAACTTTATAGATCTCCAGGGGAAAAAATCAGAAGTCTATGTTCATCACAACTGGCATTTATCTCACCCGGAACTGTTCATTCTAGAATGAAACCAAACAATCATTTCCATTAATATCAACATTCATTTATCAAGGTATGCATTTTCATTTTTGCTATAACTTTAGGCAATGTCAGCTTATCTAAGTCTACATCTACTAGGAACCAGGCTTTTTTGGTCATCACACCATGCCTATTGAACGAGTTGTCCTCCGAGAGTTGTCTGGCACCTACCCTGTATTTTTTTTATAAAAAACCCCCACAAGACCTGGCCATTTAGACAAGCTTTTTCTGACCTTTGATATCTTATTCCGCCTCTGTTGTCTTTTTGTACTATTTTAGACTCTTGATTTTTATTTTTATTTTTGAGTGTATTACATTTACTAATGATTTTTTATTATTTACTGTATTTGTCCAGTTGTTATGCTGATTTATGCCCTTATTGTGTAAACCACCCAGAGTGATTTTTGGTCAGATGGGCAGTAAATAAATAAATAAATAAATAAATAAATAAATAAATAAAACTTGCTTCTATTTTCTGTAAACATAAAAATCCTTCACAGTCTGAAAACACCCAAAAGTCTTACAGCTATGTAAAAACGTAGGTATTAGGGCCTAAATTTGTTTGAAAACAACCTAAGTTGCAGACCAGTGCTTGTCAGAATTCAGTCCAAAATACAGTGGTGCCTCTACTTACGAGTTTAATCTGTTCCGAATGCATGTTCATGAGTCGAACAACTCATAAGTAGAGCAGACATATCTAAAAAAATAAAAAATAAAAAATTGTAGGTAGAGCAGACCATATCTAAA
The DNA here is from genome assembly GCA_037367245.1 of Phrynocephalus guinanensis. Taxonomy (NCBI): domain Eukaryota; kingdom Metazoa; phylum Chordata; class Lepidosauria; order Squamata; family Agamidae; genus Phrynocephalus; species Phrynocephalus guinanensis. The sequence goes on from CM074740.1 coordinate 56,889,313, forward strand.
ATTTGTAAGGCAGCAGTTATAACACCAATGGTTTTCCACTCTTAAGTTGAATTGCTCATAAGTAGTGCCGCTCGTAAGTAGAGGTACCACTGTGCAGTAGAAATATATTTTAAAATTAGAAAACAACAATGAGAATGTTTTAGTCACATTATAAAAGTATAGAAGCTTATATCCTGAAAATAATAATCAAAAAACACAGAATGTTTCTCTAAAATTATTGACTTTTTAAAAAAGAAATAACCTATGAAATAAAACTTTCTTAGCCTCTAATTGTATAAAGACCACATGCAAATAAATCTAAGTGCTCACCGACCCAAAAGTATGCTATGCTAACCTTGCTACTGGAAATGAAATCTGCTGCTGCATTGATACATGATTGTTGTTGGTATTCTCTGTGTGTGGTGTGGAGCTGCACTATGATGTGTTGATGAGTCAAATGCTGATATCTGTGTATCTTATCTACCTATATTTATAATTCTTTCAAATGTTTACTTTCCCCTTCAAGCTGTAAACAATTTCTTCAGGGGACTGGATATCTAGGGACCTGGAGGAGCAAGGGATAAAAATTAATAGGAAATTCTGTTGCCCCTGCATTCTTTCTCACTCTAAAGGTTTGTACCTCAACATCTGGCATGTTCTTGGAACACCAGGATATTGTAATATCAACAAAGAGAGCAAATTATGGGCACCACCTTCATATCTACAATCCATGTTCCACCATAAACCTGTTCTTCTGTCAGGAACAATAGGTAGAGTGGCTTTTCTTGGTTGAAGAACAGACTAATTGTTTTGCATTGATTGTAGTAATTTTTATTCAAACTTCAATATTAAAAGTACTTTCATTTTCAGGGCTACTTCCTATAAATTTCATTAATTATTTTAACATTCTACATGCACACAATTCAGATCTTGACACATGTACATTTCATTCAGCAACAAAATATTTGACACTACCTGTGAGTATTTAATTATGAATGCCCAAAATCTGCAGAAGGCTGCAGGTATCTGATGAGATGTTTTAATGTCCACAAACTCAGTGAGATGTCATTTTACATTAATTATTACATGAAATATATATTCAGCATTTTTGTTATATGACTGATGGATGGGAGATAGGCCATTTACTGAAAACATTCATATAAAAATTACCATTTAGATATGAAATCCAACATCTCACCACAGTACAGATACACCTTACATTTCCTCAAAATCCTTTATTTATTTATTTATTTATTTATTTATTTATTTATTTATTTATTTATTTATTTATTTATTTATTTGGCCTGTTTACATCCCTCAGGATCTATCAGTTCATGAGTCCAGTGGAGATTTCCTTCACAGCTAAAGTTTTTGTAGCATTACTAGCTATAGGCACTATTCCATTGCATAAGTGCTACTAAATGCTTTCCAAATGTAACCACAGCATATCTTAAAATATAAATTAATTTCCAGTTAAAATGTGAAGCTCAAAGAAGGAAGATTACTATTTCAGAGTAGCTGTTTGAGCTATTCAATTTCAGACATGAGGATAAACCATCTTAATATTCTTGGAAATAAGTCACCTTGAGAAAGTTTTTAAAAATACAATACATTCAATGCTGTATATCTTAATTTGCATGCCTACTGGAAATAGCAGAAGCTTCACAATTTAGGGATGTAACGATTCCAACTTCCTTCTGAAAGTGAAATAATTTCAAGATATTAAGAGGTATGGTAGTTAGAAATTTAGATCTCTCTAAACATCCTCATATCACAGATCCCCAGTTACACAGAGCAACAAAGACTGAAGGGGGAGTCACAATTTTGATATGCATGCAGGTAGGTAGGTAGGTATTTATAGATGGATGGATGGATGGATGGATGGATGGATGGATGATGAGCTTATATGTATTTAATCCAATTTGTTAATCATAACTTTACCTTCATTCTGAACAGCAAGATTCCTGGGTGAAAGTAGAATAAAAATCAGGAGACAGCCACGCCAAGAGTTCACTGCAAGGTTTATTACAATTGCTTGTGTTCATAAAGATGTTATAGAAGCCATATATTTAAAATTCAGTTATTTTACTTCTGATATTAAAGTTTAGAAGTCTGCTGTGCATGACCTTCTTCAGGTGTAGCAGATTTTTAAAATAAAGTCACTAAGGCAGCTATGTAGTTTGGATTTTTTACTCCAATTTTTGTCTCTATAACTCTGTCCTGTAATTTAAATAAAATGAGACCCTAGTTTTCATCTGAGAATGGCAACATGTGATTTTTAAATGTGCATTGGAAGGATCCTGACTTAGATCAGTGCTAGAAAGCAAGCAAAGACCAAAACTTTGTATTTCAACATTTCTGTATTTGCATACACCACACACCCCGAGTTTTATTCACCAAAAAGATGTGGTTGGAGATAGTCTAGAGGAAAGCAAAATGGATTGTACATTTTCATTATTGGAGGCAGAAAGCTGAATTTTAATTCTATGAGTAAATATCAATTTGTCTAAACTCCAGGAAAAAGCACTATCTCTGCTGCAATTTTTCTTCCAGAGCTGAAAGCTCATTGCACTGCTGTTATGTGATAAGCAGATCTCTCTGCTTTCAAATGCACAAGGCTTGAATTAAAGCTAAATACAAACAAGAGAAAAAGATGCCCAAGACAAGTGGGGCGAACAGTATTTGCTGGTGATAATGCCATTTCCCCTTCTTGGGTGAACAGCATATTGGGGGGGGGAGGGGGGAGGTTTAAACTCAGTGTGTTTTATCAAGAGTGCAATATAGCAATCCTATTGTCCTGTTCCCAATCACTTGTTCCCATACCTCAGTGTTGACGAACCTATGGCACGGGTGCCAAAGGTGGCACTCAGAGCCCTTTCTGTGGGCACTCGTCATAGTCCCTTCACAGCCACCTGTATTGGCACTTGTCTGTATTGGCACTTTGCAAAAAGTTAGTGGGTTCTGAATTGCAGTTTGGGCACTCGGTCTCTAAAAGGTTCACCATCACTGCCATACCTCTTCAATCTGCCATGTTTAAATGATTACTTTTCTCCTGTGTTGGTCACTTGCACTGTGTTTGTATATTTGTATTAGTTTTATATCTATTAAAATGTTTCTGTGAATGTTTCTAAAAATCCTGATTGGATAGATGAACTGGATATTACATATTCAAGCACCTAAATACACAGAATCCAATGCCATGTGCCAAGATATCTGAGAAATGTATTCCCAGACTCCCTTAAAGAATGTCTTCTTCTATGCAAACCTGTTTATGAATTAGTACTTTGCCAGAAATCTAGGGCAACCCAGGGCTTGGTTAAAGATTCAGACTATCACTTTAAACTATGTCTACTAACCAGTGGTAGCCAATGTCATTCTTTTTTTAAAAAGCACTGTGCAATACTTGTACCAATTATATTGCAATTTCTGCATAATTTTCAAAAAAGGATATTTTACTGTCACTCTAGTCTATGTGTTAGCAAGATGTTGTTAACTGTCATAAAACATTTTTAGGAATGACTACATCTGACAAATTTGACCAAAAAAAGCATAAAGAGGGAAAAGCTGTTTCAGGACCATGGACAGGGCCTCTATTTTCCCTCAGCAAGAACTCACTCTTCTCTGAGCCTGGTAATATTGACAAGCATTTCCCAGGTTTTCCCTCTTATTGAGGAATGTAGATTTTTTTGAATAGGAGGCCAAGAACCTTTACCATCTCTCTGGAACTGCAACAGTAGGAAGACTCCATGAAGTGCTAAGTCTTGGTGGACTGTGGCTGATGGACTGGGTTTCAGAGATCTCGGTTTGAGGGACAGGTTCCTGTTGTAGGACCTAGGGCTAAGTTGTGATAACAGACATTCACTTTCCATGTCTATGTCTATGTCTGGGAGTGACACCACCCTGAAATTACTCACAGTAGTAGCAGAATAGAAAAGCAATCCTGCCTACTCTTACATGCAGTTGACATGATTCCCACAGTCTACTACATAGGATATAGAGAATATTTACTGTACAGAAAAAGGACTTGGTTTACCATGAACACTCAGCAGGCAAGGGAACCACAGCATCTTTATGGGTGAGCACAAGTTTCAACTGTTGACACCAGTGTTCAGACACTTATAGCCTCTAGATTCGGAGCTAAAGCAGGGATTGTATAACAGTTTTCTTAACCATCTCCTAGCATTCTGTAAATCATGAACTATGTCCAGTAGGAATGTCATCAGTAGGACTGGGAGGCTGAAGCAAAAGTATTTAGGTTATTAGCATCCCCTTCAGTCATGCTAGGCTCTTACTCTATCGAGTGTCAGGGCATTTAAAATCTTTCTTCTTAGAGAAGCAAACAAGTTTGCAGCTGTAGCTTTCTGTTGTTTTCCTTCTCCCCCCCCTAAGCTTGTGCTCTCTCTTTTTGGTATGCATCTAAAGGACATATATGCACTAAAAAGGATACCACACTGAGGGCACTCCAATATTTCGGATACCAATGTCTTATTTGCTTAAACAATGTGGGGGATCACTGGTTTGTAGCAGAGTGATTAGAATTGTCTTCTGTCATTTATTCTGAGGAGGGTGCATTTTGCTTTAGAGACTGCATAGGACTCTAATGACATTATGGTGGGCCGGAGCATTAGCAACTGTTAGGGCAACATGATCAGAGGGTTGCTCTGTAAAATGTAAGGAGAAAAGAAGCAGCAATGATTGACATGGTAGATATGAAAAAGCAGGCAAAAGCAAATGAACATGAAAGAGCTTTAGCCTTCGCTCCAATACTGCTGTGAGGTACTGAAAGAAGCTTCAAGGAAATCAATGTAGCAGCACTTTCAACCTTTCTAATAATTAAGATGCATCCATTCCAAAATGTAATTTTCAATATGAATGCTTTTCTCTAGGATATTAGAGTAATCTATTCTTGACTTGAGAAGCTAGACAAAAATATCGAATACTTGAAACATTCCTTGCTGACTTTGATGTGTACAACTTCTGAAAAACTAGGCCATAGCGCTGGTCATCGCAATAGTGCAATTGATTCTATAACTGAAGCCCTGTTAGGAAGCTGCACCAAGGATCATGATCCACATTTAACATTATCACCAAGCAGAGCTGAAATGCATTGGGAGATTGTGCCATTCAGATTGTTGCTGTGCATTTCCTTCAAAGCAGGAGACATCAATGAAATGTGGGAGAGATGCTTTAATAAATATTAGGCATTAGTACAGCAATACCAACACTGCAACAGATATCAGTAGCACTGCAGGAAGAAAACACACAACCACAGCTGTGTTACCTATCCAAAGTAATAACATCTGTCAACTTAGTGATCTTTGGTTCAGTACTTCATCCAGAATCCTATTTGGTGCTCACAAACTGTAACATTTGTATAACTTGCTGTAGCTAATTGTTAAAGTGTGTTGTCATGTCTTCGTTAATTGAAATTGCCAATGCACCTCATCAAGTTAGCCACAATTAGCTGCATCAAGTTATACAAATCTTAATAGGATTCTGGCCTGCATTTTGTAATATAGGAAAGAAATGAAATGCTAACAACAGATAGGAATAGGAATTTGTCCTGGTTTCCACTGGAAATATCTCAAATACTTTAAAATGTAGTCAGTATGTTACAGCATGTATGCCTAGCGACCTTTACAATCCTTTCAAAAAAAGTAGCTTTGGGGAAAATATAGCAGTATGAAATCTAAAAAATGGAACAGTGATACAAAGGCACAGGTTATTCTCAAAATGGCTCAGCGTGTGGCTTTGCATGTTACAAGGAAGCACCAGGAGAGGACTCAAAAGTATTCCATCATCTCTTTTCTTCCTTCTAAAGTAATGTGTGAAGCAGTGATTTGTACATCTTTGTTGTCGTGACATATGCCATTTTACATGGCTGGAACGCTCATGCAGCTTATGACAAGGAAGATACAGAAGTCACTGTTTTGCAAAATACATCCAATTACCAAAAGAAAAGTAGTGAGTTATACAGACATACTCTGTTGAATGTCTTTAAACTTGCGAAGCTGCTTAGAATGCACACTCAGAACCTTTAATGTCACAGACCGACAGATATGCAGACAATACAGTATTATAGTTGTATATTTACATGGTCTACAAAGGTTATTATGACAACGAAATAAGTAATGAGCAAAGTCTAAAAAGGAATGTTATGAAGCACAGGTTCCAGTTAATCATTAAAAAGCTAAAGTCTAAAAACTAAAAAAACCAACAACATAAAAGTCTGTTCCTCAGATATGGACGTTCCTCCAGATGTGTTGGCATTTAATATAGGTGTATCCAGCAGGATATCTCCCAGTGCCACTGGTATATACATGTCCCACTATTAACAGTGACAACACACATAGTGAACCATACAGGAAGGAAAAAATATTCTAAAAACTCCCTGGAAGACTATGGTTTATTACTGGACTAGATGAAGCATTAGCTTGATTGACAGCTGCTCATCAGCTGGCTGAAAAGTGTTTCACAAATGTTACAAACACACTGTATTTTTACTGCTTTGTACACCTCAGTCAGCATGGTGAAAATCATCTTAGAAAACTGGAATGAACAGTATAGTATAACTTAAATAGGTAATAGATTGGTAGGATGTGAAACATATAGTTGTGTCAAGAACACTAGCACCTTTATTATAGAACCTTGCTACAATGCACAGTCACAGATTCCAACAAATTAAACTTCTGAAGCCGACAGATATTGCTGCCTAAATGTGGATTATGTATGGAAGAAATTCAGTCCAGACTTGGGTTCATGTGCACTTATGAAACCTCAGTATCCTAGAACTGACATGTGGCAGTAATGTACAATAAGATATGAGGGACCCACCCCACTCTGCAATTTATATAACTCGATCATGAAAGAATATTTTTTTTTTACTGGATGATTTCATTTCTCTCCTTCGAGTTTCTGGGCAGCTCTGGTTCACTGTCTAATTGGACATTTGTAGTAACTCCTTGAAGAAAAGTGCTTAACTGCATGCATTGAGAATTACCTTTAACGGCGCAATCATGAGATCAATTCATAACGAATAAAACCTGCTAAAAGCCCCTGGACGCTGCTGCTTCGGTTTGGTTGGAACATTGAATGCTGGACTCCCTAAAAGGCGTAGGGAGATGAAGTCCTCTTGCAATTGCACGAGGCATCCCGGCGTTAGGTGGAAAACACGTCCACGCGTAGGGAGGAGTGAGAGAGGCGGACGAGGCGGACGAGGACACCCCCGCCCCGTCTCTAACCTCAGTCAAATCCCAAAGGTGGGTGGTGAAAAGGCTGAGACAGCAATGTGACCGGTTGCAAAAGACGGTTTAATCCCTTGGAGGGGGAAGACCAGCACTTTGAATAGGGAAACATCTTTAAAAAAAACAGCATCTGGTGTGTGTGGCGGGGGCGCGATCCCCCTCCCTCCCCCTCCCCCAGCTGTTCTTGTCTTTCTGTGCCTCTCCTTCGAGGAGGGGGGAGGAGAGTGCCATACTGTAAATTGCCAGAGATAGGGGCGTATGTTCCTGCGTGGGGACTGTGTGTGTGTGTGAGAGAGAGAGAGAGAGAGAGATGGATTCCAAGAGGAGGCGGGGAGGAGGGCGACCACGGAGGAAGCACCGGGGGTGGGGGAGAGAGAGGGTCATGGAGAGAATCAGGTCACCCAGACGACTGGATTTCCATTGCAGAGCTTAGGGTGGAGAAATGGGAGGACGGCGGCGGAGGGGTGGAGGTGGATGGATGGCGGCACAGCCACTTGGTCAAATCCAGAGGATGACTTGATGTCCTTGCTTGTCATTCGTAGTGGGAACTCCCTCCCTCGGCGCTTTTCTCTCCCCCCGCCCCGCCTCGCCGGAGCAGGGGAGGCATGCCTGTGCCTGTGGACCCGGGGACACGGTGGCGCTGCCCGGGTGCGCGCGCGAGCTTCTCTGTGCGCGCTCTCTCTCTCGCGCGCGCGCCCTTGTGCGAACCACGACCAAGCCAACGTAGTGACGGGATGGGCAGGGCCGCTGCTCAAGCCAGCCCCACCTATGATTCCGGGGAGCCGGTTGGTTGCCGGGGTCCCCAATTCCCGCCTCGCGGCCAATCGGGCGGCTACGGCTGGGCGATGGAGGAGGGCTGCCTTTCCGTGGAGGGATTCCTGGAGAAGCTGCGGCGCGCGGGTGATGCTCCTGACGCCGCCCGGCCCCTCCCCGCTTCGGCCGCCCTCTCGCCCGGCGTCTCTCCTCCCCCTTCCTCCCAGCCAGGCAGCCAGCAGTGGCTGAAACTTAACCCCAACACAAAGCCAGCTCACGGCGAGCCGGGAGGGGAGGGGTGGGGAAGGGCAGGGCAAGGCAGGGGGCAGAAGCCCAGAGCCGCCGGCGCGCGCGCACGCGGGGTGGGTGCACCCTCGCATCCATGCGGTCCTCCTTTGTTGTCATCATTTGTTCTTGAAGTCGCCCATCCCGGGAGAGGCAGAGAGAGACCACCGGGCGCCGAGGCGACGCGAGCGAAGGACAGCCTCCTCTCCGTCCTGCCCGTTGCCAGGTAAGGCAGGGGAGCGGCTCCGCGTGCGGAGGTGATGGCGAGGCTCCACGGCCGTTGTCAGCGACTGTGGGTACATGCGTGTGTGTGTGTGTGTGTGTGTGTGTGTGTGTGTGTGTGTGTGTGTGTGTGTGTGTGTGTGTGTGTGACTGTAGGCAAGGCGAAGGGAGAAGCCCCCGGAGAGACCCTGGGGCTCTCTGCTGGAAAGGGCATGGAGGGGAGCACATGCAACGAGGCTGGGGTGGGGTGGGGATAGAAAGCTGGGGTTGGGTCGATGCCTGGCAATCCCCACCCACTCGTGCTCCCAAAAGCCCTCCACCCTGCTCCTGTCTTCTCTTCCGGAGGAGAAAGCAACCCGTGGGTGACATGGGGTGAAATGGATGGGGCGGTGGGAGGGGGAGAGCCAGCCAGAAGGGGCTGGCGGGAGAAGGAAAGAAAGAGTTGGGGGCGGAGGGGGGGAAGAGAGGGGATGACTCCAGACGCCTGTCCAGTGAGCGAAGGGGGCTAAAAACAGCGTCCAAAGCGAGGGAACTGATTATAAGACAGGCAGCAGCTCCTCCAGCAGCTCCTACTGACAGCTAGAATAGGCTGAAAGGATCTCTCTTCTCTCCCTCTCCCTATCCACCCATCCTCACTTGTTTTTATTCTTCTTTGCCAAGAAAAAAACCCGTTGGGGAGGTCGTTGTTTTTCAAAAAGTGAGTTTTTAATTCTCAAGCTTCCGATTTCACATTTCTTCTACGAAGAAGAAGGGGGGGGAGAGTTTCAGCATCAGCCGTTTCCAACAGCAGGTATCAGTACCCCCCCTTCCATATACACTTGCATCCTTTTGAATTCACAGTACTTCGGCTGGATGCAGATAGAGATATTATTCTCTCAAAGGTATTCCCCAAAGGATGGGCAAGGTTTTCATTGTAGTGAGGGTTGTGATGATGTTACATGACTGAACTGATGCTGTTGAGATTTTAAATATAGTGATGGACATGGAGCTGCCCTTTATTCTTTCCAGTAAGAAGAGCTAGTAGACTTGTGCTTTCCAATCTAAATATAACCATACCTTTTGCTGTCGTTTTGATAGTTCTTTTTGTACTTCTCCTGAATCCTAGGGAAATGTATAATCATTTGCTCATAATACATGCAAGCTGTATGGTGTTCCGATGCTAACAGTTAAAATTTGAAAGTATGCAGGCTTATCTTTCTTGTTAGCAAAAAGTTAAAGAAGTAGAATCTAAAAAGTTACAAAAACGGCTATCATTCCACCTTTCTGCCAGCAGTTTTCTTATAAAAAATATTGAGCCACTTACTGGAGTAATGTGCATTAAAAAGCCACATTCATCAGAATGTATCTTGATGGTGGTTCCAGCAATCTGCAATTCAATCAGCACAGATACAAGCTGTCTTTTACTATAGCTCATCAGATTTGGCCGAGTGATTTCCGTAAGAATTGAAATGGTAGAAAGAAGTCCCTAGGTCAAGAAATGTAACTGGAAAGCTGTCCTAGTCAAGTTTTAAACAAGCAGAGGAATGTGTTTGGCTACCATCTGTAAACTGATATTAACCTCAAATTGTCATGGGAGATGTCAAGTTCTGTTTTCTCAATATTCATCTGTGACTAGATTAGGAATCCTTGCGCTTATGTGGTTCAAACCTTGTGCTTTTAGCACATGTTATGTTTTAACAGTATCTTTGCTATTTTTCAAATATTCTGGTTTAGATTTGGAGGTCAGTCAGCAGAGTAATTTTAGACACTTAGCTGTTGTAACCCATAACATGACCCTTGTTTATGCAGGCATGTTTTGAGCCTACAAAGAGCTGTCCTAGTTTTGTACCCATTCTGTCTGTCTCTTTGAGTATTGTTAACGGGGAGAGTTATTCTTGATTCAAAATCCGATGTAACAAGTAGATTAATAGGTATAAGGGTGGACATTTAGTTGAGTCAACAAAATGTTTCATAGGGTTAATCTTAAAGTGCATATTTAAAACCACATTACCTGAAACTTGATAGTATAAGGAGGTATCAGGTAGTGAGTGATTTCCTCCAGTTACATGTGTGATTTACTTACATTCATTATGTAGGAATGACAGATGAGATAAGCCCATCAACAAACATTGTGTTTTAAAGAACTATTTCGGCTCTTATGAATAAGTAAGCCTGACCTGTTCCAGAGCTGATTTTGTTGCAGCAAAAAGAATGAATATTGCAGTGGCTGAAAGAATGGTATATTTATTATAAGAAGTCTCTAAAGTGCCACAAGACTTGTTATTTAATCCTGACCTAGTTTTATGTGTAAGAGAATTCCTCCCCCTCCCCTTCCCCCTGAATGTTGCTGTTATGGTGCTGTGTTATAATGCTTTCGGAAAGGTATATGGTGAAGCAGTGCATTATTATCTTCTGTTATTTGAGAACAATTGAAATGGATATATGACTCCAAAATTTAGATCTATAATGGGAGCCACTTGTGATACTCATTTGCACTGGTCTCATTCCACTGAAGTCAGGGAGTCCAAATCTGTGTATGTGGATCTGTGACAAAATTGTTTCTCATATCAGGACAACGCACAAATCTTGTAACGGGAGTAAATCTTGGGAAAAAATCCACAGGAAATAGAGAGAGAGCATTCGGTAGAAATCTGGAGCTCTTGCCGTTGCAAAAGCATGACATGATTTTCTGCAGCTGCCTCATACCAATCTATTTTTCTTGCACATTAAGATGATGCTGAAGAGTGCCTATTGAATGGCTGATACAAATGTGCTAATTGGGTTTTAAGGGATTTTAATCTTGAATTAAGAATACAAATACTTGCCTCTCCTCCCCCTTCCTGTTACATAAATGCAAATTATGTCCTGTTTAGGTCATCTGCCAGTTACACTTACAGAGTAAATAAGCAATACCAGATGTTGATAGTCTGTAAAAGTGCCCCAAATCCAAATGTATCAATGTTGCATGGAGTTAGTAAGAGAGGTTACATGAAACCTTCAGAGATAGAAAAAGAGGCTCTCTCCGAGTGATGTGAGGGAAGAATTTCCATTGGTCTAATTAACATCAGGAGACCTTAAACATGAAAACAAACCCTAATGGTAAATCTGTAGATGTACAGTATGAAAATTACAGAATACTGCAAGATGTGCTGAGCTACCTTTCTAGAAAGCTCAACTTTAATTGGTGGTAGTTCAGATGGAATTTAAAGCATGCTTTTACGCAGTTGAGGTTGCAGTTTATACAGTGAGTTTCCAATACAGCAAACTCATCTATATCCTATATTCCAAGATATAGGTATTTAAAAATTGACAAATATACAATCATTAACAGAATATTATTCCTAATAGTTGTTATAAAATTTAATTCTCAGCCGCTTTGATGTTTTGCATGTGACAGAAGAGCCTTCACAGAACAGGATATTATCTCTAGTAGTCTAATAGCAGCATTTCCCCAATGTGACACTATCCATATTTTCCTGAGTTATGAGTCCGCCAATCTTAATGTATGTATTCCTTCAACCTCCTTCCCCTTCTAGATGTTGGTTTTATAATGTTGATTTTTTTGGTTAGTATTGTTCTGTATCCACAAAAGCTTAATTAGAACTACACACACACACACACACACACACACACACACACACACACACACACACACACACACACACACACAAAGCTTTTTTTGAAAAATGCATGAACTGTTCTATACTTATGTTTATGTAAATACATGTGGGATGCAAACAAATCTGTAGAAGATCTTTTATATGTAGAAAAGTAATTTGTGCAGTGGTAGGTGGGGTCCTTTTTTATCCTACGCACTGGTAAAATAGAGATTTTTTTTCAGTGCTTCAAATATTGCATCATGTGCACAAAGAGAACGCTTGGAAAAATATGGGGTCCATATTGAATATTTTAAAAAGGACAGTGCCTATATATGACTCTTAAGAATTCACTGAACAGCTGACAGATTGAGACAGTGCTAATATGCTGACCATCTGAATGTTCCCTTTGCTTAGGATTTAGCTGGATTTGAAGAGAGGTCATTTGTATAAACAACGTGTCAAAAAAAAGTTGCCCGCTCAAACAAACTGCAGTCTGTTGCAAAGTTCACAACAGAAGCACAGCATTAACCCATAGGTCTTATAAATATGCGTTAAATTACTCATGAAAGAATGAGAATGGCATTTCTGAATCTCATACTTTGCTCCATATTCACAGATTGAGAAGGCTATGTTTGTGGCTGTTCCCTGCCACAACCTTTGCAATATACCCTGCAGTTCTAAACGTGGTTTACTTTGCTAGTCACTTGCCTTAGAATTAATTCCACTGACCTTGATTAAGATTTACTCCAGAAAATAAAATAGTTTCCACATGGGAGGCTGAACCCCTGAGACAATAACAGTTTTAAGTAGTTTATGACGGGTTTAAAATGGCTCAGCATTTCCCTATTTGTCATTTGTCTTTGTTATTGTTTCCACCATTTCTTTTGAGCTGCGTCCCCTGGGAATTTCATCTTTTCTCTTCTAGAGGGAGCTGTGCCTCTCAGTTCTTGATTTTTCAGATCTTTTCTGGAATCCTATTTCTCTTCCAGCCACAGTTACCCATTATCAACTGGGAAAGGAATATATCTAATGAGTAAAATAAAGAAAAAGATGATTTCGCTGGTTTATAACTGAGTACCTCATACCGTCTAGTGATTCTGAAGTGTGCATGCTAAGAAAATACACCATGAACTGATGTTATTTTAAGCAACATCAAATGGCGAACATATCTAACGTAGAGGGAAAATTATTATGAGGGGAATTGGGAAATATCTTTTTATTTAACAGTTTTTACTCTTGTAGCTGTTCATTCAATGTGGTTTTTTTTGCATATTTGTGATGTAAAGTAAGAAAATACAAAATGTTATTTGCAAAGCTGTCTGATCTAGACTTGCTTTAGGATGGAACACCTTAAAGTTTTTATTAATTTAATATTTTCTTATATGCAGTTTAGCCAGTTTCCTGTTTCAATTAGAATGTCAACAGTAGGCAACAAATATGTTAAGGTAATACAAATAACATTAAGCAACATATCAGTTTTTTTTTAATTTAGTAGGATTGGTAAGAAACATTGGAAATAATAGTTTGTCTTGGAAATATTACATTGTTTCTGTTATATGAGAACCTGATTCTAAAACGTTAAAAGTTTTTCCCCAACTCCATGCCAGGATGATGCCAAGAGTCCTGTGAACTGTGGAAGTAAACAAAATGTCTAATTTTCATATTTCGAATGACTCAGCACACAAAGCGTAGTGTTGAGTGTGTTTTCTCTATCAATAATAAAGAATTCAGTAGGTCATAGGGCCAAATCCATTATTTTGGGAAGGTTGAGTGATGTATAATAATAGTCTGATATTTCACTTGCCGTAAAATTCTAATTGCAATAACACTGCCAAGGCATCAAGAGGCAAAATGTTAGGATAAACAGAGGTTGTGTTTATGTAGAATGCATATAAGCTAAATGGGAATATGCCATTAACACCTGCACTAGAGTGATTTGGATGAATATGACTATATCATTACTTTGTTATAAAGAATGTACTATTAAGAAAGTAAGGGTTCCTGCATGACAGGGGGTTGGACTAGATGGCCCTTGAGGTCTCTTCCAACTCTGATTCTATGATTCTATGAACATCCATCCAACTATATTTCTTTATGCAGCACAGAAGAAAGCACAGTGAACTGTAAGCTACAAATAAAAATGTAAAGGATAAGAAGAACGTTCTTTTAGTGTGTTTATAACTTACCTTCTGTGGAATAATGTTCTTATTTTCTTTTTTATTGTGTTTGATGCATTTGTTGTATGACATTTTCTTCTGATTTATGAACAAGTTTGTTTAGATTGATCATTAAGTGGTGTGCCATTGATACTAGGCTTGTTTAAATATTTCCTTTGAGGGAGACCAAGTTTGTGTGTATGTGTAGGGTGTTTTGAAATATCCAAGTTCCCTGATCTTCTGTTGCTATTACAAAAAAATATTAAGAACAAAGCACTTTGTATTTCATGGTTTTATTCTCTCCCACCCCTTGCTTATCCTATATTTAGAAACTACATTATTCTGCTGATACTTTGAACCAGGTTCATAATCCTGTTCGTAACAGCACGGAATAGACATGCAAGTGTAGTTTCTGTAAATCTTTATCTCTGATCAGGATGGTTGTATTACGCCCACTCCAGTTGCCTTCAGAGAGACGAACTGTAAGAAGCTTTCAAATCTGACACAGATGTCACCTTTGTGACTCAGGGTCAAGAAAGATCCCGTCTGTCTGTCTCCATTGGTATTAATTCAGAGTGAAGACAGCATTCACTCTTACATCTTTACCAAGAAATTGCAAGTTTTGGATTGCATCTTTTAGATTTCAAGTGCAGAAATTAAATAGTTTATACTGTTTGAAGCCATCTGCACGTCCATAAATCTGGACACCCAGTTTCCCCTGATCTCTCAGCCCACTTAATGCACTTTTCTGCCCCATAAGCCATAACATGTAGGACCTCCAACTCTTTGGAAACAGCTTCTAAAGCAGGGCTGTGTAGTTGCAAGTGATGGAGGGAACCAGCTTTAAATGGGTTACCATACCATACTTTATATGAGCTTTCCACTAGTGCAATATCGGGTATAAACAAATATGTTTATACTTAGTGTTCATATTGAAATTTCAGAAATGATTGGCATGGGTTAATGGTTTGAGGGTCTAACTGAATGGATCATAATGATTCTGTTGACTGCTTGTAAATAATCCAGATGTATGGGCTGTATGTGGCACTGCCTTTCTGCCTGTGGAACCAGTTGAATTCTGCTCCCCCAACCATCAAAATTTCTAGAAGGGTGGGAGATTCTGTGTGACAGATTTGGAAGGGATGCACGGCAGAGTACAGGGAAACTGCATTTATTTCCATCATTGCACATGAAATGTGAAGATTAGGGGGTTGCCACATTAATTTGTGATGTGATGGCCATCACATTAATTAAACTAATGACCTACCTTAAAATTTTAGAAAATCTTTTGCTGAATATTTTAGTCTACTTTTAAATTATGCCAGTCCCAGGTCAACTTAGACCTTTCAGTATTCCTAGATGTTATTGTATGTGTTCATACCCGAAAACTGAGGCTTATGAGATAACAGCACTGGAGCTTTATTCAAGGCCTCCCTTTCCCTGGTAAGCATAGGAAAGAGATCTAGGCAGTGAGGAACGTTGGCAGACAAAAACAGAAATATTGCAGACCAGGCTATGATGCTTGTGTAACGTTCCTAGAATAGTTCTGGGAGAGGGTGATCCATGAGCCCTGGATTTGACTTGTAGCACACTTAAGTTTCAATAATTATTTTTATATAAAATTGCAGTGCCTGGATTTATGATTAGGTGAGCAGTGTCTAAGACTTTCACTGGTAAGTGCATTCTACTGTGTTTTCCCTTTCAACCTTAGGAGCAATTAGCAGTAAGGCTAAATTGAAAACATTGTTATATGTGTACCAGAGTGTGACCTGTAATAATGCTGTGGGGTGTGTGTGTGGGATCGGGGTTGTATATATAGAAAGCAGAGGCCCAGCTGCAGTGGGAATACAATGCAGCTTTTACAATTGCCCTTCCTGCCTTTTACAAGACTTCTACCCTGGCTGCAACACCGTCTACAGTAGCCATGGATTTTAAGAACATCTAAACCAGTGGTGGCCAAACTTCAGCATGCCAGATGTTTTGGACCACAACTCCCACAGTCCTTTGTCACTGGCAATACAGGCTTGGAATTCTGGGAGTTGTGGTCCAAAACATCTGAAGTGCCAAAGTTTGGCCACCACTGATCTAAACATTACATCCTAGTGAAGTACATATTTTATCATGTATGAACTTCTGGGACCTGATTTGAAGAAGAGTTACTTAAACTCAAAAGCTTTCAGTGTTCCATGTTTTTTATTTTTAATAGGAGCCTACAAAAGTATCACCTGTAACCTATTTTTGCAGTTGTGTTTTGTGATGGCCACGCGGCTCAACCCCCTTTTTTGCCATGATTCTACATGAACGTTTAAATTGTCTCTTGCAGAAAGAGTGAAGGCATGAGAAGGAAAACTGTCAAAAGCCTCAGCAGAGGTCAAATAAATCTTCAAATAAATCTCCATGGCCCTCTGTTGCTTGAAAGCCACACAGCTCTTTCAGGCTTTCAGCAATTTCAGAGTACCGTATATATTGGTTCATTTTTAAAAATAGTTTGGAAGGTAGATTTAGAATGCTGTTTTCTGTAGTAAAGAATCTGTTTCTGATTTGATTTGATTAAATGCTAAAATAAATCTCCTGCATGAAAACCATTTAAAAGAGAAAAAAATAAAGCATCTAATCTGTTAGTCTGATTACTATTTTCAAGACATTTTTAACTGAGTATAGAATTCCTTCAAAAAGTCGGTCCTGAGAGTAGCTGAAAGTAATTGTGAACCATCTACACCATATAGTAAATGCTGGTGACAAATATTGACAAATAGAAAAATTCTAATTGCTTTATAAAGTTCTGTAATAACCCTCAGAGCTAGGTGCTCCCTACCAAACTAGCAAAATGCAGGACCGCCAGTGAAGACTGGAAAGGGAAGCCAGGATCCAATCAGACTTCCACTGATAGAACTGCATCTGTGGTATTGAGAAGGGATAATCCCCCTTCTTACAGCAGCTTTTGTGGACTCCCAAAGCCTGTTTCACAGCCTAGTTAACTACAGTAAAGAAGGAAAGAGAGAAAATTCCATCATGGTACAAGTTGGACTTCCACTCACTGTTGAATGCACACAGTAGGATATTCAGTTGACAACAATGACTTGCAGGAGAATAAAGAAGCAAGTGATCAGTAAGAAGGATTCTCGATATTCTTTAAGGCATCATCAAAGCCTTCTGGAAGATTCAAATACAGTATGTGCCTAAATGTTACTGCTTTTGTGTCTTTTGAGGTGCACTTACAACTGTTTGATTTCTCAAGTGCATGTGAACAAAATAATCAAAACTGGATGATAATTTCTAGTACATTATATTGTTACTCTGTAGTCAACATGTATTTTCATTTGTACTTATAAGTATCAATCTTTGTTGAATTTGTTAGTGAATAATATAGCTGGCCTTGGTTGCTTTATATCCTGCAGACAGACATCTTTCAACAACCTTCTCTGTGAAGGCTCCCATCTTTTATGATGCTCTTTCACCTGGTATTCAGGAGGTGGAAGCTTCGTTGTGATTTTGCATGCCTGTAAAACCCCAATTTTTCTCTCAGATCTTTCCACTGGACTTGTTACGCTGCCTAGTTTTCGAGTGACTCCATTTTAAAATGTTTTAATGCCCTTTATTTTAATCTTTGCATTTGAGCATGTCTTATAAATTAATTTTAGTTACTGTACACTAGAGATGGGCACGATTTTTTTTTTCAAGTTGTCGTTAGTTGGGCCGGTTCCGTTTCGGGTCGTTTCCGTTTTTTCGCGAAAATTTGCAAAAATTAGTCGGTTCGTTTTTTTCATTTTCTCGTTTTCATTAGTACTGGTTTTGGGGGGGGTAACAGGCTCCTGGAGGCACCTCTGTGGGGTGGGTGCCTTCTCTATCCTCACCCACTAGGAAGGGGAAGCAGGCTCCAAGAGACCCCTCAACACGGGGGTCTCCCCTCCTCACCTGCTGCCGCCTGCTGCAAAATGCCATGCATAGCCATATGGATATGCATACCAGTTGCAGACAGTGAGACCAGTGAGTGAACCCAGAGCCATAGGGTGAAGTGATGCCTAAGGCTCTCGCACCGCCATGTCTCACAAAGAAGTGAATCGTACTTGCCTGTAGTGCAATGCAAGTAGATCCGGCTTAGGGTTAAGGTTGGTTAGTGCAAGGGTTAGGGTTAGGCTAGTGACGGGTAAGGTTACTGTGGGCTAGTGGGTTGCACCTCTGGGTGCCTCTCTGACCCACTAAGAAGACAGTCTGTGACGTATGGGTAAGGAGTCAAGGATTAGGGTTAGGGTTAGGGGGCTAGGGCAGGTTTTAGGGGGCTTTTTGGCACATCCCAGAAGTCTCCATGGCCAAGTGGCCATGCGATTGGTGGGATGGCTCCAAAAATTTGCATGGTCGTCCACTCCCACATGGGTGGCCACTCGGCCAGCCCATCATTGCGCAGGTGTAAATAAAATAAAATAAAATAAAATCAATGGAGGACAGAGGAGGAGAGGAGAGACATTTTGTTGCAAGAGAAAACCCACTGCTACTGTGAAAAATCTGGCAGTTTATAAATTTTCGCGTGTTTCTGTTTTTGTGTTTTTGGACCACGATTTCAAAAACAATATTGCGTTCGCCGCCCCATTTTGGATCCCCCGCCCGCACCGCATGGCATGGCGAGTCCGGCTGCCCAGGACGGGGGGGGGGGAGGCGGGACCCCCCCTCCACAAACCACCCCTCCGGTAGGTGCCCTGCGCCCTTAGTCAAGCAGGCATTTTTCCGCCTGCTTTTTTGGCCCGGGAATGGGTGGGGGGAGAGTTTAAAAGTGTTTTCCTGTGCCGTCCATGCCGCTTGCTTGCGTTTTAATTGTGGCGGCCGGCGGCGAGACTGGGCTTTTTGCTGGCTGCGAGCCTGCGGCGAGTCCCACCAGAGCAGCCCAGGACGGGGGTTGGGGGGGAGGCCGGGGACCTCCAGAAACAACCCCTCTGGTAGGTGCCCTGAGGCACGGCAGGCATTTTTCCGCTTGCTTTTTGGCCGGGAACCGGGTTTTTTTAACTTTTAAAAACTTTTTTTCTGTGCTGCGTGGCATCGCGCGATTGCGCGATGCAAGGAACGAGCACGACAAATCAGACCAAAATTGTTCGTTCGTCGGTTCGAGCTCGAAGTCTGGTGGAGTAATTCCCGTTACCGTTTCCGTAGAGTAACAGAACCGAGTAACGGAAACGGGAATACCGCTAAGTCGTGCCCATCTCTACTGTACACCTATTAACTGCGGGAAGTGGTATATCAATTCATGGAACAACAACAGCAAGAGATACAGTTTAATCTGCATCAGACTGAATTGCTGCTTCATGCAGGGTGCAGTTATTAACAAAGGAACCATTTTATTTGAGAAAGTACTAAATCTATTTTGCAGGTTTCATGGACAGATTGATAGATTTACACTGATAAATCTGTATGGCTCATCCTTTCCCTTTCTCTAGGGTACTCCTCCTCTACAACTCCTGGATTTGTTTTTATGGATGCTAAGCATGTCCTTCTCTGAACTTGAACCAAGCCTGTTAAAATGTTTCAGTGTAAATATAGGTGTGCATTGTCATTATGTGTCTGCAAGGATTAAAAGGCAAACTAAACCAGGATACTTTGTTGCACATTATTCACTGTAAAATATTTTCTTCTTTTTTGTTTCTTTTAGAACCATAGTAGACTGCTTATGGTGACACTTTAAATATTCTGCTGTAATTATCAGCTGATTTACTTGCATTTAGCAGATAGGCTGAACTGAGGACATTAACCCTGGGATTGTGCCTGAGCATTTCAGTTCTGATGAGCTATTCATATGCTTTAAAATCCATACTTCTTTAGTTTAAAAAAAGTGTGAAAACTTGCTCATTCTCACATGGCACTGACAGCCAGGCTCTTGACAGAAGGATGCTGTCACTTGAAAATTTCAGAGCCAGCAGGAGTGAACTGCCTTCAGGAGAAAAATAATTCATCTTTCTTAGTATCGAAGAAGCACAGTGATAGGACTGAGCCTACTGCCTAACGAAGTCACAGCTGGAACTCAAAGCAAACTCTATGGGCCATGGCACGTTTAAAAGAATGTACCAGTAGAGGATAAATCGGCCAAAGATGGAAGAGAGTACAATTCAGTGTCAGAAGAATATAGAAAGCTGTTTTATATTGAAGCAATCAGACCATTGTTTTTCTCAGTGTAACATTGTCTCTGATTAGCAGTGGGTCTGCAGTATTTTATGCAGGATTATCTCCCTGACTTACTTTGAGACCCTTGTATTATCATGGGTTCCCGCAGAACTGACCTGGCTTCGTTTATGAAATCAGATGAGATCTGTATATTGCAGTGATTGTTTGTTTTTGTTTATGTCTATGGTAATAAACATAAACAAACAAACCATGCATGTTTGTGGCAATAAACATAAATAAACATAACCATGCATGTATCTTGTAATCCTAGTATATTCAAGGTGGCCCAGGCAGTAACCATAGCAAATGCTTGGTATGCAGAAGGTCCCTGTCATCTGCTGAATTTGTCAAGTGGTTGTGAAAAATATCTCAGCCTGGGAATCTGTAACCTGGGAGGCACAGCTGGTGATAAATGCTTCTGGAAATTGCAATCCAAGAGCACCTGGCTTACTCAAGATTGGGAACCTCTCAACTAGATGGACAAATAGTTCTGATTCCCATATTTTTATGCTGATCCTCATGTTATCTTCACTGACTCAACTTCTTACATGAGTGAACAACTTGTATAACTTTTGGAAATATTCACGGAATATTTTGCCATCATCTTCTGTAAGAGGGCTTTTTGGTTTCTAGTGCACTCGTTCATGGAAGTAGCTTTGTTCTTTTATGGATATGCCCCTGCTCTTCATGTGAACGGATGACTCATGCAAGCAGGCACTTCTAGATAGCTGCTCACTTTGATAATGGAAAAAAAAATCTTTCTCTCTGTGTGCTGCTGCCATTGAACATGGTGTTACATACAGAAGTCCTAACATTCTCCATTTCTTTTTAAATATTCACACCTCAAATTTTAGGAGGAATGTACATGAGAATGGGTAATTCTTGGTGAGAGCAACATGAACAAATATAAACTTAGGGGTGGGTAGGTATCTTTATTGGACCAAATATATGTCACGAAAAGGCAAGTTTTCAAATTCTGCTGGACTTTTATTCCGGATGGCTATAGGAGAAACTATGATGAGGGTGGGGAATTAATAGGAAATTCCAATAATTGAGCTAGTTAGATGCTGAATCATTGGATATTATTAAACTAAAGTTCTGAAACAAAGACTGCAAACTTAGAGAACCAATTTTAAACATGTTGATGGCATGATTTTACCTCAGTGAATGGAATGTAAGTTGGTTTCCTCCATATCAAAATTTCAAGTCAAGACAGTCACTTGGTGGATCTTCCATAGTTCTATAGCAAAGCATAAGGTTCCTGTTTGGCTGGGAGTAGAAGCACCCAGAGGGGGGCGTGGTGGCTCAGTGGACTAAGGCTCCGAAAACTGTTGACTTCAAGTCAGCAGCTTGGTGATTCCATTCCCGGGTGGCACGCAGTGGAGCGAGCTCCCGCTGTTCACCCCAGCTCCTGCCAACCTAGCAGTTCGAAAGCATGTAAAATGCAAATAGATAAATAGGTACCGCCGTAAAAGGGGGGAAGGTAAAAAAAAACAACAGTGTTTCCTTGCAGCCATGCCAGCCACATGGCCATGGACTTGCACAACACTGGCTATTCCGGCTTGAATACGGAGATGAGCACCGCCCCTAGAGTTGGACACGACTAGCACACATGTGCAGGGGAAACCTTTACCTTTTTACCTTAGAAGCACCCAGAAACATAGTGGAATTCACATCAGAAAAACTGGAGATTAAATATATTCTGGAAAGCTGCTGTTTGAAGCCAGATTCAAAGTATTGATACCGTGAGAAATCAGACTCCAAAACATTTATTCTGGGTAGATAAATTATAGGAACTTGAATACATGAAGAATGTAAATTACCTAGAAGTGTACAATGGCTCCAGGTAGTGGCAGAGTACCTGGATGAGAGGTATTGCCAGGGTAAACTGTGCCTGAGGCAGGGGATTGTCCCACTGTCTGGAATTTCTCATTCCCTGTCTCTGCCAGATGGTTCCTAGTTGAACAATTGGATACAACCTATGGAACATTTACTCAAGGATTTGGACCACCAAGAGCTTAATGGCTCAATAAATTGGATCATCAGGACAATCCGAACAATCACCCACCAATGCAGATTGAAGGAAACCTTGAACTGGTTTGTATGTATAAAAACTGATGTTGAACCCATGCTCCTTGCTCACCCACACCCTCCAGGGTGAGACCACAGTTACCTATTGGCTTGGCTTCAATAAATCAGACTTAAACAGTACAGTGTTTGCACTTCCTTAGTTTGTGTCTGTGTGTGTTGTGTCGTTACAGTCGTGACCGACTCTATGTGACTCCATGTCCATGGAGTTTTCTTGGCAGGAGGACTGGAGTGGCTTGCCAGTTCCTACTCCAGGCGCCTACAGCACCTGGTATTCCTTAGTTTATTTCAGTTTAATTATTGGACACTGGTTCCAAGCCAAGCACAGACACAAAAATAATCTGTAAAAACTGGTAACAGTATTATCTAGTGGATGGAAGCATTCTGTTTTGGTAGAATAGTTGGTAATTCTCATTGCTCTGGTTTTGTCACCTGCCATTGGCTGCTATCATAATTATTAGCTTATATTTGTGATACTGTAACCCATTTTTTGGATTTCCCTCAATGATCTGTAGCATTATAAGGAATATACTACAGGATGGTCAGAACCAAAGTTTGCCTAGCTCCTTGTCCTTCTCCCTTTTCCTTCACTCAAGACATGATCCCAGTGTTCATGGTTTCAGCTGTCTGTGTTGCATTTGTGAATGTCAACATGTGACTGCAGCAGCAGTTCAAAAAGGAGAACGCAGAAGCTTAAGTGAGACACCAAAAGGAAATTGTGGGTGGGTGGGAATCTCTTCTTCTGTTGAGATTCCTAACAGAACTTGACCATAACTGGTGCTAGTTAACTAGTGCAGGATGCTTGGACAGTAGTTCTTGAACTACTGAGAGATGCCTGACTCTGTGACAGGAGTACTCAGGGGAAAGATTGAGGCAATTAAATGAGGACATATAGTTGAGAATATTGCAAGTGTTCAGACTCCTGAAAAATGTGGAAGTTGGAGGTAACTAGGAGGAGGATTACTGGGTTGCAAATTAATTTTTATCATTCATTCTAGGAAGAGTGAATTTAATTTCATCAAATTTAAATTACAGTGTAAATAAAATCAGATCTTTGGTGGTTTAATTAAAGTGATTTTTATTTAAGTCATGATTTAAATTGATTAAAAAAAACAATTGGTTTTTATCCACCCTGATTCTTGAAGCTTCCACCTTTCGTTCTCTTTAAAGACACAGGAAACTGCTATTCAGTTCACATACATTCTAAAGCTCAAACAATCTGATTTCCTATTCTAGTCAGTAACTTTTCAGTCAATGTTGCAGCTTTTGTTTCACATATAAATGTGTAAATGGGTTGTCATGTCATGTTTTCATTAGACATACTAGGTTGGATATAGTACCAGACCAATAAAGGCAAAGGCGTACTCTTCATTAACAAAATAAGGTTACTATCTTTTGAATTACCATTGCAATACAATTATAAGAAGGGCCTATTATATCTGTTCCCAGCAGAAGTACTTCCTTTATCAACTCTGCAAGCCAGAACAATTTGATGTTCATAAGCCAGTCTTCCAGTATTTTCAATTATACACACTGTATATTGTATGCCGGGACACAGGTGAAAGATAAAAATAAAAAATGTAACTCAACAGTAAGTACTTGTTCCTACAACGGTAACATTTTAAAGTTTTTAAATTTAGCACATTCTAGAAAACGTGTGTGGTCTTATTTTTAAATATTGTACAAGGCTAACTGATTGACCTAATACTATGATTCAGAGTGAATTAGTGGTACTGGGCTGGCCATGAGCTTAATGTACTTTAGAAAGGGTACAGAGGAATGTGCAGAGAATAGGTCTGTTGAGGGCTGTAAAGCTACAATAGGTAAATGAAATGTTCCTGCTGCAGGGCTGGGGATAAATGACAAGTAGGGAATGATACAGCCTTTATGCCCTGCTTGTGACCTTCTAAGGACATCTGGCTAGTCACTATTTGATACGATTACAGATTAGACACATCTTGGGCTGATTGAACCAAGTAGTCCTTGCACACACAGAGGATAAAAACCAGGGTCAGTACCTACTAAAGATGTTAGCAAACTACTGGAGACTTTTGGGTCAGATCACAACCCATTGGTCTAAGAGAAAGTGTATTTACTAACATCTTCCATTTGTTATCAAGCAACTGTGATCCTGAATTGTTTTGTCCTTCTGTAGTAAATTAGAGTATGGAAAAGTTTTTCTTCAGAATGTGAGATAGCAAGGGTTTGCTTCTGTTAGCCCTAGTTGTATTTTGTACAACTGTGAGACTGAGCTTTGTACATTTCTGAAAAATATGCATTGATGGAAAATGTAAGTTGTTCCAATCTTGCAAGAACTAGCAAATATAATAGCCTATTTGTTTCTTCTTCTTCTTCTTCTTCTTCTTCTTCTTCTTCTTCTTCTTCTTCTTCTTCTTCTTCTTCTTCTTCTTCTTCTTCTTCTTCTTCTTCTTCTTCTTCTTCTTCTTCTTCTTCTCATTTTGCATTTACTCTGTGTGTATGCACTTGGATGGGGAAAGGTAGCTTTGTGAGAACATATAGCCCTCCAGATGTTTTGGATAGGGATGGGCAAGAAAAGTAAAAAAGTGTTCCATTGTTCCCCCGTGATTCATTTTGTTTTGTTAAAAATGATTTTTTTAAAAAATGTACAAAACGAAACAGTAACAAACTGATTCGTTATTGTATAAAATGGGTCCTCTAGGTACCAGGGGAGCCATTTTATAGTGAAATGAATCTGTTTATTTTAAATAAAAAAACCCCACTGTTTCGTTACTAATGATATGCTGCTTTCCCATTTCATTTTGTTTTGTTTCATTTTGTTAGCTAACGAAATGATGGAACAGCATTTTGTTTTCCATTTGGTGCCCATCCCTAATTTTGGATTATGTTTCCCATAGTCTTTATCATTTCCTGGGTGAAAATCAAAACACATGAAGTGACTTGCTAGCAGCAACACCAGGAAATACTTTGGTTTGAAACTTCCACATGCTGTGAGCATTTAAAAACAAAATGGCAGTCTTGGCAGATTGGGCTAGGCATCTTGAAACTGAAATTTAAAACAACTGGAAAGCCAACACTTGTCCCCTGGTGCTCTCCTGAATTAGGCAGAATCAAGCACATGAAACAAAGCTGTTATCTCACACTTGCTATTGCACCTCAGCACTTATAATCTGTTCCTATGTACTTAATCTTGGCTGAGTTTAACAAGCAGACAGTTCGTTCTCTCTCCAGCAGAACATCTCAGGAAGAAAACAAAAACAGATTTACTTTGGGTTCTTAAAAAAATAACTTTCTCACAAAAGGAGTGAAATTATATGGAGTTTTATTTTCTACACTAAAATGCAGATTTAAAACAAAACTGGAAAAAAAATCAAAAAGCATTCAAACTTATGATATCAACTTATTTGCTTATGATAATAACAAATGCTATGTTACTCTATCTGTTTGCAAGTCACTTTAACTATCTAGCCCTGATTCTAAGTACCTAAACTAAGCAGCATTGCTAAAAGCAGGGTCAAGTGTATAATAATGGTGATTGTTTTTCCCTTCTTCCTCAGAAGTGTCACAGCAATGGATCACACATGATTTGGATTGTCCAATTGTAGCTCTCTTGCTTACCTCTGGAAGGATTGTCATGTCTCATTTCAGCATACCTTAGATAACATTTCTACTGCAAGGGGAAATGTGCTTTTAATATCACAGTTTGAGAAATTTTGTAATTTCTGATTTTCTAATTTTCTATTTTCTAATATCCTTACACACAGTATTTGTATCCACCATGTTCTCCAATGTAGTTCAAGGTGGTTAACTTAGAAAAGTCCAGTTTCTTTTCAGAAATGCTGTAAGGAACCACTCAAAACACATCAGGAACAATGATCTTAACCCAATCTGGTTTGATTTGCTCTGAAATCCACTTGTTCTTCTTTCTGGCAATTCAAGACACTGTATCTGTAAAACTCTCCTCCAGCACTTTTTATATACTGTATATAAAAATCATTTTCTTCCTGTCAACTTTCTTTACTGTCCAACTTTCACATGTATGCATGGTGATGCATAAATGGTCGCTAATCTTCTCCATAGAATCCATTATAATAATGCTAAGCACTTTTGCCATGTGAGATAAAAGTTGCCCACTAATATGGGGCAACCAGATAGTTGGCCTTAAGATGGTATAAACCATGAAAATAGTCACTTTCATCTGGGTCACTTATCATCAACCCGGATAAAAGTCTTACTGAGTTTAATGTTATGTTATTCCTAGGGTAACAAATATAGAAGCACAGTCTCAGTTGGATAACTGTTATTTTTGTAGGTACAATATGGTCATGAGTCATAGTCCCCAAGTTAGACACCATACACCAATTCTTTCCTCTCTGTGCTCTCAGGATTCCTGGTTTGAGGATAAATCTGCAAACATTTCAAGCCAAATAAACACACCATGCCCTTAGGGTGATTGGAGAGAGCAAATCCCTTTTACAGACAGAATTTGAACACCAGTAAACTCTGTTGATTTTCAAAACACATGACCTTATCACACTCACAACATCTCAGTTCTTTAAATGGCAACAGACTATGCTGTTAAGGCCTAGGAGTGTGAAAGTACATTTAAATGTAGGACTGGAGGTGAAATGCAAAAATAAAAGAGTGCGTAAAAACAAAGCAATGAAAAGCTGGCTGTGGAAATTATAAGGAATGAAATGTATTTGGGATGTATATTCATCTTCTTGAACACAGTATTGGTAGTTCCTTCAAATGTTTGTAACATCCTTACATTTGGCTTTAAGCAGAGTGTTAAATTGAGATGGTCTAGTAGGAACATTTCAATATAGCTTCTGAAAAAACATCACAGCAGAACTGTTGACTTTGTCGATAATATCTGCTTCCGAATTCTTTCACTCAGTTCTAGTCTCGTTCAAAGGAGTGATGTGTCTTGTTATTTACATAAATCTTTCATGAAGCAGAAAGCAGCTATACATAAATGAATATTAGGAAGTCCTAGAATGTATGAGACTGTCACAGCAATATATTATTGCTTATTATTAAATTTTGCAGTTTCAGTCCCACATGACTGCTAAGTATTTTGAGATGTGAATATTGGGCAGTGATCTGTTGAACTCACACCTGGAGACTAGAGCTCAGGGTTGAACTTCAAGCTGAGTGGATAAACTCCTTTGCCCTTCCCTCCCCCTTATTATCCATATCCAATGGCCAGTGCATATTAGATGAGGGTATACTATAATCTTCCATTACACTGCCCTGCTTGTATATATTACTTTTACCTGTTCACATTTTCTTTCAGATAATTAAAATCACCTGGTCAAATAAACAGCACTTGAAATATATCAAATTTATGGTGCAGAAATATACCAACTTTATAGTGCAGAAATCACTGATGCAGTCTAAATAGTTTTTCCTAAGATAGCAGATATGTTTTCTGAGGGACTAGAAACTAAAATATAACCTGTTTAAAGTGATCCCAGGTGAATAATACTGTGATACTCTCAGTGACCATTTTGTTGATGTTTGCAATTTTGCCCCCCCCCCAACACACACCCTTATGACCTTAAGGTGCCTAGCATATTTAAAATCCACTATTTTGCTGCAAACACCACTTATACTGTATGTAGCTTACCCTTTCTATTCCCCATGATTCATATTACATGAGTAAGAAGAATTTATAGAGTAGCTCTTGTGCTTTCAAATGTAGAAGGAACAGATGATCTTAAGATTTATTTTAGCTATAGGCTCTTCTTTCACTGCCGTTCTTTGACAATATATCAACCTTTGAAAAAAATAACTCTTTAGATCTGGATGTTGCTTGTCCTCAGACTCGGTATTGGTGTTTGGACAAATGTTTTGAAATGTGGTCTAGTTAAGGAGAGTGTGTGTATGTTCGTATGTGTTTTGGCGGTAGTGCTTTTTGAGTGTGAAGGTGAGATAAACACGGTATTCTTAGCAAAGCTTAGGACAAGAGCAATAATGAGACAAACACCTATCATTTCATATTTGATCAGGGATCCTACATTTCTGATTTTTCCTATTCATCATTTGCTTTTTCAAGAACAAGATGTTTCTTTCCAGATGGCTCCTGTGTATGCAAGAATGGGGATACACAGCTCAATCTGTTCAGCAGCAGGCTTCCTCCTGAAAGGCATTTTTAATGCATTGGCGATGCTAGCCTTTTCAGTGTGGTTCAATAGCCCATCCCTTAGCAAATCTGCTCATTATGATGCTTTCATTTCCAGCTACAAAGGCTTTGGAGTTGCTTCAGTTCAAAGATGATGATAATACTGTTCTAAGGGTCAGCCAATAAGGAGTGCACAAATTCAGAAGAGCCTGGCACATTCCCATAGAGGCGGACTTTGTTACCATTTGCGAACATGCTCTCCTTTGAAAGCATGGCCAATTTATTCTTCTTGTGTTGTGGCTGCAAATATTTTTGAATTCTGGGAAAAATAGAAATAATAATAATAATAAAAAGAATTTAAATGTCTGCAACTTTTAGTATGTGGACTAAACAATGTCTGAGGATGTGCTCTAAAAATGAAGATGTCAACACACAACATACAACATACAACATATATATGAACCTGCAGTTGTCAACATAAAATAGTAAATGTTTTTACATAGGTAAGTCTGCTCTGAAAACTGGAATCTCTAGGACTGGTCTGCTCGCTATGCTTCTTGTCTATGATTTATCTTCCCTGAAAGTTTTCTGTGGTTTTTGTTCCATTCTTGCATCAAGTATTTAGCATTCTCCCCTATATTTCAAGAATAATAAAGGTACTGTGTCAGATGGTTATCACATCAGATAACAGCAGAGGCTAAGGCTCCTGTGTGAATAGTATTGCCCTTACTCATGTAATCTTGGCACTTCAAAGAGAGATTTTGGCTGCATTGCTGTTGCTAATTATTGTCAACGGACCTAGAGGAGTCAGGATTTCACAATTTCATTGCTTGCTCTCTTTCTGGCCTGTATTTGAAAAAAAAAAAGGATTAAAGTCTTTGTAACTGGTAAAACCACTCCTTACATATTTCACTTACCTTAAAAACCCTGTTGTGTGTGTTGTGTCATTACAGTTGTGACCGATTCTTAGTGACTCCATGTCCATGGAGTTTTCTTGGCAGGAATACTGGAGTGGCTTGCCAGTTCCTACTCCAGGTGCCTACAGCACCTGGTATTCCCTGGTGGTTGCCCATCCAAGTAGTAACCAGGGCTGATCCTGCTTAGCTTCCGAAATCAGGCCAGATCGGATATGCTTAGGGTATCTAGGCAGCAAAAACCCTGTTAGGGTAATTAAAAGCTAGTTCCAACCTGACAACACATAAAAGCAATAGGAAGCTGAGAAAGCTCCAAGATTCAAGCTCTCTTTTGACTTTAGCAAACTGACATTTTAGGGATCTTGGCATCTGTGGTTCTACAACAATCCAGAAAACAGGAGTTTATTATTCTGTTCAGTTTCCATTGAGCCAAACATCATAATAATCTCTAACATGGGGTTATGCAGAAGGTTACAGGGATCCAAAGGTTATAATCCCTGTAACCTTCTGCATAAACCCCATTTCTGTTTTTCAAAGAGGAAACTAACCAATATACTGTATTTTAAAGCTCTATTGGTTTTTTTAAAAACTGTGTGGAAATATGTTCCTGCATGGCAGGGGGTTGGACTGGATGGCCCTTGAGGTCTCTTCCATGATTCTATGATTCTATGAAATGGGCATCTCACCAAATTCTCTGTGCATAACAAGAACTGAAGTTCAGTCATATTGTCATAAAATGCAGTACAAAATAGCTATTTTGTACTTGGGTAGGAAAGGCTTGCTTCTGACAAAATGGATAGAATTAGAGTTCTCTACCTACTTGGTGAGGATCCATTTGGTCTCCAGGAATGCAAGGCAATTTTAATGCCACTGCAGCTCTTTCTGAGTATTGGGATTTAGACCCATTCTGCACTGATCATCAAAATACAAGGATTTCATCTCAATGAAAACACTTGTATTTTCTAACACATTTTATCCTACGAAGTGCCCTTAGAAAATGTGTGGCTCTGCACTTAATTGTATCTGATAGGTGCTTCATTTGGTGTCCTGGGATTTAATTATTTGCTTGACCCTCATTTGTGTACATTTGCTTTGGATTGCTGGCACTCCTGAAGTAACAAATAACATCTGATCTGCACAGAACACAAAATATTTGTTAATAAGCTCTACTGAGCATCTTTTAGTACTAGTGCTTGTGGTAATACAATGGGTCAAAACAAGATAAAACTGATAATAAGGTGTTTATTTCCTCTTGCTTGTATTTATAATTTTATCAGACTTGATAAAGTCTGAAGGGGTTTACCAAAAGAATGTTTTGTTTGTTGTTCTTTTTATAGAAAAGCAGAAAATCAATCAATCAGTCAGTCACTCGATCAACCAACCAACCAACCAACCAACCAACCAACCAACCAACCAACCAACCAACCAATCAATCAATCAATCAATCAATCAATCAATCAATCAATCAATCAATCAATCAATCAATCAATCAATCAATCAATCAATCGGTTTTGGCTAAAAACTAGTAAAATGATCCTGCTGGTGCCAATTTTCAGAAATTCAAGACTTCCTTCCAACCCACAGACACCCCTAAATTCCCCACAATGAAATTCAACTCATGGAAGCCTCGGGATCTTTTCAGATGGGGTTGTATATTTCTTATTAGCTAAAATTTTAGCTAATGGCATTACACAACTTCTGACAACAGGATTTCAGCCATTTTTTTAAAAAAAGAAGAAAGGGACATGTGTTGTCTTTCTCAATATCATGATTATCCACTGTCAGGTTAATTCCGAGAGATTGCAACACTTTTCAGGTTGTTTTACGAATAGAATGTTCAGAGGTGTTTTATCATTCCCTTCTTCCCTTGGAGATGCAATGGGACCTTGCAGCTTGTTGAAGACTATCCTGGACACCTTTTCTCCTTTAAACCTCCCCACAGCCAAATTTAATGACCAGTAATGATTGGAAGCACTTCTGTTTCCCTGCTGCCCTCCCCAAAAGAAAATTAAAAGAAAGAAAAGAAAAGAGAAAGGCATTACAAAATTGTATATTGAAAATGCTAGAATGAGAAAGAGTTATGGACCCTCGTATAACAAGTAGTTTGTTTAACAGAAAATTCACTTAAAGGAAAAAAATTCCAGAGATGGGGGGGGAAATTGCTTAACAGAATCCCCTATGGGGCAAATCCATACAACAGAAAAATGGTCGCGATTAGGGATTAACCCGTTTTCAATGCATTCCTATGGGAAATTTGTACAAAGGAAAATTTACTTAACAGAATTTTATTCGGAACGAATTAATTCCTTTATACAAGGTGCCACTATATAAGGAATGTGTGACCATTCCTAGCTTTTCCAGAGGCATGGGTATGTATGCTTGGACTGGCTGATATTGCACTCCAACATCTTCCAACATCTTCTGGAGGGCCACCTGAAGGCCTGGCCGGGGGACCGAGACAGCTCTGGTCGCGCTGCAAGATGACCTAATCCGGGCGGCCGACAGGGGTTGCTCTACCCTGTTGGTTCTCCTGCATTTGTCAGCGGCCTTCGATACCGTCGACCATGGTATCCTACTGGACCGGCTCTCTGAGGTAGGTATCGGAGGCACTGTTCGCAGTTGGGTCCGGTCCTTCTTGGAGGGTGGGCACCAGTATGTGCAGCATGGTGGAGAGTTGTCGGCCCCGTGGAGACTCCCATGTGGGGTTCCACAGGGCTCATCTCTCTCCCCCATGCTGTTCAACATCTACATAAGACTGCTGGCTGGGGTTATTCGGAGATTTGGAGTCTGCTGTCATCAGTATGCTGATGACACGCAGCTCTATCTCTCCTTTTCCACCTCTGCAGTGGAAGCTGTCCGGACTCTCGACCAGTGCCTGGAGGCGGTCATGGCTTGGACCAGGGCCAACAGGCTCAAACTCAATCCCGAGAAGACTGAGGTCATGTTCTTCGGGAGTTCCCCGTCTGGATACGGAGGCCCTCTCCCCAGTTTGGAGGGTGTTTCCCTCCAGATGGTGGACAGGGTTCGGAATCTGGGCGTGATTCTGGATCTGGTGCTATCCTTGGATGCCCAGGTGGCTTCCGTGACCCAAACCACCTTTTACCACCTACGCCAAATAGCCCAGATCCGCCCGTACCTAGACGGTGACTCACTGAGAACAGTAGTGCAAGCGCTGGTGATCTCGAGGTTGGACTACTGCAACGCCCTCTACATGGGGTTGCCCTTGACTCTCCTCCAGCGTCTGCAGTGGGTACAAAATGCGGAAGCCAGACTGGTGGTGGGTGCACGTCGTTATGACCACATCACCCCAGTCTTGGCCCGCCTGCATTGGTTGCCCATTGCATCCCGGATCAGATTCAAGGTCTTGGTTTTAGTTTATAAAACCCTCCATGGCTTGGGCCCGGACTACCTGGCAGAGCGGATCACCCAGCGATCAACTTCAGCCTGACCAGTTTGGCAGTCGCAAGCGCACTCGCTTTGGGTTGTCACCCCCTGAGAGGCCCAAAGAACTTCTACCCACAACCGGGCCTTCTCGGTGGCTGCCCCTTCATTGTGGAACAGCCTCCCCAGTGATGTGCACTCTGCAGAGTCCCTGCTGGCCTTCAGCAGAGCGCTGAAAACCATCTTGTTCTGCGAGGCATTTGGTGACCAAGTTTAGTTCAGTTTTTTCCCCCCGCAATCTGTTAGCTAGCTTAATTATGATGCTCTCTTATTTGAGCAACAAATGCTTTCTGTCAAGGGTGCTATTGTATTGCTTTTTAATTGTTTTAGCTATTGTCGGTTTGTTTTGTTGCCTGTTGTTTGTAATTTTGCTGATTAGTTCAGCCTACTGTAAGCCACCCAGAGTTCCCTTGGGAAGATGGGTAGGGTATAAATTCAATAATAAATAAATAAATAAATAAATAAATAAATAAATAAATAAATAAATATGTTATCCATATAAATGTTCAACAATTTCAGTATTATCCAGTTCAGATTCTCCAAATACTGCCCTATCACTGACTGCTGCACAGTTCCCCCTTACCCACGCAGGGAGTGTCCCTGCACACCTTTTTGTATGGAATATTCTGCAAACATGAGAGTTCTCTTCCCAGTCCATCACCAGCTTTTGAAATTATTTTTCTGTGCTTGCATGGAAGTTGTTTGGATGTAAATCTGCTCAAATGGGAAAATTCAAGACTGTTTCAGGAGCTTGGCCAAAACGGGTGAGAATTTATGTCTCAGTTCAACTTATACCCTCACATTTTTATTGATGGCTGGCGGGTTACTTTTGAACCCTTCATGGGATACTGGTAGCCCCTGGTCTACCTGTTGGGCAGGCCTGTTTTAATTTATCTGAGTTTGTAATAGGGCAGCAATGGGTGCAAAGTGTCCATCTATTTGCTCAAGAAAATTCCATGTGTTGTATCTGTGCAATATAAGAATCTGGAATAACAGCATGTAAGTAATGTTTTCTTTAAAGAAAACTCACTTGATTAGTAATAGCAATTATTCCTGAAGATGAACATTGCATGATAATTTCAAGAATCATAAATACCTACCCATGGCATGACTGAAATGAGAACAAAATTTACGCATAAATATATATTTAGCAATTATTTTATTAATGAGTATTAAATAATCTAGCTACACTTTGATAAATGCCAGTTCGTCTTTATTGAATGATTTGTTGGTATGGTTTAATTGAAAATTTCAGATTAATCTATTTTTAATAAATATGTAAATTAAGACCACACCAAGGCATTGGTTTTTGCTGAAACCAATTGCAGAACATTTTTAATAGTATAATCCTTTTAAAAATTGCTTTAAGTGGGACTAGTTTCAAGTAAGTGTGTGTAGGACTGTAGTGTATGTAAGTTGTAAAGTACATATAAGGTACAAAGCTATGTGGCTTTAATTCTCCAAAAGGTGTTTCTCATTGTTGCTAGTTTTTGTTTTTGTTGTTGTTTGGTTGGTTGGTTCAAGGACAGGAAATCACAGTACGTTTCTCCCTGCAAAGAGAAGGTGAAATATTTTTTCTAGCATTTTTGACAAAAGTTCTCACTCTTATAAAAACTTGTTTTTCCATAAGTTGCATAACTTTGTGCAATTTTTGCAAAATTGTTTTTCTTTGCTGCTTTTTCCCTTCAGAAATTACAATTGTTACTTCAGCATCATTCAACTGTCCCCAGGGGTGAATACATTGTTGGGACCTTCCATGCTGTTCTTAGGTAGTTTGTGGCTAGGGCAGGTGAAGTCCCTCCTTGAAATTTTGTGAGGGTCCACATTTGGTCTACAATCCACACTTGTTGCAGATCATTCTTTGTTTTCTATATGCCTGCTTTGAATGCAGGTTGTGTTTAGCTTTATAATAGCTAAATATAGGGAATATATAGTTCCTGTTAAAGAAATTTATGATTCCCCAAATTACTATCAGAAATAAAAGTGTTTATGCTTTGTTTTGCTCTCACAAAAACAAAGGTTGTTAGGAGAGAGTGTGGTTTTTTAAGTTTTTTTTTGCTTGTTTGAATTTAAAAGCCAGTTAATGTAAAACCAATCATAACACCCATCATTGGCGTTTTACTGGTAGCACTCCAAACACACTGTTCCTTATGTCTTCTGCAAGTACAAATCCAGCTTCAGGAGTGAGATGCTGAAGTTTTCAGGGTGATACTGGATATCCTTTCATGCTTCTTAGTTGTTATTTGAGTACTAAAATA
The DNA here is from genome assembly GCA_037367245.1 of Phrynocephalus guinanensis. Classification (NCBI taxonomy): domain Eukaryota; kingdom Metazoa; phylum Chordata; class Lepidosauria; order Squamata; family Agamidae; genus Phrynocephalus; species Phrynocephalus guinanensis. The sequence goes on from CM074740.1 coordinate 56,924,484, forward strand.
AAATTGTTTCAAACAAAACATTAAGATTAGCATCTGATCTGTGCTTTTTGGTCCAATGTTGAATATGGCTAACAAATATCTGAATTAGGTTATTCTGTGTACTGGATCTGTTTTTCTAGGATGTCATCCCTGGACAAATTAATATTGAGAAGCCTTGTGGTGCAATGGTTACACTGCTGTATTGCAGTTGCAGCTGTGCTCAAGACCTGGGGTTCAGTTCCAGGTAACAGGATCCAGGTTCACTCAGCCTTCCATCCTTCTGAGGTTGGTTAAATGAGTACCCAGCTTGGTAGGGGGAGGGAGATAATGTGTGGTCTGCAATGCATCATTACTTGTAAACCACTCAGAGAATGCTTTAACTGCTATGGGGTGGTAGATAAGCAGCACACTTTATTGTGGATGTGTAAGGTAAAGTTTTTGATATCTGAAACCATATTTCACAAAGACAAAAATTGCAATGGGCCTCCATATCTAGATGATTGCTGGTTTTTTTACTTGCTGGTGTGACATAGTTGGCAAACTGCTACATGTTATATTAACATAGGCATTTGCTTGTTTGGAAAAGCAAATAGCTACATTAGTTTTTTAACTTCCAACAGCTTGCCAATATGATTTGTATGGATTAGATTATGAGTGTGGAAAAAACAGGATTTTGCCCTTTTTATTACCCTTAATGTAAGAAATGTACTTACATTTTCTTATCTTTTTTTAATGAAAATGAACTGAGGAACAGCCTTTTACTCCCTTTTTTATGTCTATGGCTGACTTTGTGTGCATGCTTATTTAACAGGAAATTGAATTCAGTCAGACCTACATCTGAGTAAACATGTAGGATCTTACTGTCAACAACAGAGCTTAAAAGACTTCTATGCAATATGGGGCTTGAAAGGTAAATCATTGGCAAATGGCCAGCCTTGCTGAGTTGTATAGTGGTTTGAAAAGAGCAGCTTGCTAAACAGAAAAGTTGTGAACCTCTGGTTTATTATACAAGAAAGAACACATCCTCAATGGTCATGGAACAACTGTCATAGTACAATCACCATTGCAATAGAAGAACTCACTTGGCACACATTTTCAACACAATTATTTATTCTCACGAAACAGCTGTTGCCTCCAGTTATGTTGACCTATTTGAAAAGCTTTACAGGAAGCTTTGCTTTATGCACTATTTAATAGGTAGATTGGAAATATTAATGATAAAGAAGAGCTCAAGCGTTGCTTCCAGAAAATATTTGACATTCTGTGGTTCATTTGCAAGTCTTTTTACAGTAACCTCACACTATAACTAATAGGCATGTGAGGAGAAAAACATTTCTTTCCCACATTTTCAGCATTGCCAGTTCCAAGTATCTGTGACTGAAAATGATGCAAGTGGACTATCTGTGTCCTTACTTATTTAGTTTTAGACAGGCCACAATGGCTGAGGAAAGCCTGGCATTTCCCTATCATTTACAGCAGGGCTGTTCAACTTTGAACAGGCCAAGGTCTACTTTTTCCGGCCCAAAGTGCCTGAGGGCTACTAGACTAAAACCTCTACTTACGAATTTTATCTGTTCCGAGCACATGCTCATAAGTAAAAACTTTTGTAAGTAGAGCAGCAGTTTCCCATAGGAATGCATTAACAACCAATTAATCTGTTCTGGAGGGAACATATTTCAATGTGCCATGGCCCTTGAACTGCCCCGCTCGGCTGAGACAGTGGGCTGGCAGACCCAGAACTTTGCTGGGGCAGTGGTGATCCTTGGAATGGGGGAGGGAGGGTGGAGAACTTATCCCTTCACTTCCTTTATTGATGGACAGTGGGCTACTTTTGAACCCTTCATGGGCTACCAGTAGCCCGTGGTCTTCCTATTGGGCAGGCCTGATTTACAGCAATGATTTACATGGTAATGTAGAATGTGAAGAAAATCTGCCAGCTGTTGTGGTCTGCTTAGAATTTATAAAAGCAAATACAAATAACAAGGGTCAGCCCAAAATGTTCTGAAGAAGAAATACCTCTCTGGTCATATTACCAATGGCAAGACATGTTGTTGTGGCTCCTGAGCAGGCCTCAGAAAGTGGACATGTCCATGAAATCTCACATTAAAATATAACAGTCTTTAAAATGCCAAAAAAATTTCATATACTTATTATTTATTTTTCTTTTGTTTTGGCCCGACACAGGTAGTCTCGCATCCTCTTTTCATCTAGGAAAAAATTTCTTGAGTAATTTAGCAGTTACAATTCTTCTCCTCGTTCAGGACATCCACCTCAAAACTTGCTATGGTCTACCGCATGGCAATCTCAGTAAAAATATGTTGGCACTTAAATTTGTCACCGTACCCTGAAGCCCATGCTCACAGGTTGGAATTGTTTTAAAAATGAGATTAGCATGAGGCAAAAACATTAAATTCATTTTCATTTTGTTTTCATTTTCTTTCGTTAGACCTGAATAACCACATTGCAGTTCAAAGTGGATGAATATATGGCCTCTGGACAATACTGAGGAACAAGCCACAATGAACATACTGTTCATATTAAATACATGGATGTTGGCAGTGTGCCAAAATTTCTATTAAAAGCCCCCAAATCCATTGTTTATTTTTTTTTAATTCCAAGGGGCTACCTAGAGGCATGTTTCTGCTGCTGATGCCTGACATTCCAGATAGGATGCAGAAGCCTCAAGACCCTAAATCTGTTGACTAGAAAAGCAGCATCTTGTTTCATGACCAGTGGCTTATTCTGCATATTTGCATTTTATTTATTTGTCACATTTCTGTATTCATCTATAGCCATGCCCTGCTTTTCTGATTTCTCTGTATATCATTCAATCTACATTTTCCTCTGAAGAACCACATTTATTATTTTAGATTTATTAAAGTATCATTTGGGTTTTATGCATGACCTGATACAAATATATATATCTTTTAGCTAAATATTCCATTTAATAATTGACAACAGTTAATAAAAGCCCTTCCTTTAATTGCACCAGGTGAAAGGCAATGGGATTGAAATTAATTAATGGACATTTTGCTCAGCCATTAGGGAAATTTCCACAGCGGCTGCAATTTATATGAGTTTATATATGTAGATAACTATTTTCTACAATAACAGCAATTTCGAACGAAAATGAATATGAAAATACTGTTTTTGAAACACAGTGTGTCAGTCCTTTTGATGTAAAAATAATGGCTGTAATTTTTACAAATAACTCAGAAAAATAGAAATCTAAGCAGAATAACTGAGCCCAATCAAGAGTTAACTGTATATGAAAAAGTACATAACTAGCATCATGTGTAGCAATTTGCATTAAATTAAGGACTGAATTGTCATTTGCATTTGGCAGTAGAAGAGTTGAGGGAACCAAGCTCCTGACTGATACTAATTTACATGTGTGGTGGCATGGTGAATTGATGCACATGCTTTTGGGTCTGTTCTGTATGTAGAGCAGCTGTCTTCTATTTCTGTTGTGCCTAGCATCTCATACATAGCCTGACAGATGAGTTAGATCTGGTTGATGTCACATGTTCGCCAGTTGCCAAAGAGCTTGCTGTGGTAGGATGTTTTGGTTACTAGTCTATCCATGATAAGGTGGGCCTTTCATTCGAGAAGACTGCTCCTGGCTGAAGGCAGTGAGGGGAGTTTTGCCTGCCCTCCTATAGCCAGGAATAAAGTTCTTTATTTGTGTATGGATTAGGACCTTAACATTTTTCTTCATGTGCAAGATTACAGAATATATTCTGATAGTATTGATGAGAATTTTTGCATTGATGAAAATGCTTTTAAAAATAATTGCATGAATCATGCAAAATTACAGTAACGGCTTATTCATTTCAGGATTTAAAAGCATCAGATAGGTTGCTTACATCTTTTTAAATATTCTTCCAGTTATTTTTTTACTTGCTGAATATGCATGACTTGCTTTTCAAAGGTGCTAATACTAATTTTTCCTGGAGACATTCTGCACTAATTGCAGAAAAAATGATGGATATATATACCAAAAGTTGCCTTTGCTTCTTCTGCCTGCAGACATGCCTGGTACTCAGAGAAACTCAGTTATACACAAGTAGTATAATTATACAAGTGCACTGCTGGTAAATTGAAAAAGTACAGGCCCTTTCTTGGGATTTATTACAGAATCTCAGTTTAGGTCTTTGTTCTTCAAAATAATTCAGATTGAAGACTAGAGCCTTTAAAATAAGCCAATCACTCTAAAGTTAGAATTAGTGTAACAAGCAAATGACCTTTTGAAGTATTAGAAGGTTAGTTGAATATGGTCTTTAAATCCTGCTTTATCTTTCCAAAGCTAACAGAAGAGCATACAATTACAGCTTGTGGGGTTAGCATTTTCATCAAGGAATATCACACATATATATCTGAGCAATGCAAAGGACAGTGTAGAGAGATGAACTTGGCATGCCAATCTTGTAAAAGTAGTTCAGCATGGAATGTAAATTACTTAGATGACTGAAGTGACCATATATGGTAACAACAGTTTTTGTAATAATATATTGTAATAATAATATATATACAAGCTGTCTGTAAGACTTTCACTGTTATTTCTGCTTAAAAGTCCCTAATATGGTCTGTAATCCTTACTTTACTGAAACCAACAAGTTGTTTTTGAGCAACAAAGAACATTACTCATTAGTAATTTGTTACTAATATTTTGCCCTGATTCTTATTTAAAAATTGCTTAAATAACAAACAGTGGCTCAAAATTCCCACAGATGACTCCTACATAACATTTTGTGGTAACCAGAAAAATAGCATTTCAAAATGAGTAAACATTACTCAAAATTAAAAATGTGTACAGCCATTGGTCAAAATCCATAGCAAATTGCATTAGAGTAGGCCAATTGAATCAATGGGAATTTAATGAATCAATTCCTGTGTAAGTTCCAGTGATTCAAACTGACCATCTCTACATGTGACTTATTTTAATATAGTAAGTAGAGATGGGGATGAAACATTTTTCATTCCTTTTGTTATTCATTATTCATTTTGTTACGGAATGAAACAAATAATGAACGGACCCATCAAAGAAAAACAAAATGAAATGAAATGGAAATTTCCATTTGAAGCAATGCATTCCTATGGGGAAAAAGTGGTGGTTCCCCCCAACGCACCTGATCGACGTGGGGTCACTGCGGGCTCCCGCCGCCGAAGCCACCACTGATAAGCTGGAGTGCGGGGCTTTGGCAGGAAGAAAATGTTTAAAAAGTCCACGCTTTTCCTCACCTGATTGGATGTGGGGAAAGGGTGGGCTTTTAAAACTTTTTTCCCGCTGAAACCCTGCACTCCAGCTGATTGCTGGTGGCTTCACCTGGGGGAAAACAGCTTTAAAAGCCCCCTTCTCCCCCACCCAATCTGGCGCAGGGAAAGGTCAGGCTTTTAAAACCTTTTTTCCCTCTCCCACACCTGGTGCTCCAGATAATCAGTGCTGGGGTGTGGGGGGGAAAAAGTTTTTTCTCCCCCACCCCAGCGCCAGTCAGCAGGAGCCCAGGGCTTGGGGGAGGGAAAAAAGGTTTAAAAAGCTCACCCTTTCCCTGTGCCCAATTGGGTGGGGAAAGGAGGGCTTTTAAAACTGTTTTTCCCTACCAAACAGAAGTCAAATGGAACAAATTTAAGACAGAAAAAGAAGAAATACAGCAGTGCCTTGGTTTATGAGTATAATCCATTCTGCAGACGTACTCGTAAACCAAAGTACTTGTATATCAAAGCAAATTTCCAAGTCCCAATTTCCAAGACCCAACTCCGAGTCTCTATTAAAAGCAAGCTCTTTTGCCCGGAAAAAAAAAAGAGAAGGGGTAGGTGGATTCCAAGTTACAAGTTTAGTGTAAATTATTGGTGGTGGCGGGGAATGAGTTGAGTCTGAGTTCAGTCACTGGTGCAGCTTAAGTCTGACTTGATAGCAAGTCCTATGACTCGAGTCCCCAACCTTGCTTTAGAAGTAACCAAAGAATGTTTGTACACATCACATCTTTCATTGTATAATCATCTCTGTGTAAGAAAGCAAGTTCCAGTTTTGGGAAACTGGGAAACATGTGACACAACACTTTCTTCATTTTTTAACTGGAGCTGGTCACAGCCTTGTGTTTCTCTCTGTTTGCAACAGTGCTTACAGGAAAGGAACTTTATTGCAGTATATGCATCTACCATGATTTGATATGCCCTGAGGATGGCACTGAATCCAAAGAATGAGAATGAAAATGAGAACAATGTTACTTAGTATATATATTTGCTTGAGAAATTTCTTGAGTTATTTTTCTTAGAAACAGAAAACTATTCTTGCCTAATTTTTTCCAGCACAAGACCATTACTTTTTGGGTGGCTGCACCCCGGCTTGACAAGAGGTAGGAGGCAATGTGAAGGAAGGTTTACAACAGACTGCCTTAAAATGTGATTTTACCAGTGGAGAAAACTCTTTGGCATGGATATAGTATGCATGTTCCCCGGTGTTTACCAATCTCCTTGACCACAACAGCCCTACCCCTTTATGATACTCTATTTGTGGAGGGCTTCCCAACACACTCAGGACAAATTTTCCTAATGGTGGATAACTACAGAAGGATCAGCAGATATGGGGGAGGACATCTTATGAAATCAGATATTATTACTGCAGTTAGGTATAGATTAATATTTCAGGCACCTCAGAACAGTGACTTCATTAACGTTAAGATGAGAACCTGATGCTGAAAAGCAAAACCAGGCCATTTACAGTTTACTTACTAAGGCCTCCTAACTGGCATGTAGATAGAGTAATACTAACCATTTAAAAATGACCCATTAGGAATGCAGGAGATTTCAGACTTGCTTCTTCACATAAATCAAATGTGTCGTGACTTCACTGTGAGGTTCATCTGCAGTGGTATGACCATACCACGTTAAAACATAATTTCATAGATTCAGCTAAACAGTTGGTATTTCTAAGCATATATTTATCATTTTGGTTTTGGAGCTACTTGAAAACAGTGAGAGATAGACATGATCAGATTATCTTCTAAACCTGGGGAAAGTAGAGCTAAACTGGAAGCTACACAAACTGGCTATCTGGCTCTTCCTTTTACAAGGTGAAACTTAGGGTTAAGAAGGCTTTTTCAGTGGATGTGGGCAGCTAAGCCATAATGGAGGATTAGGAGGTATCGCTTGACTATGTATGTTTAACAGATGGCATATGTGTTCACACACACCAATTTCCAGGATTGAAAAGGAGGAGCAATTTATGACTGACTACCTGAGTACATGAGAAATAATTATCAGAGTTTGCTTGAGAAATGTAGTGAACAAGATCAAAAGAGCCTTTACGGTCTTGCAATATTCAGTCATCATCAAGCATCAAGAAAGCATGCTAGTTCTTAATTGTGGGAAAAGATTAGTTAATTAGGGACCAATCAATGGATACTTTTCAGTTCCATCATATATAATGGCTTTAAAATTTAGAAATAGTGTTGGGTGCAAAAGAAACATTTTTCATTTCATATGTTAATTGACTTTTAAGGGGTGTCTTAGGGCATATGAGCATGAGGCTGTATTGTCAACATATCAAAAGCAGTTAACATGTGTTTTATCTTAAGTAAAAAAAGAAGCATGACTGTCCTTAATAGTAGGCAGAGTGAAGCAGCTTATTTAAATGTCATAAAAAAGGAGAAATTGTTATTTTATTATTGCTTTACTTTTATTCCCATGTGTAAAGTTGCTCTTGGGAAAGAAAATCCAGTGTACCAAAATTACTTGGCCAGCCTTGGCTCATATGTGATTTGGTGTGTGTGTGTATGTGTGTGTGTGGGGGGGGGGAGAGCTGTTTCCTCTTACAGATCATGTTGCAGTCTTGGTCTACCCCTGAAAATCAGGCAACAAGGTAGTTTAAAACGAGCCTGCTTGGTTGCCATATTAGCTTCTAAGTAAAGCATAAAAAGTGCTGCCTAAACCAAAATGCAAAAGGCAGAGAGAATAAAATTAAGTTTCCAATGAGTTTGGTAAGAGGTTTTACTTTGGGCATTAACATCCATTGCAAAAGAAAAGAAGATCGTTCAAAAGAAGAGCTTTTGGTTCCTGAAACAGACTGTTCTCTTCTGGAAACTTGTTTATTAACAGATGCTTCAATCAATGAAATAAACAATGTAAACCTCACATTTGCAAAAGCCAGCATGACATTAATATTTTTGGATTATTATCCATCGACTTGGAGAAGTAATGAAGGCGCCACAAAGCTAATTCAGAAGAAATAACAGTTTTGACACACACTCCCTGCTGTGTAACCCAAAATGTATTATGTGATATAAGCATCTTTTCTAATCTTCTTGCCAAAGGCTGATTTCTCTCTGAAAGCATAATAAAATACCAGAATAATTAAAACCTACAGCACAAAAGATTAAGCAACATAGGATTCTAGATTAGTTCCACTTGTTCCAATTTCAACATCAATAACTCAAAGTAATATCTAACTGTTATAAAGATGAAATATATCCTCTGAAAATCATAACAGAATTATCTAACCAGAGAAAACATTAAACCAGAGATAATTCTGGTTACCCTTCTTTTGCTCTGTGGACCAGAATGCTAATGATTATAGTATGAGGAGAAAGGACAACATACACTGCAGAAGGTGGAAAGGAGAGGTACAGTTGCATGTCATCAGTGTCCTGGTTACACAAAGCTCCAAAATGCCTGATGACACTCCCCCTCCCAGCGGCCTCATAGAAATGGTAAATAACCTTGGCAGGATGATCGACCCTTGTGGAACCTCACAGATGAAGGTCGAAGGGTGGAGCTCAACTCACCAATTTCTACTTCTGAGGATGGCCCTTCAAGAAAGATTGGATCCTCATCAATGTAAATGAATTAGTCCCCAACTTGGAGAGTGTCCCAGGAGGATACTGTGGTCAGTGGTGTCAAAGACAGCTGAGAGATCTAGGAAGACCAACAAGGACATCTTGCCCCCATCAACCTTCCTCAGGAGGTCAACTTGAAGGTGGATTGGAATGAATCAAGGGAGTCCCAGTGCATGGGACATCTCTGTATGATTTCCTGTTGAACAATGGTGGGATTTTCTATATATACATGTGTGGCCTGCCTGAGAGAGAAGATAGGCGGTTTGAGAGAGGAGTCAGTGAGGCTATATATGTGTGTAGAAAATCCATTTCTCAACAGAAGTGGAGGATTTAGTCACATTCTGTCCTCTATTTCTCATGCTGCCCTTTCATTTATCCCCAGAAAAATCAGGACCACTTTACATATCCACCAGGGAGGCTATTTCTAAGAACCCATGCTTAATGGGTGTTGGGAGGGGCTAATAAGGTGTGACTTTCACACACACATGACCATTGTCCATCTAACAAGCCTATTTAGACAGGAGCAGTGGAAGCCTCCCATCAACCTTCCTCAGACTGAAGAAGCTACTTGGGTAATGAAACATTTTAACCTAACAATAAAATAAGTCCTGTTGCCATGACTTATCTTATGGATAACCTCACCTGGATGACTGAGAATCTGGATAATCTCACCTGGGTGAGAGAATATTCACAGACATTCCAAGAATACCTTGGATTTTAGAAACATCACTTTAACAGTTTTAAAACCAATATGAAGCATATATAAACATCCATACAGTGGTTCTGAACACATAAGTATAAATGGTTATTTGGAAATACCAATTGTTCCTTTACCTCAGTAGGGTAGGAAACCTAAATGGTACCAGTGCTTTATGCTACAGCTCCCACTGTCTCTTACCAATAACCATATTGGGTGGAGGTGTTGGTTGTTGTAGGCCAAAACATCTGTAGATTGAAATATTCTGTAGCTATGGTCTAGGCAGATTCTGTGTGTCAGAGTGGTTCCAGCCCTATATAAAGCTCTTAGTGAACGAACTGGGACATTCTGCATGAAAACCAAATGTTCTGCCACTGAGCTACATCTCTTCCCTTCCTCTTTCTACAACTGCAGCTATATCCTGCACTGAACAAAGGTAGCAAATCCCGAGTACTTGAAAGAACCCTTTACTGTTATGTCAAGCATCATTGCATGTCAAATGGGGAAGCATTACTTAGATCTTAACTTACTAGGTTTATACATCACAATTGCCGGAAACATTCCAAAATAGCAGCAGAAGTAATTTTCAACTTCAGATGAAAACAGCAAAACTTTAGAATCCTTGCATCAGTGTAGTACAAAACAGTTGACTTTTTTTCTTGTGCATAGCTGGGAACCTGCCAACATTGATGGTAGGTAGAAAGCAAGTTAGGGATGAGGCTTGAAAGGAAGGATGCTCTTATCAGTGTCCTTTATCTATCTGTCTCCTGTGTATATGTGTCCTTCTGCTGTTCTTAACCTTTTTTTTTCATTACTCTGCTTCATCAACTGATGTAGCCTCTGGGAACTGGGAAAAGCTATCTTGCAGATGCCTTCTTCTTTGCTTCCAAAGTCACAACAAATTGTGGCCTGCCCAAGCATACCCTGGAGTGCATTTGTTGAGTTGGACTCAGTGGATGTGTTGGAAACAACAGTTGCTCCACTGTTGCTGTCATTACCCAAGTGCCAACTAATCAGTAGTTGGGACGGAAGGCTATAAAGCCCTATGTAAGAAAATGACTGTACACACAGTGAATATATCATACGGAGTATACCTATACCAATAAAAAGAAAAAGGACAAAGCAAACAGCCTTGCCAATATGCCATTAGCCTTTTCTTTTTCTTTTCTTTTTCATATAAAACTTGTTTCTGATTGATGAGACTACACATATGAATGCTGGTTTCTGATGAATCACTGTTAAAAGTGCTTGATTGCTTCAACATCTCATAATGGGGATGGAGCTGAAAGACTGGATTCCATACCACACATATAGTCTCATTATATGTGTTTTTATCCAAACATGAAACACATTAGCTCTCCTCAGTTATTTTATCTAGCCTCATTAGACTGGCTAGAGAATGACAACTTGGACTGTTCTTTCCACTCATTCCTTCCTTCATACAATAAGGGATGAATCTGGAGAGAGGTTGCTGCTCACAGGTAAAATATACCTATAAACAGGTACCATTCTCCTTCAGGCTTGCCCCTACTTGCTTAGATAATTTTTCTAGGGAAGGGGCATTACTAGTTTCTTCTCTTGATCTGTGTTCACAGTGAAAAATAGGGTAAAGAACGAAAAGGGATAAAGTGCCTCCCTCTTTCCCTTTTTCTTTTTCTTTTAAAGAGACATATTTTAAAGATATATATTTATTCATATATATTTTGGCACTATAAATCCTTCCAGCACTATTGGCTTCCAACTGTCCCTGAGTTCAACATCTCCTTTGTAAGCTGTCGCACTGTTCTGCTTGTCTCCAAGGAATTCTGGCCAAGTCACAAAGAAACATAAAACTCTCTCAATTTTCACAGGGACTATGTTTAACATTGGGTTCAGAATATTGCATGATCTCTTACACTTCCTTTCATAACTGGATCTGCAAGTTTCATGAGATCAAAAAATGGGTGCAGAGATGTAAGAAATATACAGTCACCCCCCCTGCCTATTGCGGGGGTTAGGTACCCACCCGAACCGCAATGCCTGAAAATCCGCGATATGCAGAAGTGGGTCAGGTGGGGCCTGGGGGGCGGGGGGCGATCAGATCCCCCTGCTGCCGCCAGTGCACGCCAGTCTGAGAAGTCTTGGGGCAGCATGTGCCAGTGGCGGCAGGGGAATCTGACCTCCCGCTGTCCGGGGTGTCTCCATTGAAATGCATTGGCTCAATGCATTTCAATGGAGATAATTTTCCCCATTGGAATACATTGGCTCAATGCATTCCAATGGGGAAGATTGCATTGCCCCCGTCACCCCCCCCCCCGTGCGGCCCCAAGGCTTCTCAGAGGAGCACGGGGTGGCAGCGCGGGGTGATGTGATCTCTCCTTGCCGCCTCCAGCGGGGCTCCGAGGATTCTCGGAGGGGCCTGGGGGCGGCACAGGACAATGCGATCGCCGCCCCCCTGCGTGGCTCCAAGGCTTCTCAGAGAGGCCCGGGGCGGAGCGGGGTGATGCGATCACTCCCTGCCCCCCCTGCGTGGCTCTGAGGCTTCTCGGCGGGGCCCGGGGGACGGCCCCAAGGCCAGGTACTGCGATCCCGCAATATAGTGGGACCGCAGTACCTGAACCACGAAATGGCGGGGGGTGACTGTAGTAGATTTCCAAAAAAATCCTAAGTTATTATTTGCACTTCTCCTTCCTTCTGGCTCTGCAGCCCATGCCACATGAGTGCTTTCGTCATTGTTCAGTTCTACTTGGCTTGAAAAACAGTTAACTATTGAAGGAGTACCATTTGCTATGGATAGAATGGAAAATAACATATTCCTCCAGTAGGAACATGATAGTATGTTAATGCTCTGGCACATATCTGATTGGATAAGAGAGAGAGAGAGAGAGAGAGAGAGAGAGAGAGAGACTCTAGTATGTGACAATGTTGTTTCTGTGATTAACAGTTACTTATTTATTCAACTAGGTCAAAACTGGATAATGCCAGCCATATGAAAGTTGGTTACATTTATGCCAATCTAACTGTAGCATATTGCTTTAGGTAACACTGATATTTCATACTTATGCCTATGCAGTGTGTTTATATGAATATTGGCAGATATTATGTATACCTTATGTTGTGCTAATATTAGTGCAGCCCTGTACACTTTAAGCAGATGAAACCTCGTAAAAGTGAAACAGTGTCAAAAAGCAGGAAGTTTCAAGCTAAAAATATACTAAAAATACTTAGTCCGCTCAATCTTATGTTGTGAATACTGTGTTTATTATATTTCTCCCCTACACAATTATCATAAACATGTCTTTTTGTTAGATTTTGAGTCCTTCCAGCAACAAAATACTGAAAGGCTGATCATGTGAAATAAATAATATTTGTAAGGCTTTTAGGGAGCCATTTTAAGACAACATGAAATATTTAGTAGCCTGGAAGGTTGATAAATAATATATTTTGAGGAAGAAAAAAACAACAGAAATTTAATTACAGAGCAGTCTAGACCTTGAAAGAAAATCAGAAGGCATGGGTGTTGGTTAAAGGAAAAGAAAAGGGGGGGGGATACAATCAAACATGTATGTGACCATTCTTCTTCAAGAATTTTGTATGTGCCATTTGTGTTTCAGGTGCACACAAAATACTTTGCAAATACCTAAATTAACCCTGAGATGGGTAAAAGTATTGAACAAAGGTACTTGATACCTGAATCCAAGTGTCAAATGGTGTGCCCTTCTTTTCCACTTATAAAAGCTAACTCTCACTTCAACATTTGGCAAGTAGATGGCAACCCTAGTAAGCACATCTGAAGGCAGCAAGCTAGTTTATGGGTTGAGGAAAGGCTGTGTGCCATACAAACACAGCTCTGTCCTCAAGAGCAGTGTCTCCAAGAGAGGGAGAAGGCAAGGGAGCACCGGAGGAATAGCTGGGCTGGAAGTTGAAGAGGGAAAAAAGAAGCAAAAGAGAAGAGTATAATCAGGACTGAGAAGACTGTGTTCTTTGTAGAGATGGGCACGACCAGAAAAAAAAATTTTTTGAGCTGTCATTTTTCGGGATGAGTCCGTTTTGGGTTGTTTCCGTTTTTCGCGAATTTTTTTAAAAAATTGTCGTTTCGTTGTGTCGTTTGTCGTTATCGCCTCCGGGATTTCGCGCGATTTGACGTCCCAGCGAGTGGCGTCCCGCCGGCGCTAGGTGTTTTTGCACCCTAGGCGGCAGGCGGGGTGGCGGGGTGGCATGGGCAGGCGGCAGCAGCGGCAGGGGGGAGGGGCGGGCGCGCGGGCACGCTGGCGCACGGGCGGCGGGCACGGGTCCCGCAATGACCCAGAGCAGGCGGAAAACACTTTAAACTGACTTGCTGCACAAGACTGCATCGAATAAAGCAATTGCAATTTTTTTGCAAACAAAGTGGGCAGTGCACCCACAGCAGAGCTGCAGGCAGGATATGAAAGGACCTTGGCTTGCCACCAAGCAAATGAAAATTTTAAAATAAATCCACACCTCCCCTCCCACTCAAACCTCCCCCCCCATTTGAAGCACTATCAGAAAAGAAATCCTAACAAACTGCAGGAGAATAAAAAAGAATAAACTGTGTTGCTATTCCCCACAGCAGACAGAGAATGAAAGGAATTATTATTATTTCCTAAACATTCAATTGAATCAATTCCCTCCCTGCCTGCCTAACTGAAATCCAAAGGCTCAGCAAAATTGAAACTAGTCTAGCACAGCAGCCAGCTACACACAGCCCTCTCCCACCCACATCCAAGCCCGGACTGCGACTCTTCTGGGAGTGCCTCGCCTTTTTATGCCCTCTTGCACATCCAGAAGTGTCAGTCAAAACCTGGTCATGCGATTGGTAGAATGGGTCCAAAAATTTGCATGGTCCCATCCCATTGCCAGCCCATCATTGTGCAGGTGTAAAAAAAAAAAATAAAAATAAAATAAAATAAAATAAAATCAGTGCAACCTTTTACTGCTATAAAAAACCCACTGCTGCTACTGTAAAAATTCAAGCATTTAAAATAGCTAATTTTCGCATGTTTCTGTGGTGCTTTGGTGGTTTTTTGGACCACGATTTCAAAAAAAATATTGCGGATGCCATTTTGGATCCCCCCGCACCGCATGGCAAATGGAGACGCCGAGGATGCCCCCTCCCAGCCCGGTACCAGCAGCCCATGACAGGAGGGGGGGAGGCTGGGGACCCCCCCCCCAGAAACCACCCCTCTGGTAGGTGCCCTCAGGCAGGCATATTTTCGCCTGCTTTTTTGGCCGGGAATCAGGTTTTTTTATTTTTTAAACTTTTTTTCTGTGCCGCTTGGCATCGCGCGATCGCCGCGCGATGCCAGGAACGACAACGACAAATCAGACCCAATTTTTCTTTTTTCGCTTCGAGTTCGAGTTCTGACGGCTTAATTGTCGTTACTGTTTCCGTTACGTAACGGAAACGATATCTGAAAACGGAAACAACAATTTCGCCAAGTTGTGCCCATGTGTAGTGCTTTGTATTTAATGAGTATGAACATAGCATATACTTTTGTTATCAGTGCATTTGCATGGAATGCAAATACTTTAGAGTGGAGGGAAAACCAAATTCAAGGTAATTTATAAATAAAGGACACAAATTTTTGGATTTATATCTTACTGAATTCATTGGGCCTTCCCTCTGAGAAATCAAATGCAGAAACAGACTGCAATCCCTTACTGTTATCAAGAAATAAACCCTATTGACCATAGAGAGACTTCCAAATAGGTTTACATGTGGTTGTTATTTATTTATTTATTTATTTATTTATTTATTTATTTATTTATTTATTTATTTCTATCCTGCAACCAATTATCCCTATGGGAACTCTGGGCCGTTTACATAGAACAACACATATAAATAAAACAAAAATAAAAATCAAACCAATAATACGAAGGAGAGAGACAAATAACTATTATAAATTACTATAATAATGTTTCTGCATAATGTTTGTTTTTATATACCTTGCAGTGCCACTAAATTTAATTAATAGTTCTTTTCCCCAGATATCTGCATAGTTAGAAGCAGCTGCAGGTGGAAAGGGGATGCTTTTTTTAAGAGTATCTCTTGAAGCACAATCAGGATGCATAAGTAGCTTTGAAATAAAAATGGGGAGCACAGGCAAGGAGAGGAAACAATAACCTTGGAGATTACGATCAGAAAATTGAACACAACTTTGAATTGACAGACTGAAAACATATTAAGGTGCCTGTAGATTTCAAGTATGAAAAGAAGGATATGAGGAAATGAACAGGAATAAAGAAAACCATACTGTGCCATAATATTATCTATGCCAATATGTTGCACATGCACATTAAATGTGGCTTTAAATAATGAAATTTACCATGAATGCTTTGGTGCTAATATGGTCCATTTTATAATATAAGGAACATTCTTAATTAAGGTTAAGATTCAAAATTTTGTAAGTTGATCTATGGCTATAAGTGGTGGAGCAATTTTCTCTGCTAAATGAAGCTATAAACGAGTAGTTATTAAATCATTGTACCTTCCAAGCATTTGTAGGGCAACTGCAGGGGAGCCAGTTGGATCTACTTCTATGAAATACTTTTCCTCTACCTTATTAGACAGAGCACAATATTGTATCTACTGTACAAGAGGATTTTTTTCTTGTTGAAGAAAAGCAATGTTCCATAGTGCTGAATGTGTATTGTTCTGTTATATATGTATGTTGCCGGAGTAGGTGGTGAACAAGATCTGATTTTAATTTAGAGTATGGGAAAGTGGATTTCAGCATAAGGGCACAACACTGTTTTGGTTTCTAAATATAAAGTGTCAACAGGCCAAAAGGCACTTACTGTATATACTCGAATATGTCTAGTTTTTCAGCCCTAATTTTGGGCTGAAAAAAGGGGCCATTGACTTATATTCGGGTAAGTACTTTTAGCCACTGAGGCAAGTGTATTTAATTGTTACTATTTTTATTTTATAACAATTAATTGTTACTATTTTTATTTTTTGTTGTAAACTGCCCGGAGTTCCGCCGGAAGATGGGCGGTATATAAGAATTAAAATAAAATAAATAAATAAGTGCTTGGGTTGGTAGCTAAAAGTCATTTTAAGCATTGTGTGCCGCTTTTCCTGACCTCCCCCCCCCTGCATTGTGGCAGAGCAGCATGCAATGTTTAAAATAACTTTTAGCCACTGAGGCAAGTGCTTGCCTCGGTGTCTAAAAGTCATTTTAAACATCACACACCACTCCCCCAACTCACAAAGGAGGAGCTTCCAGGCCCTGCTGCATTTCCCACCCTAGACTTATACTCGAGTCAATGTTTCCCCAGTTTTTTGAGGTTAAATTAGGGGCCTTGACTTATACTCGGGTCAACTTATACTCGAGTATATACAGTATATAGTTTATAAAGGAATTGTTAGTGGAGGTATGGCAGGGAGAACTACTGCTTTTTAAACTTTTTCCTATCCAGATGCTTCCAGATGCTCAATATTTTGGGGGTGATGGGAGAAGGGTCTGCAAGCCAAATAACAAAACAAAGCCCAAACCCTTAAAAACACAAAGAGGGAGGATTATGTTTATCTTTTCTTCTAACATTTTTCATTCAAACCTACCATCATCTTCAGCTGCTATTCACAAAGAATAAAATAAGTCTTCTATCTAAGTGACTTTTTCAGGCTTTTACCTGGTAGATTTTGAAGCTGAGGCTCCAGTACTTTGGCCACCTCATGAGGAGAGAGGACTCCCTAGAAAAGTCCCTGATGTTGGGAAAGATTGAAGGCAAAAGGAAAAGGCAATGGCAGAGAGAATGTGATGGTTGGACAGTGTTATCAATGCAACCAGCATGGATTTAACCAAAACTCCACGAGGCAGTGGAAGACAGGAGGACCTGGCGTGCCCTGGTCCATGGGGTCATGAAGAGTCAGACATGACTTAATGACTGAACAACAACAAACCATGTAAGATCTAATTTGTCTCCCGTGTGCTTTTTGGACAGCAACATCCAGCAGCTATCTAAGGGATTCTGGGCCTCCAGTCAAACAAGTAAAAATCTGATGCACTGAAGTTGGTCTTGAAATAACGTCAGACTGTGTATTGGGCTCTCAAAAAGCTCATACTCAAGATACAGCCTCTACAGAGCCATTTTATAGCCATTATAATAAAAAAAGAAGGAGGAATAGAACAGATAACTAAACTGCTGTGATCTCTGCTAACTTGATTTGCCTTCTGCTGTTTAATACCACTGTGATCTGTATGATTTCTTTTATGATTTCTTTTGAAATGCCTTGTCGGGTGAAAACATAACACATCTCACTCTACAGGCAGTTGGTGTGGCAAAGACATTTCTCTGGAACTCTTCTTTTGAAATGTTTGGGATAGGGAATAATGCAGCTTTTTCAAACTGAGTGGCTTGTAAGTTCCATTAAGTAAGAAGTATAATAGTATTAGTATTGTCTAGGTATCTTCATCTAACTAGATGAAACCATTCTGTACATTTGACACTTTTTTGGATGGTGAATCATAACTCCCAGAGCAAGCTAACCAGCCTCCTGAGAGATTTCAAGCCTTTGGGTGAGGTTACTTTATTTACGAATTATTGCTTTTGTGCATCTAAATTAGATGGAGGCCAGTCTTAGCTTGATAATATTAAATAAGAAAAAAATGATACTATGGAGACCTTGTTATTGTGCTACTTTTGCCATGGATATGGGTGGGATGGAGAAAAAGGGAGTATAGCTGTGTTTAATTCAATAGCATCAAATTGTCCTCTCCCCATTCTATCAATTGCCATAGAAA
This sequence comes from Phrynocephalus guinanensis, assembly GCA_037367245.1. NCBI lineage: Eukaryota > Metazoa > Chordata > Lepidosauria > Squamata > Agamidae > Phrynocephalus > Phrynocephalus guinanensis. Next base: position 56,942,741 of record CM074740.1, read on the forward strand.
CAAAGTAATATATACAATCTTGAGCTGCATAGCTGATCCCTGCTTCTGCATTTCATTCTATTGTTTCTAATGGCAGACTTACAGTAAGTGATGAAAACTCACAAGGGGCAAATAATGTTTGTTTACAGAGCCTGTGGGCTATTATTCATAGCCTATTTAAAGGAAGTATTTTCCTAATTCCATTTTTTACTAGTGGAGAATGATCCAGCAATATGACATACCATTATTTCACTCACCACCTAAAATTCCCTGTTAGATAGAAAAGAGAAGGTACCTTTTTACAAGGGAAGATTGGTGGTTAGCATATTCCCAACACCCTCATGGTTATTACAATGGCCCTCTCATTCTCCTTCTCATTTGACATTATTGTACTTTGATATTTTTCAGTTCTTAACACCATGTCATCCCTGACTGCAGTTGGAAGTATTTATTGCAAAGAACTATTAAAAATATAAAATATTAAAAAAATGTTTCCCACTGTACACAGACTTCAACAATGTGCAGAAGATGTTTTCTTCCACAACATTTTACAGTACTGTCACACACTATGACATTGGAATAACCTCAGACTATTAAATATGACTTTTAGGGGCAATATGATATATTAATATACTTCATACAGTAGTCTGTCTGAGCTGTGCTAAAACAAGACACACCGGATGAAATAAGTCCATTTCATTCCTTTCACAATATCTAGTGACAGATATATTGTACATTGCTGTGAGTTACTGCACCTGTAGGCCATTATTCCTGTTGTAGTAATGGCTAACTTTGGAGTCTGGAACATGTCTTCAGTGTAATAAGATAAAAACTTCTTAGTACATAAAATTAACCTGTGTCCAATTCTGGGTTATGAAGGTTGAACCTTGGGTGGTGGTGGTTTTTTAAAAGCAGTTTTTGCTACAATACTGACAGAAGGTTTGGAATAATGCCAAACTGAAATAATGATACATTTTTAGGATGACATACTTTTCTCAGAAAATAATATTTTTAAAAATGGTGTTACTAAAAGATTGCAATGAATTCACCATGGTGCAGTCATTCACCCAAAACTGTGGGCCAAATGAGCAAAATAAAAATAAAAATAATATCCTAACTTGCTTAACTGACATTTAAGGATACAGGTTTTTCCCCCCTTTTGGAATGGTGGGACAAAGTTTAAAACATTAAACAAAGCATGCTCACCAGTTATTTTATGCCAGAATATTTGTATATATGTTTTCCTTGCCATTGATGGAATTACTACTATCATGAAAGCGTTAAGGGAAGTTTGTCTTCTGCAGCTGTTTTAACATAATGAGAACACCAAGAAATGCTCAACTTTTTAAAACAAGCAGTGCTACAGTTTTCTGTATCTCCTGCAGTATTACTCAGGTAATCAGCTGGTAAGAACAAGCATGTGAATAGGTAAACTGTGGAAATCAACTAACTTATAAACTGGCTCTAAATCTCCAATCACTAGTTCAAAGAAAATATTTCAACTGATTAGAAATGTAGGAGCAGTATGCTATTGCAGAGCTGTGCTGATGTGTTGAGAAGGATGTTACCAATGCATCTGATTTCTGCTGATCAAGTTATTTTGTTTTCATTTCCATTGTGTTTGTGATTGGTGTTCAATGAGAGATAGTGGCATGCATCCTAGAAATGAAACTAGAATTATTTTGATTATTATCCATCTGCCAGTGATGTTTCTGACATAAATACCCTCAAAAGTATGAACCCGGAAGCATTTGGATGGGGTTGAAAAGGCAGTTGGTAGGAGTAGTTTTAGGGTGAAAACAGCAACCACGAGAGAGTTAAGCACATCTTCTGCTCAGAAGTATGCCTATCTAAGCTTGTATTTCAAAAAGAAACCTGGATATTATGGCTTATGTCCTGTGCAATATATAATTAGGTACAGGAGGACTCTATGGTTGGTTATGGCAGTTTATTTTATATTCCACTCCTTTGTTTGCAATGAACTTGTCATGTGTGTGCACCGCAAAATCACCAAGAGAAGCCTTTAATCAGTGGCAGTTTACTATTGCTAATGACATAATTACTGTTGCACAGGTGGAGCTGTGCAACAGGATTTCAACCATAGTTTGCAACATGACTTTATATCCAAAATTACATTTTACTTGCCTTGTTAGCTTAATTAAAGAAGTCTTCGTGCTTGCAGAGAGCTTGTTTGGCTTCTTCTAAGTTATCTTTTGATTGGAGTCCAAAAATACTTAGTCCAAGTGATGGCTTCCACAATAAATTAAGCCAATTGAAGTAAATAATTAAAATTTTGTATTAAAAAGGGGGCTAAACATGGCATTAGACAGATTTTTTAAAAATCAGTTTGGCAAGGTTTTGGGGGAACTGTGAAAAGCTGGTTTGTGGTGCATAATGTTGGAAGCCATATGTTTTAGAGACCTTATTAGAAAGCTGCATGATGCTGGCCACTGGTTTACGTCGAAATGCTGCAGAAGTTTTTGTTGGAAATGGGGTTTGGGTCTTACCAATCTATTTTTCTCCAATGGTACCAAAAATACAATGAAAGTACTGAATTGCATTGACTACTAAGATGTGGGTGAATAAATTGAGACAATCTAGAAAAGACAGTGCTCCTGTTAGTCAGCTAAAACAACAGTTTAGGACTAGGATTGCTGCCTATTCTGAATGGGGTTGTACTTCTAAAAGACTGGCATTGCAGCTTGTGCAAAGTGAGGTGGCTGCTGTGACCAGGAGTGGCTTTTCTCAGTTTTCAATGACAAATTTGATCGTCCAAGGTGATTTTTGCCTGAATTCCTGATTCATGCAAAAAATGGTGACCAGATTGTATTCTCGAAGGTTTTCATGGCAGGGGAGATAAATAGCTGGTGTGAGTTTTTCAGGTTGTTTGGCTGTGTTCTGGAAGTTTTTCTTCCTGGTGTTTTGCCAGACTCTGGCCAGCATTTTCAGAGGCCAAGGAGCTCAGGGAACTAGGCGTTCTGTCTGTCCTCTGGGGTATAGAGTTTTAAAGTTGTGGGTAAGAGGAAACTTGTCCTATTCAGGAGAATATGTGTTAGTCATTGTATTGTGGTGGAGGGATTAACAAGTTTCACTGCAGTCAGGGGTGGCAGCGATCCTCTGTGGTTGATGGGTGTTGTTAGCTGTTCTATTGTGTGAACTGATAACTGGTGCTTGTGGCTGGGTGGTAATAATTAAATTTTGATCTTTTGCAGGCTGTAGTTTTCAGTACTGAAAGCCAGGCTTTGATGATTTTTAGACTTTCTTCTTTTCTGAAACTGTGCTTATATTTGTGGATTTCAGTGGCTTCCCTGTGTCATCTAACATAGTGATTGGTAGTGTTTACAGTACCTCTGTGCCCTAGAAGAGGATTTCATGCCCAGTTTGTTTCAGGGTGTGTTCACCTACTGCTGATTTTTCTGGTTGTTTTAGTCTTCAGTGTCTTTCATGTTCTTTGATTCTGGCCTGGATGCTGTGCTTTCTGGTCTCAATATATACAGGGCCACAACTACAAGGTATCCAGTATACTCCTGCAGTGGTGAGTGGGTTCCTCTTGTCCTTTGCTGACCATAGCATCTGTTGTATTTTTGTGGTGGGTGTAAATACTGTTTGTAGGTTGTGTTTTTTCAACACTTTGTCCATGCAGTCTGTGATTCCTTTTATGTATGCCAGAAATACTTTGTTTGTTGGAGGCTGTTTTGCTTCTTCAGTTTGTTATTGTTGTTTTTGTTTGATGGCTCCTTTGATTTCATTCTTGGAATAACCATTTGCCTGTAGGGCCCAATTCAGGTGTCTGAGTTCACTGTTGAGGAATTCAGCTTCACAGTTTTGGTTTGCACAATCTACAGGTGTTTTGATTATACCTCTTTTTTGTTGTGGTTAGTGGTTGTAATTTTTATGTAGGTACTGATCTGTTTGGGTGGGTTTTCTGTAGACCTTGTGTCCTAATTGGAGGTCTGGTTTGCGTATGACCATGACATATAAGAATGGAAGTTTCCCCTTTATTTCTTTTTTCCATGGTGAATTGTATATTTGGGTCAGGGGTGTAGCTTGGGGAGGGCAATGGGGGCGGGGTCCCCTGGTGCAGCAATTAGGGGGTTCCAAATTGCCTACCAACCCCCCACCACTGCCCCCACCCACCATCCAGATTATATTTAGACTATTGGCTGCTTCGACCCTCTGCAAGGGTGGGGGATCCATTAAGATGATCCACCTTCAGAGACTAATGGATCCAGATGCTTTCCTGAAAGCTCTGGGGGAATTATCCATCTGACATGGTCAGTGCTCCTGTCAAAGCTCAGGTCACCCTATGGAATAGGGAGATGACCTGGGCAGTTGACATGATCGCACCTAAGCACCCTCTCCCTACACGCAGAGCCCGAATGGCTCCTTGGTATGCATCTGAGCTGCGGCCGATGAAGCGAGAGGGGAGACGGCGAGACGGCTGGAGCGCAGGTGGAGAAAATATCACTGTGAGTCTGATTGAACACCACTTAGAGCCCACTATCGGGCCTATTCTATGGCGATACGGTTGGCGAAAAGGCAATATTTCACCAACCTTATTGCTTTGTCAGAGTGCCGTCCAATGGAGCTGCTTCGGGTTGTCCGGGATTTTATTCAATCGGGAGATACAGTAGAGTTCCCGGAACCATTTGTCGTCTCACTGTGATGAGTTTGCTGTTCACTTTGAGAGAAAAGTTGCTCAGATTCGCAGTGAATTAGACTCCACTATTGGTGCAGAATCAAGGGATGCGTCCAGTGCACCATGCTTAGGTCCAGTATTATTGGATGAGTTTCAATTACTGAGACCCAAGGATGTGGACAGGGTACTTGGATCTGTCCATTCTACCATTCTACTACCACACTGCTTGACCCTTGCCCTTCTTGGCTGATTGAAAGGTCTGCCGGGTTGCACCTAGTTTCAGGATACTGTGAATGCCTTTTTAAGAGAGGGAGTGGTCCCTGCCATCTTGAAAGAGGTGGTAATTACACCACTCCTTAAAAAACCTAATAAAAAACCAGGGCTGGTAGTTAACTACCGACCAGTAGCAAACCTCCCTTATTTGGGCAAGGTGTTGGAGCAGGTGGTGGCTGGGCAACTCCAGGCACTGCTGGATGAAACAGATTTTCTGGATCCATTTCGGTCAGGTTTCAGGCCAGGTTTTGGTATGGAGACTGCCTTGGTCACCCTGTACGATTACCTTTGCTGGGAGAGAGACAGGGGGAGTGCAGCCCTGTGGATACTCCTGGCCTCTCGGTGGCTTTCAACACCATCGACCATGGTGTACAACTTCTGGATAGGCTGGCCAGGTTGGGAGTTGGAAGCACTGTCTTGCAGCAGTCCCACTCCTTCCTGGCTGACTATGTCCAGATTGTGGTTCTGGGGGATAGTAGCTCTGCCCCATGGCAATTACGTCATTTACTCTCGGTGGCTTTCGACACCATCGACCATGGTGTCCAACTTCTGGATAGGCTGGCCAGATTGGGGATCAGAGGCACTGCTCTGCTTTGGTTCTGCTCCTTCCTGGCTGACCGAGTCCAGAAGGTGATGCTGGGAGACAATTGCTCTGCACTGTGGCATTTACGTCACAGGGTTCCACAGGGCTCAGTACTGTCCCCCCATGCTATTTAACATTTACATGGAACCGCTGGGAGAGGTCATCAGGAGGTTTGGGCTGAGGAGTCAGCACTATGCTGATGATACTCAGCTCTACCTCTCATTTTCCACCAAACCAGCTGAGGCTGTCTCTATACTGAACTCATGTCTGGGCCAGATAATGGACTGGATGAGGGTTAATAAATTCAAACTTAATCGATACAAGATGGAAGTGCTCTTAGTGGGTGCTTCACCAGACAGGTTAGTGGGCCATCTCCCTGTTCTGGATGGGGTTGCACTCCCCCTAAGAGACAGGGTCCGCAGCTTGGGGGTACTCCTGGACCCCAGTCTAACTCCAGAAGCCCAGGTAGACTCAGTGGCCAGGGGTGCCATTGTACAGCTGCAGAAAATATACCAGCTACATCCCTACCTGGACGAACAGAGCCTCATGACAGTTACTCATGCACTGGTAACATCTATTGATTATTGCAATGTGCTCTATGTGGGGCAGCCTTTGAAGATGGTTTGGCGATTGCAACTGGTACAGAATTGTGCTGCCCAGCTGGTGAGTGGTGGGGCTTCCAGGGATCATATCACACTGGTTCTATGTAACCTGCATCGGTTGCCAGTTGTTGCCCGAGCCCAATTCAAAGTGCTTGTTTTGGCATATAAAGCCCTACATGGCTTATGACCTAGATATCTGAAGGACCATCTTCTTCCATATGAACCTACCCAGCAATTAAGATCTAGCCAGGGAGCCCTCCTGAGAGAGCCATCCCTCAAGGATGTAAAAGGGATGGGTTGTAGGTCTAGGGCCTTTTTGGCAGCTGCCCCCAGGTTATGGAATGCCCTCCCAAGTGACATCTGCCTGGTGCAAACACTGATGACATTTTGGCACCAGGTAAAAACCTTCCTGCTTCTGAAGTTTTTTAACTGACATAACATATATTGTGGGTCCTGGTGGCAATTTTAGTGTCTTGTGTTTAAATGTTTTTATTGTTTTTAATTGTCCATTGCCTTTTTAATGTTTTAACTGTTCATTGTAATTGTAAGCCGCCCAGAGACCTTTGGGTAGTGGGTGGCATATAAGTCATATAAATAAATAAATAAATAAATAAATAAATAAATAAATAAAAATAAATAAATGAGGGGCGCGCACAAAAACTGACTGTTGTCCCGGTCTCTGGAAGCCCTAGCTATGCCTCTGATTTGGGTGGATACTGTTGAGGTAGCTTAGAAATTCTTCCAGTTTATCTTCACCGTGGCTCCAAATTTCAAATGTGTCAACCATCTATTGGTACCAGACTGTGGGTGCAAAGGGTGCAACATCCAGAGCTTGTGTTTCAAAATGCTCCATGAAGAGGTTTGCTATTACCGGGCTGAGGGGGCTCCCCATGGCAACTCCATCTGTCTGTTCCTAGTTCATTATCCCACTGGAAGTAGCTGATCATCAGGCTATATTGGAATAGGGCCTTAATGTCTCCTGGGAAGATCTGGTCATGGCCAGATTGTTATGAGACCTGTGTTTTAGTGACCATATAATGCCAATGTTGAACTGACTTCCAGTGAGCATCTAAAGTAAATTCAAGGTGCTATTTTTTTTTAAAAAAAACTATAGAGTCCTAAATGGGTTTGAAGCAAAATGTTTGAAATAGCACCTCGTCCTGAGTACATTTTCCTGGAGTTTTTTAGTGGATGGCCTGTTGCATGACCCAAGAGGCTGGGCTGGTGGGTACATGAAGCATGGACTTTTTTCTGGAGCACCTTCTTGACTGTCAGACTCTTTCCCAAGGGAAATTAGGCTGGCTTCATCTCTGTTGAGCTTCCAGTAGTTGAAATTGTTCCAAAAAAGGCCTCCAAGTCTCAGAAGCTGGTTTTAAAACAGGCTTTGTAAGAATGGGCAGAATCCAGTACACTTTGGTTGTGAATGTGTAAATGAAATGGTATAAGTTGACAGCAGCAAGATGCCACTAATTAATGGTGTTGATTATGCAATCAGTTGTGCACCCAGGTATACAACTAGCACTGTGGAAAGGTGATGAGGGCGAGGAGTTTTTTGTTGGGATTTTTTTTTTAAATTAACCATTTCATTGTTCTATCTTGCAGCTTGTCTAACCGTCATGTATTCTGTTTTATTTTATGGAAGCCTCAGAATCCTTGGGATGAAAAGACAAAGGCTTTAATTACTGGAAATCTCCTTCTGCTGTCTATGTCGTCACTCTTATATAGATGATTGCTAATTCACAATAATTTGCCACTGTGATTTATACCCTTTCACTTATATAAATTAGCAATTGGATTCTGGCCAGTATTTTGGATTTGTTTTAATGGCTTGAATCTGTTTTAAATAATTTTAATTGGTTGCAGTTAGCCGTAGGGCTGAAAGGCAATAAACAAATGTTTTATGTCATTTTATTTTGAAAATGTCTAAACTATTTTTCATCCTCAAGGACCTAACAGGTTAAGTTAAACCCGTAATGGTACTCTAGAGTGGTACACATTAAATCAAGACTGAATGATAGCAGGTTTGATTTGAGAAACCATAATCCATATGCCAGCAAAACATCTTCTTCCCTTTATTAGCTGCTTTGCTGATCCTAGTTTGGAAGGTATCATAGATTAGTTCCTAGTTTGGATATTATCTGAAGATCTGGCTTACAAAACATGGCAATTTTACAAGGAGGAGGCAGGAAATGAGAAGGGAAAGAAAAGTCATGGAGGTGCACAGTTCTTTCCTTGGCAAAGAAACTTTGGTTTATTAAAGGCACAGCAATAACTAACCATGACATCTCAGAACCTTCTGAGTTAAAACTATTCTTCATTCAAACATCACCAAACTATTTTGAATCCAAAATAAATCCTGTGAACTTGTTGGGGGCTTTTTTGATCTTGCTTGGCCAAGTTCCTCCTCTCTTCCATTCTCTTTTTGTGTCTTCTGCTGGCTGATTACAGCAGTGTTACAACAGATCCAGTTGTGTTGGCAGATCTTAGACCAGCCAGCTCAAGGAGGTTGTGCCAGCATCAGAGGCTTGTGCCTGCTGCAGACCTGCTACAGCCAATGTATCTTTGAGTGTGGACTGCACTGTAAACTGGTTATGTCCAAACTGTGCTAGTTGAAGTTTCCTAATGATTGATGATGGCCCATTTTATTTATGCATCAGCTGATTACAAGGGTACTTCTACTGCATGTCTGGATGCACTGTTCATTATAGGGAAGAGTGTGTTTTCTGTAGCTTGAAGTCAAACTATTTAGATAATAATAAGTTTTATTTTAGAAACTTTATATTAGACACATAGCAATAGTACCTTTTTATTAGAAACATAGCAATTAATGTAAGGCTATGAAGTCCAAAGTATTGTACATCTAATTACCATGAGTTCCAAGAACAGTGGGAAAGATTGCATACCATATGTTTTGTTCTACCTAGTCACATGTGGAAAACTAAAGATAAAGTAACAGCTATAAGCCTCAGCTTTAATGCCCTGATTTGCATAAGTTTAAATAACTTTGTAAATTATAGTTATAGTTGTAAAAGTGACATATGGTATTTCCTGTGCTCTTCTATCCTCTAGTGTACACTTAAGAAATTCAGCACTTTGACTAATAGAGCCAAAATGCTACTCTAGAGATGTGCTGTCTGCTCCTCTCACTTCTGTATTTTATGCTTGATTGAGAAGGCCTTGTGTTACTAAAGAGCAGATAATCTTGTGCAGAAGGCAGCTGAATCTAGTGATTATAAGAAGTCCAAAACATATGCCACACTGGAAGTTCTCACATATTTAGAAAACAGCTATGGATAATTTAGTGTTTAAATATTGGCAAGCCTGTGCTACAGGCATATGTACATTTGCTTTTATTATTTTTAGTAAACATATACAGAACTACACTGCATAAAAATGTCAACACTTCTTAAGATTTTTGTGGTACCTGATGTTAGGATGAAATGGCCTTAAGTCACCTGTGCAGTGAGGCTAGTCAGAGATCATGCATTAAAAACCTATAATACTATTCTATGACCCTTACCTTAGTATGGAAGCACAAACAGCCATACAATATGTCTTCTTGACAACATGTATTGGTTTTTATTGTAGGGGTGGTGGTGTTATGAAACACTAGTAGTGCTGGTCAGGGCATCATTACATTAAAGCAGAGGTAATAGTTTAATTTCTCCAAATGCTTCCCTAACTACAGAGCATGTACATAATAAACACCTAAAACATTTTCATCAGTACAGAGCACATTGAAGGCAGTAGAATGGCGATCCTATTCTGTTTCCAGTGGAGTAATTAAATGCAAAATTTGATCATTCAAATTGATGAATCCATCAAGTGACTGTTCTTTGAAAAAGTAAAGAAGGTCTAAGTTTTGTAGTTGGCAGGGCAGTGCAGGATCAGTGCTCCCTTCACTTTATACCACGTGCACTTCTACTTTTGAATGCGGCTGTGGGATTTTGTGCAATCACAGCTTTTGGAGTTGCTTTAGGTAGGGAAAAGATTGGTGAGGACTGAATTTACAAACCATGCCAGATTCAAACATGGGATAAAATGAAGTTGCCCAATTTGCCTGTTCTTTAAGGAGTGAGAGAGAAATCCAGTCCCCCCCCCCCGAATTTATAAGAATTTGTAAAATTCAAATGGGGATGGGGGAGAATGGAATTGATATATTTGCCAATAAAAGATAGAATAGGTTCTTTATCATACCAAAGAATAGAAAACTTCCTCACTTTCTCTTAGGCTAAAGATTAGAGTTCCCCAAAATCTGAAGATCCATTAGGTCTGCTGGTTGTGAGGTTATCAGAGAGGAAGTCCAAAATGTAACTCCTCAAGTCTCTACATCTTACCTCACCTTTTAGCTTAATCAGAGACTTCTGTTTAAAGACTGCATGTGGTAAAATGAAGTCTTGGATAATTCTGCATTCTATTGTTGACTCAAGTATCAACATGTGAAGTTGAAGAAGGAACTTGTTAGTACAGGTAACATTTCACCAACATGTCAACCTTATATAATCTCCTGCAATTCTACTCTCTCCAGCGTGGGTTCTGTAATGGAATTGGCATTTTTGAAATGGTCTTTGGATCAATAACTTCATAAACAAATATGTTTGGCTGAAGAACTGGGTCTGCTGGCTTAGTAGGGGGATGTGCTGATTCCTTTAGAACAGCACTATAGGTCATGGTGGCAGCATAAAATGCATGAATTGCTATCTCCTGACATATATTATCACATAAGAGTCTATACTCTTTCATCTTCCTACACCATTGTTGCGTTTCTTTGGATTGTCTTGATATGATGATGTTATTCACAGAACGATATACCAAAAGGAGCCGATTTGCCAAGCTGCTGTATTTTTAAATAATAGAACTGCCATGAGCACAGCATATTTCAATGTGTGTTCCTGCCAGCTTCCTCTGTCTTGTGTTTTTCTTTCATTTTTCTCCAGGGAAAACTCCTCTATGGAGCAATCTTCTGCCTGCTTGAGAAGCCAAAGGCTTACTAATAAACACTGTTGTCCTCAACATCACTGCTAGAAATTACAACAGCAGCAAACAAAAGCCCTGCAGTTTGCTAGATGACAAGAACCTGAGACATCAGTTGCCTATTATCACAGCCCTAGTGACAATACAAAAAAGTCTCATCAGGGTCCAGAAACTGAGGCAGATTCCTATGGTCTGCTGCTATGGAAAGTGCCTATCACAGCAACAGAAGAAATGTTTCCTTGGTACATTTACATCCCTCTTTCTCCCCAAGAAGACTAAAAAGGCTCAAAACAATGTTGAAGGCTTTGTGAAGCTAAAATATAGTGATCAACCAATACCAAATCCCATTGGAGAATGAGATCTTAATTTTCCTTTTATTCAAATCCAGTGCAGTACTAATACTCTACCTATTAGTCAATCACTTCATGGAAGATGGTGCCAAAAGGAAGAGATCAGATTAATCAAATCAGGAGAAAAAGAGGTGAATCCATTTGGGAATTCAGATCTCTGAAAAAGAGTGGCTTTGTCTTGGCTGTTCTTTTGTGCAAAGCTATCATTAGTGTAATATTTGTTTTATAGTTACTGTTAGACTGACCAAATGCAGAAGGATTTGGTAATTTATCTGTAGGTGGCTTGTAACAAGAGTAATTGGTTTGATTTATCTGTAAGTAGCTTGTAAATAAAGTAATTGAGATACTAGTTCTGGTTTCCTTTGCTCAGACAATGAAAACACACATATTCTTACTCATTTAATCCTTGTGTAGAAAAAAAGCTGCCTATTTTGAAGATGTAAATAGGACAGTACACCAGTATGGGGAATGAGATGACTTTTAAAGTGGGTAGTTGTAAATGTGGGCACACTGCCCATATTTACTGAAGTGAATGAATTGAATTGAATATTTTACAGAAGTGATAGAAAGCCCACTTGACTCTGTGGCCTTTCACCATAGTTAATTCATTTCAAATTTGGACATATTGTCTATGTCAGCAGATGCATAGCCACCTTGCATATCTGAACAACACAGAAAAATAGCTTGGGTTACATAAAAACATAAGAAACATAAGAAGAGCCATGCTGGATAAGGTCAAAGGCCCATCTAGTCCAGCTTCCTGTATCTCACAGTGGCCCCACCAAATGCATCTGGGAGCACACAAGACTAGATATCTGTCTCCTGACACCACTCCCCTGCAACTGGCCCTTGAAGTACCCTGGTTTTAAGCCTGGATATTGCACATCCCCATCATGGTTTGTAACCTATGATGGACTTTTCCTCCAGAAATCTGTCCAATCCCCTTTTGAAGGCATCCACGCCAGATGCCATCACCGCATCCTGTGGCAGGGAGTTCCACAGGCTAACAACATGCTGGGTTAAAAAAAAAATTCTTTTGTCTGTTCTTACTCTGCCAACCCTCACTTTGAGTGGATGTCCCCTGGTTTTGGTATTTTGTGAGAGGGAGAAGAGCATCTCTCTATCCACTTTATTTTGTATGTCTCAATCATATTCCCCCTCAGGCGCATTTTTTCCAGACTAAAGAGCCCCAAATGTTTTAGCCTTTCCTCATAAGGGAGATTTCCCCAGCCCAGTAATCATTTTAGTTGCTTTCCTTTGCACTTTTTCCAGTTCCACTATGTCTTTTTTGAGATGCGGTGACCAGAATTGTACACAATACTCCAGGTGCGAACTTACCATCATTTTGTACAATGGCATTATAATTTTGGCTATTTTATTTTCATTCCCCTTTTTGATAATCCCTAGCATGGGATTTTTTTTGCCTCCAAATGCATTGCTTTACATTTTTCTACATTGAAATGCAGTTGCCATTTCACAGCCCGTTCCCTCAGTTTAGAGAGATCCTTATGGAGTTCTTAACAATATTCTCTGGTTTTTACCACATGGAAAAACTCTGTGTCATCTGCAGACTTGGCCACCTCACTGCTTATCCCTGTCTCCAGGTCATTTATGAACAGATTGAAAAGCACCGGTCCCAGGACAGATCCCTGGGACACACCGCTTTTCACCTCTCTCCATTGTGAAAATTGCCCATTGACACCTACTCGTTGTTCCCTGGATCAAAACTGGTTGTCAGTCCGTAAGAGGAACTGCCCTCCTATCTCCTGACTGTGCAATTTTCTCAGCAGCCTTTGGTGAGGGACTGTGTCAAAAGCTTTCTGAAAATCATGATAGAAAATATGCACTGGTTCACCCAAATCCGCATGCCTCTTGACCTTTTCATAGGATTCTAAAAGGTTTGTGAGGCAAGACTTACCCTTGCAGAAGCCATGCTGATTTTCCCTCAGCAAGGCTTGTTCTTCAATGTGTTTTAAGATTTTTCTCTTGGATGAGACTTTCCACCATCTTCTCTGGGACAGACGCAAGGCTAACCAGTCTGTAGTTTCCTGGATACCCCCTTCCTTTTTTAAAAATGGTGTGACATCCCCTGTCCTCCAGTCCTCTGGCACTGTGGCCGTTTTAAGAGACATGTTGCATATTAAGAGATCCGCAATTTCATTTATCAGTCCTCCTTTACTTCCCCTTTACCTCCCTCACCATCCAGAGGGACAACTGGTTCTCTGGCAGGTTTTCTATTTCTAATAGATTTAAAGAAGCTTTTATCATTTCCCTTGATATTGCTACCATATGTTCCTCAAAGCCTTTCTTTTTCTCTCTTATCATCTTACATTTCTTTGCAAGAGTTTGTGTTCCTTTTTATTTTCCTCATTTGGGGAGGATTTCCATTTACGGAAATACCTCTCCTTGTACTTTAGAGCCTCTCTAACTCCATTCATTAACCATTCCAGTGCCCTCTTGGACTTAGAGGGGCTCTTCTTTCTTTGTGGTATGCACATGCTGGGCCTCTACTACCATTATTTTAAACAGGCCCCATGCATTATGGAGAGATTGGATTCTTTTTCTTTCCCTTTCAATTTCTTTCTAACTAGTTTCCTCATCTGAGGGAAGTCCGCCCTTCGGAAATCAAGGGTTTTAATATCTGATTTGCTTGACACTCTTCCCTGACCTTCTTGACAAAGGAGATTGCAGCATGATCACTGTTCTCCAGAGGCCCAGTAATATTCACATCCATGACCAGGTTCTGAGCATCACACAATATTAGATCCAGAGTTGTCTGTTCTCTGATGGCCCAATCAATGTGGGGTTAATTGAAGTCTCCCATGAGTACTATCCTGTCCCTCTTAGACACTTCCATGATTTGTCTCCTCATTTCAGGTTTTTGATCTGGTGGATGATAGCATATATCCACTATCACATTGCTCCTTGGACTTGGTAGTTTAACCCATAGTGATTCTATGGTGGAGTTTATAGCCTGGGATTGCAGTACCCCACTGGTTCTTCACATTCCACCAGGTTTCTGGTATGGCTATTGTATCAGTGTTATCTTTAGCTACCGAATGTTCAAATTCTGCCATCTTTGCTTGGAGGGTTCAAGCAAAGAGGGGAAGCACCTGTACAGTGGGTCCCTCAAGAACTGATGCTTCTTTGTTCTCTCCCCCCCCCCAGCTTTTAATTCCAGTAGACAAACCACCACATCCCATTACAGTGGAACCTTGACTTAAATGCTTCTTGACTTGCAGCATATTTGACTTGCAGCAAGAAGGGGCCTGTTTGACTTCAGTCACAGGCTTTGACTTACAGCTCGGAGCCCCGGCGCAAGGCCCTGGAATCGGGCAGCAGCCACGACGCAGCATCGCTGCTGCTGCCTCCAAACTGCTCCTGCCTTCTTCCTCTCCTCCGGCAGCGGCAGCTTCGGCGAGGCCAGCTCCAAGCACATGGAGCTGGTCCTCAGCCTCACCGAAGCCACCGCTGCTGCCGGAAGAGAAGAAGGGCCAGGAGCTCGGGGCTGGCCTCACTGGTTAGACAGTCGGCTAAGTCTTGTAAAAAATCTGGCTGCATAAGTCTGGTCCACAACGGAAGCATTTTAATTGGGGAGCTGTACAGTTGTGGGACTCTAATGGTAAGCGTAGAGTTGTTCAGAATTTGGAACGTCAGGTTAAAAATCAGTAAAACTTAAATGTTAGACATTGTTGCTATGAACATTAAAAAGTGGAGGTGTATAACTTGTGGACTATAATTCCACTGCCTCCTCCTCTCTTTGAAGAGACATTTCATTTACATCCCTGGAAGGAATCTCCTATCCCAGTCAAATTTGTGTTAAATTGCTGTTTTCGGGGGTCTTTCTCATCATCTGGAACGGATTAATCCACTTTCCCATTACTTTCTATGGGAAAAGTTCATTTGATTTAAGGCATGTTTGACTTATGTCTAGACCTCTGGAACAGATTAATGACATAAGTCAAGGTTCCACTGTATTCTCATAATAAGGGTTGAGTAACACTTTATATTCAAAAATAATTGGTTAATGTCTACTTCTATAAATGTAGTGTGCAACAAAGGTGAGAAGTTGTGGCCCCTCCATATGTCAATGAAGTCATCTCCTTATCATCCTTCATCGCTGGGATGCCTGTCAGGGCCACGGACTGACATGAAGTAGAGTTCAACAATATCTGTAGAGCCAGAATTCCCCGCTAATAATGTGGAACAGGACACAAAGCAAGATTCCATCAAAACATATGTTTAAAATAATACGTTGTGCTGGATTTTATGAATTTTGTAAAAAAATGCACAATTAAGTCAAAATTATTTGGTGACAGGTATATGTGTTCACAGCATAGTTGTGGGAGATTTTGAGTACCCCCTTTAAAAGATATCAAAATAAGCTTCCACAATTAAACATTACCAAAGTTAAATAATCATAGAAGTTCTTTAAATATTTAGAAGTATTAAAATGTTTAATGAAACTTTTCATTTCACAAACTTGTGCTGTTAGGATGTACTGTACTGAGATAAAGCTGTTTCTACAGCTATCTACAGATTACTGCTTGACCCACTTTTGTTCGTTTGGTAGTATAATAGGCTGAGCGTCATTGCCGGTAGCACCCAGCCATGATCCCATTTGGGGAAGGTTTATAAGCTTCTGGTGGGTTCAGAAGGTCCTTTTCCAGAGTATATAGAGAAAGAAAGCAGAGCTGAAGTTGGTTGGTCAGTGACGGTGAACATTTTTGAGACCAAGTGCCCAAGCTGTGACTTAAAACCCACTTATTTTTTGCAAAGTGCCAATAGAGCAATTTAATCTGAAGACAGTGGTACCTTGGTTACAAATGCTTCGGGTGCTCCCCTTCAGGAAAGTGAGGATCGAAGAACAGGCTTTTGAATTTCTTGCCGCAATAGCACCCTCACTGTGGCGGCAGGAAATTTAAAAAAACAGCTCTTCAATCCTCATTTTCCCAAAGAGTAGCACTCCCTCTGCCTCTCTGCCCTGGGGAGAGAGGTGGATGGGGTGCTGCACCATTGGGAAAGCGAGGGAGAGTGGTGGTGGCTTGTGGGCTTGTTTGTAGCACCACTTTACTCTCCAGTCATGCCACTCTGGGCATCCCCAAAGTGGCATGGCTCTAGAGTAAACTGGGGTTATGAACAAGTCCACAAGCTGCTGCCTCCCTTTCACCCAGCTCTCTGCACAGAGCATATTGGCGTACTCCGAGCAGAGGTGGAAGTGCCATGGCTGTGAGGGGGCGATGTCGCATGCCCAAAGAAAGGGCTCCGTGTACCACCTTTGGCACCTCTGCCATAGATTCATCAATATGTTTATAGGTTATTATTTGAATATTATTTAAAAATATCCTCCCTGACATCACCTGAATGAGAAGGAAAGAAGTTGCTTCTGGGTTGGAACAGAGACATGGACACTCGTACACGCTACAGGGTACAGTTATATCGGTACAGATGACACTAAACATATGATAGCTTGATTGCGGGTGGGGAGGGGGAGTGAGCACAGCAGTTCTAAGGACAAGGTCTCGGACCCAGGACATGGTTTTGGATATAACTTGTGCTTCTACTATTCATGAGATTTTATGTACAGTGGTACCTCGTAAGACGAATGACCGATAAGGAAAAACTTGTAAGACAAATGAAATTTCTGGGGATAGGCATGTTTTGTAAGACATTTTTTTCCATATGGGTTAAATTCATCTTACAAAGTACCATTGCAGATACTGCAGACCAAGCAGTGTGCAACACCCTATCCCCGGTATCGGGGGAGGGGGGGCTTTCTGAGAGAAGTAGCAGTGGCAGTGGCAGGGCAGGGCAAGGATCACCATGTCCCAGATTAATGACTTTTCAATGCATTCTCATGGGAAAATACATTTTGCAAGATGATTTTTTTGTAAGACGAATTGCCCCATAGAATGAATTAAATTTGTCTTATGAGGTACCACTGTACTTGCTTTATAACTACTTCTATCATCTATCTATCTATCTATCTATCTATCTATCTATCTATCTATCTATCTATCTATCTATCTATCTATCTATCTATCATTTCGTTTCTGTTACCGTTTGTCGTTTCCGTTACGCAACGAAATGACAAACGAAAATTGTGATGAAAATGAAACAAAACGAACAGAACCACGAAAATTGTGGTTGTTACGTTTCATTTCCATTAATGGCGAAGCGCAATGAAATGAGCTGTTTTAAATGTTAAAAAACGCCCTGGACACCCGTAAAAACACAGCAATAATTATTTATATTGTCTGATAATACCTACCGGGGGGAGGGGTCCTTAAAACGTTTGTTTTTGTCTTCTCCCATCGCAATGTTTTTTTTCTTTTCCCTTTAAAATGGATGTCGCCACCAGCCACAAAATGGAGGCAAGCCATGTGATGGGATCATGTTCAACCAATAGCATGCCCAGGTTGCAGACTGGGTGAGCAGGTCTGGCAGCCACAGAGGGCATAAAAAGCTCTGGCAGCCCCCGTCCTCCTTGCAGTCTCTGGTGTTGTTGTTCCACAGTCACCTACAGTTTATGGCAACTCTAGGAATGAGCAATCTCCAGAATGTCCTGTCGACCACAGCCCTTCTCAGCTCTTGTAAATATAAGCCCCAGGCTTTCTTGTGTTATAAGGAATTTGTACTTTTTTTTAAAAAAAGAAGGCCTTAATCCTAGATATGCAACTTCTTTAGAATACAGTTCCATCTTAGGTGAAAAAATGTGCAGCTTACTCACATGCAATAGTGGCAGAGCTGTCATAAATAATTCTATATCACCGATGAGTGGACAAATTTCTCCAAAGCAACATAAGGCAGCTGGATAGCTTTAGAGGGATAAAATGGAACTTGCAAACGTGTGGGCAACACTGTGCTTTCCCACTCTGTGTTCTCGAGGTGACAGTGTCACTCTGCCTAATAGTAGGGTTGGCCTTTGTTCTTGATATTTAGCTCCATAATTTTTGTCATGTTTACCATTATTTGGAGGAATCCAATAAGTGAAATAGTTTCATAATTCTTTTTATATTTAAAAGGTGATATAGACCCAACTGCAGCACAAGTATACTTCATGCTGGAGAACAGCACAGTATTACCCACACATTTTAGTCAGATTATTATTATGGCCCCAACTACTCTTCATAAGTCAGTGAAGCATTTTAATGTATGCATTATAGTAATAACGATTTGCTGTATACCAGTGTGACTCAATTTTGAATGGGCTGAAGAATATGCCCTGAAGCCTTGATCTGCATTGTACGACTGTGATTATATAAGACAAATTCAGGAAGAGATTAACATCAGTGACATCTGACCACTTCATATTAAGTACTTCCAATTATACTGGTCTCACCAAAGTAATTACTCTATAAATAGATGCTTAAGTACAGGTTTGTTACATGCAATGGCAATGATGCAGGATGCTGTTTTGCTAACATACAAAAGATACATTGGAAGCTATATTATCAAAAGGTGATAATTTCCCTTTAACAAATTGACTGAACAGAAAATAACTGGCACTTTCAAGTAGTGTCTGTTTCTTATAAGATAGAATGATAATGTACCTCGCTAAATTTCTTCTAATGCCTTTTGCTAATTGGAAATATCAAATGGGCTTCATTTAGAACATGACTGCTATCTTTTTAATGGATATTTGAATTTACGATGTAAGATGCCTAAAAGATAGAAAGCTTCCACAAGTTTATAGAAATGTGTTTTATTCTCAGTGGGAGGCTATATGCCCTGCCAGTGGGACCTGGCACATTTTAAGGGGGCCAAGAGAATGGAAATAATTCTTCACACATCACCTGTAAGGTTTATTATGCGACTTCTAAGTTTTATTATGCAACTCATACAGTCTTCATTCAGCTCATATGATGAAATAGAAGGTCTGAGTTTGAATCCCTGCTCAGCTATGGAAACTGACTGGTGGAATGGAACTGGTAAACCCATTTATTATTTATTAATTAATTTAAAGTATTTTAATGAGTCTCTGTCCAAAGCCTGCAATTCTATCTTCACCTTGTAGACTTCCCGAACCAGCCTGAATTTTGCAGTCAACAAAATTTCAAGCTGGGGGTAGGCGAAATGAGACTCCAGTACGCTGCTTAGGAGTGCCAGCTATGAGCTCACTCAGATGCTGTCACTGTAATATGCCAAATTCTGGCATCTACATCACTTTGCTTGTGCACACAACTTATACAAAATTGAGTACATTTTTAAAATAAAAACAAATAGATTAGAGGTGGGAAAAGGCAAGCAATCATGTTAATTCACTTTGACTTCTCTGCAGCTTCTGGTGCTTTGATGCCTTTACAGTATAATTTGGGAAACTTCATTTGGATGAGTTACACAGCACTGTTTTATGGTACCATGTATTGAAGACAATTCTCCAAGTGTTAGAAGATCACTGTTCTGCTCTGTGACTTTTACTCTGTGGTACCTCAGAGTTCTGTCTCTCACAATCTTTCTTTTATGTTTTCATAAAACCACTGGCGAGGTTTTCCAGACAACTGTGCTTCCCCCAACCGTATAGTCCTTTTCAGGTGTTGGATTATCAGGCTTCACTGTAAGCACAAAGAGAACCAATTTATCAGTTTTTCCAATCCAGTGGAGCAGAACTGCATATCTTTCCATCAACATGAGGAACTTGGAAGTGGCGGACATGAAATGTGATATTCTCTCCCCTCCCCCAACCTCCCCACTTAACAGCAAAGTCCTCTTCAACAAACTCCTGATGATGGCTTATCTCCCATTTCTACTTCTCAGGGATGACGGGACTCTGAAGAAATGTTTTGGTTTAATGTTGGAGTGAATGAATAAATGGAAGCTTAATTAAAAATGGAAGCAATCTAGTTTTGCGGGAATCCAATTATCCAGGAATTATGCATTCGTCTTGACTTGTTGAGTGGACTTGTAGAGTGGACTCACTTTTTATTTAAGGGTCTCTTTGGTAACTTCACCGGGTCCAAAATGAGGCTGGGATCAACACTTCAAGAGAGGCCAAGCAGATGATATCTAATATTGAATCAAAAATATGTTTCAAGAAATATGTTTCAAAAATATGTTTCCTTGAGTAAAAGTGAATAGCAATGTTATTCCTGGAAAGAAACATAACATCCTGTAACATCATTACATTTGGGGTAAGGACTAGGGATATCTTGCAAATTTTTTATTCTTTTACAGTGTTGTTCATTTTTACCATTTCCCCCTTCTCAGTATATTATTGTAACATTATCATAATCATCACTATCAATAATGACAGCTAATTTGCTACTCATAATGTAATGAATAATGTGTTATTTTTTCAGAAACAGTGAGTAAACAGTACAGTAATGTATTAGTTTTTTTTTAAATAACATTCCAAGCTGGATACATTTGTGCCTTCCATCTATGCTTACTGGTTATTGTCCAGAGTTCCATACTGGAGTCTGTTCTGCTAATGCTATGAATTATATAATGCCATTTTGGGTTCTTTTGCGGCATCTAGGTTCAGTTCAAAGTGCTTCCTTTGGACATGAAAGCCATTGAGTCAGAGCATATTAGGAACTAGACATGGGCACGACCAGAAAAAATGACGTTTCGAGTTTTCGTTTGTCGGAATGGGTCCGTTTCGGCTTGTTTCCGTTTGTCGCAAAATTTTTCAAAAATTTGTCGTTTCCGTTTGTTGTTTGTCGTTTCCACAGCGATTTAGCACGATTTGACTTCCCAGAGCATAGGGGTGTCCCGCAATCAGGGCCGGCGCTAGGTGTTTTTGCGCCCTAGGCGGGGGGCGGGGCGGGGGGCGGGGGGAGGCGTGGGCAGGTGGCGGTGGCGGGGGGCCATGGGTGGGCGGCAGCTGCGGGCGGGTGAGTGGGGAGGTGGTGGCGCGGGCGGACAGGCGAGTCGGCAGTTAGGATATCACTTAGAAAGGATAGAGGTTCTGTTCTTGGCTTGCACCCCAAATGTGTGTGTGTGCAAGCAAATTGAAGTTGGGAAAATAGAAAATAAATGGTAGTATATAATATATTTTTTAAAATAAATCCACACCTCCCACTCCCAGTCGAACCTCCCCCTTTATCCAATATCAGAAAAAAAATCCTCAAACTGCCAGAGAAGAAATAAAGAATAAACTGCTATTCCCTTCAGCAGACAAAGCTGCAGGGAATCAAAGAAATTATTTTCTAAATTCAGTTCCCTCCCTGCCTGCCTAACTTAAATCCTAAAGCCTCCAGCCTCCCTCCTCAATCTCGATCGGATCACACCAGCACCAGCAGCCAGCCCTCCTCCCTCAACCACATCCATACACCCGACTGCGGTTTCTGGAAGGTGCCGGCATCCAGAAGTGTCAGTCAAAAACCTGGCGATGCCATTGGTGGAATGGTTCAAAAAAATTGCATGGTCCCATCCCATGCCCAGCCCAAATGGGCAGGTCTAAAAAAATAAAAATAAAATAAAATAAAATAAAATCAATACGACGTTTTATTGCTATAAAAAACCCACTGCTGCTACTATAAAAATTCAGGCATTTAAAATGCCATTTTGGACCCCCCCCACCGCATGGCATGCAGCGAGACAGACGACAAGGATGACCCCCCCCCCCAGCCTGGTACAAGCAACCCCTCTGGTAGGTGGCAAAGCCTCAGGCAGGCATATTTTCACCTGCTTTTTTGGCCGGGAGTCGGGGTTTTTTAAAAAAACTTTTAACTTTTTCTGTGCTTCGCATCGCGCGATTACTGCGATGCCACAAATGGAAACAAAAAACCCAACCAAATTTTTCTTTTTTCGGTTCGAGTTCGAGTTCTGACAGCTTAATTATCGTTACCGTTTCTGTTACCTAACGGAAACGATAACCGAAAATGGAAACGACAATTTCGCCAATTCGTGCCCATTGTATATTAGGAAGCACATCTCTTTATAGGACCTTGCTGGGGAACTGCAATTCTATGCCTGAGATCCTTCTCTCTGTATCCCTACCTGTGGCAAATGTGCAGTAATAGATGCAAATGGTAGGGCTTCTGTTGGTGGCTCCTAAAATGTAGAAGGACTTTGTGAAAGTGGTACATCTGGCCCCTTGTATACTTTTAGGGATAGTCTGACAAGTATTCTATTTCAGTCTTCCTTTATTGTTGTTTGGCTCTTGGGTAATTGTATTTATCTATCAGTATACCATAGATTGTTAACACTCCATTAGTGCAAGGCACTATTCTGAGCTGTTAAAAACAATGCAATCAAACTAGAAAAACTAACAGTAAATAAGACAATGAGAAAAATTAAATAAAGGAAAAAAATCACACCAGCCAAAATGTCACAGAACCAAGACATTACAGATATTGCCCATAATCAGGTTGGCAGGGCATCTGGCCAGTTCACGGGAGGTTGCTATCAAAGGCCTCAATGAAGAACAACATCTTGAGCAAGCTTTTAAATGTGGGCAGTGAAGGGGCCCGACACAGGTCAACCAGGAGTTAGTTCCGAAAGACAGGTGCCACAGTCAAGAAGGCCCTACCTCTAGTACATGTTTTTCAGGCCTCCTTTGGTGTGGCAACCCACAGATGCTTGGCATAAGAGGGTCTGGTGCTACATGTAGATGATCTTGGAGAAAAATGCTCTGACAAGTAATGAGGTCCTAAACCCTGTTAAAATTATGACTGATTTCAAAACATTGTTTAATTTAATGATTCTTTATAGTCCTAGTATAATCTGTTTTAAAAACATATAGACCACCATGTCTTTCTATACTGAGGTAAAGGATGTAAATTATGTAATTAAAATTTATGTGACATTTCAGATATATTCTTTCATCAAATAGATATTTTTATTCCAAATATTTTGTTCTATGTGCGCTGTTGGTCTTTTCATGCATGCTATCATGTTTACAAAAGAAAAATAAGTAATTGGGTACACAATTGAATTTTCTAATCTCCTAAACTGTGGTTAATTGGTTTGGGAATAATTGAATGTGCCATCCATGCAGCAGTTCTTCTCTTCTGCCTTCCCAAGCCCAGCCAAGTTCTGTAACCACAGCCTCCCAAACCATACGAGGAGGTGGGGAAATACCAACTAAGGGTTTTAGCTAAGCCATCATATAAAACTAGAATCAGGTCAGGATTTTTGTGAGTTTGATCTCACAGCAGGACTAGGAATAGACTCAAATTTTCAGAGGTTCTATCAGTCACAGCAACCTAAAATAGGCTAGAAGATGTACCAATATTTAACTTCCCATATAGACATCCATAACAGGGCTCCAAAGGATAAATCATCTCAGGTTTTGGATATTGTTGTAGAAGCAGAAGGCTCTAAATTCATGGAATAAGTCCTCAGTAGAAAAATATGCTTAAGATCGGAAATGAAAGACAAGCGATCCCTTGGCAACTTTCCCTCTTAAGATGCTCTCTCCCTTGTCCAGTGTTCCATCAGAGCTGCACAATGAAAGCTGGGGCTGATGCCTATTTACTTCCAGATTTCAGATGAAACCCTGGCTACTACGTTCAGATGGATGAGTCTGCAGCTGGGATGAAACATAGAGGGAACATTGCCCCAAGGGATGAAATGCTTTAGATGCAGATATGACAGACTGATAACTTCACTGATAATTTTAACTGTAGCAATTTGATTGTTTGTATTATAAGTTTGCCTTCACTGAAATTAAACTTCATGCGGATATGTTTCCAGTCTCTTCCATTGAATTAATTATGAAACCATACAATTTTACTCGCATCCAGAAAGTAAATGCATACAGATTGTATTCCCCTAACCCTCTGACATTAGTCAATATATCATGATTCAGACTAGAATCACAGAATCCATCTGTCTTTCCATTAGCAGCCAATGATCCTTTGTCCTGTGTATGTACTGTGTTAGAAAATGTTAGCCTTAATGAAGTTACAGAGATGGTCTGTGAAAACAGAAGCTTGGCAAAATTACAACAGTGAAAAAAAACTGCTCTCGTATGCTTGAGTACATGCTGATGGTACATACTGCTTTGCAGAACAAGCTTTAGCCTTAGGGCTGAATTAGACAAGGCACTTACCACATATTTAGAAGAGGTGCATCTTATTTAATCCTTATCCAGGAATTTATACTCTTACAGGTACAAATGGTGTGATCCCACCATTCTATGCCCCCTTCATAATTCCTTGATTCTTCTTTGTATTGGCCTGGTCTTTCAGGATTATAAATCACAGAGAGAATTGATTGGAACATTTTCCCTGAAGTAGTTCAGTCTGGAACATGTGAGGCAGCCTTACTGCCTACTCAATTTAATCTAGGTTTAGGATGAGTAGATCCTAGTTTAAAGCCATGTCTTGATTAAATCCCTTAGGAAATATTGTTGGCTCAGTATTCCAAGTCTCTTGTCCTCTTCCTGTACATGTCAGTCAGTGGATCACTATCTGAATCCAACAGACACATATCTGCTATTCCATGCAAAACATGACAAATGATTGTATTTATATTTTGCACAGTACACAAAGCAATCTCCATCTGAGGTGTTTGTTGAAAAATGCATGGTCTTTTGGAGAGATAACATAAAATGATATAATAATTCTTCGCTTATAGCATATTAGATTAAGACAGTCAGAAAGATGAATAATTTAGACCAATGAGTGAGGAGAATATTAGGAAAACTGGCTTAGCTCCAATATACAAGCCATCCTTAGTTAACTCTTGGAACAGAATTTGCAGAAGGAGGCTTTATGTATTTCTGAAGCATCTAGGGAACAGCTGTTCTCTTTGTCTGCTTTTCATAATGTGCTTTACGAATTGACAGATTTGAAACTCATACAACAATCCTTGTAAACACAAACCAGGAAGGTGGCATCATTTTTCATGAAGACAGAAAATATATAGAGACTTTTGGGTCTCAACATAGACACTCCCACTTTCAGTTCAGTGTCGGACTGAGACATGTATTTGGCTGTGGAGAATGAAATTTATACTTCATTGTGCTTCATTTTGCCTGTGAGCCACTAAATTTGCATGTTTTTGGATTTTCTTGAGGCTGCCTTGAACTCATAATTGTTGAACTCTGCCCATCTTCAATTAGTCCTCCTTTTTTCCATAAAATGTATACTGAACCAGGAAAAGTTTCCTAAAAAATAAGATTGCAATTCAGATGAACATCTTTTTTAAAAGATAATATTCAGAATTATAGTGATATTCCATAAATGAGTATGCAGAGCTTAAAATAATTATTAAATAACTTTATTTTTGTGATTGCAAAATTATCTGGTCCTAATTGTGCGCTAGTATGTGCATAGGAGCTGTTTTTTCAAACAAATGCTGTTTTGTGATTTTTAATCTCTGCAATCAAGTTACAGGGATTTTCCTATTCAGTAGCAATGAAATGAAGTGAAACATTATTTTTCCGTTTCGTGCCCATCCCTAGTCTAGATGTTAAGATCTAAATGTTACAGAAATGTCTGAAATGTCTGAAAGTTAGAGTCATGGCATGAGAATCTTCACAGATGTTACAGAAATGATTTAATCACAAATAATGGGACTCATCTGTAGATCTTATGGGTACCAAGCACCTCAACTTTCACGGAAATGCACTATTTTCTATTCCAGAACGTTCCTTTTCATCATTCACGGCCTTCTGTATGGGAAACTTGCTTTGTGTGCAACTGTTTTACACTGGTGGAACAATTCACTTCACAGGAGCATCAGGGACTAAGTACTAATCATGTCAGTGCTCAGTAAACCATGTCTGAAAGACTGCTTGTTCCTCTGGGCTTAATATGGATAAAGAAGTCTTGATAAAAGAAACAGAAAATGTGTCTTTCTCTGATAAGAAAACCAGCCATGAAGCTTGAATTAGTGGCAGTGTACCAGATTTCCTTCCCAGGTGTTTTGTTATATTATTGAGGCTATGCTGTGGTTTTAACTTTTTTCCCCGCAGAGCATCCTTCTGTTTCAGCTGGTGAAGGAAATACTTTACCAACTTTTCCTTTGTCCCTTATTGACTCTACCTTAGCTATCTCCCACTTAAAATTATTGGACCCAGCGAGTTTATAGGGAGTTTGTGACATTATAATTTTATTGCGAGATAGTAATCCACTTAAGTGTGATTTACAAATTTTATGAGCAAACAGGCATGTGGACCAAGAGGACAGATTGCCCCAGAGGCATAAATCTTTTCTCCCTACCATGTGCAGCCATGTACAATCACATTAGCAAAACAGCTGCTCTTTTTGTGTGGCTTCGATAGATTGCTGTTGCAGAACCTAATGAGAGTAAAACAAATTAGCTGATTAGAAATAAGAAGCAATGTAGGAGAAGCACTTTTGAAAAGGTTTAATAAAATACATTTTTTTTAAAAAAAAGCAGATATGCTAAGGACGTGTTGATGCAAACATTTCACAGGAAATTGCTGAATGATACCTTATTGCTAGAGCTGCTGTTGTGCAGAAGTAGAGCTTCAACAATGGGTATGTCATTCTTCTGTTGAAATATGATTTTTTTTAAAAAAAAATGGAACAGTAGAATATTGATCAAAGCTAGCATTCAAAAGGTAAGCAGAACAAAGCAGGCACCAAATCCAAACATTTAAATAGTCTTTGAATAGCGTGGGGCAGTTATTTTCAAAGGAGATCTCATCTAAATGTAAATTTGGTGTTGGGTTATCAAAGCAGATAGAGAGGCGTGGTGGGTGTTTTTTTTAAGTTTGCTGTGTATGTCCCAGGATCAAAGCCATGTACCACACTTGCAAGCCAAAGGTTCAAGGTGATTAGTGATGTGAATTACACAAGAATTATACCTTCAGTCGTATTTTTACAGAAAATGTAAAAGCTTGCATCACCAAGCCTTTAAAAAGTGCTTTATAAAACTCATCATAACTGTCTGATTATAACATAGCTGAGCTTTCCAGTCAGATGTTTTAATATGGCTTCACCATCAGACAGACATTTCCCTTTCCATCTACAGTGGACCCTTGTATAACAAACGGTTTGTATAACATAAAATTTGTACAACATAAAAAATTCCAGAGATAGGGGAAATTTGCTTAACATAATCCCCTATGGGGTGAATCTGTACAACATAAAAATGGGATCACTCTAGTTTCAATGCATTCCTATAGGAAATTTGTATAAAGGAAAATTTGCTCAATATAATTTTATTTGGAACGAATTAATTCCTTTATACAAGGTACCACTGTACTTGATTTGTTTATCATTTCTCCAGATGAAGGATTTTGACGAAATTAAATCTCCACTTACTATTACTTTTCTGTTGATTTGCCCTAATAAAAGGATGTCCTAAAATGGATTTTGGATTTTTTCTTTAAGCCAACACAGCAACATGCTCTTTATACTTATAAAGAGTTATAACTGTTATGAACTTTTAAAACAGTCTTCATGATAAAAACACTGAAAGAGTTTGATCTATATTTTAAAGTGACAAACATAGCAGTAAGGCCATTTTTTTTGAAGAATGGAGAAATAATGAAAATTAACAAGACTGTATATACAGTTATATAGCTATTGATGTCTCCCCATGTCTTCTTCTTTAACTGCAGCCCCATCCTGCATAACTGAAGTGATGAAAAGAATAATAACAAGTAATGGGTGGCATCCAGTTAAGTGCATCCACTGGAAAGTATAAGGGTCATGAGTCATGAGTGGATGCAATAAGAGATGATTCCTCTCCCCATGCAGAATCTGTGCAACAACCATAAGAGACTCTCCCCTCACCCATTTTGGTTCTCTACCATCTGCCTCTTTCTCTGTCTTCTTTTCTCAGTCCCCATTGAAATTCTGCATTGGAAGGTTTCCCACCCCTCTGAGTCATATATTTAGACTAGAGTATCCAGGATGCTGTATGGAAGCAGAGGGAGAAGACTGTCTCTGCAGAATTTGCTCCTATCAGTCCACATACTCAGAAGGATCCAAGCTAGTATATACAAAACAGTTATGTAACATTTTCCACTATTGCTCTGCATCAATTATAAAACCCAGAACAATGAAAAGAAAATCAGGATTATAATTAAAATTTCCTCCTCTGCTTTGTATGGTAGGAAGGGAGTTAGGGCTGAGAAAGAATGGCTTGCCTTAAGACATCAAGTGAGCTCTTGGCAGAAGGGAATTTTGAATGTGGGAGTTCCCGAATTTTAGTTCAGTTTCTCAGCAACTAATTGCTTGAAAGCTCATTGTTTTAGGTATCTGACTGCGGAATGGTAGTTCAATTCCACACTGTGTCTCCTTGACAGGCAGTACTGGAATGGTCCATAGGATTGTTTCTAACAACCTTGCTGGAACAGGCCACAGCCCATCCAGTCCAGCATTCTGTCTCACACAGTGGCTCACCATTTGCTTACGGGTATTCCCAAGCAGATGTCTTCACCTGCTTACGATTCCCTGCAAATGGCATTGAGAGATATCCTGTCTATTTCTCCAACCTGGGGATTGTCCTTAGGCATCCATAATGATAGCCATTGGTACCCTTTGTTCTCCATGAACTTGTCTAATCCTTTCTTAAAGCTGTCAAGGCTGACAGCTGTCACCACTTCTGGCAGGGAGTTCCACAGACCAGAGATCCTCTGGGTGAAAAAGTATTTCCTCTTATTTGTTTGAGATCTAGTACCCAAAAGTTTCATGGAGTGCCCCCCAGTTCTAGTGTTGTGCGATAGGGAAAACAGCTTTTCCTTATCCACTTTGTCCACATTGTGTATGATTTTATAAACTTCAATCAGGTCACCTCTTAGGCACCGTCATTCAAGAGTAAAGAGGCCCAGCTGTTGCAGCCTCAGATGGTAAGGAAGGAGTTCCAGTCTCCTAATCATTCTGGTTGCCCTCCTCTGCACTTTTTCCATTTTCATAATATCTTTCTGGAGGTATGGTGACCAGAACTGTACTGCAGATGGGGCCCCACCATAGATTTATAGAGAAGCAAAATGACACTCGTTGGCTTATTTTATATATCTTTCCTAATGATCCCTAACATTGAGTTTGCTTTTTTTTCACTGCTGCACCACACTGGGTTGACACCTTAATTGAGCTGTCCACCAGGACACCAAGGTCCCTTTTCTGATTTGTTGCAAAGAGTTCAGACCCCATCAGTTTATAAATATAATTGGAGTTTTTTGACACAAAATGCATCACTCTGCACTTGCTAATGTTGCAGCTCATTTACCACTGGTTTGCCCACTCTCCCAGTGTCAAGAGATCCCTCTGGAGCTCCTCACAATCTTTCTTAATTTTTACTACCCTATAAAATTTAGTGTTATCAGCAAATTTTGCTACCCTGCTATTTACTTCTACTTCTAGATCATTTATGAAGAGATTGAAAAGCAGGGATCCCAGTACTGAACCTTGGGGGACCCCACTCTTTACCTCCCTCCACTTGGAGAAGTGTCCATTTAGTACTACCCTCTGTTTCCTGTCCCTTAGCCAGTTGCTGATCCAGGACAAGACCTTTCCCTTGATTCCGTGACTGGCAAGTTTATTCAAGAGCCTTTGGTGCGAGACCTTGTCAAAAGCCTTCTGAAAGTCCAGATAAACAATGTCAACTGGATCGCCCAATCCACATGCTTGTTGACACTCTCATAAAATTTCAACAGATTAGTGAGGCATGATTTGCCCTTGCAGAAGCCATGTTGGCTCTCCTTCAGCAGCGCTTTTTCTTCTATGTGTTGATTAATTTTATCTTTTAGGATGATTTCCATCATTTTCCCTGGGACACATGTCAAACTGACCAGCCGGTGATTTCCTTGATCATCTCTGGATCCTTTTTTGAAGATTGGTGTTAAATTCGCTACCTTCCAGTCATCTGGCACAACACCTGATTTGAGGGAAAGATTATATATTTTGGCTAGGACCTCAGGACCATATTAAAGTTCCTTGAGGACTCATGGATGGATGCCAGTTGATTCTGGTGATTGTTAGCATTTTGTTTAACAAGACATGCATATTTCTATCTGGCTTAATTCTTCGGTTTCCCTCCCTACAAAGATAGGCTCTGTTTTGGGCATGTGGTCTCTGTCTTCTTCAGTGAATGCTGAAGCAAAGAATTCATTGTGTCTCTCTGTATTCTCTGTTTCCTTGTCTTCCATTGTCATCTAATGGTCCAATGGTCTTCCTCGTTGGATTCTTATTTCTAATGTACTTAAAGAAATCATCATTATTTCTTTGAGTGTTTTTAGCTATACGCTCCTCAAAGTCTTGTTCCAAGGTCCTTCCCTCACATTCTTCCCTGAGTGGGATTTAGATCCAGATTTAGTATTGAACTGGTTGGATTGCTCAATGAGTTGAATATATTGTTGTAAACAAAAGCTAGTCAACCCTCTTTTCACTTTCGGATTTTATCTTTGGAATCTTGAGATAGGCCACTAGGATTCAATTCTACCTCAACACAAAAACAAGTGTCTTATAGCTCCTTCCTTTTGTTACTGAACAGCCCAGTGGCAGTAGGAGAGATTGCATCTTCCCTCTTAAGATTGGAAGTTCATCCTTGGAGGAGAAAGTCCAGTCTCATAGACTCCTGCTTCTATGGTGCCAGAGTACTGACATCAAAGAGGAGAACAAGAGGAAGAGAAAAAGATTTTGACCAGTTCTTGGGACAGTCTCAATAATCTGCATGAACCAAGCTGCAAAGGTGGCAAG
Source organism: Phrynocephalus guinanensis (assembly GCA_037367245.1). Classification (NCBI taxonomy): domain Eukaryota; kingdom Metazoa; phylum Chordata; class Lepidosauria; order Squamata; family Agamidae; genus Phrynocephalus; species Phrynocephalus guinanensis. The sequence goes on from CM074740.1 coordinate 56,973,709, forward strand.
CATCTATCTGTTCCAAGAGGGAATTTTTATAGGGTAAATCTGGATCAAAATTTTATAGCAGTTTGGGGATACAGTATCCAGAAAGCACATTTGCAGGTTTTTAATACAGTAGTGGTCTATTTTGAAGTATGCAACCACTTCAGCTTTGGCGAACAGGTGCACAATAACAATGCCATCTTTTCCCTCAGCTTTGCAACAGCCCCCTGTGGGGAAAAAAACCCACAAACCTATAAAGCAAGGATGACCACTTCTGGTTTTTGAACTGAAAAAAAAATGGCTTTTCAAATATCCTGCTTAGACTGTGATTCCTTTGTTTTCTTTCCACTGGCCATACTTTTAGGACCGATGGGGATAGCAAGTAAAAATAAAATGAGTTTAAAATGGAGAGGCCACAGTTGCTCCACCTTGCTATAAAGGCAATACAGCAGACCTGTTGTTATATGTTGTTATGTATTGACAAGTTGGAATTGACAAACAGATATTTTAGTAGGGTTTTCAAGGTAGCTGAAATATTTAAGGAGTGGCTTTACCAGTTCCATACACCCCAGTGAAATTACCATGGCTGAGCTGGGATTCCAATCCAGTCCCCACAATTCTTAGTCTGCTACTCTGTGAAACAACACTCCACTGTGTAGCATAGTGTGCCTACTCAAGTATAAATGCTGTTCACATTGATTAGGTTTATTTCCCTTTAAGATATGGGGCAACTGGAATCCACATACGGTGTGTGCTTCCCATCACAGCTAGGATTTGGCTCCTATTTTCTTTTATTTCAGTATCCATGATGATTCATTATCTTATGCCTTCTTACCACCCACTATGCAGTTTTATTACTTTGTTGTTTGATCTTTCGTTAGTCCTTGTATGTAAGCTACAAATGTATCACTTTCAGGGCATTATGTTTAATGATACAATATTTTATTTATTTAACTCCTTTGTCATTTTAATTTGGAGAAACGGGGAGATCATAACTATTATGTAATTCAAAGACATATTTTTATTAAAATGGCTTCCTCATGAAGATGTTGCCAAGGGATTAGCCATCTATTCTTTGCCCCAATATATCATTTAATTTCCAGCTACTGTTGTTTTGCTGCTTCTCTCTTAATCAGTATGCAGTTAGAAGTGATATTATTTCATCTTCAAATTAACAGCTATCCCAAGAAATAATTAAGTCATTTCTAATTAGTCTCCATTATGTTGTTTTAATTCTGACTTGTCACTGTCAGTCACTGAAAGTGAATACTTACTGCAGCTTCCAATCATGTCTGTATAATGAGAAGATGCATGCATTATACACTAGCAGTTCCTTTTACAACTATGTATTGTTGTTATCCCTTCTAAAGACCGATTGATAGCTGTTGGGGAGCAAAGATGATGATGGTGGTGGTGGTGGTGGTGGTGGTGGTGATGATGATGATGATGATGGTGATGGTGGTGGTGGTGGTGGTGATGATGATGATGATGATGATGATGATGATGATGATGATAATAATAATAATAATAATAATAATAATAATAATAATAATAATAATAATAATAATAATAATAATAATAATAATAAAGTGAGATACATATCAGTTTAATGGTGCAGTTCAATTCTAAATTAAATCTCCAGTTTACATGCTACCTTTAGTAAAGTCTTTTTTTCTGAAATTCAGCCCTAGTCTTTCATTATTTTCCTCTAATTTGTGTATGGGGGGGGGGAAATCCCATAGAGCTATACTCTTTGCTCATCTAGTCAAGAGAAATCTGTCCTCTTTCCCCTTTTGCTCTCATAGTTATCTCCTAATAAACATCAGGAGCTCCCTTATGCTCAGTTTTGGCAGTGGCTTTCCAAGGCTTAATTAAATCTACTTGGTAGTCACAAGCTAGGTGGTGGTCACAATCTAAACCTATACAATCAGTGAATGTTTATTGATTCATTATCCAGAAGTTGTTTCACTGAGTCTGTCTGTAGGTGGTGCTTGCAATTGTTTCATCTTCCTTATGGAACTGTGGATGGCATCATCCATTACAATGGAAAAACTTGTTGGGGGTTGGAATACAGGTCAGTGTTGGTCCAAACAGGCACTGGGTGGCATCTCTAAAACTGTGGGGAAGGGGGACCCATAGCAACCATATGTAGTACAAATCCATCTTTTCCCCTCAATCTTTTCATGTCATTATTAATTGAAGTGCTTTCAAACAGTGTTGATTCAATTTGATTAATATTCAAATTAACTCTTTTCATATTACAACTTTATGTTCTAAACCAAGTTATTAGTTTCAATGAGAATCAGCAGGGTTTATGTAAGTGTTGACTTAACAATTTCGTTCATTTGGTGGGTTTATCCTAGTTGAGTTTAATAGCCAGTTTTTAATCACATTATGAGCTGCCCTGTGGCTCAGTTTGGGGAAAAAAGGAGGATACAAATCAACCACATATTAGGCATATATAAATAGATAAATGAGGTACCTTTTATTCTGCACAACCCACACTGGGTTTTCCTTTGCCATCTTAGCCAGCCATGCTTCTTCCCTTCACTTTAAGCAACCATCAGTTTGGGATTTCACTGAGTGTCTTTATAGAGATCAAACATCTGGACAGAGTCATTGATTCAGCCAAAAGTAGTCAATGGGCAAGTCCCACCAGATAGTGCAAATTGCATCCAACCTGTCTGGACCAAATCCCAGTATTAGCATATGTTGCTGTTGTCAGCTTAATGTGGCTGGGACTTTGTTTCTGGGATGGCTTCATATGTTTTTGAACGGGAGGTTCATCTGTGCATAGGGAGAATCTGTCTATATTGTAATATTTTTGACATCCTTTCATACTCTTAAGGACATGGACAGGGTAGCTCACATGTGCTGCTCAAACTATATATGCAACTTAAAGACATCTAGCATTTCCCCAGGTAATGTGGTCCATTGAAACAGTTTCAGAACATCAGTCCTACAGAAGTGCAATTTCGTGTCCTATGTGGTGAATTACCTCTCACTTACGATTTATTCTTATGATTACCAGTTTGCTCCAGCTCAGTGCTTGCTTTCATTTCCTACTCCTTCTGCATCAATCTTGTATTGATCTTTTTCTTGTGTTTGACTATCAGGATTGCTTTTCACCTGAGTTTGAAAAATGGCTTCTTAGTAGCAATAATTGTTTATTGGATTTGCAAGAAACAGACACATGCTGTAGTCCAATCTTTAGTTCAATCTGATGGTTCAGTTTGCATGTTTATATTGACTTACTAATGTTTAAAAGTAAATGTAAAGGTCCCCCCTGCACTTGCATGCTAGTTGTGTCCAACTCTAGAGGTGGTGCTCATCTCCATTTCCAAACCAATGAGCCAGTGTTGTACAAGTCCATGGCCTTGTGGCCGGCATGGCTGAATGCATTTCTGTGCACAGAACACTGTTTACCTACTCCTTTTTATGGTGGCACCTGTTTATCTACTTGAATTTACATGCTTTCGAACTGCTAGGTTGACAGGAGCTGGGTAACAGTGGGAGCTCACTTCGCTGCGTGGCATCCTGGATTTGAACCGCCGAGGTGCCAACTTTGCAGCCAACATTTCAGTGCTCTAGCTAGCCCACTGAGCCACCACACCCCTTAATCCAAAGCCGAAATGGGTAGCAGCCAGGAGTGCTATTCTAGATCCAAGAATACCCCAGCCTTCTAAGTGTACTGTTCAGCTCCTGATTCAGTAATTCCCAGGAGAATACACTTCCAGTGCTTCCTTGGGAAGGAGTCTTATCGCTCTCTATATGGCAGGCATCTCCTGAAGAGCCTTCAGCCTCAGGAAGTATAGGGCCAATTTCTTCCCAGAAAGCTCTGCAACAGGAAACGGAAGCATAGAAGGAGATCTCAGGTTTCTTCAGGTGAGTAAAATAAGAGGTTGTTCAAGGAATTGAATTCTCATACACATGTCTGAGGAACTCTAGTAACTGCAGATAGATCACCTTCATAGTTATTACTGAGCAACAGAAATGGCAAAGGTGATTAAAATGAAGGACTGTGACATACACTTTCAAATAATGAATAGACCAGGCATGTCCAAACTTCGGCCCTCATGATGTTTGGACCACAACTCCCAGAATTCTAAGCTTAGATTGCCAATGACAAAGGACTGTGGGAGTTGTGGCACAAAACATCTGGAGGGCCAAAGTTTGGACATGCCTGGAATAGACCATTTGTGTTGCCTAATTAACAAAGCCAGCACTTCTACATCTAATTCCCCCATTACTTTCTTGTCTTCACAGCAATGTGAATCCATCAAAACATCTGGATAAAACTTTGTGCAGCTAATGGAATGAACAATAGTCCACAAAATAATGTGCTATATTATGTTTTAGAGATGGGCAAGAAACGCCAAAATGGTGTCCATTTCCGTTATTCGGGCCCCTGGGGGCCCACTTCGGTTCTTTACCGTTATTCGAGCCCCTGGGGCCTGATTCGTTGTCGTTTTTTCAATTTTCAGACCCGGCGGCATGCGGGTCGGGAGAGCGTCCCCGCATGTCAGGCTCTGGGGCGGAGTCGAGAAGGAAGGGGCTGTGATCCTGTCTCTGCGCTCAGAAGCTGGATCCCAGCCCCCTCTCAACACCCTCTGCCCCACAGCTCACTGGCTGTCATTTCCAGGGTGGAGATCACTGGACAGGGGGCTCCGGTCTGGCTTCCGTGCGCGGAGGCCAGATCGCAGGCCCCTCTCCAGCAGCGATCCGCGGTGTCTGACTCCTCTCTGACCGATCTCCGCAGCAGGGAGGTGACAGCCATGCCGGCTGTCACCCCCTTGCTGCGGAGATCGGAGATTGAGATAGCTGCGGCCTCGCCTCCGCCTGCGAAGGCGAGAACGGGGCTCTCACAATCCTCCCCCGCTGGCGATGACAGCTGGGCTGTCATCACCAGCAGGCAGGAACAAACCGAACATAACCGAACTCATTTGTTCTGGTGCTGTTCGGATTGTTCCTAAATTACTCTGGGCTCCGTTATTCATTCTGTTATGTAACAGAATGAATAACGGATAACGGGATGATTTTTTTTTTCATTTTTTGCCCATCTCTAGTGTGTTTGTTGGTCTATGTTATTTCTGTTGCAATGGAGTGATGCACCTGGACCTCTGGAAGACACTTGAAGGGGTTTTGAATGGGGTGAAGCTGTTTTGGGGGAACAAAAAGCTACATGCTTCCCAGTTTTTTTTAATTCTCTTTCATGTAGTGGAGGTGTGCAAATAATTTTATTTGTATTGAATTGAATTTGGGAAGGTTACATGTAAAACCAAATAAATTCTAACTTGCAGAGGATAAAAATACCTTCACTAGCTGAGACTGCATCTTCCATAGCAAGTATTCTCAAGGTTCTACAGAGCAAAGTTGGCATTACGGGGAATGTCTATACACAATGACTAATGTGTTATCCTGCTTAGGGATTTTTTGAGTTTCTTCAGACTTGCAAACAGTTACCTTCAAAGACAAATCACAAATCAAAGCATGCTAAATGCAAGATAACCTTGGTGAATAAAATCACATGCCTTGCTAAGCAGATATTTGTCACCATTTGGAGGAGAATCTCTGCAAACAATGTGCTCTCTGTATTCTCTAGATTGCCCCTTGAAGTTGATTCTAGATGCAAAAAGTTTAATGGGTCTGAAAACAAACTCCCTGCCTCAAATCGGAATACCTTTTTGTAAACAGAACAAAAAAAATCTAGCACTTTGGGTTGCCATTATTATGGAAATGAGAAAATTTTTTTTTTTTTAGAATGAGAGGGGGAAATGGCTTCTTGAGACAGGAAGACAGAGCATGTGTGAGACAGGAAACCATTCAGAAGCTTGATGAATCTGAATTAGATGCATCTTTAACAGTAGCTGGGATTAAAGCATCAGCACTAACATAAGAGATAATTAGGATCTCTCAATATGCAGCACTTTGGTTTGGCATCTATTTCACAATACAGTATAATAAAATTTACCATCTTGCAAGCTTGTCTGATTTTTTAGAAAGGCTGGGAACAATTCGATCTGTCCAAGTACATCAGTCAGTGACGTGCAGGTGGCTTTAAAACAAAGCATTTAATTAGGCAAAATTTTACTTAAACTACCTGATGATTCATCATCAAGTCCTTTCTCTGTGTCAGTGCTGCCTTTCTGAGTGATTATTTACAGAATATTTAAGGAAGCTGGGTTCTGTGTGCTACTGCTGTGAATGCCGTGGCATTGTAAATTACTGTTTCCCTATTACTTTCTGATTCAGTATAGATTGTGGTGACTCATCCTTCTATTTTGATTGATGCTCTTTAGAAGCTCTATTCAAAGTCACAGTTTTGTCAAAGGTGATGTCTTGGCATTACTGGAATAAGCACTGACTGCTTAATCTGGGAGGAGGAGGGATCTGTGGATCCTATATATTGATGCAAATTAAATTTAATTTTCTTGAATTAATTTTACCCACATACTTAATGTTGTTCTTGACAAAAGACTGCCATGCCACATTGTTTGCAAATTATGTCTCTGTAAATATCACCTATTTCTCAGATTGATTTCTCAAATGACTCATAATAATTTAGCAATGTATTTTGGTTTCAGCACTCAGTACCAACAGCACTAGATGTCTCCTTTCCATATTTTCAGAATAGTTTTCTAAACTTTAGGTCAGCTAGGAATCCAGTTTGCCAAAGGTCCCTGAGTTACCTTTTTGAACTGCAAAGAGATTTGAATTTAAGTGGGTGGAAAAAGTGTCAGCAAGGATGAGACATTAGGGACATACAAATGATGTATTTGGCTTGGGGGTTATAGTCATGACCGACCTTCGTGACCCCATGTCCATGGAGTTTTCTTGGCAGGAATATTGGAGTGGCTTGCCAGTTCCTACTCCAGGCACCTACAGCACCTGGTATTCCCTGGCAGTCTCCCATCCAAAGAGCTAACCAGGGCCGACCCTGCTTATCTTCCAAAATCAGGTGAGATTGGATGTGCTTGGGGCATCTAGGCGGCTCTGCTTATAGGTAAGAGAAATAATTGCTTATTGTGCTGGAATAAGTACAGTAAGGAACTAAACTGGGAGCTGTGATTCTAACAGGAGACTGTTTCGACCAGAAAAGTGGCCTATCAGGTCCAGCCTTCTGTTTGTCCCAGTGACCAGAGGCCCTCTAGCAAGATATTAATGCAGTGTCATCTTTCCATTATATGCTATGACTTGTTATTTGAAGATATTCTATCTCTGATCCTCAAGGTTTGTGTAGATGTTGTGAGTAGCAGCAGCACAAGTCCTTTGACCAATATCCATTGTAAGGTGATACAAATAAGACCAAGAATCAGGGGCATATCTGGGGTGGCGGAAGGTGCACAGCAAGGTGCACAGCAATCTGGGGGCACCTGGAGGGGGAGGGGGAAGAAGCCATGGGCCCACCGGCCAGTAGTCCTCCTTTCCCCCAGCTCTGGTATAACTAGGGAGGGGTGGGTGAGTCCATTTGCCCCACAGCATGCAGCAATCTGGGGGTAGCTGGAGAAGGAAGCTGTGCACCCTGCTGCCAGCAGTCCTCCTAAACCCGGAGAGACCTTGTGCATGTGTGCGCTGCGGCAAGTGATACATCATGCAGCGGGTGCACACCCACGTCCCCAGTCCCACCCAATGAAAGGCATGGGATTTTCCTTTCTGACACTGCCTCAGCTCCCCTACCTTTCCAAGTCTGAAAGGTCTAAGTCCCTCAGCAAAAAAAAAAAAAAAAAATGTCCAGAATGGCTCCAAAACAATAAAAAAAGTGCTCCAACTCCTCCCACCCCTCCACAAACTACCGGGGCACAGTGCATCCTGGGTAGACTTTATTCACAAAGCATTATGGAAAATTCGTTATCTGAGGCAGCTCATTGGGGGGAAAAGTCATCTGAAACATCCATATTGCCGGAAATTTCAATTCTGTATCTGAATTATTTGTTAACAGAGGCATTTGTTATCTGAGGTATTACTGTACAGAACGAATGGGCACCAGGTTTAAAAAAGCTGATCCTGTCGCACAGTTGTTCCCAAACTTAGGTCCAGATGTTCTTTGACAAAAAAACCAGTTGCCTTTACGACTAGCTGAGTTGTAGTCCAAGCACATCTGGGGAAAACAAGGTTGGGAACCACTGTTGTAGCATATCACTTAAATATGGGTACACACTACACAGTTCTTTAGTTTGCTGCTGCTGCTGTTGGAGTTTGTAATATTCAAGCTCTCTGTGTATGTCAGAGTGAGAGGTGAAGGGAATAGAATATGGAATGGAAAAGTATGGTTGGTAGACAGAGCATCTACGGCATTTACATCATTTTTTCATTGGTTTTCATCTTTTGGCAGAGCTGTTCTTCCTCCCCTGTTTTTTGTTTGAGAAGAAGAGCTTATTTTTTTTATACTCAGAGCAGACTACTAAGATTTTCTACCTACTTATTTCCTAAACTTTCTGTGTAGAGGCCTTGGTAAAATAAAGACACTAATCTGCAATTAGAGTGTTTTATCTTTCAAGTGCCTAGTTAAACTGAAGTATATAATTAGACATGTGAAAGTGCATCTCACCTCCACCCACACAGAGGTGGCATATGCAGCACTGATTAGGAAATTCTATGAAGGGTTTGCCGAATGGAAAGTTTTCAGCAGAAGTAGAAATTTATTTGTGAACTGCATTGTGGCTACTATTTTGGAGACACTATTAAAGTTTACCATGCTTTAAAGTCCATATTGTGTTCACTTTTCCAGCAAATCCTATATAGTAGGTCATGTTTATTTCACAAATCATCAATGGAGGTGTATAGAGTGACCCCACTCAGGATTACCCAGTGAATATAGCACAAAGTTGGGAAACCGAATCTAGTTTGTTTGTTTGTTTGATTGATTGATTGAATGTGCTTAGGGCATCTAGGCAGGTAGTAGTAGTAGTAGTAGTAGTAGTAGTAGTAGTAGTAGTAGTAGTAGTAGTAAATTTATTTACAGTCGAAGACCAAAAGTTACTAATGTTTAGGTTTTCTCTGTGTTGTATCTCCGTGGGTGCAGAGATCCATGTTTGGGAAGACTGTGTTAGAACATAATAGGTGCTGATGTCTCAAATATCTATCATCTGACCTCTGATTCCAAAGATAAGCTAAGTGGCTTAAGTCTCTGGCTGTGGAGCCAGAGGTTGCAAGTTCAATTTTGCACTGTGCCTCCTTGAGAGGTAATGGAATTGATAACAGTAGAGTCCCTTCAAGTCCTGGAATTCAGTGGTGGTGGTGGTGGTTGATGATGATGATGTTGTTGAAATCTGATAGTTTCATAGGCATGATATGGGAAAAGAAATGGCTGCTTATCCTAACTTGGTGATCATGGTCACGAATGTTACAGTGAATGTTGGGTCAAGTAGGTCTCCTGGGATTGAGCCAGACTGTTTTGTGAGTCAAAAGTCAAGATGCAGTGAGGGACTGGTAAATCAGCTGTGGACTATGTAAACATAAAGGTCAAGAAGGCACTGTATTTAGCACATTTTTGGAAGAGGTGCACCTGTAGAAGGCAAAAGATTCCTGTCATAGCCTATATTTTCCTAATATGTATCTTGCATTTAGTGTGCTTTGTTACAACCTTACGGTCCGATTGGTCTTTGAAAAGTTAGCATAGGCTTAATTTGCAGACTTGCTGATGCATATATCTCTAAGAAAATCCTGTTGTAGGAGGAAATGTGGTTAATCATAGGGTATACATTTAACTCTTCATGTTCAGTTAGCCACTTGATAAAGCAGTTATAATCAGTCTGATTCAGATGCTTAAACCCTGTTTTTTTACCTTCTTTCTTTAGCTACCTAGAGCTGGTCCAGAGTGTGGAGAAACCCTAGGACAGTGATGGCGAACGTTTTAGAGACAGAGTGCCCAAACTGCAATTCAAAACCCACTAATTTTTTTTGCAAAGTGCCAATACCGTAATTTAACCTGTATACAGGTGGCTATGAAGGGGCAATGCCAGGTGCCCACAGAAAGGGCTCCGAGTGCCACCTTTGGCACCCGTGCCATAGGTTCGCCATCACTGCCCTAGGAAATGCTTTGGTTATCATGTATACAACTTGGGAAAAATTACTGACCACTGCTTTTCTCAGGATTAGATCAAAGCTTTGAATTCTAATCATTACTGTATATTTGGTGGACATTTCCTTCCCTTCCTTCCCATTTCTTTCTGCTTCAGAAGAGTCTGTAAAGTTTACTGGAAGCAATAAAAGTGCAATATCATTTAATTATTGTAGCAAATACCTCCTACTTATTTCTACCCCACCTCCCATCCCCTATCTGTGTCCTGTTTTTCAACAAGGCAGTAGTATTGGTGGCGTAATGCGCTTTCCTTCCTGTTCTTTGCTACTGTGAGTCCCCCCCCCAAAAAAAGGGAATAATTAGAGTCTTTATCTGATCCTGAGGTGTGAGAAGCATTTGCCTGGATGCATGTGATACATTCAGTGTGTGCGTTCTATTTGATTTGTGATTTCAAGTTTTACTTTTTTGGGTCATTTTTAATATAATTGTTTTTATATAAGCATTTGCCAAAAGCATCGGGCTCTTCAGACAAAGGTTGCAAAAGATACTTGAAGATAAAACAAGGGGCATATGGGGGGATTGTTACTTTTGTTATTTGCATCTTATGAGGTAGGCTGCAGTCCGTGAAAGTTTATGCCAAACCATTCTTGATGTTTTTTGTTGCATGACTCTTCATTGTGTTGAAACGAAAAAATGTTTGGTTCAGTATATTAAATATTTTTGTGATCGTAAAACAAGTTTAATCCTTCTGATGACTGGAAAAATATTTCTTTTAACTTAGTTATTTTTGCTCTTTCTTTAAGTAGTTTCTACTATATGGCATCGTGTTTAGTTCAACTTCATAGCACAGTATGAAGGCTGATGAATGGGAACCATTTTATGTGCAGATACTGGTACCACATTTATGTTAGATAGTAGTTAATACTCAACATCACCTACAGGAAATATTACCTGTTCCTCCAGCATTACAGTTTTGTCAGCTGGTTACATCTGTGGACTTTCATCTTTTCTCATTCCATTCCCCTACCATTAGGGAAACAAAAAACAACAAAACTTGCCCTTTGAAATGGCAGCTTATTTGCCCGTGGAGTGCAAGGTTTTGTTTCTAACAGCACTGCAGGGCTCATACCAGTGGATTTATCATCTTTTAAAAATTGTTCTTGAAAGCTGAATGTCCCAATTGCAGTTTAAACCTGAAAGTTGTCTTTTAGGAGGCAGTAAATGAGTTTATCTGAATGGAGTATGTTGCAGAGAAAAGGCAGATAGCAAGCTCATCAGCAGAAGGATTTGTTGGGGTATCAGAAATAGTATGACATTGATGTGCCTAGTATATTGACCTGTGGATTTATTTTTATATCCTGAGGCATGCGTGCATTATAATAAAGTCTATGGAACATCACAGAAAGCACATTTCTGTGTTATAATGTGGCAATCATAAACAGGAGCATTTTATATAATGGTTATATTTATTGGACTATTTTAATGAAACATTTTTAATTAACATTTTTATAAACAAATGACAAAAGGTAAACAGAAATGTAAAATATTGTAGTACTTTAAGTACCAGTAGTTTCATTTCAGTGTGACCTCAGATACAAGGAGATCATATACTATGGGCCTTTTCACATGACCCCTAAAATCTGCGGCAAATGGCTCCCAGATCCGGAGCTTAAAATTGTTTCCCCACCAGCTCCGGAGTTTACAAAAAATTAAGTGTGACCACGCCCACCTAAGCGCATCCCAGCGCACTTTTCAAGTACCTGCTCTCCGGGGGTGAAAAATTCCAGATGCGGATGTAACGTAGTGAGTGCCGGGCTCTCCTCGCTTCTGTTTGTTGTTTTTTTGCCCCCCGCCCCTTTAAGAGATACTTAAGAGACTGGAATGCTGCCGGGAACAGAGTGAGATGGCAGAACAAGGTGAGCCAGCATTCTTTTCTTCCTTTTTTTCTCCCTCCCCTCACGCAGCCAGCAGCCAGGAGTACGGAGGTGGTGGGAACATAGGAATAGCAACAAACCCCCAAGATCTCTGGTCCGAATTTAAGTGGCCAGTGGATCTTAGGGGTCGTGTGAAAAGGCTCTATGTTCTACATATGTATGTATATTCCCATGGCCAGTTGCTGATATAGATAATGGAGAAAGTGACAAAGGTTTGTGAACACAGGACAGGAACTATAGCTGCTGATTACTTAAGCTAGTAGATCCTGACCAGTCTAGTAGATTTAGCTGTCATAGGAACACTACGTAAGAATTTGTCCATCCTGTGTAGAAAGCAGAGGAGCTCTGCTGGCAGAAGATTACCAAATTAATATATCCCTGGTGTTCTGGCTGACATTGTTAGGGTTCTTAATGGTGCTACTAGTGTAGATATAGAAAAGAGGCAGAATCTTGTTCTTGTGCCCCCCTCCATGTTGTATTGCCTGTTGTAGGTCTGTAGAAGGCACCTGTACAGTATGACTCTGGTATCCGCTGGGGATCAGTTCCAGGCCTTCCAGTGGATAAGAAAAACTGTGGATAAGACAAAATGTCAAAAAAGCTCAAAACTGCTAGTTTGTGACAATAGCTTGCTTTACAGCTGCTGTTTTGCAACAGTAGGTTGCTTTATGGCTGCTGTTTGTGGCAGTAGCTTGCTTTACGGCTGCTGTTTTACAGCAGTAGCTTGCTTTACAGCTGCTGTTTTTTCCTCTACCAACCATGGATAACTGAATCAGTGGTTAATGAATCAGTGGATGTGGGGGACCTATTGTACTTGCCAGCTTTCCAAAGCTTGGGGGGGAGGAAGTGCTGCTGTCTTGAACGGGCAGCAGGTCACTGATAACCCATCTCAGTAGTCATGGTTCAGAATTGCAGATGATTAATTAATATGTTCTGTAGTTGTATAAACTGTGAAGAATCTGATTTACTACAAACATGAATAGTTCTAAAAAACAGAGAAAAAGCAGGACATCATCAGGTGAACACCTAAATTGTGGTGGAAGTGGTTGTTTAGTCCAATGCCATCATGTGTAGAAGCACTGTTCCAGAAAATGCTGTTCAGGAGATCTTGGACTTGCTCAAACATTGATATTCTTGACACCTGGCCTGTTTAAACTGAGATTGTATATACAGTGGACCCTTGTATAACAAACAGTTTGTATAACATAAAATTTGTACAACATAAAAAATTCCAGAGATAGGGGAAATTTGCTTAACATAATCACCTATGGGCCGAATCTGTACAACATAAAATTGAGATCACTCTGTTTTCGATGCAATCCTATGGGAAATTTGTATAAAGGAAAATTTGCTTAACATAATTTCATTTGGAATGAATTGATTCCTTTACACAAGGTACCACTGTAAATGGTATGTCAGAAAACTGGGGAGGAAGGGGTAGTAGAAACTCAAAAGTACCATTAAGCGCATGTTTAGTAACCACCATATATAGATAGATAGATAGATAGATATATTGTCATCTTCATCCAGAATTATTTATTTATTTATTTGACTTTTATACTACCCATCTAGCCTAATGGCTACTGTGGGTGGTTTACAACATAAAATCTCAATTTAATAACAAGAGAGTTAAATAATGAAAATACAAGCAATATAATACTGTATAACAAATACAGTGACCCCCTTCCCCATAAGCTGTTATAATGCATTAACGATGTTCCCACCTTGGAATTTAACTCAAAATCTTCTGAAAAATCAACCACATGTTCAATTCAAATCTGTGGGGATTACACCTCAGTGTATACACAGTTATTTTGGAATAACTCCCATTGGACTCAATAAGAATTCCTTCAGAATAGATGAACATAGAATTGTGCTCCTAACATGGTTAACTTGATCCAGATTGTGTAAAAAGAAAAGAAAAGGCTCAGCAGTAGATATTTTCAGCTCATAATACATTAGCTATTGAAGAAGCCTTACAACTCATAGTTCTCAAGGGGTAGAGAATGTTAAAATGCCCTTCAATTGACCAAGCAGTAAATGCTTTCAGCAAGCAAGACAATATTTCTAAGTCAAGAAAATTATGTTCCCAATTCTTTTTCTGTTGGAAGACTTTGATATTGCTAAACAAATTCCAACAAGTAGAGATGTCATCTAGTTTTTCCAGGTGTACCACACTATAAAACTTCCTGTTCTTTATATAGCAGCTATTCTCAAAAATGTTTTGCCATGGCCATAAACACAATATAAAAGCAATGTACAGTAGTCTGAATCAGCATTGACTATGTTCCACAACTAACTTTATAAGTTGGTGTGTGAAGAATTATTTACAGTCTGTGGCTCAACTCAGATGTGGCCTCCAATTTATAGGCAAACAAACAAACAAAGCTTTCATATAATAGTTAATATTTATTATGCCACATGATTTTTTGTCTTTTGTCTTTTGTTTTATGTTGTTTTTGCCTGGAATTCTTTCACGGACTAACCTGCTACCTCTTCCAAAATTCCAATGTATGATTCGCCCCTTCCTGGTCTGAATAGGCTCATTAGATATAAAATGTCCTGGGGTGTGTGAAAGTCACACCTATGTAGCCCTTACCAACACTCATTAAGTGTGGGTCATTAGCAGTGCCCTTCCTGGTGGAGGTATGGAGTGGTTCTGATTTGTCATGGGATCGATGAAACAGCAGCATGATACATGGGGAGACAGATTGTGCCCAATTCCCACACCCCTGGACTAGTCTGCTTTAGCAGTCCCTACTTAGAATTTTAAAACTCAGCTTTGTTATGTCTTTGGTCTCAATTTAGTAGATTGCTACATGCCTTCTAATGTTTATATTGTCTCTGCTTTTAACTTTATTCAAAATTAAAATACATATCCATAGAAAAAAATTAATAAGATCAAGGAGTGATAGTGGATGATGATGATGATGATGATGATGATGATGATGATGATGATGATGATGATGATGATGATGATGATGATGATGATGGAAGAAAGAGAAAGGGAAATTAGCTTTTCTCATATGAGCTGACCTTTAATTCATAACCATCTCAGGCTGATTTAAAGATGTTTAATAGTCAAGAAAAAGTAATATCTAATTCAAAGTAACAGGTAATTTGAGTTTGAGTTTGAGATTGTAATTTTATAAAGTTTTTTTAAATAAGAAATTTAAAGTATTTTTATACCCCAGCATGTATGAAAAGATGCACAATACGTTCCCCAGGATGCTTATTTTTATTTGTAACTAAGAGCATCTGGCTTATCTGTCTGCTACAGTTGGTCTCATTAGCTGCATCCACACATATATCAGTCATCTTTATTTCATTATCCAGAATACACGTTGTTCATTCATTCAGTTTGTACTATAACCCAAGGGGCTTGTAGAGAAATATTTTCAGATCTGCAGGAACATCTGGGAATATGTATGAAGATTGAAGACATCTATCCCATGTCTCTCAAAAATGCTCATCTATTTCTTAAAGATGATCTCATTGTCAGTAGGTGGATTTTTTTCTAATTTAATGTTGGACATTAAAAGATGCCAACAAGTTTCCACGTATAGGTGAAAGCTGTGCATTCTAAAGACTGCTGTGCAGGACAAAATACAGATCATGATCTTGGCCTGAATGTCGATCTTGTAACAAAGTCCTTTTGGATTGGCTTTGTGGGCACAGAGTTGCTTATGTTTCTGATTGGCTCATTGTTTTCAGCAGAGGATGTAGGGGTGACTTCTCTTTTGCCTTACGGCCTGCAATCTCCAGGGTATTGGAGTGTTCCTTCTTTTCCACTCCACTGTCTAACATCTACATGAAAACGCTGATGAAGTCATTGTGAGGGTTGGCACTCAGTGGCTAAGATTGAAAGATGCAGTTAAGCAGTGTCAGTGGCATGTGAGTGTTCTTCTCCCCTCCTCCTTGGCTTCATCTTTGGAAGATGTGTTTAGGAATACTCAAGGGACAAAGAAAAGGGTGTCACAATTCCAACAGATGTCACAGGATCCATTCAAAGTATGCCTGTTGATCACAGGGAGGTTATGGGGCCATTCTGCAGGTACTTGTATGAGGTTTTGGGGTTGATGAAGATGAGCATAAAATTAGATTATTATTATTATTATTGAGGAAATGCATAGATTACAGGGCTTTAGCCAGTGTGGGTTCAAGTGTTTGCACTCCTCTGGAAGGACCAAATTAACAGCTTTCTTTCCCTCCCCTGAATTTAGTTGATGATAGAAACACAGTCATTCTATCAACCTTTTACCAGCTTTGAATGGTATATTGGTTGCAATCCTATGTAGGGAAAGTAGACATTCCTGCCCTTTTCTGTGGCCTAGCAATATCTATTTGGGGGTTACTATAATGCATTGTGCATGGAGCTACAATATCTTGCTAAACGGCTTACAAGTTCAGCCTTAGTACAGGATGTGGCTGTTCTGCGTTCCTGGGTGCAAGTGTGTTTCTGGACCCAGAATGATAATATCAGCTTCTCTAGTTGCAAGCATGTTTTTGGACCCAAAAAGCTAGTTTTGATTTTATAGCCTTGAAGATTTAAGGGCATAGTCATCTGAAATCCAGTTAAGTTTTTACTCCATGCCTTGAATTCATCTTCAGAGATCCTGCTCACTAGCCTGCTACTTGGTACCAGCAAAGCTGGTGGTTACTAGAGGGAAAAGGCCACCCAGAGACCTTTGGGTAGTGGGCGGCATATAAGTTGAATGAATGAATGAATGAATGAATAAAATGTCTTTTTCAACACTAACTTTTACTCCATTTTGTTACCACTAGAGATGGGCACGAATCAAAAAAATGATGTTTTGTTTGTCGTTTGGAGGGTCCGTTTCAGTTCGTTTCCGGTTTTCACGAATTTTTGAGAAAAATTCATTTTTGTTTTCGTTTGTTTCGTTACCATTTTGTTACCATTTATTTCAATTTTTTGTGATTTTTTTAGCATTTAAAGCAGCTCACTGTATTGCAGTAATGGAAACGAAATGCACGACAAAATTTCCAGTGTTTCTGTTTGTTTTGTTTCCTTTTGGAGACAAAATTCGTTTGTCGTTTCATTGTGTAACGAAACAAAAAAATGAAAACGGAAACGAAAAATTGTTCATTTCGTGCCCATCTCTAGTTACCACTCAAACAATACAGCAAAGCTGTCCATTCTAATTGGTGATTGCTTTTAAGAGGGATTTAAAAATTTATCTGTTATCTCTTTCTTGGACCCTCAAAACTTATTATTTTTCTTTGCCTAAAACCCAATATATAAAAGCATGCTATCCTGTAACTAGCTATATTTTAAGTTTTTAAATATATTTTTGTAGTTTTATTATTTCTATAGCATTAGATTGTATGGCTTTTACAATATAAGTCAGCTTGTAGAGATGTCAATCTTCAAAATGGCTCAGAAATATTTGAAACAATTAATAAAATATATTTTGAAAATACAAATTCCAGTTAACATGCTTCTGAGAGAAGACTGGTTCATCATCAGATTTGATATGCTTACATGTTTTAGAGATGATGGCCATACCAACCTCTATTACTGAAACCTGGAGACCTATGGTACATTTTAAAAGGAAAAACAGTTTGGAGAGTTAAAGCAAGATGCTAGTAGGCATACTTTAACAGTTTGGAGAGTTAAAATAAGTTGCTACTAGGTATACTTTATTTTAGGAAGAATTGTACCCTGTATACAGTTTAGAAGATCTTAGGAGAGATTTCTAGTTACAATACAATGTAAAGACCAACAATTTTAAAATTGGGCAAATTATGATCTTTTGAAATGATTGATCAGAGTTAACTTTTAACACCACACACTGTGGCTCCTATATAAAGTTAATAATGTACAATCAATAGATGATAATCATTAGAGCAGTTAGCCATTACTGCAGTTGCTATATTCATTTTCTGAGATGTGGCCCAAAGTCAATATTTGCACAGTGAGTTTGCATCTGATTAGCGCTTCTGCCTTTGGGCATTATTGATTTTTATTTTATCAAAAATGCCTATGGGTTCCTCGAAACCCTGTTAAGAGCCAGATATTATTCCGAAAGCCACCATCAATCAAAGCATGGGAACATAATGATGTCGTCATATAATTTTCCAGTTTATATTCTACCCATTTACTCCATGAGCCAAAGATGGATCAGTTAAATGCTTTTAATAAACAAGAAATACCTTCTTGGTCAAGACATAAAATAGTGTACCAGTTATTATTACAAATACTTCATGTCCAAGAAGTTATTGATAGCAACTGTGAAACATCTAAGTAACCCTCCTTTCCACTTTTATACAGGAGGAATAATCTGAGACCAGATAATCTAGAACGAGACTGCTTCAGCCTGCATTTGACCTTTCTTTGTGACCTGAAAACAGTATTGATGTCATTCATATAAGGTATCTGAAGTCATTTCTTTATCATTCTTATAGATGAAATATTCAGTACACTTATTTGTGAAAGTAACATTTGAATGAATGTGGGCACTTTGGTGGTGATGTTACTCTGTTGAAGGCATTCTTAGAAATTTAATTTTGGTCACCTCAACTTCCTCACTCTACTTTGCCCTACACACTTTGGACTGTGACTTCATTAAACTTAGTGTTTTCATAGTTTATTATTTCACAAATGATTTTCTCCAGTCTTTGCATCTAACAAAAATATGCTGCGGCAACTCTCTTTGTGTTTTGGTATGTCACTGTAAGTATCGCTTGAAAGCAAGGTCATCATTCTCTGCTGGTATCCCCATTCCTTTGTGATAAATAGAGAGGCAGATGTCATTGCTGCTGTACATGTGACTCAGATGGCCAAAACCACTTATTTCTACTTGTTCTGACTCTTTTACTAAGGTATTTCTTCTTATGACCGAAATCCAACATGATGCTTGTGCTACAGCACTAGTACAATGAAATCCCCCCCTTATGCTCATTATAATAGTTACTTCCTTAAGAAGAGTCCATACATACAAGATACTAACATGGTACATATAAGTAAATAAGGAACAGGTCTTTTGTAAAATGAATAGCTCTAAACCAAACCAAACCTGTCTCAAGTAATTTGCATTACACCAGTGATAGCTTGCTGTGGTATATTCTTTGTGGGAAACTACTTTTCTTCTGATACTGGAAGGATTGCAGCTAAATTCAGAGGGAACGGGGAAGTCAGGTGGGGGTGAGGAAAGATGGTGTAATAGTGGCAACTACTCAGAGAGTCCTGAAACTTCTGCACTGTGAGAGCCTTGCATCCATCCCACCATCAGAGCAGTTGAAAAACCTGCCGGAGAAGAGCTACCAGCAGGTTTCTAGAGTACACCAAGGGGTGCAATGGCAGATGTATGTTGATGTTCCCCTCTTTCCCTGGATTCTGCCATTCCATTAACATAGGTCCAGCAAGGGATCCTATGTATGTGTTTTATATATGTGTTTAGTCTTCCAGATTTTTATGGTATCATGCAATATTCAATAAATAGAATACAAGATTTTTATGGCATCATGCAATATTCAATAAATAGAATACAATACATAGCTATCAGACTCAACACATAAAGGAGCATTACAGTGCAGTTTGTAGTATACTGTCAGTGTATGATCTTCTGTTCAAAACAAAGTCAAATGCTAGGCTTAGCCAGATACTCAAAATATGTTGTCACTGGTACTCAAGGTTATATTCCTACAGAGCAAGAATGGGGAATGTAGGTCCTTCTATTCTATATATTGTTGAACTGTAGCTACCATCGACTTTCATTACCATTTTTTCCTGGCTAGAGCTGATGGAAATCACAGTCACATGCTGTCCACCTCTGATGTTGAAAATGTGAAGTCTGTTGTCAGGCATGCAGGTTCAGCCTCTACAGCTGCTTCATGGTGATTTTTGAAAGGCATACAAAAGAAGGTCAGAAAAAAACATGTGAGGGACAGAATGGGCTACTACCCTCCTGGTCACTCTCCACCCCCAGAATGCAAGACTCTAAAGCAGGCATGTCCAAACTTCGACCCGCCAGATGTTTTGGACCACAACTCCCACAGTCCTTTGTCATTGGCAGTCTAAGCTTAGAATTCTGGGAGTTGTATTCCAAAACATCAGGAGGGCCAAAGTTTGGCCATGCCTGGTCTAAAGAGTCGGACATCCTTGGCACATGGAGGCTGTCCATTCAGTTGTGTTCTAGGAGCAGTGCAGGCTGTCTTGTCAGTCTGTCACTTCTCCACATGTAAGTGGAGTAACTAGCACACACTTGTTCCCTCTCTAAATATTTATATTATTGCCATTTGGAATGCCTGAGTAAAGCTTGTGTTTCTGATGAGCCCCCATCTATAGTGGGGGTTAGGGACCTGCTGCAATCCGTGATAATTGAAAATCTGTGAAATGCGGATGCAGGTTGGGTCAGGCCTGGAGGGCCTAAATGGTGGCTATTGTACTTACCCCCAGCCTGGCGCTGCACTGAACAGGCCTGTGAGGGCCTTCCTGGGCCTTCTGGAGGCTCAAAAAGGGCCTCCCTATGAACCGGAAGTCACTTCCGGATCGTCAAAAATCATTTCTGAGTTGGAGGCCTCAGAAATGATTTTCGGCCATATGGAAGTGACTTCCGGTTCCCTGGAAGTGACTTCTGGTTCACAGGGAGGCCATTTTGGGGCCTCCAGAAGGCCAGGGAAGGCCCTTGCAGGACCCTTTGGGGCAGTGCCAGTTCTGGGGTAAGTACAGGAGGCCGGAAACAGGCCTTTTCCCCCCTTACCCTAGGGGGCCCTTTTCATATACTGTGGGACCGCGATATTGCGGGACCGCAGTATATGAACCACGAAAGGCCGGGGACCACTGTATCCACAGGTGTCTTAAGTCAATAAACTGCTTTGCCATTAGAACAAATTCCCTGGACCAGCCAGGACAAATCACATAGCGGGGATTATGAATGTTTGAAATGATGGGTTGCACAGTTCATGCAGTTTGTAAATCACTGCTTCCATAGTAGTAGGGATGATGGAGAAGCAAATGATATATGTTTGGGGACTAGTGACTAGAGTTCAAACAAGTTGGCTGTAATTTCAAACTGAAGTCTTTAATCTCAGGTTCTGGTATCTTTAAATATTCAGCAATATTAAATGAATTTCACAATGCTGACACTTTATAATATTAATAATGATTATATTAATACAACTTAATTATGTCCAGACACACAGAATCATGTTTAACTAATTGAATCTTATTTTTCCCTGGAGTGATTTGAGTGGTTCTAGATAACTAGTGATTAGATTTGTTAAAAAGAAAAAAAGAAGACAAAAATTGACATTGCAGTGCATTTTGTTAGATAATAGCAAATGGAACTCTGTGTGACAGGTCAGATGCTGAATTCCATGTGCATAATCAGCTAGTTACTGGATACAACCGATTAATTATTTGTGGAATATACATGAAGATAAGACACTGTAAAGTTTTAAAACTGAGGTAATTCCTCCTTCCCCTGCAGAATGTAAATGTTTTGTTTGATAAAAAAAATATTTAAATGATCACCAAAAACTTTTATGTCACTTTAAAAAAATGAGATCCTTGTTACCTGTGTCATATGTTTAAGCTAATATTTAATTATACTAAGTAATGTCATGGAGCTGTGCATATGCAGACCAGTTAAATGTAAATCTAAATGCAAACTAGAATTCAGCAGAACAGGACATTTTTAGGGGGCAGTCATGTGGTCCTTCTCCTTGTCCTCTGGGTTGGCAGAACCATCCAGCTTGTGACACATGCTGTCTGGGTCATTCCTGATAGCATGTGTCAAGCTGGCCTGGAGCTCGGCTGACCCATCCCTGCCTCCTCTGACAGCTGACCACTCTGACAAAGAGGAGGGATGGGGATTCCCCATTTACCCAATGAGTGGTTGAAGAACCCTGATGATGCACATCACAAGGTTAGTGGTTCTGCTGGCCCATGAAGTGGAGAGAGGGAATTAATTTGGGCCCATCTCTACTCATAATCAAACTACAGTTGAACAATTTTATCTTGGATGTGATTAATAAAATTATAATTTATATTTGACAGAGGTTTCCTTTCTCCCCTCATTACTTAATATGGATAGGTTGCCACTGGTCTTTATTTCATTTTAAATTTGCATGTGTTCCACCGTGTCCATATACTAGGGAACTAATTTTGCTAGAAGTAGAGAAGTGAGAAAAACTGGGGTGTATAGAATGGGTGGTGAATAAGTAGTACTTTAGAGTTTACTAGGTTACTTCCATCATCTCTCACCATTGAGCTTACTGACTGGGGCTGATAGGAGCCTATGTCCAAAAAATTTGGACGGACACAGTATCCTTGTTGAATTAGTATGGTAAGTTTTTATAGTGAGTCATGTCAAACTCTAAAGGCACTGTACATGATTTATTCTAGATGCCCTTGAGGTAAACCATGCAGATGGAAACCTGCTAAAGGCTTTGCTTTGTTAAAACTGGCATGCTGTTTTAATTGTCTGATCTAAATTGCTTTATTTTTTTTCAAAAGAGCAGTTTTCATCAGGACCATACCACAGGAGAAGAGGATCAAATTCCCCTCCCTGCCTGCTGTGATCCTGGCAATTATCACCCAGCTACAACTGCTATTTGCATGTTTAAAAGCTATGCAAATTCAAAGTTACATCTAATTTGGCCCTCGTTGTTTTGGCTGAAATGGGAGAAAGACCTGAACAGTCACAGAGATCCATCTGCCACAGCTAGCAGTGGGAGCCCGATGCATTAGAATTCTCTATTTTAGCCATTATGTGGGGTGATGTACCTGCCTTGAATTTATTTATGTCAATGCTTTGTGGAAATAATACTCTCTCTCTCTCTCTCTCTCTCTCTCTCTCTCTCTCTCTCTCTCTCTCTCTCTCTCTCTCTCTCTCTCTGTGTGTGTGTGTATCTATCTATCTATCTATCTATCTATCTATCTATCTATCTATAGACATAAATATATAGATATAGACATCTCGATATATATGACCAACAATGTCTGAATTATACTTTCACATAGTTGATATTCTTTTAATCCAGTTATATCATTTTCATTTACGGTGGGGTTCATTCATGTCAATTACATAAACATTTAACTAATAGAGAATTGGCAGCTCCATTAGCCAGAGATTGATATAATTTTGCATTATATTGTTTTGTTCTCTGTACAAAATTCATTCCACTTTCTCTGAGTGCTTGAGTAAAGGATAAGATGTTCTTTTATCAGTTGCATTGCACCCCTGCCCACTGAAAATAAATCATGATTGCAAAAGGTGTATGATTATTGAGATAATGGACATCAAGCATTCTTGTTTTGCAGTCATCTGTGTTCCTTCTAGTTTCTTCTGGGACATATTTTAAGAACGTGACAGGGAGTAAAATAAGGTACCAGCATTTTCAGACTGGTCTTGCAGATAACTCTTCCTAATTTATATACACAGGAGAAAATGTTTTGGGAACTGAACATCAAGTCCCCTTATGAAAGATAGGACGAGACATGGCACGCACACTTAATTGTGTTTCAAATCCTCAGGCAATGTGCTGTTAAGCAGATTATTCACATATACCCTAAAGCTATAAGGATGTGGAGTAGAAATAAACATCAAAGTCAAAACAAAACATAAGTTTAGAAGTATTGCAGAAAAATAAGGTACAGAGTGGCTTAAGCTGTACAGACAGATTTATGGAATTTTAGGTATCAATATAACATTTATAAAACTGAGACTAGAGATGGGCACGACTTGAAAAAAATTTTTTCCGAGTTGTCGTTAGTCGGGCCGGTTCCGTTTCGGGTCGTTTCCGTTTTTCGCGAAAATTCGCAAAAATTAGTCGGTTCTTTTTTGTTTTTTCGTTTTCGTTAGTACTGGGGTTTTTTGGGGGGGTAGCGGGCTCCTGGAGGCACCTCTCTGGGGTGGGTGCCTCCTCTGGCCCGCTATAAAGGGAAAGCGGGCTCCTGGAGGCACCCGTGGGTGCCTCCTATCCTCACCCACTAGGAAAGGGAAGCATCCTCCAAGAGACCCCTCAACATGGGGGTCTCCCCTCCTCACCTGCTGCTGCTGCAAAATGGTATGCAATAGCCATATGGATATGCATACCAGTTGCAGACAGTGAGACTAGTGATGGCAGTGAACCCAGAGCCATAGTGAGATGCCTAACTAAGGCTCTCGCACCACCATGTCTCACACAGAAGGGAATTGTACTTGCGTGTAGTGCAATGCAAGTAGATCTGGCTTAGGGTTAAGGTGGGTTAGTGCAAGGGCTAGGGTTAGGCTAGTGACGGGTAAGGTTACGGTGGGCTAGTGGGTGGCACCTCTGGGTGCCTCTCTGACCCACTAAGAAGACAGTCTGTGACGTATGGGTAAGGACTGGAGTCAAGGGTTAGGGTTAGGGTTAGGGGGCTAGGGCAGGTTTTAGGGGGCTTTTTGGCACATCCCAGAAGTCTCCATGGCCAAGTGGCCATGCGATTGGTGGGATGGCTCCAAAAATTTGCATGGTCGTCCACTCCCACATGGCTGGCCACTCGGCCAGCCCATCATTGCGCAGGTGTAAAAAAAATAAAAAAAATAAAATAAATGGAGGACAGAGGAGGAGAGGAGAGACATTTTGTTGCAAGAAAAAACGCACTGCTACTGTGAAAAATCTGGCAGTTTATAAATTTTCGCGTGTTTCTGTTGTGCTTGTGTGTTTTTGGACCACGATTTCAAAAAGAATATTGCGTTCGCCGCCCCATTTTGGATCCCCCGCCCACACCGCATGGCATGGCGAGTCTGGCTGCCCAGGACGGGGGGGGGAGGCGGGACCCCCCCTCCAGAAACCACCCCTCCGGTAGGTGCCCTGCGCCCTTAGTCAAGCAGGCAGTTTTCCGCCTGCTTTTTTGGCCCGGGAATGGGTGGGGGGAGAGTTTAAAAGTTTTTTCCTGTGCCGTTCGTGCCGCTTGCTTGCGCGTTAATTGCGGCGGCCGGCGAGACTGGGCTTTTTGCTGGCTGCGAGCCTGCGGCGAGTCCCACAGAGCAGCCCACTAGGATGGGGGATGGGGGGGGAGGCCGGGGACCTCCAGAAACAACCCCTCTGGTAGGTGCCCTGCGGCACGGCAGGCATTTTTCCGCCTGCTTTTCAGCCGGGAACTGGGTTTTTTTAACCTTTAAAAACTTTTTTCTGTGCCGCGTGGCATCGCGCGATCGCGCGATGCAAGGAACGAGCACGACAAATCAGACCAAAATTGTTCATTCATCGGTTCGAGCTCGAAGTCTGGCGGAATAATTCCCGTTACCGTTTCCGTAGAGTAACGGAACCGAGTAACGGAAACGGAAACGGGAATACCGCTAAGTCGTGCCCATCTCTAACTGAGACATAGAAGTTGAGGAGATCTGAATATATGGCAGAACTTGATATTAAAGTACAACCAGGCTGCTGTTCAATTCCCCCCCACACCAAGATTTTCCCTGAATGTAGGAGTGGGAAGTATATCTAATGTAGGGGCAATCATAGATGAATGTTGATATCCACCACATTTTATTGACTTTAACATTAAAAAATGCTCTTCATCTTATGAATACCAGGGAAACATACAAATGAGTTAGGATAATAAAATGAAATAAAGGATAAAGTTCTAAAAATTGTAATTGGAACAATAGGACAAGGACAATAAAATAAACCAGATTGGCCAGGTAAATGTCTTTGCAAAATACAAAGGTTTTCTACAGCACCAGGAAACCTGCAGTATTGACACCAGTTGTACCTTTGTTTAGTGATATACCATAGTTGAGTCTTCAGAGTTAAAATCTTATCCTGCTTTGACAGAAATTGAAGCTGAGGTATTTACAGTATTTATTACTGATGAACATAAGTCACAAGCTGAATAAGGAGAGACTTTCTTCAAGTTATTATGACCATTCTGTGTAAGGTGTAGTAATATTCATATTTATTTTCTATTTCCACAACAAAATAATTGATTTAAACATCTTCAACATGTACATCTTTCTCTCATCTCAAAAAAAAAAAACAAAAACTAAGTTTTCAGCTGAAATCCCATAAACACCTAGAAATAACTGAAGGCATCTTTGAAGTAAGTAGTACATATCATGGATTTGACATATAGAAGACTGCACTGCTCTAAGCTTATTTTCTTATATTAACAAATATGGAATAGTATTGAATGATTGATAGTGATATTTTTATATATTTATTATTTATTAATGGATTTCTATACCACCCGTCTTCTACAGTGGAACGCTGGGTGGTTTACAAAAATCATACTCATATCAATTAAAAAAAACAAATAACAAACATATAATTCAGTAATAATAATAATTAAAAGCAATAAAATAATCAGACAAGATGGCAGCTTATCTATATCTATATCTATATCTATATCTATCTATCTATCTATCTATCTATCTATCTATCTATCTATCTATCTATCTATCTATCTATCTATATATTAGAGATGGGCACAAAACAAAAAATGGCATTTCGGTTTTTCGTTTGTCATTGAGAGGTCTGTTTCGGTTCATTTCTGTTTGCCGTGAATTTTTAGAAAAATTTTGTTTCCATTTTTTTTTCATTTGTCGATTTTTGCACGATTTTTAAAGCATTTCCATGCACAGGCATCCCCCAACGCCCCAGACCAGAGGGAAAACACTAAAAAAAAAAGGATGCTGGCAAAGACACAGTATAGACTAGGTACGCAGGGAGGCTGCAAAGGCAACGGCGGGCTTTGCCTAGGGTGCAAGGCAGCCGCAGAGTGACTGCACTGCGGGGCAAGGGAGGACACTCACTGAGAGGTACGCAGCACGCACACACACAGGGAGGCTGCAGGACTGAAGCTAGAGTTGCAGAGACAGCAATCCCACCCTAACTCCCACCAGAGACTACAAGGAGGATGGGGGCTACCAGCACTTTTTATGCCCTCTGTGGCTGCCAGACCTGCCCACCCAGTCTGCAACCTGGGCATGCTATTGGTTGAACATGATCCCATCACATGGCTTGCCTCCATTTTGTGGCTAGTGGCGACATCCATTTTAAAGGGAAAAGAAAAATACATCGCAATGGGAGAAGACAAAAACAAACGTTTTAAGGACCCCAACCCCCTGGTAGATAATAATTTCAAATAATTATCACATTATTGCTGCATATTGTCTTTTTAACATTTAAAACAGCTCATTTCATTGCGCGTCGCCATTAACGGAAACGAAACATAACAACCACAATTTTCGTGGTTCTGTTCATTTTGTTGCACTTTCATCATAATTTTTGTTTGTCCTTTTGTTACATAACGGAACGACTAACGAATAAAAGAAACAAAAAAATGTTCATTCTGTGCCCATCTCTAATTATATATATATATATATATATATATATATATATATATATATATATATATATATATATATATATATATATATATATATATATATATATATATATATATATGCATGTTAGGGTGGATTCGGGTTTCTTCCCGTGTAGAAATCTGGTTGTTTTGGCGACGTTTCGACGAGGTCTCACTCGTCATCTTCAGGCTGGTGTTCTGGCTTCTTTCTTCTTGAAGCAAAGCGTGATCTCAGTTGAAGTCCTTCTATAAATACTGCTGGGGGTGTGTGGTTTGCTTAACTGCTGGTGGGTTGATGGCTGTTTAGAGACACCCCCCCAGAAGTCCGTTAAACCCAAACTTGGCTCAGATATGTTGTGACACCTTTGTTATCTGGCCGATCGGGAAAGACAAACTGAACAACTTCCTCACACATCTCAACAGCCTACACCCCAAAATACAATTCACTATGGAAATAGAAGCCAACAACCAACCCCTTCCTGGACGTCCTAATCTACAAAAAACCCGACGGCTCCTTAGGACATACCATCTACGGAAAAAAACACATACAAACCGCTACTTAAATGCACAATCACACCACCACCCTGCACAGATCAACTCCGTAGCAAAAACCCTCATCTCCAGAACCAAACGCCTCGCTGACAAAGACCACCTAAAAACTGAATTACACACTCTCTCGAATGCTTTAATTGCGAACGGATTCCAAAAAAACACCATCACCAACTAATCCAAAAAGAAACACCCCCCAAGAACCAAGAAACAGAAGAGAACAACGGCACTGCCCTCCTCCCTTACATCAAAGGCACCACAGACAAAATCAGCAAAATTCTCCACAAACACAATATCAAGACAGCCTTTTGCACCGAACAAAAAATAGCCAACATTTTAAGAAACCCCAAAGACAAGATTGAGCTAGAAAACCAAGGAGTCTACGAAATACCATGCAAAGTCTGCCCAGCCACATACATCGGACAGACAAACAGGAGAATAAGCGCACGCATCGCAGAACACAAGAACGCAGTCAAAAAAGAAGAAAAATCTTCCTCTCTCTTATAAAACAACAGGTCATGAAATTGATTTTAAAAGAACCAAACTCATCTCCAAAACTGAACACTTCAACAGTCGAATAATCATGGAAGCCTTTGAAATAGAGAAACACCCAAACAACATGAATAAACGTGATGACACCTCCCGCTTGCCAGACATCTGGAAACTAGCCCTGGTCAACAGACGAGCCTCTGTCACAAAGACTGACACCAGGTCCAAAAGGACACAAGATGCCACCACCTTCCATCCACACCAAACACAAACCCAGACCCTTCCCACAGATGAAACGAAACCACCATCAATAACAAAACCACGACTGCACCATCTACCGCTACTCCCCACTCCAGCCACCACATGGAGCACACTTACACACGCCAAAAAAACATTGGGAGACCACAGACACGCAGCCAGACCAAAATGAATTCACAAGACACAGGACCCCACTCTACCAAAGCCCAGGATGCTGCCAGAACACCCATCACCAAGGTCTTTAAGAAACAAAAGGCTAATAGACACACATCCAGCACCTCACCCACACATGATGCCTCTAAACAGCCATCTAACCCACCAGCAGTTAAGCCCTTAACGATCACCTCAGCCACACAGCAAATCACAAAAGAACAAACAAACCTACAATCAGCAACAGAGCAAGCAAACCACACCCCCCAGCAGTATTTATAGAAGGACTTCTACTGAGATCACGCTCTGCTTCAAGAAGAAAGAAGCCAGAACACCAGCCTGAAGATGACGAGTGAGACCTCGTCGAAACGTCGCCAAAACAACCAGATTTCTACACGGGAAGAAACCCGAATCCACCCTAACATATATATATATATATATATATATATATATATATATATATATATATATATATATATATATATATATATATATATATATATATATATATATATACACACACACACACACACACACACACACATACATACAGTGGAACCTTGACTTATGTCATTAATCCGTTCCAGTGGTCTAGACTTAAGTCAAACATGACTTAAGTCAAATGAATGTTTCCCATAGAAAGTAATGGGAAAGCGGATTAATCCGTTCCAGATGATGAAAAAGACCCCCGAAAACAGCAATTTAACACAAATTTGACTGGGATAGGAGATTCCTTCCAGGGATGTAAATGAAATGTATCTTCAAAGAGAGGAGGAGGCAGTGGAATTATAGTCCACAAGTTATATGCCTCCACTTTTTAATGTTCATAGCAACAATGTCTAATATTTAAGTTTTACTGATTTTTAACCTGATGTTCCAAGTTCTGAATAACTCTACGCTTACCATTAGAGTCCCACAACTTTACAGCTCCCCAACTAAAATGCTTCCATTGTGGACCAGACTTCTGCAGCCAGATTTTTTTACAAGACTTAGCTGACTGTCTAACCAGTGAGGCCAGCCCCGAGCTCCCGGCCCTTCTTGTCCTCCGGCAGCAGCAGCGGCTTCGGTGAGGCCGAGGACCAGCTCCAGGTGCTCTGAGCTGGCCTCGCCGAAGCCGCCGCTGCTGGAGGAGGGGAAGAAGGCAGGAGCAGTTTGGAGGCAGCAGCCGTGATGCTGGGTTGTGGCTGCCGCCCAATTCCGGTGCCTTGCACTGGGGCTCCGAGCTGTAAGTCAAAGCCTGCGACTCAAGTCAAACAGGCCCCTTCTTGCTGCAAGTCAAATATGATGCATGTCAAGCAGTATGTAAGTCAAGGTTCCACTGTAAGAGCTTTTTTTTGAAGGCCTGCAGGGACTTAGTCTTTTCAAACACTGTAAAAAAAGATGAAAATGACCGTAACAATGACTCATGACTGGTTACAAAACGTTCACATCATAAAGAACAGTATCTCATGCTGTAACATTAAATGATATGAAATATTGGTGCATGTTTCTAAGCTCACATTCTTATCTGTGTGAGACATACGATATCCCTGCAAGAGGTCCAAAAGTTGCTCTTCTGTCCTCAATATAATTATCTAGCACTTTGCAGCTGCAGCCCGTCTGCCACTAACATGGGAAATTTCATTTTGTTCAAATATCTTTTGTGTTTGTCTCCTTGATATTGATAACAGTTTCTTGTGTTGAGTGCTAATCTCCTTTTTTTTAAAAAAAATCTGAAAATATAAGAATGCAAGAAAATGCAAAGTAACAGCTACACACCATGATTAGTCTAGCAACCTTCAAAGCATTATCTCAAAATTCAGATAATACTGGGAGAAAATGCCAAATGCTTATTGTAGCTTAAGAGTGCCCCCACCCCCGCATACTCTAATATCACAAGACAACATAGATCACAAGGTACTTTCAGCCTGCCAACAAAACAAACCATTGTCCGCACAAGAAGGAAATAAAAATGGATCCCATGGGGCTCCCTGTTACATTGTGTAGCTAGTTTTCAGAATATATTGTTAATTATCGCATTTATCTACACTGTGCTCCTTCTATGCACATTTGTATTTGGATTCATTTCCGAAACAAAAAGCCATGTTAATCATGCTATTCAGGCACCTAATCAGAACAGTTTCCAAGCTCAAAGCAAATGAAATCATCGGGGTGGGAGGGAAGTTTTGACATCATTCATTAATACAATCCTGCATATGCAAAAAGCTAGTATCTAAAGCTCTTTCAATAGGTGTGACTTGTTTTTTATGTTTGTATATTTGTCTGGGCATTTTTGCCTCTATCTGAGCAGCAGACAAGGACTATCAAATGTATTGGGCTTGTCTGTGTCAGTGAGTTCTTAAAAGTCACTATTATGTCAGAGCACATATAGGTGATGTTAAAACAGTTATTTCCTCCTCAAAGAAGTCATCATTATGACTTTCTGCCTGTCCCAAAGAAGCCCTCCTTGTGTGTTTTCCCATTTGAGGTGATATTTTTGAGATGTTTTCACGTGTTCTCTCATGGGCCACCTGAGTTCTGCTCTATCTACCCAGTCATCCTGGATTTCCAGGTGAAAGATTCCTTTTCTGTTTAATGACCGGGGGGGATGGTTGGCAGGGTGAGGATGCATGCCCCAGGTGGTGTTATTTCTAAGAATGTCCCCAAGGCATAAGGTGGAATTGTGTGGTGGCTTCCCCCTCTGTGACTTTTAGGTCCATAGAGGACTGATCTGTGGATTCTGGGCTTCCCAGGCTTCCCTTATCCTTCTTCTTTAGTTTTGAAGCGGGCAGCAGTGGTGGCAATGGAGCTGCCATGTGGGTTGCCGGGAAAGGCAGCTGTGGTGCTGGTTGCTGGAGTACTAATCCCAACTCCTATGATTATGGTAGTGGATGAGCCGATGGTTCCATAACTGCCTATGTGCTCACAGATTGGTGTGAGAAGATCAAAGTCATTTTTATTACATTCCAGCACATTTTGTGGACATTCCCCTTTCTCCTTACATCATGCCATAGTAACCTTGAAAAAAATTCTGGCTTAGAACATTAATCAATTAGGATTAGAGATGGGCACCGAACGAACATTTTTTCATTTACGTTACCATTTGTCGTTTCCGTTACGTAACGAAACGACAAATGAAAATTGTGATGAAAATGAAACGAAATGAACAGAACCAAGAAAATTGTGGTCGTTACATTTTGTTTCCTTTAATGGCGACGCACAATGAAATGACCTGTTTTAAATGTTAAAAAACGTCCTGGACATCCGTAAAAACACAGCGATAATTATTTATATTGTCTGATAATATCTACCAAGGGAGTTGGGGTCCTTAAAACATTTGTTTTTGTCTTCTCCCATCATGATGTATTTTTCTTTTCCCTTTAAAATGGATGTTGCCACCAGCCACAAAATGGAGGCAAGCCATGTGATGTGGGATCATGTTCAACCAATAGCATGCCCAGGTTGCAGACTGGGTGAGCAGGTCTGGCAGCCACAGAGGGCATAAAAAGCTCTGGCAGCCGCCGTCCTCCTTGCAGTCTCTGGTGGGAGTTAGGGTGGGATTGCTGTCTCTGCGACTCTAGCTTCAGTCCTGCAGCCTCCCTGTGTGCCTGCGTGCTGTGTACCTCTCAGTGAGTACCCTTCCCTGCCCCACAGTGCAGTCACTCTGTGGCTGCCTTGCACTCTGGGCAACGCCCGCCGTTGCCTTTGCAGCCTACCTGCGAACCTAGTCTATACTGTGTCTCTGCCAGCATCCATTTTTTTAGTGTTTTCCCTCTGGTCTGGGGCATCGGGGGATGCCCATGCACGGAAATGCTTTAGAAATCACACAAAAAGCGGGTAGAAACGACAAACGAAAAAACAAAAAACGGTAACAAAATTTTTCAAAAAATTCCCGACAAAAGGAAATGAACCAAAACAGACCTCTCAATGACAAACGAAAAACCAAAACGCCATTTTTCTGTTTTGTACCCATCTCTAATTAGGATATTTCACTGAGTTGGTTGCCAATTCATGGTTCCTCTGGGCATGATCCTTCTTGACAATAGACAGCCCCCCTCTCTCCCCTTGGTTGTAGGGAGCAGCAGATCAAAAAGAGACCTGGAGTGCCCTGATCCCCCTCTTGGCCACAGAGAGGGGAGGGGGGTCAGTTCAACCTACCTTTAAGATGATGGATGTGCCTAGACTATGTCAATTGTTGTAAAATAACATTTTGAAATTAATTTAAACAGGTTCCTCTGGCAAGGTACTGTGAAAAGAGAGGTACCAGGAAACTAATACAGATAAATAATTTGCAAACACAGAAAAAAGGTTTATTTAGGATGATTAATTGTAACATAATCTTGCAAGACTGCAGGAGTTAACATTAAGTAAAGCTTTTCCAAGGTGATAGAGAAAACGTAATTATTTATAAGTTCTCCTGGCGAGGATGGAAGAACATTGAGTAGCAGCTACATTCTGTACCTTGTGGTTACTTCTATGTTCTAAAGTTGTTTCATGTTGGTATCTGTGACACCTGGATCCTGTCCATATCACTGTCCTGAACAATTGTAACATTTAGAGAATACAAAGGCCCATTTTCTAAAGTACCCTATGTACTCAAGTATAAGTCGACCTGAGTATAAGTCGAGGACCCTAATTTAAGCCCCCAAAACTGGGAAAACCTATTGACTCGAGTATAAATCTAGGGTGGGAAATGCAACAGCTACTGGTAATTTTCAAAAATAATAATAGATACCAATAAAATTACATTAATTGAGGCATCATTAGGTTAAATATTTTGAATATTTATTTCAAAGAAAAACACTAAACTAGCTCATGCAAAAAAATCAAGCTAAAACACTAGTTAAAATGCTTCAAAACTGGATTCCCCGTCATCTGTATCTCCAAACAGAGCTTCAACTATAGCTGGTGTGAGGCTAAGAGCATAGACATTGTCATCATCACTGAGTTCACAGTCTCAGGCAAAATAAACAGATGCCTGCCAGAGGAGCAGAAAAACTTCCTCGCCTGCATAGAGTCTCTTTGTGAGCATGTCCCATGTGTATAATAAAATGTAAATTGGGTTGCTTTCCAGTCCAACCCAGGACAAATGAGGAGGGGGGTTCCTTTGGTCAATGGGATTGAGCACTGGCTCATGTATGTGTTGAGCCTGCTTGCTTCTGCTCTCTTTTTACTCCCCAGTAGCTTCCGGGGATAAAGGACCCTGGACTTCCACACCAAAGCACAACCTTTGATCTGAATATTGAGGTTGAGGAACCAACAAAGGAATGAACATTTCTCAAGAAACTACCAGTGGAATCAAACCCAGACTGCTGGAAAAAAATCAAAATCTGTCCAACATACTACAGTTCAAGTAAAGACAGAAACTAGTCTGCTACAGGAATAATCCTCCAGGGAATCATAACCATAGGTAGAAGAACAGTGAAGCCAATTGCTCTGGCCTTGCCTTCAAGTGGGGAATCATCCTCTAATAATATAGAACCTTGGTTGTGCATGTTTCCAAATCATGAAGGCAAAGGGAATAAAAGGCTGCATACCCAAAAGGTGTTTACTTAAACAACACCTAAGGAATAGGTCTGCACAAGGAGCAAATTTTGAGGATGGAGAGGCAAACAGTAAAATGAAAGTGAAACCTTTTGAGCACAGAACTCCACAGTATTCCACATATTGAGATCTTTATGTGTATAGTGGCCTGAGGGTTATCAAATTATTCTCACTATCCCTTGAGGAGAAAAAACCTGTAATGTTATTGTTTTGATTAAATAATATTATTTGGCTTAATAATAGTATTAAGGTAATGATTATTTTTCTCCTTCCAATAAAATACAACAGAACAGTTGTCCAGATACGAATGATTAACCTATTAAACTGGAGATAGTTCACCTTGCAATAATTTCAAAATTATCTATGTATATGTAATGTATATAACCACCAAATCAGTATTTTTCTGATATGATTGTAAAACTAATCTGAAAAGTTATTATTCTAAAAATGAAACCTTCTGGTTCTAAATACAGTGGACCATTGTATAACAAACAGCTTGTATAACATAAAATCTGTACAACATAAAAAATTCCGGAGATAGGGGAAATTTGCTTAACATAATCGCCTATGGGGAAAATCTGTACAATATAAAAATGGGATTACTCCATTTTCAATGCATTCCTATGGGAATTTGTATAAAGGAAAATTTGCTTAACATAATTTCATTTGGAACGAATTAATTCCTTTATACAAGGTACCACTCTATTAAGATCAAAACAACTCCAGCAAAATGAGTCTTTATGTAGAAAATCATGATTTACATTTTGCCTTACTCACTAGTGATTTAAATCATGATTTAAATCAAATTCATCCTGGACAAGATAGAAAAGGGAGATAATCTTCTCAGCAGGAACCCCCTCAAACGTTCCAGATTCACAACTTCCACTTGTTAACATTTTAAAGCAGAGTGGCACTACTAAATCATTCATACTGTGGTAGTGTCATCTTTAAATGGTTAATTCTTATAAACGATAATATAACTTATTAATTTTGATAGACAGTTTAATTAGAGATTTTCACCCTTATGTCACTTACTATTTGTGTGTTCATCTGAGCAATTGCTGCTCAGTTGACAGAATCATCCTTGAAGTGGCATTGTTGGGAATAGGGGAGGCAAAAGAGTTGAATACTGCCTTCTTGCACTGTTGTTTTCCATCTTTTGCTATCCTGCATACACAGATCAGAGAGAAACTTACTTTTTAGGGGTTTTTTTTTAAGAAAAAGATGACCACAGCTCCTTTCATTCTATACCATTTATTTTACCAACATCCAAATTCTGGCAGTCTTTCCTCTTATGCTGCTTCTAACAAATGTGTACTCAAGCAGGGCAAAGGAGATGTTAATCAATTATATAGCTATGACCAACAACCCCTCAATGGCTGTTAAGTGGTGACTCCTAGGTTTAACAAGCACTGCTGATATTATATTACATAACACCATTATAGTCTCCTGGCGGCTTGGGGACCAGACGAGGATAGCTTCAACAATCTGACTTTTCTGCTCTCATTTCTCCGTTAACATAATTCAAAAACAGTCTTTTAAGAGTGATGAAGATTGTAGGATAACTTTCCTCGAAACTAAACATATACTGTACTTTTTAAACCACAATAATTCCTAATATTGTGGGAAAGGTGGGATATAAATTGATAAATAAAATAGATGTGTACTTTTGTTTCTATTGGAAACTGATGCTGTCTTAAACCTCATCTCCAGACATTTCTGGAGTCATACTGGGATGGAAAACCAGACCCCCCCTGCTGTTGTATTCCCACTGGATCTCTATCAGAGTACAGCATCTGTAGCAGGAAGTCCATGTACACACATAGGCTCAGGATGTGTCTGAAAATCTGGATTACAAACTGGCTGTTCTTTCACAAAGCTTGGAGAAATTACTTTTTGGACTTTACATTCTAGAATCCCCCCAAACCAGCATACCCACTAGCTATGCTGGCTGGGACATTTTGGGAACTCTCATTTGAACTTCCAGGGTCTTTTTGGACATGGAAAGAGTCTATGAGTAGAGTCTATGAGAGAGTCTCAGTCTTTGTCTCTGTTTGATCAAGACTGCACGCCAAAGGGAACATCCAAATAGGGTTTTTCCAGAAATGGAAAGCTACTTTTTTGCTCTCAAAATTCTCCCAGCCATTAACCATACTGGTTAGGGTTTAGTTGCAGTCCAAAAAGAATTAAGCAATGTGTTGTTTGTATAATTACATTGTAAGCTGCCCAGAGAGTGCTTTAGCACAAACTAAATCAAAACAATAAAAAAAACTCTTCCTGTCCCTGGGCGATATGGTTTATATAATTACAGGTGTCATGTCATCTGTCCTTCCTGCCCTCTTTGACTTGAATAAATCATCATGCCAAACATTTTGCTTATGCCCTAGACTGACCTTTGTACTGAATTTACACTGTAATCATTTTTAGTAGGAAATTTATAGAGTGTCGGACCAGGGCAAAGGCTAGAACTAAGACTCAAAAAAACTGGGTTCAAATCCCATGGAAACTCTCTGTTGGTTAAAAGTGGTAGACCACACCTGGAATATCCATTATACCTCAAATATTCTATTAGTGGCACTATAAGTCAGAAGTGACTTGATGGAGCATAACAAAAACTAGATCCTGGGGAGTAGCCAGACTTGATGGCTAAACATTAACTAAGTATATTTAGATATAATTGCACTGTTATGGGCACTGGAAGAATAACAGTATAATACTTCACATTCTAAATTGACTGTGAAAGCTTAGAAGAAACAAAGGGTTCATAATGGAAAGCACATTACAAATGTCAGCTGAGTGAGCTACATGAGTGAAGAAACAAAGTCATTGCCAGTAGATAAGAGGGCAGAAAGTAAACTGCTGGTGTTACAGTACTATTGTGACTATATGTCACCGTGCACAAGAAGAAGAAGAAGAAGAAGAAGAAGAAGAAGAAGAAGAAGAAGAAGAAGAAGAAGAAGAAGAAGAAGAAGAAGAAGAAGAAGAAGAAGAAGAAGAAGAAGAAGAAGAAGAACTCCTTGCCGCCGCCACCTGTGGTTCTTCCTGGGCAAAATATATCCTAAAAATTATGACTCTGAGGAAGACCCATCAGTGGCTTATTTTTAGTAGTTTAAAGGCATCCTCTGTATTCAGAGGCAGAAAACATCTCCTTATATATGCTGGAGACAAACAACTGGGATAGTTATAAATGAGCATGTCCTGCTTATAAGCTTCCCAGAGACAGCTGGCTGTTTAATGTTGGAAACAGAATGCTACTTTAGGTGTACTCCAACAAGGCAATTATCATGATCTTAAGCAAAAGTTTTTAAAAAAAGAAAAAGAAAGAGAAGATAGATGAATGACTAAAACAAAAGTTAAATGATGGGAAAACATGACCCCAAATTTCTCCTTCCCCAAGGTGTACTATACAATAAAGTATCAAGTAATGGCCTGGAAGTAAGCCATTTATTTAAGCTGGACTACTTGTATATGTCACTCAACATTAGGAGAGAAAGTCCATTTTGAAAAAAAGAAGTAATCTCCACTAGCAGTTGGTAAACTCTGAGGGAAAAATAAATCTGAGCCTAGTTAACATTGCAATACACAGCATTCATTAGCTTCAGAGAGAGGTGAATCTGAAGAACAGCATTGTTATCATCCAGTGTGTTAAATAAGCAATCACACTAAGCAGGTAGTGGGCAAAGAGATATATGTTCTTTCATTAGTCTACAGTAATTTTCTGTAGACTATCAGAAAATAGCTTGCATTATCTTTCCCAACTAGTGAGATACATAATTTATGATAGATTTTAACAGTATATTTTGTATACTAAAACCTGGTATCAGACTTACATAGAAGCTAAGTTGTGCCTCCTTCTGGCTCTACAATTATGTTGCTCCCAGGTTAGCTTTAAATTGGCCTGTCAATGTTGTTTTCTTTTTGTTAAAGATGAGAAATGATGCTATCCAGGGTATAATAGTTACAGAAAAAGGTAAATGACAGTTAACTCCAGTCATTTCCAACTCTGGGTATAGTACCTGTAGCTGCAGTAGTGATGGCTTTTGTCTAGGGCTGGGAAATGCCCCCCCCCCAATTGTCAGGAAAGATGCTGCCTGTCCTGATTAGGAATTAATTCATGCTACTTCTTACAAACCTCATTGCATAACACCACAGGCACTGCCTGCCCCTCCCTCCAGCCTGCTAACCCACTCACCATTTGATATGCACTGCTGGGGTTCTCCTTCTCCAACAGTGCACCAATCTGGGCAGGAACTTGGGCTGTCATTGCTCACCTCCTGAGCTCACCCACTTGTCTGAGTGGCTGGCTACTGGAGGAGGTGGGGAAGGGCCACCCAAACTCTTGCCTGAAATTGAATGCCACTGGGGAAGGAGGACCTCCGGGAGCACATGATGAAAGGTGAGTGGGCCAACTGGTTGGGAGGGAACACATGGCAAGTGTAGTGCCACGTGGATTTCGTACAAAGTTGCACAAATTAATTCATGCCTGTCTCTACTCCTGATCCATGAGCGTAAGTATCTAGCAAGCTTAATATCCACAATCTTGAAAAGTGTAGCAAATTATCAAGAAAAAGTGTGCACTGTGCAGGGATGGCAAAAGGCATCACATTAAAAAAAAGTTATATAAGGGACGCAACGTGGCTTACAAATTGAAAGACAGTATTTAAGCTAATAACTCTGAGAATGCAGTACTCAAAACATTAATGAGCAGAATTATGAAAAAAACCCATAAAGAACATCAAAACACAGTCAGTGCAGTAAAGTGCAACAATCCATTTTAAAATCTCCACTCAGCAACCAGTCACTTACGACAAGGTTGCCTGAAGAGGAAGGCCTTAATCTGCTTTCAGAAGGATAATAAAGAGGGCCCAGTGGGTGGGAGTTCCAGAGTCTGGGACCAGCAACAGAGAAGACCGTCTCTCATGTTCTCTCAAAATACATATGTGGAGACGGCAGGATCAAGAGGAAGGCCTTTCCTGAGGATCTTAACACTGAAGCAGGCTCATAAAGGGAGATGTGGTCTTTGGGATTGCTTGGGCCCAAGATGGCCAGGGTATTATAGGTTAGAACCATTGCTTTGAATTGTGCCTGGAAAGCGATTGGCAGCCAGCTGAACTGTTGTAACAGGGCAGTTGTGCGATCCATGTGTCCCAGCCCCAGTTAGCAATCTGGCTGCTACTTTTGGGGCCTATTGAAATTTCTGACACTTTCCATAGGCAGTCCCAACTAGCGTGTGGGACAGCAATCCAGATGTACCTCTTTGGAAATATATCGGATTTCAAGGCTGGTATAAATTGCTTAATCCCCCCCTTTTTTTTCTTTTTTTTCTTTTCTTTTTTTTTCTCTTTCTTTCTTTCTTTTTCTTTTTCTTTTTTTTTTTTTTTTGGTTAAGCTTAATAAGCCATGTTCATTATAGGCAAATTCCAGAATCCATGTTGTGGTACCTTTAAAACGTACCTTACCTTTTAAAGGGTTTCCAGGTAGAAAATATTCATATAAGTGGTTTACCGTTCCCTTCTTCTGGGTGCACGCTGGGATTGTGCAGTTTGCCGAAGGCCACACAGGCTGGCTGTATTCACAGGAGAAACAGTAGGGAAATCGATCTCGCTATTCTTTCTCTGCAGCCAGAGAGCTAAACTACTGAGCTATCCAGCTAGTGATATCTTTATTAGGCCAACCAAAGAGGGACAAAAAAAATTCTGTGGAAGCTTTCATGTTTATATGTTATATGCATGATGCTATAACAAGTTAGCAGAGAGCACGCTGCATGCTCTCTGAAGATGTGAAGTTGCCAAGTGTACAGTAGGGCTCATGGGGGGGTAGATTTCATCCTGAATGGCTGCTGCTTTTGCTGGGAACAAGAAAGGCTATAAAAAGCCTTTCTTCCCCTTTGCACTGTTCAAAACCTTTTTCTTTCTCTGCTTTTTGTAACATCCTGCTTTTCAATAGTTAAGTGACTCTGTTGCAGAGGCTGTAATGCCAAACCCCATATCTAACCTCTTTGGCTTAAATTTGCCATGTCTAGCTAGGAATCTAAGGTGGCATCTACTCATTTAATATTTTCAGTATGTTGCTACACACGTTTTTTTCAGTAGTATACTGCCATAAATCTTGTCACAGAAACCTACACCGTTTTCCCTCTTATGATTTCCTATTTCCAGGAGAAAGGGAGGGAAGAAACAGGAATGCTACAGGAGATTTGGAATAGAGATGATTTATTCTGGTTGTGCCTGTGTGCATGGGTGTGTTTTTAAAAATAAAACAAATCTATTAAAATATTCCTAAATCATTTGCCAGCAGCATATTTTATGTACACTGTAGATGTGCTTTACCTTGGAGCCTGACCCAACCTTAATCTAAGGTAGCGCATTCTGAGAAGCAATCCGTATAGTGTTTGATGTATTTCTTGTCCTCGTTGCTCTTAAAGCTGCGTTTCAAGAAGCCAGTGCAAATGATAGCCTGTCATGCTGTTTCTTAGCAATGAGATGGAGCTGTGTTGTCACTTGTTCCAGTACAACCCCTCTTGTGCTGCGCAACCATTTCCTGAACATATCTTCCATTAAAGTGCCTTGGGATGCTCTTCTTAAATTACCTAAGCAGGCTGGTTGTTAGTTCAAGACGACTGCTTTCTTTGTCACTTGGATAATGAATTTAATGGATTCCCACATAGCAGGAGCAAACAGTGTGAGTACTTTGCATATCAACACACAATCCTTTATGATGGTGAGGTACAGTTTCTGAGGCTCTTATGTGTGGCTTTCCCTAGTATCCTTTCCTCATATCTTTTTTTGCTTGGGGAAAAAAAAGATCCCTGACACTCCTATTGCCATTACTATACGACACCTACTGTGATCAGGAATAGCCTAATGCTCTAATTGTATTCCAGAACACATCTCCTTTGCAACATATTGACCCTTTTTACGTTACTTGAATTTTGGTAAATGCTAATCACTGAGGTTATTTTTTAATTAGTAGTAGTTATATCCTTATCCTCAGTGAAATGGCTTATTTAGTTCACATTTAATCAGTGCTTTCAGTTCATTTCTGACATGTATCAATTCTCAGGGGTTTCTAAATACAAAGTAGAAGTGGTTTACCATTTCCTTTTTCTTGGGTCATCCTAGGACCATGAAACTAATTTTAGACCATGCAGGCAGACTATTGTCTTACATGGCACATTGCAGAATTAAACTCCTGATCCCTGTCTCTGCTGCCAGGTGCTCCAACTCAGTGATTTATTCAGCCTCTTTATTGTGTATCGTCAAGTCAGTTCTCTGACTTGTGGATTTCCTAGATACAGATGTAGTTTGCCGTTCCTTTCTTCTGTTCCAGGGGCACATAGCTTGCTCAAGGCTACATAGGTTGGCTCTTCTACCAGGAAGCATATAAGAAAATTGAACTCCAGACCACTGACTCTTTAACTAGGTGTTCTAATTCTGTGATCTGCTTAATTAAAATTAACTAAGTAAAACAA
The DNA here is from genome assembly GCA_037367245.1 of Phrynocephalus guinanensis. Classification (NCBI taxonomy): domain Eukaryota; kingdom Metazoa; phylum Chordata; class Lepidosauria; order Squamata; family Agamidae; genus Phrynocephalus; species Phrynocephalus guinanensis. The sequence goes on from CM074740.1 coordinate 57,015,375, forward strand.
AAATTTACAGAAATTCAAATTGTATTTATTTATCAAGAAGACATTCTATGTGTTTGTTTATCTCTCCAATGTACTAGTTTTTTTTCAAATTTGATTTTGAAAATGTCATATATCTGATGTTTAAAGTGATGCACAAGAGAAACCATTACAGACATTCCTATTAACTTCCACAGTGAAGTTAACAGAGAGACTGAAGAGAATTCCCCTGACTTAGGTAAGTCATTTCATTAGGGAACTTACCAATCAAGGGTAGGAACTCCCTGATGCCTTCAACAAAGCAGTGGGCCATCCCAGAAGAACAAGGGATTTTGTCATTCCTTACCTACAGTTTAAAAGGATTTTTCACAATTTCTTGCCATTTCCCTTGCCAAAGTTGAGTTAATTGTATTTGTACAGCAAAATGGCTGAAGCCAAATCATTTGAAGGAGAAAGGGCACTCTTTCTCTAGAAAAAGAAGAGAGGTGGTTTGAAAGAGGAGTAAGGGAGGCCTCTCTCTCTGAAAATCCCTCCCTCTCTCATAGTTTATCTCTACTCTCTCTGTCTCTCCACACTACCAAGACAAACACACACACACACCCACACACACACACACAAGGCTAAGGATACATTGTCTCCCACGAGCCACACACAGGCCACACACACACACTATACACACACACAGACCAGCATACATAGGGGACAGAAACCTATGGATTTCTTTATAAAGAACAGGGTAGTCTCTCAGCATTTGATAGAAAAAGAGATTTCTTTATAAAGATGTCTCTCAATTTGATACAAAAGAGATTTGAAATGATGTATGTATAATTGATTCCAGTGTAATGAGTGTACAAGTAACCTTGTTTAGTATTGGCATATTAAATGATATTGTTGATAAGATGAGGCAAGACATGAGGTGTTAATGTGAGCAAGAGGAATGAGACAATGCAGCCGGAACTAAAATATGTGCAGCTGGAAAAAGCTGGCAAAGAGAGCAGCACACATCACAGCCAATAAATGGGAGGAAGAAAAGTGGGAACTGCCTTAGGGAAGATCTTCATGCTAAATATTGATATAGCTACAAGCCATACTGTACTGTAATCTTTGCTCCTCTAGAAAATGATTATGGTATGAGGAAAATTGGAAGCTGGCACCACACTAGTATTGCTGAGCCTTGGCAAGAGGATAAAGTGAAGCATAGGCAGAAATGAATGGAGATTTTTGACAGTCCATCATTTTGAATAAAGGCAACAAATGCAAGACAAAAAAAAACATTTCTAAAACCATGGACACTGGAGCAATAGTGTTTTCCTTTTAAGTATTCAGCTGTAGAATCTAATGATCTCAGAATTCAGTGGACCCTTGGTTCTTTTTCTGTCTTTTCCATAGTTTGTAATGAACATGCTGGAATGGGTAGACCTCCTGACTTTGGTTAGCATTACTTGTGATGGAAATAAGTACAGTGCTTATCCAGTAAGTCTCTGTAGCCTCTGCTAAAAAGCAACAACCTGCTTATCAGCAAACCCAGTAATATTATTCCTGAATACTAAGTATTCATCACTCTGCTTTTTGAATCTCTAATTTATATTGGTTTTGTTTATACATGGTATTCACTTCCCTCAAATTTGAACATTTATGAACATCTATTTTTTTTTCTGTCTGTGAAACAAATGCATGGGGAGTAGTGGGATAATTTCATTTAATTTGGGTTAAATGGTAAATGTACCATGATGACAAAATACCAGTAGGAAAATGGTTTGTTTGTTTGTTTTATTAATTGCATTTCTCTGTCCTGCCATTTAGTGACCAGGCAGTACTCTGGGTGCTAACAAAAGTAGAAAAACAACTAACCTCCCTTCACTCACAAGCACATAAGTACAGAAGCCCAATTATAACAGGAGAAAAAGAAAGAAAGGGAAGGCAAGAAAGGGAAAACAAGAGGAAATGGGAATTTCAGCCTTGCTAAATGTCATTGGTACTGAACAAACACTACACTTTAATAACATCAATGGAATCAGTTTGTCAACCTCAGACTATTTAAAAATATTGAGATATCTGTAATTGGGATTGACATTTTTGATTGACATTATTGGAACAACAGTGCATATTCATTGTTTTTGCCACTTAAAAAAAATGCCTTGTCTGTTGGTTTTTTGTCCTGCCAATAAAAGTTCATGGGCATTGTGTCATGAAGAGTCGGTCATGACTGTAACGAAACAACACACGCAGAGAGAAGTATCTTTCACTGAAGCACGACACTTCAGTTGAAGCGGTGTACAGTACTTACTACTAGAGATGGGCACGACTAAAAAAAATGGTGTTTTGTTTGTCGTTTGTCGTTTAGGGGGTCTGTTTCGGTTCGTTTTCATTTTTCGTGATTTTTTTGCAAAAAAAATTCATTTTCATTTCGTTACGTAACGAAATGAAAAAACGAAAATGAAAAATTGCTGTTTCGTTAGCATTCATTACAGTTCAATGTATTTGCCGCAACGAAAACGAAACGCACAACAAAATTTCTGTTGTTTCATTTCGTTTTGTTTCATTTTGGAGACAAAAATTCATTTTTTGTTTTGTTATGTAATGAAATGAAAAAACAAAAACGAAAATGAAAAATTGCTCATTTAGTGCCCATCTCTACTTACTACTTACTCCCAAACTGAAAACCTTTAGTGCATCCTGCACATATCCTATTCTGTGTTTTAGGACCCATGTTGTAGAGAAAGTACAGCAATCTGTGAATTAGTTATATTTCATTTGCAGTTTCTGAGTATTTTTCAAGGTTGATTTATATTGCCGCAGTAAAGCATGTGTTTTATTGATTTTAATCTGAATGGTCATGTTCATGAGTGTGTTTGTGAAGGTAATTACAATGTTTAATACATTAGGTGGACCAGTTGCTGTCAGTTTTTGAGAGTTCCATTGAAGCTGAGCATGCTGTTCACTAAATAGATCCAGATTTATGTGCAGTCTAAGTAAGCATCTTGGGGTCTTGAATTATGATGATCTTTGAAATATAAAAATTAAAAATGATGAGTAATGCTGTCTGGGTCTCTTAACTATGACATAATTTAGGCTGGTGCATGTCTTTATTAATCTCTGCCGTAGAATATTGTGGTTTAACAACATGGATACTCTTAGAGTATTCCTATTATTTGTGTCATTGAAAACATGTACAGTACAACATATTTCTCCTGACGTTACTTTCATTTGTGGTGCCTATTGCACCAGCCACTACAGTGTTTTTTAACCTCAGATCAAGATCACCATGTTCTAATGACTCTTACAAATTACGCTGTTTCTTGACCCAAAAGATAAGAGATGAAGCTCACAGATTGGAGAAATGGCCAGGAAAAAATCAAATACAGATTGATTAATAGGCAGTGGATCCAGCACATTACCTACCCCCTTCACCCAGCATATTTGTATTATCTTGTTATAGCAGAATTGTCTGCAGATTATGCTATTGTTTTGTTCAAAACTGCCTGATAAACAATGAGTATAAAAACAGATAAAACAAACTCTTTATTGTCAGCTGCAGTCCTTTAGTGATTGCTACGTCAGGCAGCCATTACCCGCCAAGTCATGCAAAAATAAACCAACTGGGGCTCCATTTCTCCACTCTCAGGCAAATTGCAGCATTTTTGACCTTTTGTCACTTACTTTGGCTGCAACACTTCATCAAACACTATGCTGAAATTGAGATAAATTAAGTCATCTGCTTTTCCTCACTCTCAAAACATGGTTACTCCATCAAATATTATAAATGTGTGGACTATGAGCATTCTGTAATTATTTGATGTTTGTTCTCTCTATAATTGCCTTCAATTGTATGGGAAAACTGGTTAGTTAAAAATAGATTATGTTCTATATAATAATCAAAGTGCAATATTGTGTTAAAATTTAGGATATGGTAGTTCTCTAACAAAAACAGACCTGTGATCCATCAGGATTCTTTTCTCCTTATATAAGCAAGTTAAGGCCACCTAGCCTCCTTTTGGCAACATATAAATGCTCGGTAATAGCTGTAATGTCTAAAATGTTTCCTTAAACACAAGTTTTGCCTTTTGTGGAAAGGTCCATATTTAAACAGCTGCTGTATTTTCAGCTGTGTTCCTTTTGTCCTGCTCATAATTGCAATACCATTTAGAGCAGCAATTCTGTTTTTACCATAAAGCCTAACAAAGAAGATGAACTTTGAAAGTAAACAAATCCAGAAGAATCAATTTGAATTTTAAAAGCAACAGCAGCTATGTCAGCAAGCCGGGCCTTAAATATTTGCTAAAATGAGACCTTTACCTAGTCAAAATTGTAACTGTGTTCAGTCTTGTGGCAAGGTCAACTATTTGAATAGCTTGAATGAATTAAGAAATTTTATTTACGGTCAACGACGAAAAACCAAAAATAAAATCATAAAAATAAGGACGTTCAAATATGCATTCCAATAGACAGCACATGAATCAAGCCTTATTACAAGATATATCGTAAATACAATTTAAAATACAATTTAAAATACAGTTTAAAATTTATTCCGGTCTGAAATAAAAGTGGCCATTAGCTACGATACAAACAGTCATCAGTTACTACTATGTTTCTTTATAAATTTGTTTACGAACCCTTATTGCAGCAGCACAGAATTTGGCAACTTGCCCAGTTACCTGGTAAGTGTTATCAGAAAGGAGCAACTGTATATAGAATTCCATTCACGTGGCTTTTATTTCAGTTGGTACATTTTTTTGCTATTTTTACTGGTTCCATAGGTTACACATGCCATCTCATATAAATCAATTCATTTGCCATCCTGTTTCTGGGTCTCTGCTACCCTAAAAATTCCTTCTTCTTTTTAAATAATTCGTAAATGATATCTCTCTATTTTGCTCTCATTTCCAACTGTAAGTCAGTGCACCACCTGGTGGTATCTGTCACCTTCAGCCTTTCCTTCCTTCCTTCCTTTGTTCATGCTCACTTCCTGATTCCTTTTTTCACTTTCTGTTTTTCTTTTCCTTATGAATAGTGTTGGGTAGAGGAAAGGGCTTTTTAAAGACTTGAAAAGTGTTGTGAAGAGCAAAGTTGAAAAGTGAGCGAGAGAGATTCATGGTCGGCTGAGGAACTCTCAGAACCACTGCCCATTACTGTTGTCTACCTAACAAGCCTATTCGGGCCATTGTTCATCTCATGAGCCTATTTCGGAGAACCTCATGGTGTTTTTGTTGTTTTATTCCTAGTGATTGTGGTGTCATGGCACCATGCCTCACCCTGACCCAACATTTTAAAGCATCATACATCACAGTTTTGAAGATGCCAAGGACACTTTAGTGCATTTTAAAGGCAGGCACTCTTCAAAGGAACATGACTCAATTAAGGCAACATTTTAAAGCATCACACATCACAGTTTTGAACAGGAAAAACAAACATTAAAAGGAAAAACTTTACTGTAAGCTATAAACAACAATCAACTTTGGGAAGAGGAGGCAGAGGATGGCAACTGGGCAGAGCAGGAAGGTTTTTCCTCCTGCCTAGCCTGTTTGACCATGAACTGGTCCATGCTTTGCTGCCTGGTGTCTCTTCTGGAGCATTGCTCACCAAGGGGCAATGACCACATTATCAAACTGGTCTGCAAGTTCCTGGGCTTCAGCCTGCTACCTGTGGTGCTCCTTTGCCAAGGTCTGCAGCTCTCCCCACAGATGGCAAGCCCTCCTCAAACTGCCAGAAGCACCTCCCTTGGTTCCTTTTCCTGCTCCTCAGGTGTGCCATGCTGCAAACCTTTCTGCTCCTCCTGCTGCAGGCCCACCAGGTCCTCTATGGAGATTTTGAGGGTGTGTCTCTTCACTAGCTCGGAGACATCCTCCTTGGAAACCTCTAGGCCCATGGTCCACCCCAGAGAGATGAGCTCCTTAACCACTGCCGGCTCCTGTGTGCTGGCTTCAGGAGAGTCCACACAGTCTGGCCACAAATTCCTCCAAGAAGTGTTGAGGTTCCTCTGGCTGACACTGTCCCATGTAATTTTGATGTGCTGCAGGCCACCCACAGTGTCAAAATGGTGCTTCCAGTAGTCAGCCAGGGTGATGCCTGACCCATTGGTTATGTCCAGGCAATGCCGGGACAGCTCCTACATGTACAGCTTCTTAAAGTTGGCAGTCAGCTGCTTGCCCGCTGGATGAGGGTACTGGTGTTGGGTAGAAAGAAAATCACTTTGATGAAGCTGAATTCCTCCGCCAAGTCTTCCTCAAGGCTAGGAGGATGTGCAGGGACATTGTCTATCAGAAGGACAGCCTTGATGGGCAGGTTCTTCTCCACCAGGTAGTGCTTCATGGCGGAACCAAAAACCTGATTGACGCACTCCACAAACAGGATGTGTCAGGCCTTGGAGTTGGATCTCCACATCAAGATCACCCTATCGTTATTAACCTTGTTCTTCTTGAAAGCGCGGGCAGTCTCCAAATGGTAAACCAGTGGAGGCTTTACCTTCATGTCTCCACTGGCATTCACACAGAACAGGAGGGTGAGACGGTCCTTCATTCTATTGTGGCCAGGCATTTTCGTTTCCTCCTGTGTGATGAAGGTCCTCTTTGGCATCCACTTCAAGAATAGACCGGGCTCATGATAGCTGAAGTCCTCTCTGGAAGATAGCTCTTGGAAGTCACAGTCCCCAAAAACTTGGTGGTGAATTCTTCTGCTGCAAGAAGAACAGAACTTGGTGCTTCTACATGCTGGACCACACTATGGATGTTGGATCTCATTTTGAACTTGTTGAACCATCCGTGGCTTGCCTCAAAGTCTTTGTGGTAAGTTCCTGGCTGTTAGGTGGTCAGGTCAGCCTTGGCCTTGGCACAGATGACTGCCTCAGTCATGGTGTCCCCTGCACGCTCCTTCTTGTGGATCCACAGCAGCAGCAACTTCTTGACCTCAACCATGATAGCAGGCCAGTTCTTGCTAATGATCACGACACCTTTGGCTCTCTCACAATCCATGATCTTCTCTTTGTCTTTGAGGACGATTGCAATAGTGGAAGCATTCCTTCCATACTCTCTTGCAAGGTATGTCACGTGCATGCCTTCCTCATGCTTGCAAATGATTTTCTTCTTCACCTCCAAGCAGATCACCTCCCTTTTCTGTTTCCCAGCCTCTTCTGCCTTCTTTGGTGCTATGACATCACAATCACTAGGAAGAAAAGAAAAACAACACCACGAGATTCCTTAAATCCAAAGAGCAGAAAGATGGAAAAGGGAATTTAAACAAGCATGCAGCACCAAAATCGAAAACCTCATGACCACCCTGTAATCCAAAGAGCAGAAAATGGAAAAAGAAACTTAAACATGCTCAGAAACCCAAAACACAGTCCATTTAAACAATTTAAAATATAAACATTTGTTGCAAAATGAGGATACCACTTTGGGGAAGGCCGTTGTAGAGCGCAAAGACTGAGGGACTGTGCCGAAGGCTTTCTAGAGAAGAGAGGCTTTAGGGGGGATTTGAAGCAAGGCAGAAGTAATTTTGCATCTCTGTTCTACTGTAGAAGGCACTTTCAATGCAGGAAGGAGTGGGAATGGGCTATTATCAAAGAGAGCAAAAGACCTTAAGATTAGTGGACAATGGCCTTTTGGTTTGCCCTGAAGGGACAAATGCTTGATGCTAACACCAAAGGCAAAGCAATATTGTTGGATTCTCCCATTGGTCCTTGAACCATGCTTTAGGTTGCCCAGTGAGGAGCAATTCTGTGGAGCTGATTAGCTGATGAAGCTGCGTCCCCCTTTCAGCTCTCAGGTTTTTATGGGAAAAGATTATACTTTGTATTTACATGGAGGCAACCACTTATTCTTTCTTTTATCTATGGTATATCTCTCCCTCCCTCCCTCCCTCCCTCCCTCCTTCTCTGTCCCTCTCTCACCTCTCTCGGGTGTGTGGCCCATTCCCATTGTGGCTGAAAAACTCGAGAATTCATGACCCTTGAATACTGCTGTAAATTTGCAGAAAGTATCTAATGTTTTAGGGGTAGAGATGGGCACGACTTGAAATTTTTTTTTCGAGTTGTCGTTAGTCGGGCCGGTTCCGTTTCGGCTCGTTTCCGTTTTTCGTGAAAATTTGCAAAAATTAGTCGGTTCGTTTTTTCGTTGTCGTTAGTACTGGTTTGGGGAGGGGGTAGCGGGCTCCTGGAGGGAGCTGCAGGAGTCAGCCAGAGCCACAAGTGACGGACTGGCAGACTCTTTGCATCACGTACTTGCATGTAGTGCAATGCAAGTAGATCTGGCTTAGGGTTACGGGTTAGCGGAACGGCTAGGGTTAGGCTAGTTACGGGTGAGGTTAGGGTGAGTATTTGCACCTCTGGGTGCCTTTCAGACCCACTTAGAAGGACAGTGTACTGGCGTATGGGTTAGGGTTAGGGTTCGGGTTTGGGCTACGATTAGTGGGCTGTTTATGCCCGATTGGCACTTCCCAAGAAGTCTCTGTGGTCAACCTGGCCAAGTGGCCATGCGATTGGTGGAAAATTTGCATGGTCTACTCCCATGCCCATCATTGCAAATGTGCAGGTGTAAAAAATTAAAATAAAATCAACGGAGACCTTTTTTGCAAGAAAAACCCATGCTACTGTAAAAATTCAAGCATTTAAAATAGCCAATTTTCGCATCTTTCTGTGGTGCTTTGGTGGGGTTTTGGGCAACGATTTCAAAAAAAATATTGCGGTCGCCATTTTGGATCCCCCCCACCGCATGGCAAATGGATGCGCCCTCCCAGCTTGGTACAGTCAGCAAAACCTGGCCATGCGATTGGTGGAATGGCTCCAAAACTTTGCATGGTCCACTCCCATGGGCGAGCCCATCATTGCGAATGCGCATGTGTTAAAAAAATAAAATAAAATAAAATAAAATAAAATCAACAGAGACTTTTTTGCAAGAAAAACCCACTGCTGCTACTGTAAAAATTCAAGCATTTAAAATAGCTAATTTTCGCATGTTTCTGTGGTGCTTTGGTGGGGTTTTGGGCAACGATTTCAAAAAAAATATTGCGGTCGCCATTTTGGATCCCCCGCACTGCATGGCAAATGGATGCGCCCTCCCAGCCTGGTACCAGCAGCGCAGCAGTAGCAATGAGAGGGGGGCGGGGAAACCCCCCCCCCAAATAAAACACCCTTCTGGCCTGGTAGGTGCCCTCAGACAGTTTTCGCCTACTTTTAGGGCCGGGAATCGGAAAAACTTTTTTTCTGCCGCTTGGCATTGCACGATGCAAGTAACGAGCACGACAAATCAGACCAAATCGTCGGTTCGAGCTCGAATTCTGGTGGAGTAATTCCCGTTTCCGTTTCCGTAGAGTAATGGATACGAGTAACGGAAACGGAAACGGGAATACCGCTAAGTCGTGCCCATCTCTATTTAGGGGGATGAAAGCCTGTGCTTGAATGACTCCTTTTCCTTTCCCTCCCCAGCTATTTCACATCTTGGCTTATGTTGTCCCGTGAATGTGTAGCAATACTGTTGTTGGCACCTCCCCTTTACTGAAATATCTCTAAAATTCTGCAGAAACTCAAATATGTAGTCCATGGAGCATTTATAATGAGCATAATGAGCATAGCTGTAATAAACAAATTTGCATACATTATATCAGCTCCATTGGTTTGGTTTGTATGTACGATTTGAGCTTCTCCATATTTTGGCATGGTTCTCCTCTGGCACAGAACTGGAATTTATTTGGCAGAGAAGATGACTAAACCTGCATGGAAGTATTTACCATTGTGTGCACAATACAGTCTCTCTTTACTGTGCAGTTGACAGAAGAAAGATGCTTACTGTGGAACCAGTAGAGAAATACAACAGACAGTGACATTATTATTTTAAGATTGTTTGCATTTTAATGATGCACAGTCTGTGCCCAGTTTGGGGGCTAGGCAAGTGTTTTAGAAATATATAATGAAGACTGCCTTTTAAAATTGGTTATGTTCTGATTTTGCACAAATTCACAGGTCTGTTGTTTAGTATGAGACATTTGAATTATGTTGATAGCTGAGTGATGTGTTGTTTTTGATTTAAGGCATGCTTAAATAACTTCATCCTGTATAGGTTTGTCATGAGCACAATCTTCAGAAGTGGGTTTGAACTGTGGTGTCCGACCTAAATGAATTGAAAAATAGCCTGTCACTCATAGGAATCTACCCAGTAGTTAACCTGTGGTGGGACTTGGGTTACTTTCCAAAGTAGCTACCAGAATCCTGCTTTCAACTAAGTAAATGGGAGGGTCAGTGTATCATCCACACCCTGGAGGGCAACTCACTATCTACCTTTCCCTAGGCCTAGGAGGAAGATAATGGCTTCCACTGTGCACAGGCGTATCTAGGCTGGAAGGGTGCATTTGCCCCGGGGTGCACAGCAATCTGGGGGCACCTAGAGGGGGAGCAGGAGGAGGAGGAGGAATCCTTATGTCCTCCAACCAGAAGAGCTTCCCTGGCAGCACCTCAAGTAGCGGCGCTCCTGCCCCAATGGATCAACTCCTAGGCATGGGAGCAGGGGGCATGGCGGTTGCACCCCGATGAGGGAGGTAGAGCCCAGTTGAGGCTGGGCTGGGCTTCTAGGCACTGCGGAGATGGAGTCCAGAGCCAGGAAAAGAGGCCTCTGGTTTGCAGACCAAGGCAAGTTTTCCTCTGGCCGCCTCTCCTCCCTCCCTCCCCTTAGGCTACTGAGTGATGCCCCTTCCCCTCCCATCACTGGCCCTTCCTTCCCCCAGAACCCCTGGTGACTGAGCAGGTAGGCAGACATAGGGGAGGTGGGCAGACATAGGGGAGGGGAGCAGGGACAACAAAGCCCATCCAGCCCCAAGCACTGCCTTCCCAAACACCGACGGACCCCCTGCCCTCCCTCCCTTCCTCCTTTCACCATGGAAAGGGCTTACCAAGGCAGGCGGGTGGATGCACACCCACCTCTCCATCCGCAGCTCCCTGCCAGCCCTTCAGTGGGGCTCTGTGCCTTTTCCTGTCCCCTGCCCTCTCCTCCTTACAGCCCTGTGAGGTTGGGCCAGGTGGAAGGAGACCAGCTGGCTTTCTCCAGTGGTTGGAGGAAGAGCAGGAGGGGGCAGAAAAACTGATTTTGTTCCTGGGCACTGAAAACCCTAGCTACGTCTCTGCCACTGTATACCCTCAAGACAATGCCCACCTCTAACCTAAAGGATTAGGCCTAGAGAAGCTGTGGTTTACTAACTGTTTTTGGCTTATAGGACTCAACAGCTATAGCCAATATAGGCAAGCCATAAAGGGATATGGGAGCTATACTTCAAAGCAGATCAGGTTGCCCATTCCTGTATTAGCCTTTGGTGGTAGAGACCCCTGCTAGAGACCTCCCTAGAACCTAGAATTCAGTATTTTTCTCTTTGTCTGGTCATTTTCCCCATTACTTTTGAGAATTATCAATCTAAGAAATGAAGAGTATGAGTGTTCCGTCTCAGAGCTATAATTGTATTTTTTTTTTAAAAATAGTAGTTATTATTTTATTTTTAAGAAGCTTTTTAATCATGTAAATTAAATTATTTTGCTGCTTATCGGAGAAATGACAGGTGCAAAGTTATGCAACAGGATTTTGCCCAGAATATTTCAGGTTTTTTTTCTTATATCTTAACTCATTATAATCTACTAGAGATGGGCATGACTAAAAAAAAATGGTGTTTCGTTTGTCGTTTGGTCGTTTAGGAATTCATTTCAGTTCGTTTTCATTTTTGTGACTTTTTTGAAAAAAAAATTCGTTTTCGTTTCATTAGGTAGCAAAACGAAAAAACAAAAACGAAAATGAAAAATTGCTGTTTCGTTAGCATTCTTTTTAGTTCAATGCATCTGCTGCAACGAAAACGAAAAACACGGCAAATTTGGTCGTTTCGTTTTCATTTTCGTTTCGTTTTTAAAAAATTTCATTTCGTTTTTGTTGCTTAACGAAACGAAAAAACAAAAACAAAAACAAAAAATCGCTTGTTTCGTGCCCATCTCTATAATCTACCTTAGAATTGGGAACAAAGAACAGTGTATAAACATTTAAAATCAACATCTATTCAAAGCTTTATGCTTTTGTTTCAGTTTCAGTTATTACCTAAGTCGTTTTCTACTGATATTGATGCAGAAATTTGGAATAAATGATTGGGTGTAACTGTTATAAAGATATATGCAATACGTTAACACTGTTACTTTTTAAATCTGTTTGTTACTCTGATTTTATTTTTGTCTTGTTAGTATTTGATGATTTTTGTAACAGTGTTGTTTACACATCATGCTGGGAATCAATTTCAAACTGAAGAGTGAGGTATAAATGTGCAAAATGAACACAGAATCATTATTTAACATTTGTAGTAACTGCTACTGAAGTTCCAGCCAGGCCATTTTTTTCATCCTAGTTTGGTGCAGGGTTTAGACTCTTTCAGTTGAGGAGCTTTCTCTTTTTGGCCCCAAAATTTTGAACATATTTCAACCTGTCATTAAACTTGATTTTAATCCCAACAATGCTGCTCTTCAGTAGCCTTCATTCCTGTTTTGTTGATGCTTAGGATTTGTTGTTGTGTTGTAAATTATTTTATGTTGGTTGTTAAACTTCCAAGCAAAGGGGACCTAAGGAACAAATCCAGGGAAGGTCAGAAAGAAGGCACGTACACACACACACACACACACACACACACACACACACACACACACACACACACACACACAGAGAGAGAGAGAGAGAGAGAGAGAGAGAGAGAGAGAGAGAGAGAGACACACACAGACAGACAGACAGACAGACAGACAGACAGACAGACAGACACACACACACACACACACACACACACACACACACACACACACACACACACACACACACAGCTTCTTCTGCATTGACCAGGATCAGGACATGTTGGATACGTTCCAGTTTGTGCAGCTTGGGAATCTGGACAAGGCTTTTGGAGACATGAGAGCTGTCATGTGGTTTTTAAAAGCAAGGTTGGTGAACAAATGGGTAAAAGGATCAATGAATGTCTCTTGAGAACCGCCAACAATCCAGCTTGCCTGAAATAAGCACTGTTAGTCTTGTGTTGAAAAAGGTGCTCTTGGAACATCAACATACAGTACTGAATGAATAATTAACAGCCAATCTCAGACTTGTTCTTGGGTGAGGTTCTGGAGCATATGGTAGTTTCTCATCACCAGGAATTCCTGGAAGGAATGGATTACACAGATCAACTACAGCCTGGTTTCAGTGCTGGCCATGGGCCAGAGATATCTTGGTGTGGCTGTATGTCCACATCTTGCTTGAACTTCTCAGTGACCTTCAGTAGCATCGATGTTGGTATTATTTTGGGTCTTCTTTGTGGAATGGAAGTATTATTTTGTAGTGCCCCTACTCTGTGGAGAGATAAAATAGGAAGATAGATAACTCCTACTTGAAATGTAACCCAGAGTTGGCAAACCTATGGCATGGGTGCCAAAGGTGGCACTCGGAATTCTTTCTGTGGGCACCTGACATCGCCCCTTCACAACTGCCTGCATTCAGGTTAAATTGCTGTATTGGCACTTTGCAAAAAAATTAGTGGGTTTTGAATCGCAGTTTGGGCACCCTGTCTCTAAAAGGTTCACCATTACTGCCCTAAATTCTGGCCTGGAGTAGGGGTGGCAAGTCTTTCAGAAATCTATGCTGTCCTCTGCAATATTTGACATATAAATGAAACCATTCAGATGTTGACATTTGGTACCATCAAAATATGGATGATTTATCTTTTCTATCCAATTCATGGAAACTCTTTCCAGCTTAAGCTGGTGTTTGCTCTCTATAATGGACTGGGTGAGAATGAACAAAATGAAGCTTAATGCACATGAGACAGAGAGGCTGCTGTTTCAGAGAATATGGATTTAACCTATGCACTATAGGGTTGCACATCACCTGAATGCTCAACATATCATAGTTTCCCTCTTCATCTCAGAAACCAGCAGGCATACCAGCCGATCCTGGGTATAGAATGTTTTGGGGGAAAATTATCCCTTAAGAATTTTGTACATTCACATTTAATTTGACAGAAAAGTGGAGTCCAGTGCTCTTGACCCATTCTAGTCTGGGTTCATCTTTGCAGCATTATTTAACCCAGACTAAAATGGGCAAGAGCATTGAACTCTTCCAAGAGTGAATGCCTTTCCTGTGGAATTTCCTGCCTGCAGATCTGTGCAGTTTTTTCTCTCTCTTGTGTCATTCAAGAAGCAGGTGAAAACAGTACTTTTCAAACAGGTGTTCAGGTCCATCCTCTCTTCTCAGAGATGGTCGAAGCCATTATATCTAATTTTTTAATTTATTTGCTGTCACCAGTGGTGGTGGCTTTATTGTATTTTATTATTTAATGATAACGTTTCTTTTGTTACTACTTTATGTTATTGGGTCATTCCATGTCAAATCAACCAATGCATGGAACCTTGATGTCATGGATTTGGTTCATTTTTGGTACATTTGTAGCTTACCATGAGATGTTTAAAATATTTTTCCAGATATTTTGGTCCACCAGTTTCTGACATATTGTATTTTCAAAATTGCAAAAAATGTTACAATTCACTAGCCACAATAACTTCAAATGTCATTTAATAGATACCTGTGATAGCTACAGACCTGGGACAGTTGTTATTTTAAAGCTTATGAATAGTGCTATCATTTCATATAAAACATGATGCAATTATACATTTTCAAAAAATGCACATTTAAATAAATATAAAATTGGAATTTTTGGAAAAATTGAACTTTTTAAAATTTTCAAAAAATTCACACTTAAAGATACATAGCTAATCACTCTGAATTTCAGGATGGTATCTCAATGGTATCATGTAAAACTTAAATTTTCTTGTTGGCAATGACATGGAATTAAATTGATTTAGCCCCCCAAATAGACCAAACTTTCTATACCTAATTATTAAGAAACTTTTTTTCTTTGGCTAGCATGTTGGATGCTTTTGGTAATCTCCTGTGGTGTTAGCTGGTATGTTCTCCCTCACACACACACACACACACACACACACACACACACACACACACACACACAGAGAGAGAGAGAGAGAGAGAGAGAGAGAGAGAGAGAGAGAGAGAGAGAGAGTCCCACTAGCTCCTGCTTTAATGCAGTTCCTTGGCCTAACAGCGTATTTATTTAAATAGATATTTTTTTTTGAAAATGTACAATTGCATCATCTTGTATATCAAATGAAAGCCCTATTCATGAGCCTTAAAATGACACCTTTCCCAGGTCTGTAGCTATCACAGGTATCTAATAAATGACATCTGAAAATATGATGGCTAGTGAATTTTGGCATTATTATTTTTTTGCAATTCTGAAAATGCAATATCTCAGAAACAGGTGGACCAAAAAAACCTGAAAAAAATTAAATATCTCATTGTAAAGTACAAATGTACCCAAAATGAACCAAATCCATAATATCGAGTTCCAAACTGGATTTTCCATTGTTTGATTTGACATGGAATGACCCTATTTTGTATTGAACATGTTATATGTTTTTGTAAGCCACCTAGAATAGTGCTTCATATTAGATAGTCTGGAATTTAATTAATTAATTAATTCCCTTCCCTCCAATAAAATGCTGGTGGTATAATATCTGCTAAGCAAAGTGGCACATCCAACAGCCAGTCACAAAAGAATCGATGTCTTACAGGATGGCAGCTTGTATGTATGTATGTATGTATGTATGTATGTATGTATGTATGTATGTATGTATGTATGTATGTATGTATGTATGTATGTATGTATGTATGTATGTATGCAGGGTGCAGATCAAGGCCAGAAAGTATCATCTTCATTTTAGTAAACATTTTAGTACATTTGAAAACAAACAATTTAGCCTTGCAGCAAAAAGATAATGAAAAGGCGCCCTAGTTTCCTGACTCCAGATAATGCTGCTGCACATTAGAGATTAGAAAAATGACTGCATACTCAGCACATGATAGGGGGATTGATTAAAATAGGTGATTGTGTTTTCTGAGTGAAAATATTTACTGGAGCAATATAAATGCCAAACATGACAGCCAGCTTCACGGACTGCACTTCCTGATTTATTGACACACAACCTCAGATTTCCTTTTTACCAAAATTAAAATGAAGGGCCTTCAACTCCTCAGACCCCCTTATCAGATGTCTCTTGGTTTGCCAGATGCTTCAGTGTAATTTCTAGATTTATGTATTCTATCCAACACACATTTGAAAAGCACTAAAAAGTAACTGAAATGACAGCCCTGCTTGGTGAATTCCCAAACATAAATAACAGTGGGTTTTTAAAGAAGTTTTTCATACTATACTTGAGGTTGCTTGAAAAATGGATGTTTAATATTATTTCCATGTTTTCTACCAATAGGAGGCTATTCTTTTTCCAAACCAAGTCCTGTGAGTGTTTATATTCTAACCCATTTTTTAAAAAAGGTGACATAATTTTTATTTGTTATACACAGCACAATTGGGATGGAGCTGTTGTAGTTCTCTCCTGTGCACACTATAAATCCACTTGTAATTCCACATGTACAACACAGATGTCTGTAATCGGGATGCTTCTGGTGCTGCAACCCAAAGGGCTTCATCAGAGGTTTGCACTCTTGATAACTTTGGGAAATACTATCTGAGGAACAGAGCTGTTTGCTTTGGCCCTATGCCCCTTTCTGTGCTGTATGTGCTCTGTGGAATTGCAGAACTTGTTATAAACCCCAAGTAATGCTAAAGGGAAATGTTTTAGCGCTGTAGCTAAGGAACAAACATGAGAGTTAGTTGAAACTGGCAATCAGCAGTGTAATGGCATATTTGGAAGCGCTGGGCCTTATCATGCGACCCAGCCTGCACAACTACATAAAAAGAGGTTTAAAATGGAGGCATCTGGATTGTTCATGTCCACAAATATAATTTTTTTTTTTTTTTTTCTGCAAAGTGAATGCCTCTTAACTGGCCATTTGAGATCATAGCAGTCTCAAATACCTTGCCTTGCAACAGCACCTCCTTATAGCAGTGTATTATTCCTAGAAAAATCAATTTCTCCCCTTCTCAGTTACTATGAAGATTACACCTAAGCTCAGAGGGAACAAGGAAGAGAGAGGTAGCAGATGATATCTTTGTTACTGTAAGCCCTCGTTTTGCTACACTACTGTTGCTTTCTGTGTTACCATTTATAGGAGAGTAACACACTGACACCCACCCACTCCAGAAAAAAGAAACAGTAAACCACTTCTGAGTGCTCACTGGAAAACCCTGGAAAGGATTTCTGTAAATAAGGATTGACTTGACAACACATTAATAATAATAATAATAATAATAATAATAATAATAATAATAATAATAATAATAATAATAATAATAATAATAATAATAATAATAAAACAACAACAACAACAACAACAACACTTTGAACTGATCCGGGCATGCTTTTTGGTAGATATGCAAATGTTTTTTAGGGATAGGTCTTTAAAGCTTGTTAAGGTATTTGGTAGGGCAAGAGATAGTAGGCAGCACTCTCAATTAAGGGTTTTTAAAAATATGAAATTGACTTATGATAACCTTATCAATACTGACAAGTTACAATATGTGCAGCAACATAAACAAAAGCTTGAGAGCAAATTCGAGCAACTCTCTCAGGTCTCACTTACAACTAAGGATCTCAAAGCTATGTGACATAAGCTTATCTGTAGGGCTGGGGTTCCCCCACAAGGTCTACTCTGGGTGGTGGTGGTGGTGGTGGTGTGGAAATGGCCAGTCATATATCCAGAAGACATGATTAGTCTTGTAAATGCTTTTTCACTCACAAACCCTTTAAAAGCCCACAATAGACTTCTTTCATGAGAAAAAAATGATTGGAAGAACATCAGTGCGTATTTCTGAAAAGGGTTACTGTAGACTTTAAAAAACCCTAGAGAGAGCCAAAATACAATGTAAATGTCTAATCACTCTCCTCCAAAGGCAATTCTCGAGAGCTCTTATGAGATAGAAGGCTGGAAATAGACACTGTGGAGATGAGGCAAAGGTTCTTTATTTCATGTACAACCCACAAAGACATCTCAGCACTCCTTACAGGGGGAATCCAAATGTGTAGGTCTGAAATAATGATATAAAGAGGACAGAGAAGGAATGAAGCATTATCTTAGTTGTCATGGATTGCTAACAATAGAGGGAAAGGCAATTGCAGAAACATAGCTATCCTCAATGGTGGGCCAAATGGCCTACTGGGTGTGTGTGGCATATTTGAAAGGGGCCACAGACTGGAAAGAGTTCGTCACATGCCACCTTACAAGGTTTGTTATGGAATCTATTCAATCCTGATTCTGCCATTTATTTATATATATATATTTTTATATATTGTTTATGGCTGTGCCACACCCCCCCCCCCCAAAAAAAGGTTGAGGATGGCTGGTTTAAGACATTGCATGAGAAAAGAGAGACATAGATACCTTGAAGGGTTTAGAAGATGTGTGAGACTGAAGGCATGTGGAGGATGAATTATACATGTGTCTTTGGATATGGGCATGGTGGCTCAGTGGGCTAGACTTCTGAAATGTCGGTTGCAAAGTCGGTAGCTCAGCAGTTCGAATCCCGGGTGCCATGCAGTGGAGCGAGCTCCTGCTGTTAAACCCAGCTCCTGTCAACCTAGCAGTTTGAAAGCCTGTAAATGCAAGTTGATAAATAGGTACTGCCATAAAAATCGGGAAGGTAAGCAATGCTCTGTGCCCAGAAATGTATTTGACCTTGCCAGCCACATGGCCACAGAGTTGCACAACACTGGTTCTTTGGCTTGGAAAAGGAAATGAGCACTGCCCCTAGAGTCAAACATGACCAGCATTCATGGGGGGGGGGGACACCCTTACCTTTACCTTTGGATGTGGATACACACAGATTTTTAGGGTAGATAGAGTAGTTAATATAAAACTGAGAAATAATTACAAGCCCACTGAAAACCTATTTCCTGAAGCTCATAAATGTTTCTAGGTTTCTAAAACATTATTTTGCCCAGTGAAAAGATTAATGACAACACACTTGAGAAACTGATTCCCTGTGTTATGGTAGGACATGCTCCTGCATATAGGAAATAGAGAATCCAGTGATGGTGTCAGTTTCTTGTTTCCTGCTTTTCTGGCTTATGGATAAAGCAGATTGCTTTTCTTTTATAGCTCTTGTTAATGTGTTTGCAAATTGCTGCGAAGGAATCTCAGAAAATTACACCATACATCAGTGGAGAGTGTAGAAATACCCCCTCCCCCTTTTAAGCAGATTTTCTATGTCACTTGGGTTCAGATAACTTTATTGTTCATACACAATTGCTAAAACCAATATATAGGGTGCACAATAAGGTCCTAAGTTTTGGGATTTAATTTAAAATTTTCCTAGGAGTGGCGGGAAGATTAGATTATATAATGTCATCCTAAATTCCCCTTCAATAGCTCAGAAATGCTTTTGAATATATTAGATTCATTAATGGAACGGGTACAGTCAAAATATTTGCCATACATATATTAATATTTCTAGTGAATTTTCTATGAATTTTATTAATATGGAACATGTCTGCATAGAATCTGACACTGAAGTTGCTAATTGCTAATTAGCATTTAAGAAGCACTCTTTGTTTGATGCCCTCTGGTAATGCCTTGGTAATGATAAGGATTTTATATTTAATATAGCTTGAAATGTCTCCCTCTTTCCAATTTAAGAAGCATTTTTCTAGCTTTTCTGAAACATCTGCATATGTGTATTATAATATGTCAAGTAAACTTATCCTCAAGCTAAAATTCTTCTTAAGGAAGCATATAATTAAGTAACCAAAGGGACCAAATATACTAGACGGTTTCACACAAAAGCAGTCAACAAAAAGTGAAAAAAAAAGGACCAAGGTACTCTCATTTACCTGGAAGTAGGCACCATTAAATGCAACTGGGCTTAACTTCTAAGTAGACATTTATAGTATTGTCCAGGTAGGCTAAAATCTTATACATGGTTTAATGTAAATCAAGTTCAGTGCATCAGGAATGGATGACCTGTAAGAGGGAAGGCAGTTGTAACTCTTTATTCATAGGTGTTGACAATGGTTTTTGTAGTCAACAATGAAATGAAATGGATTGGAGAAGTTACGCAGTGAAGTAGCAATATATATTAACATCATTGCAATAACAGGTGTCTACCAGAGAGGCACACACCAGCAGAGAACTCCAAGAACTTTTATTTTAGAGCCCCACCTGCTGCAAAAGTTTCTCTTCCAAATTCCCATTGGATAAGAGAAAGAGGTATACACTTTCTGATCCCCCATTCTATTTTTAAAGCATTTAAACCACACACACACACCCCATCTCTATTCCCCACCTATAATCTGGTATGGGAATGTCTTCATTACTTTGCTTGGTGGATGGTACCAGGCCCCATCCATCACAGTGTCAAGAAGGCATGTGGACCTCCAGTAGGCCCCAAGGTTAAAAGAAAGTTCATCTTGCAATGCAGCTTCTTTGTTCAACAAGATCTGTCTTTGCATCAACCATCAGCATTCTGTTTATGCTCAGAGTGCATGTGAAAATAACATCATTTCATTTCTCACATAGGGATTGTCTTTTACCTATGTGCCATGCCCTGCACATTGTAGTACATCTGAGGTACATCTGAGTACATATGTATCTGAGTACATATCAGCTGCTGCCACTGAGAAACCTACAAGACGTAGAGTTTTTCCCCAGTAGCAGTACTAGCCTTGTGACATGTCTTCTCCAGAGTATGTCTCCTATACTCCTTCTCTTCCTGCCATCAAGCCAATACTTAGCTTTTCATACAGACTCTTTTTGAATATTCTGATTGTCTTTGAGTTTGGCGTCTAGTTATCATGCTATTTTATTCCCTCCCCCCGCCACTGCTATGTAGAGTTTCAGTGTTGTCATTGAAGAAAGGTTTGTTTCTTCTCTTGGTCTCCCACCTCTTGGCCCCTCTGCTTCTGCTTCTTTAAGTTGCTGCTGCATTTTCTTCTTATATTTTTGTTCATTATAATTTGTTTTTAGTTCTGTGACTTTAATATGTTTGTATTACTTTATTTCTGTAAGCTTCATTCATTTTTCTTTTGGTAGATAAAGACAGGTTCTAAATTATTCAGATAAACTAATACTGAATTAATTCAGATGCTCTCGTTGCTTTCAAGATGAATGATCATGGTGATTGGAAAAATAGGGGTTGATCAAACATGAAATAGTTGTGTGAATTGTTTTTACTGAAACCTATGGGACCTCCAATTAAATTCATTCATGTTCTTGAAATAATAAAATAGCAACCAGGTCAGGCCTGCCCAAAGTCCGGCCCGGGGGCCAAATCCGGCCCCTCAGGCCATTCTGAGTGGCCCGCGGCTGGCTGGCCCGCCCCTCCCTCCCCCTCCTTCACCCCATGTTTTTTTTAAATCTTCTGCCAACACTGACACCGTTTGGAAGCTTGTGCGGCTGGGTGGACGGGCGGTCTGCTGCCACCAGCACCGCAGGGGAAAGTGTGAGGGTGGGCAGGCCAGTGTGCCTCTGTCACCACGAAGGATCTTTGGGGTGGGCTGGTGAGCGAGCCATCGCCACCGCTGTGGAGCTTGGGGGGGTGCAAGGTCGCACAGATCGTCTCTTCCAAGGGGCGACCTGTGGCCACAGCTCCCTGTGCTTCCTTTGGTCCCCACCTTCCTTCCTTCTTTCCTCCCTCCCTTGGTGCCCACCTCCCTCCCTCCCTTTCTTGTTCCCCACCTTCCGTCCTTCCTCTCTTGGTTTCCACCTCCCTCCCTCCCTTGGTCCCCGCCTTCCTTCCTGCGGGTGGGGTTGCAAGGGGTCAGTGGGTGGGGCTTATGGGTCAGTGGGGGGGGCTTGCAGTGGGGGGGGGCAGGGTCGGGGAGCAACCGGCCCCTGACACATTCTCAGCCACCAAATCTGGCCCTCCTTACAAAAAGTTTGGGCACCCCGAACTAGATCATCAATTACTTAAATTCTATATATCAATTTATTTTTAATCTACAGAACCTATGACTTCTGTGTCTCTCCCATGAAATTCTACAACCAGTCTGTATATTAATATTACAGTACTGGATTTCTAGTCACCAAAATAGACAGCAGTTGCATTGTAAAGCGAAATGTGCTATTTTGTATTAGAATGTATGTACAGTGGTACTCCTAATTCTGAAATTAATCTGTTCCAAATGCATTTTCATAACTTGATTTTTTTGTAACTTGAAACTGAATTTTCTATAGAAATGCATTAGAACCAGATTAATCTACTCCAAGTGGGAAATCAACCCCCCTGAAAGTAACAGTGCCCCAAAAGTCCCCAAAACTGTGCCAAATATTTCCAAAATGGGCAGTTTTAAAGTCATTGGGGGAAAAAGAAGATCCAGTTCTCAGCTTTCCTTTTCAAAATGGCTTCTTCTTCTTAATTGCAGCATCGGAATCAGGTGGCCACAATATACCAGTATTGGTATTACAAACAAACAGGAGCCATTCTGAAAAGGAGTTTTTCTTTTCTTTTTCCCTTTCGTAACTTAAAAAAAGGCTTTTTTCGTAACCCAGTTTTCCCCTATACCAGTGGGTTTGTATTCGTAACTCAATTTTTTCATAACTCGGGGTGTTCGTAACTCAAGATACCACTGTACTGTACTTATTTCCATTTAGTAAAACAACAACTGAATGCATTTCATTCCAAGCTCTGGCCTTAATGCAGCAAAGATTTCCTCCCTGCTATGCTATTTTGTTTATCCTTTTCTGACACTTGACTTTCCAAAGATGTTGTCCTCTATATTATATAATCCTATATATTCAATTACCAGGAATTACTTTTGCATGTCAATGAGTTGATTCCAGAGTAAATATCATATAATAGGAGTATTTGTCTGTACTTTTTCAGTTGCTTCAATGTTTAAACCACTTTCTTTTTTTATACAATTGGAAGTCCATTTGTGTCTCTTCTATTTTATTCCATTTAGCTCATATTGTTTTTCAGAGACATAACCTGAATGCAATCATCCTGAACTTTCTAAGTAGCTCTGTGGGAGTGAAATAGATATGGAAACATTTTTATTTAATTTTTATCTGAGCTACGTACAGCCCTGTACTTACAGTTACTTACAGTTTAAGTATGTAATGAACAATTGCAAATGTAATGGTCTTCAGTGAGAGTGTCTCAATGCATTGAGATGCCTTATTGAAAAACTGGTCATTCTCTACAAAACTTTTAATTCTGTACAAGAACAGCTGCATGGTTAACAGAAAACTAAACTAAATTAAGATAAACTAAAATCCTTGCTTGTACAGACCAATGTTGGACCACAAATGGTATTTTTCCTCCAAAAAGTCTTTTATCTGTTCAAAGCTCTTTATAAAAGTGCACTTTAAATACATAAATACTGTACAGGGACAGGTGCCATGACACCACAGGCAGTAAGTGAGCAGAAAATTTAAAAAATGCTTTACACCCACACCCAGGCTCACAATGCTCCAGTTCAAGAGCCCCAAGTGTATTCACACAAAGCAGAGCAAAGCAAAGTGTTCTGCTTATATACCACCCCATATCACTTCAAGTAGTCTCTGGGCGGTTTACAGTTTAATTACAGTATGCAGGCTACACATTACAAGATAATGAAAACCCCACAAAACTGTCCACATGAGCTGCCCACACACAGTAAAATGCATGTGTAGGAGATGAGCTGGCATGGATTGAAACCCAACACACACACACACACACACACACACACACACACACACACACACACACACACACACACACACACACACAATTCAAAAAACAGAGAAATAGGCATTCATAGGAAACAAGCTGGCATGGATGGAAACACCCCCACCACACACACACAAAATTCAAAACACAGAGAAATAGGCATTCATAGGAAACGAGCTGGCATGGATGGAAACACCCCCACCACCACACACACACAAAATTCAAAACACACAGAATTAGCCACGCATTGGAGACAAGCTGGCATGGATGTACCCCCCCCCATGTAGAACACACAGTAAAGGGCATGCAAACAACAACGCTCACCTCCCTACTTTTCCACTGCTTAAGAAATGCACAAAAAAGTGCCAAAAAGTGCCAAAACCACTGCAAAAAAATTGCAATATAGCTTCAAAAGTCACAAAAAACTGCTCCGATTCTTCATGCTACTCCTGCATGCACAAGGGTAGCACTATAAACTTCCCAGAAGCAATGCATCCTGGGGAAACGTTTTTCATTTTGCAAAAAACAAACATTTTGCAACAAACTTACAATTTCTTAAACTGGGACATTGCTTTCTATGGATTTCCCTTTGTGAAGTGAAAATTACATTAAAGAATGCATTTGTCAAGCTAGGTCCTACTGTACCCTGACTGAGTCTTGTGGAACGCTGCATAAAAGTCTGCAGTTTTGTATTCATTGATAGGAATCAAACCTGGTCATTCTGTGCAAAATCTACATTTAGTCCTATCTATAGTAGCTCTATTGATATCAAGTATGTTGGCTTTGATCAACAATAAATTCATTCCAGTGGGTTTTCTATAATAACACTACAGTGGTACCCCAACTTAAGAGCAGCTTGACTTAAGAGCATTTCGACTTAAGAGCGGAAAACTGTTGGGATTTTAACTGCCACCTTATGGTCTGTTCGACGTACAAATATATATATATATTTTAATTTTTACTTATTTTTTCAATGTTTTAGATACACCAACTTAAGAGTAGTTCGACTTAAGAGCATGCGTTCAGAAAGGATTAAATTCGTAAATTGAGGTACCACTGCACTATCTGTTTCTCAGTTGATGATAATGCTACTTCCCCCAAAGGTAAACAATATATTCAGTATATTCAATAAAAACATGACCCCGGATTCAAGGGTGATCTTATAAATTAATGTGTGGGGGCTGTGCATTGTCAATTGAGTGGTATTTCCCCCAATGGACTAATGATCTATAAACTGAGGAGAACATCACTTATAATTTGTGTTTAACAAGCAGCTGCATCATGGCTGCCAAAGGGCTAATACCTGAAAGAGGTAGACCATGAATTGTCAACATCACTTGTTTCAGTAAATTATGTAGTTCTTTTTTCAAACACTTGCTGGCATCAGCAGATTACTGTGAGATTAGTGACCCATGATCAGTTTGTCTATAATGCTATACTACCAGATTCTTCATACCACCAGATATGCTCTCGGTGGAAAATAGCTCTCTGCTGTCCTGCTTTTCTCTCTTTTTATAGCATCCATCCTCAATGGTTTTTGCAGCATGCAACCTGGCCTAAGTGTCTAGAACCAGTTGTTCTCTCCTCTCCCCCCCCCCCCCCCGTGTGTGTGAGTGTGTGTTTCTAACATAAAGGTGTTTATAGGAATGAAGGAACAAAGAAGGATAAAGGAACCAAGAAGACTCAAGAGCAGATGGAGGAAGGACCAGTCAGAGATTAATTGGGCTGCAGTGTGTTTGCTGACCAGGTGCTATGTTCAAGCGATCAGAGAGGCTAAAAGATCTTATGCTTCCTTGAGAATTGGCGCAGCCTCGAACTGCCAAGCAGATTTGTTCTGGTTGGTTTGAGATCTCACCAATCCTGGTCAGCTGGAACCTCTTCCTGGTGATTTCACCAGCGAGTCTTTTGCAGCCTTCTTTAGATCTAAAATAGAGGCCATCTGAGCTGATCTGTACTCCGGTTGTACTGATCTGTTCCCGAGTACCTCGAGCACTCCACCACCCCAGTCTCCTCTTCTGGCTGAGTTTGGGCCTGTGTCGTAAGCTGAAGCCTCCAGGGCACTGGCATATTGCAGGCTAGCAGCTTCTCCTTTCGACCCTTGCCTGTCCTGGCTTATTAAGATTGTAGGACGGAGCATGCAGAGTGGGCTTCTGTTATTGCCACTGCATCCTTCAGAGAAGGGATTCCCCCCCCCCCTCATCTGAAGGAAACGGTAGTGAAGCCCACTTTGAAGAAACCTGGCTTGGCATCGGATGATTTGTTTAACTATTGTCTGATAGTTGCCCTTTTGGGGCAAGGTGATCGAAAGGGTTGCTGCTGAGTAGCTCCAGTCGTTCCTGGAGGAGGATCAGGTCCTGGATCCATTCCAATCCTGGTTCAGGCTGTGTCATGGAACTGAAACTGCCCTGGTCATGCTGCAAGATGACCTCCTCAAGACGGCCAATGGGATGTTCTGCCTTGTTGGTTCTCCTTGATATGTCTGCGGCCTTTGATACTGTTGACCATGGTATCCCTACTGGGCAGGCTTGTTGAGGTAGGAATTGGAGGTCCAGCATTTAATTGGCTGCGGTCCTTCTTTGAGGGCCGTATGTTAAGCTCAGGGAAGAGTTGTTGGCCTCATAGATGCTCTCATGTGGCATGCCCCACGGGTTGGTGATCTTCCCAATGCTATTTAACATCTATATGAGGCCACTGGCTGAGGTCATTAGGGAATTTGGGGCTTGCTGTCATCAGTAAGCTGATGACACACAGCTCTATCTCTGCTTTTCTACCTCTGCAATGGAGGTGGTTCAGATCCTTGTTTGCTGCCTGGATGGTTATGTAATAGACCAGGACAAACAGGCTCAGGTTCAACCCGGAGAAGACCAAGGTTCTATTCTTCGGGGCTCCCTCTAATGGGTACAGTGGCCCTCTCCCAAGTATGGAGGGTTCAAACATACCTGTAAGTAAGAAGACTGGTTGTTATCTTGGATTCAGCATTGTCCCTGGAAAGTAGGTGGCTGCTGTCTCCAGGTCGGCTTTTCCCCATCTTTGGCTGATTGCCCCGATTTGTCTATACCTGGATGAGGCCCCTCTGAAAACATTCGTGCAGGCACTTGTGACCTCGAGGATAGATTACTGCAACAGTGTCTACGTGGGGATCCCCTTGATCCTTGTTCAGAGGTTTCAGCAAGTACAAAATGTGGTGGCCAGACTAGTGGTGGGTGTGGGAACGTATGACCGAATCACCCCAGTCTTGACTCACTTGCATTGGTTGCCCGTTGCTTTCCAGATAAAGTTCAAGGTACTTGTTTTGACGTTCAAAAACCTCCACGGCTTGGGACCTGAATGCCTAGCAGAGTGAATTTCCCTAAGATCAGCTGTGGCTTGACCCACCAGAACTTTGCAGGTGTTCTCACTCTGGGTGGCCACGTATAGAGAGACCCGGAAAACAGTTACTCATAACCAGGCGTTCTCAGTGGTCACTCCATCCTTGTGGAATAAACTCCCAAGTGAGATGTGCCTTGCAGACTCCCTGCCTGCCTTTAAGGGGGCACTTAAAACCTTGCTCTTTACAGAGACGTTTGGTGACCATTAATTTAATCCCCCCCCCCCGAATCATTGAATGAGACTGTCTTGCTGGTGTTTATTATTCTCATTGTGTTTGTTTTTATATTGTGATTATTATTTTTGGGAGGTTTTTTGTATATATTGTTGCTTTATCTTTTGTTCTGATGGAAACCGCCTGGAGTTCCTCTGCAAGATGGGCAGTATAGAAAATTTATAAATAAATAAATAAATAAATAAATAAATAAATAAATAAATAAATAAATAAATGGTTTTATATCTCTTGTACCTCACAACCCCACAGATGCTACCAGCAAACAAGTTTTAATAGTGGTGTTTTGCTGTAAGCTGCTTACCTTCTTCCCCCTCACCCGTAATAGCTTTCTTTGAATGATGCCGCCCGATGGCTAGTCAAGATTAAAAGAGCCAGTGTTCTCCTTGGTGTATTATAGCAGAGCTATTAAAACAACTCAGCCATCGGAGTGCATTGCTTGATCTGCCAAGGTACTACTCATTATAGAGTTTCACGGGTGAATGGCTGGCCTACATTAATGTTTTGGTGCTGGAAATGATTAAGACATATAAGCTGCAATCCTATACCTGCTTACCAGAGACTGGGTTCCATTAGATCCAGTAGGACTTACATTTGGGTTGAGATGTAAAGGATTGCACTAGTATTTTGAATGCTTTGGATATAAGCTTTTTTCTGAAATAAAAGGAAGCTGCATTAGAAAATCTAATATTTCTCCTCAATTCTGTAGTATTTTACAATGATTTACTGAAATAAAAACAATTAGAAAGTACCTACTGAACCTTGTCAAATTCTATGATCATAAAGAGGAAGCAATAGTTATCTAGTTATTGATTATATATTTTATCATTCCCAACTAGAGATGGGTATGAACTGCTGTCTCAGCTGTTTGGCATGGTTTGTTGCCAAGCCGAACAGCTCCCCACCCCCTCTGGTAGGTGCCCACTTGGCAGCAGCACTCCTCCACCTGGGCACTGCCTGGTGCCTGCTCTGGTGCCTGCTCTGGAGATGATGGGCACCAAACTTTGGATCAGCCCGTCTCTATTCTCAACTATTAATGGCTTGATTTGTAGTATGACATTTGGATAGAATAGAATAGGATAGGAATCTTTATTGTCATTGCCCCTTGCAGGAGCAATGAAATTTCACGGTTGCTATATTCAACTCATATAAAACATTCCACATAGATTTAAAAACAGCTACAACACATACAATATGACATATAAAATAAGTTGACTTCAAAATGCAGAACTTCCATTTAAGGCCAATATTGCTCTAAAAAAGAAGCTATTCTTGAGACAGTTTGTTCTCGCCCTCAGTACTCTATATCTCCGTCCCGATGGCAGCAACTCGAAGAGGCGATGAACAGGATGCGATGGATCTCTTAATATATCTAATGCTTTACAGTGGCACCTGGTAGTATAAATTTGTTCTAGAGTGGGGAGTGAGCAGCCCACAATACTCTTCCCAATTCTTATGATTCTGTGCAACACTGTCCTATCCCGATGGGTACGACTTCCATACCATGCACATAACCCGTAAGTAAGCACACTCTCAATTGCACAATGATAGAAGGCCAGCAGCAGCTTTTGCAAAGTAAGGACCTGAATATGTGCTCCATGCAATTCTAATCATATTTAGTTTGCTTTGATGTAAGATGTGTGTCCAGCATTGGTGCCAGATGAATTGCATTTTTATGCCTCCTTTTATTCACCTGCCCTGGATATAGTGACAGAGGTTTGATTCGGAGGATTTTTTGCTGCTTTCTTTCTTGGGTTTTTTTTTTTTTTTGCTATTTTCTTGAATATTTAGATTTAACAACTCGAGTGTGACTTTTAAAAACTCAACACATTTTTAAAAACTATTCTCAACATGAAGCATTATATTCTGGAAGAGCAAATTGGAACAAAAATATTTTAATTTACTATTGTTACCAGTAATGAAACTATTAAAACATAGCAGCAGAGATATTGTCAACAAAATACTGGATTAGTTTGTATCTATAAAATATATGCTGATATTTGAATGTTGGTGACACTAACTTAAATCACTGTGATCTCCAGTGTGACTGTTAACTGATACTGCTAAATGTTTTGTTTGTTAGTAGATTAATTTGTTAGCTTTCCAACATTGTAAAAACTAGGTTTCTTTTAATCTAGTTAAAGCAGGTTTGGTTACATGATATGGATAATTTATCTTTCAATACCTGATGAAAAACTATACACTTCTTTGCCTAGTGATTATCCTAGCTTAGTAGTGCTTCTTAAACAATGTATATACTTGATAACACAGTCTTATCCTGATATCATTATTAGTTTCTCAATTATTGAGATTAGAGATGGGCACAACCAGAATTTTTTGTTTTGAGTTGTTGTTTTTCGGGATGGGTCTGTTTCGTCTCGTTTCCGTTTTTGCGAAATTTTTTAAAAAATTGTTGTTTCGTTGTGTCGTTTGTCATTTGTTGTTACCGCCACCGCGATTTCGCATGATTTGACGTCCCAGCGAGTGGCGTCCCGCCGGCGCTAGGTGTTTTTGCGCCCTAGGCGGCAGGCGGGGTGGCGGGGGGGCATGGGCGGGCGGCGGCAGTGGCGGGCGCGCGGGCACGCGGGCGGCGGGCGCGGGTCCCGCAATGACCCAAAGCAGGCAGAAAACACTTTAAACTGACTTGCTGCACAAGACTGCAGCGAATAAAGCAATTGCAATTTTTGCAAACAAAGTGGGCAGTGCACCCACAGCAGAGCTGCAGGCAGGGTATGAAAGGACCTTGGCTTGCCTCCAAGCAAATGAAATTTTTAAAATAAATACACACCTCCCCTCCCACTCAAACCTCCCCCCCCTTTGAAGCACTATCAGAAAAGAAATCCTAACAAACTGCAGGAGAATAAAAAAGAATAAAGTGTGTTGCTATTCCCCATAGCAGACAGCGAATGAAAGGAATTATTATTATTTCCTAAAAATTCAATTGAATCAATTCCCTACCTGCCTGCCTAACTGAAATCTAAAGGCTCCGCAAAATTGAAACTTGTCTAGCACAGCAGCCAGCTACACACAGCCCTCTCCCACCCATATCCAAGCCCGGACTGCGACTCTTCTGGGAGTGCCTCGCCTTTTTATGCCCTCTTGCACATCCAGAAGTGTCAGTCAAAACCTGGCCATGTGATTGGTAGAATGGGTCCAAAAATTTGCATGGTCCCATCCCATGGCCAGCCCATCATTGCGCAGGTGTAAAAAAAATAAAAATAAAAATAAAATAAAATAAAATCAGTGCGACCTTTTACTGCTATAAAAACCCACTGCTGCTACTGTAAAAATTCAAGCATTTAAAATAGCTAATTTTCGCATGTTTCTGTGGTGCTTTGGTGGTTTTTTGGACCACGATTTCAAAAAAAATATTGCGGGCGCCATTTTGGATCCCCCTGCACCGCATAGCAAATGGAGATGCCGAGGATGCCCCCCTCCCAGCCCAGTACCAGCAGCCCAGGACAGGAGGGGGGGAAGGCTGGGGACCCCCCCCCCAGAAACCACCCCTCTGGTAGGTGCCCTCAGGCAGGCATATTTTCGCCTGCTTTTTTGGCCGGGAATCAGGTTTATTTTTTATTTTTTAAACTTTTTTTTTGTGCCGCTTGGCATCGCGCGATTGCCGCGCGATGCCAGGAACGACAACGACAAATCAGACCCAATTTTTCTTTTTTCGGTTCGAGTTCGAGTTCTGACAGCTTAATTGTCGTTACCATTTCCGTTACGTAACGGAAACGATATCCGAAAATGGAAACGACAAATTTGTCAAGTCGTGCCCATGTCTAATTGAGATATCTTAAACCCTCAAGTGTTAAACAGCTTAGGAGGAGATGTGTTTCTCCCTTAAAAACAGTATTAAATTTAGCCGCAATTAAAATCTGATTTGAATATTCCTTCTACACTTGCGTGGACATGGTTCTCTATGGCCTGGGACCCTAATTGTGCACGAAGAAACACACACGCACACATATACACCACAAGTGCAAAATAATGGCCCAATCTTCCCTACTTCTCTTTGCTTGAGTTTTTCCACCACAATGTGCAGAGTAGCACATGGGCATTGAATTTGGACTTAGTCTTTATGGATTAAATTGCCCTGCTAAAGGTCAGAATTCCCCACTGAGAATTCATTTCTGGTGTTGTATGATTCTCTCAAGCGCTCACAACAGGTAGACTCCATACTCACTGCCTGAGTCAGAGGACACTTATGCATACCTCTTGTCTATGTCACGTCTTTTGTTTCAGCTGAAGTGCAGTAAGACAGAATGATTTTGTGAATAAAAGTGTCACAGTGAAGTAATTAACAGTTTTCTCAACTGAAAAGAGAGTCTTCTGATGCCCACTGATTCTCGTGATTGTTTATTGATCAAGGAGTTATGATACTGAGCACCACGTTGTCATGGTTCAGTTATCAGAGTAGTACGTTTTCAAATGATGAGCTCTTTTGACATAGGATCAAACTGAAAATGAAACAGAAATTGTAAAGGTCTGTAAATCCATTAACCTGAGCCAAGGGAAGCTAGAAGCCTTGTCCTTGACAATGTGTTGTTTGTGCTGCTTGCAAAATAAGATGACCATGATTTTGAATCTCTGAAATAAGCATGCAAAGTGATGAAATGGAACTGTTACTTGCAGCTGCTATTTTGCTAAATGTTAAAACAATGTACAGTGGTACCTTGTATAAAGGAACTAATTTGTTCCAAATAAAATTCTGTTAAGCAAAATTTCCTTTATACAAATTTCCCATAGGAATGCATTGAAAACAGAGTAATCCCTAATCGCGACCATTTTTATGGAGGTAATTTTATGCTATACGGATTCACCCCATAGGCGATTCTGTTAAGCAAATTTCCCCTATCTCTGGAATTTTTTATGTTGTACAGATTTTATGTTATGCAAACCATGTGTTATACGAGGGTCCACTGTAATCTATGCCCAGAATTGATAATGTTCACTCTCTCATTTAAAATGTCAGAAGTTGTCCTTTTGGTCTCATTCTAACTTTGATAGAGAATAAAGTTTTTTTGGAAGCTCCCGTGAGATGTGGTTGAAAAGACTGGGCATGTGTAACATGGAGAAAAAAGAATTAAGGGGAGTGCAGTAGCAATCTTCACATACTTGAAAGGCTGTCTTATAGAAGATGGACCACACTTGTTATCTGCTGCTCCACTGGGTTAGAACCAATGAGTAGAAATGGCAGGGAAGCAAATTTTGGTTACTTTTTGGTAGAACATGTTTGACAGTGGAGCAGGGGTGTTCTTCTGGTAGCCCCAGTTATAAATGGCAAGCTGTTGGATAGCTATCCTTCATCCATCTTATAGCTTCTCTTTTTGATGTGAGGCAATGACAGCAAACTATGTTGCTTTTTTCTTTGCACACTTTCCCTAGCCATTATCTGAAAGCTGAGTCATGGCAACTGGACTCTCAGGAAAAAGAAGTCCAGTTGCCATGACTCAACTTCCAGATAAACTCTCTTGGATGACTGAGAATCTTCACAGACATATTTTTCCCCAGCTATTGTTATTGTGAAGGATTTCTGCTAGCTCTATTTCCCTGGTTCATACTCTATGCACCCAAATGAAGAGAAACCCAAGGGCAATAGCCATGGAGCTATTATCATCAGGTATGTTTGTGACCTCACACTTTTTAAATTTACATGTAAATATTCATAGTCCCATAGTTTACTTGTTGTATTTCCCTGGGAAATAAATGCTTCAGGATGGCAATGGCTACTCCTGCACACAGTATGATATGATCCTGGCCTCTCTGGAATATGTCTCCTTGAGCACAGAACTGATGGCACACTATTCCTATCTCAATATCTTTACAGAGAAACAGATAAAATATTGAACACTCCAAGTGGTGTTATTCATCTCTACAATGTTTCCCATCATTTTTTAAAAAAGGAGATATTGTACTCTATATGCAGAACATATACAGATGACAGAGAAGTGAATTTTATAAGAAATGTCAATAATTTGCAGTATGCGTATGATACCATCTTACTTTCAGAAAGTAGCAATCACTTATAATGACTTTTTATGAAAGTGACAGAAGAAAATGCCAAAGCAGAACTGCAACTGAACATTAAGAAAGACCAACGTCATGACTACAATGAAAAAAATTGAAATAGTGAAAGATTTCATATGCCTAGATCAGTGGTTCTCAACCTGTGGGTCCCGAGATGTTCCTGGACTGCAACTCCCAGAAGCCTCCACCATTTGCTGTGCTGGAAGGGATTTCTAGGAGTTGCAGTCCAGGAACATCTTGGGGACCCACAGGTTGAGAACCACTGGTCTAGACTGACTCCTCAATCTGAAATGAGGCTGCAGTCAAGAAATCGGAAGAAGACTGAGACATGAAAGGATCAAGTGTAAGGATGTGCCATGGGGGATCAAGGCCAAGATTGTCCATGCTATCGTACTGTCTCTGGAGGCAAAAATGTTGATACTGAGAACTATCATACTTTGGGTACATCATGAGAAGACCATATTCATTGGAAAAGAAAATAATACAGGGAAGGTTGAAAGCAAAAGAAAAAGAGGAATACTAAATATAACAGGTAGATTCCATCATGATCTGGGCAAGGCTATTGAGAACAGAACTATTTGGGACCCACTCATTCATAAGGTTGCCATATGTCAAAGGCAATTTGATGGCACATAAATGTAGCACTGACACCATAGTACTATAGTTTTTCTATTTAAGATGTTGTTAATCTTTAACAAATAATTTGACTGTGAGATGTTTCAGTGGCTGTTTAAAAAGATTACAGCTATAATTATGGGATGTATATAAATACAACTTTATATAATAGCATCCATAGTAAAGAACAGAATGAATGAATGTTGACCCAAATATGCTGAAATTTAGAGGTTGCAAATATTTACTGCTGAAAGTGCACAATCTATGCATTGGCATTTGTTACAGGAGTGCATGAACCTGGCTACCCTAAGTGTACATACCACCCTGGCCTGCTCCTCTTTGATTAAAGGAAACACGAAATACTGTGGAGTCAGTATGACAATTGAATTTCAGACCAAATATTCTTCCTCACACTTTTATCCTCTCCTGGCATAGGCTAATCTCATGTGACCCAAAGTACAGTACCTAATTGAACAGTTACATTAATTGCTTGTAACTCTCTATATCTGACACAAGTAGCATTGATGTATGCAGATTCCTTGACAGGTTGATTATCTCTTCTTTAGACTCTGACTCTCTCCCCCACCCACTCTCTTTCCCTCATTTGTTCATAAACTACTGTGTATTGCTGTTATTTTGCTTCCAGTAATGGTTAATGCTATCATAAGAGGTCAAAGTAAGGGCCATCTAGAGCCCCCACTCCTGTGCTTTTAAAATGTATTTTCTGTCCTGTGACAGCAAACTCCTGAGCTGAAAGACCAATGACCTGAATGGTGGCATTTCTACTGTAATCTCTGCTTGCTGACTGCAGCTCCAAGAATAAAAATTTAAGCCATAAGATTTAATGAAATCCCCTGGGATTAAGTGCTTGCTGTGCTGAGGAAATAGTGTTATCAACCTTCTCCCTGTACTAGTAAGCATGTTTAGCGTCTCAGTAAGAAAGTGTCCAAGACAGACAACTCTGAGTCCATCAATAATTTACATATTTGTTACTTACCAACCAGTATTTGGGATTCTGTTGCCATAGCAATCCATCTGGGGCTGAATGGATAGTGTTTTAAGTGGTGGTTGTGTAGGGATTCACAGTGTGTGCTTTAAATCCTGCTAAACTAATGCACAGCTGCAACTTATTTGAGGCTCTGGCATGACATGTAATTCATTGTCTCAAAGAAATTGATACCTGCTTAAAGTGCTTAAATATAAAGAAAATTAAAATAGCAGGACCACAAAGCAGTTCCATCCTGTTTATCTATTGGTAGTATGAGGTTGCTAATAAATGCATGTAACTTAGTAGTGAAATTTAACTATATTAATATAAAAAAACACAAGCAGAAAAGACAATAAAGTATATGCGTTGATTTAAGATGCTGGTTCAGGAAGTATCTTCTTCCTGAATAAATAAAGGCCCACTTGGTTCAATGAAGTCATTCAATTACAGCCTTGGGCTGTTTTGAATTAAATGTAATATCTCCTTAAAACAATGGCAAATTGTTTCCTGTAATAAATACTTCTTTTTGTGTATGTTCAAAGAGTATTTACATTAAGATGGTTGGATAAACCAAAAAAGATTTTAAAAAGTCTATGTGTTGTACAGCATCTGAGAGAGGGGGAGGGATAGTTTTACCCTGTGTGAGTGAGTCAGTTCTGACTGACTGCCAGTCCCTCCCCCAAGGACAACTCCAGAGGCATCTCAGGAGTAGAAAACACATTAACTTTATTCTGTAACTCTCAGATTGGTGAATGACAACCACCTCAGGATAGAATGGACCAAACAGGTCCTCAACATAAACTGGCCAAGTCCAACAGGACAAACTAGAGTCCAACATGTTCAGGGGCTAGGGAATCTCTGAAACCATTCCTGGTCGCGTGGTGGCCTCAGGTGGGGAACTCCCCCAGTGCACAGTGTCCCGCAGCACAGGTGACGAGCCCAATCTGACATCATCTCGAAAGAACCCTCTCACCCATTCCCTTCTGTAGGGGCCTTCTTCCAGGTACCTACTGGACTCCTGAATATGTACACCCTCCACTCCTGCGCTTCCTGCTCTCCCATTTTTCCCAGGTCTCCTCCTCTCCCGCGCTCCCTCTCTCCTTTATATTTCCTGTGCATGAGGGTCTGCCCCTTCAACTTCTCCCTCTTCCTCTGTCGAAAGGAACCCTTCCACTGTCTCTCCCTCTTTCACCACACATGAAGTCTCAGGTCTCATGGCTCGGTCCTCTCTCCCTTTTTCCTTTGCACCCATCTCATTGAAGCCCTGAACCAATACATTGACTCCTTGGTCATCAGGTTGTGGTAATGGGTGGATGGCACACCTTGCTGGACACGTCTGTCTGGCCTGTGGTCTTCACACCCTGCCTTTCTCCTTGGAAAAGCACCCAAGGTAGCTTACAATATTGAGGGACTATATACAATTCAGAACATTTAAGACGTATCCAAGTTTAAGGGCGTTTATACACGACCCCTAAGCTCCACTGCAAATGGCTCCAAGCTCCGGAGCTTAAAAATGTTTCCCCACCAGCTCCGGAGTTTGCAGACAAGTAAGTGCGACCCCGCCCACTTTAGTGCGACCCAGCGCACTTTTCTTGTACCTTCTCTTTGGAGGTGAAAAATCTTTGATGCGGTGCAATGATAGTGAGTGCGGGGCTCTCCTCGCTTCTGTTTGCTGCTTTTTGGCTCCCGCCCCTTTAAGAGCAACTTTTACAGAGACGAGGGGGTTGGACTTGATGGCCTTACAGAGATGAGAGGCAGAACGAGGTGAGCGGCATGCTTTTCTTTCTCTTTTTCTCCCTCCCTCATGCAGCCAGCAACCAGGAAGTGCGGAGGGGGGTGGGGACAGAGGAAGAGCGACGAACCCCTAAGATTTCTGGTCCAAATTTAAGTGGCCAGCAGATCTTAGGGGTTGTGTAAAAAGGCCCTAAGAACCATGAATTTGAAGATGCATCTTACAACACAGAAAAGGCAATATTAAAGCTACATGAACAATTAAAAGGGAAAAATCCAAATGAGAGATGGAAAATAAAAATGGAAAACACTGATAATGTTATGAATTCATTCTAAGCAATAATGCATGGCAATCCATGTAAAAGTCACATAATAGGTAGTCAGTCATTCAGGTAAAACTTGCCTGAAGAGAAATGTCTTTGCCTGCTTGCGGAAAGACAGCAAAGATGTAGCAGTCCTGGTCTCCAGTGGGAGGGGGTTCCAAAGTCTGGGAGCAGCAACAGAGAAGGTCCTTTCATGTATTCTATCTGGAAGTTGAGTCATGGTTTGATCATCGGATTACCCCTTTGGATCCCACCCAGACTTTTAAATATATGCAAACACCCTGTTTTTCTCTATATTAATGAGGTTATTTTTAAAATAGGGGTTAATTAATAAACATTGGCTGAAATCCTGTTCCTTAGCATAGTAAGTCTCAACTGGAGAATAAATTAGCAATGACAGTATGGCTTATAACATGAACCAATATTTTTTGATACTGTAGACAAACATCTGCATTATTTATTATGGTAATACATTTAGTAGTCATGTAATCCTCCTAGATAAAAGAAATTAACAAGAAAAATGGGAATGATTTATCTCCTTTGAAGATCTGACAGTCACGTCCAGTGAAAAGCTCTACAAAATCATTTATGACTTATTATGTTTCAGGAAATATGCCAGTCATTTATTAAAATGTGCACAAATTCAATGTGTTGAATTGGCATGCACAGTCTGATGTACGTCCTTCTCACCCCTGCCCATTTATCTTACAAAAGTGCACTGCCTCAAAAAAGTTCACATCACAACAAATATTTCACTTGATAAGATGGTACAGTGTTTGTTCTCTATTTTCTGCTCTAGTCTTATTTACACAGTCAAGACTGACATGATAAATTTACCTATCGTTTTTATGTCAATTGATTTTGAGAATATTTAGTATTTAATTCTCATAGCATGGTAGGTGGTGCTGTTAGCCCAAGAAAACATTATTGCACATAATCTTATTGACAGTGACATATAGAACGTTTCCAGGCTTGGCAACTATTTGTATGACATTGCCTCTATTATTTTAATGGTCAGAGCTCATTCCCTCACACCTGCCTTGCTAAATCAAAGGATTAGTGTATATGATTATATTTTTGTTTAAAGTTGTTAAACTAAACATTAAGAGTTGTTTTATGCATGGAAATAAATTGAGGAGAGAACCATGTGTTTGCAGAACTGTAATTTTGTATTGGAAAAGTGGAGGGGCACATCTTATACATGGGGCATCTTATAGACAAACAAATACGGTACATCAGATCTATATTTCTGCCACCCATCCTTCTGGCACAAGGTCACCTCATGACTTGGCTCAGTCAGTACTGGTGCCCATACGCACTTTTACAGAATAGCCTGTTCTTTTAAAAATAGTAACCAAGCTGGTTTTCTCTTTACAGAAACGTGGACCTTAGATAGCAAGAAAAAAAAAGATAATTTTATCACTCCGAACGGTAAGTTGTTTCTCATTTAAGATTCAGTATTGTTTGACCTTTGTTTATCCCCAACCCACCTTTTAAAAGCCCTATCCTTTCTTTCATTCACATAAGATATTAGTCTAGTGAGCAGCCTCTATCCTGTCTTCAAATTCAATTTCATTTCACTAGAATGGATATTTTTATTCATTTACTGTATTCTGTAATCCTCTTAGATAAAAGGCCACTAATCCATGCAGCATATCTGCATAGCACTTCATAGGGGAAATATTAGTGTTAGTGTTTTCTTGACAAAATATATATTGGTCTATTACCAGTGGAGGGAAGCAACAAAATAAAAAAATAGCAATACACATATTTCCATGCATTTTATCTGACAAGGATTGCTTTTGTGTATCTTTAACGTCCTTTATGTATCCTTAATGTTTTAAAGGCATTGGGTATACCCGGCAAGGAGGTCCATCTGCCACCATTGCTTTGAAAGCTAGATTAAACTGGCCGTTTGTGTCTATGGCTCCTCCCTGAGTGCTTCCCCCAGAAGAGCAACTGCGCTGAACCCAGCCAGAGAACATTCCAGGCCTCAATTTATAGGCATATATAGGTACAGAATTTGCCTTGCAAGTGGCTAGTTTACATATCCTCTCAGGAGTGCATTTCTTTAGATTAAGACCTTAGGCAGAGGTATGCATAATTTACTGCAAATCTCCCTGTTCTCTTGCATGTGCATGGTCGGTAAAATGGACAGATGGTCCTCTAGCTGTGGTTGATTTCTCTCTCTCTCTCTCTCTCTCTCTCTCTCTCTCTCTCTCTCTCTCTCTCTCTCTCTCTCTGTCCCCTGCCCATCTAATCAAAAATCCCCCTGATTTAGCTACTTCAGTCAGCTGGCATGAATACATTGAACTCATATCAAAGCCATTCAAATGGAATCTGAATGTATTTATGTACATGAAGAAGAAATTAATCAACCTTTGTTGGTGCTCCAATGAATACAATCACCCTATTCATAGCATCCATCAGTTAATTTATCAGTCATGGCATTATGATTATAGAATACAAATGTTCTAACCATGAATATATAATTACAGAAATGGAACTGTGCAGTAGCCGTTTTAACACATGTAATACATAATTTATTTAGCACACCATTTGGACTCAATTCTTGGAAATGAAATGACAGCAGAATTACTCTTTTCTCATTTTTAAACAATAACTAATATTACATACTTTAAGGATATTCTACCTGCAGCAGTTTTCTTTGGAGAACAGAACCATTTAGTTTATTGTGTCCTACAAATGAACTGGAACAACCAAATTTTCCCAATTAGTACAAATGCTGGGCTCTCCTGAATTCAGGTACCCAAAATAGCAGACCTTTTCTAAAATTCATAACATGGAATAGATGAATAATAATTGCCTGATCTAGTTCTTTCAGCAGAACATTTTATCATTTGGAATTACTGCTTTGCTTCATAATGTTCTGTAAAGATGAATAGGAAACATGCTAAAAGCTTCCCTTTCCATTTTTTTTGAGCACATCAGTACAAAGTACTTGATAGAAGTCAATTATTAACTTGAAGCATGGTCTGGAAATGCAGAAACGGTAGAGGTCTCAGGGATTTTTATTCAGTGCTGTACTAGTCCCTGCTAATTCAAAGGTAACAAGGACCCATCAGCATCAGCACTAGTGATGTAATTCCAAGAGCAGCCACATCTCATTCAAAGGGTGGGTATTGTTTTTATTCAGCATCTCTTCCTTCTCTTATAGGGTGGCATTGCACTCTGAGATCTGCCATGGAAAGTGGGGAGTACTAGAGTTTGGAGGATTTAGTGATGAATCATGTACAGTGGTCCTACCAGCTATGACTCTTCTTGGACAGGGAAAACCTGGCTCCAGAGGTTCTTGTATCCTATTAGACTACATTAATCTACTTCCCATAAGACTGTTTTGAAGAGAGCCTGGATGCTGCCATGGGTGCAATATGCAGTAGCTAACAACAGGAACACCTTTCAGAGCCCATATGATACCAGTACTGAATGAATTGCAGTGCCAATACATTTCTGTTCTGAGGTCTAACTCTTGAATGGCTTTATATCTCTTCCTATATACATCTGCCCAGACACAGATCTGCTGGGTGGGTTGCAGGCACCTCCATGCCCTGCCATGAAGAACAATTATGTGAATACATGTCTGTAGCACCTCAGTTATGGAATACTTTCCCCTGCAAAGCTCAACTGGTGCTACTTGTTTTGTCATCAAGTTAAAATTGGTTATATTCACTAAAGCCTTTGGGATCAAGGATCATGGCTTGAATACAGGGCCGGCACTTCCATTTAGGTGAACTAGGCAGTTGCCTAGGGCGCCAAAATGGAGAGAGGGTGCTGGGCGCTGGACAGCCATCCGCCCATTGCTGCCCGCCGCCGCCCACCCGCCGCCACCCGTGCCCATCGCTGCCCACCCACCCGCGCCCGTTGCCCCATTGATTGCTTGGCAGGAGCCCTCAGAAAATGGTGGGGACTCAGGGCAGTTTCAGATCATGCTGCCCTTTGTACGAAATGAAATGAAACAAAATGGCTCCCCTGGGTCCTAGAGGCACCAGATTTGGTGCCCGGGACTCTGTGAGCCGTTTTTAAAGGGCTCCTGCTGAGATTTTATCAGCTGAACTCCTTTAAAACTGGCCCAGTTGGCACCAGGTGGATCCCCTGGTGCCAACTGGGCACAGTTTAAAGGGGTCCAGATATTGACAGCTCTGCATGAGCCCTCAGAAAATGGTGGGGAGGCCTGCACGATTTCTGGAACTGCCCTCCACACAATTTTCTGAGAGCTCCTGCCAATCAGTGAAAGTCTGGAGCCCTTTAAACCTGGCCCAGTCAGCACCAGGGGGACATCCTGGTACCAAATGGGACAGGTTTAAAGGGCTCCAGCCATTGACAGAGCGGCAGGAGCCCTCAGGAAATGGTGGGGTCTCAGGGCAGTTCCAGATTGTGGTGCCCTCCCCACCATTTTCTGAGGGCCCCTGCCTCTCTGTCAATGTCTGGAGCCCTTTAAGCCTGGCCCATTCAGCACCAGGGGAATCTCCTGGTGCCGACTGGGCCAGGTTTAAAGGGCTCCAGCGATTGATAGATCAGCAGGGGCCCTCAGAAAATGGTGTGGAGGACAGCATGATTGCTGGAGCTGCCCTTCCAACCATTTTCAGAGGGCTCCTGGTGAGCTGTCAATGTCTGGACCCCTTTAAACTGGGCCCAGTTGGCACCAGGGGATCTCAACAGGAGCCCTTTAAAAATGGCTCCCAGATTCCCGGGCACTGAATTTGGTGCCTCTAGGACCCAGGGGACCCAATTTTTTATTTCATTTTGTTTCGTACAAACATTTTTTTAAAAAAAAATTGTAAGAAACAAAATGAAACAAAATGGGGGTGAGCACAAAACGAAATGAAACAAAACATTATTTTTCCATTTCGTGTCCATCCCTAATGAAAATGACTACCACGTTATTCCTGCACATTTGCTTCTCAGGTTACATCCTGT
Source organism: Phrynocephalus guinanensis (assembly GCA_037367245.1). Taxonomy (NCBI): domain Eukaryota; kingdom Metazoa; phylum Chordata; class Lepidosauria; order Squamata; family Agamidae; genus Phrynocephalus; species Phrynocephalus guinanensis. The sequence continues at coordinate 57,057,238 of CM074740.1, forward strand.
CACATTCACCTAAGTCCCTCACATTAGATACTGTGAAATTACTTTCAGAAGCTGCATTTCCCAGAACAATGTAACTAGCATGGGTAATAAAAACATGGAAGATCAAGTAAATTTTATTCGAGGTTAACATTTTGGCATTTTAAAAACCAACAGTTAAATTAACAAAGTGCGTAGGTAAAAGGAGGTCTAGCTGTTTATCTTCAAAAACATGAGCAGAAAGAAAGTTGGATTGCATATTATCTTCATCATTTAAAATTCAGAGGCTTTTGTAATTTGACTTTGATATTTCCAAAGATGAGAAACCTGCTGCTGGAGGAAAACCATTACAATTTGTCTTTTAAAAGACCCTTCTGTTCATCATCCTTGTACACTTACATGCTGTCAACATTTCATCTGCCACAATAGTTATTTGGATTATCAGGCAGTTGACAGCTGTGATGGTTTATAATGGCTGCCTGGCTAATGACAGTTTTCTCCCTATTCATGTATTATAAAGATTTGTTGCTGCATTGTTACAGTTGTGACTAGAGATGGGCACGACCAGGAAACATTACGTTTCGAGTTGTCGTGTGTCGGAGCCGGCCAGTTTCGTCTCGTTTCCGTTTGTCGTGAAAATTTTCAAATATTTGTCGTTTCGTTTGTCGTTTTTTCGTCTGTCGTTAGTACTGGTTTGGGGGGGTAGCGGGCTCCTGGAGGCACCTCTCTGGGGTGGGTGCCTCCTCTGGCCTGCCATGAAGGGAAAGCAGGCTCCTGGAGGCACCTCTCTGGGGTGGGTGCCTCCTCTGGCCCGCTACAAAATGGCATGCATAACCAATTGGATATGCATACCAAGTTGCAGTGGCAGGCAGAGGCACCTATCTTTCGGGTGCCTCTGTGACTCTCTGCCTGGCATACGGTGCACTTGGGCTGGGGATGGGGAAGAGGAACAAAGTGAGAGAGGACCCCTATGGGTGCCCTCTGGCTCACTAAGAAGGGAAGTGTACTTGCTGTAGTGCAATGCGAGTACACAGATCTGGCTTAGGGTTAGGGGTTAGCTCAAGGGCTAGGCTTAGGGTTACGGGTAAGGTTAGGGTGAGTTACTGGGGTGCACCTCTGGGTGCCTCTCTGACCCACTAAGAAGGACAGTGTACTGGCGTATGGGTTAGGGTTAGGGTTAGGGTTCAGGTTCGGGCTAGGGTTAGTGGGCTTTTTATGCCTCACTGGCACATCCCAGAAGTCTCGGTCAAAACCTGGCCAAGTGGCTATGCAATTGGTGGAATGGCTCCAAACATTTGCATGGTCCACTCCCATGACCAGCCCATCATTGCGCAGATGTAAAAAAATAAAAATAAAATAAAATAAAATCAATGGAGACGTTTTGTTGCAAGAAAAACCCACTGCTGCTACTGTAAAAATTCAGGCAGTTTTAAAATAGCTATTTTCGCAGGTTTCTGTGGTGCTTTGGTGTATTTTTGGACCACGATTTCAAAATAAATATTGTGGTTGCCCCATTTTGGATCCCCCGCCCACACAGCATGGCATGGCGAGCGAGTTGGCGAGACGACGAGGATGCCCCCCACCAGAGCAGCCCAGGACAGGAGAAGTTTTTAAAACTTTTTTTCTGTGCCGCGCCGCTTGGCGAGTTGGCGAGACGACGAGGATGTGCAGCCCAGGAGAGGAGGGGGGGAGGCCAGGGACCCCCCCCAGAAACCACCCCTCTGGTAGGTGCCCTCAGGCAGGCATATTTTCGCCTGCTTTTTTGGCCGGGAATCGGGGTTTTTTATTTTTAAAACTTTTTTTCTGTGCCACTTGGCATTGCGTGATTGCTGCGATGCTGCCAGGAATGACCATGACAAATCAGACCCAATTTTTCTTTAGTCGGTTCGAGTTTGAATTCTGGCGGAGTAATTGTCGTTCTTCGTTTCGTTACGTAACGGAAACGAGGAACGGAAACGGAAACGAGGATTTTGCCGAGTCATGCCCATGTCTAGTTGTGACTGACTCTTTGTGACCCCATATCCATAGAGTTTTCTTGGCAGGAATACTGGAGTGGTTTGCCAGTTCCTACTCCAGGCGCTTGCAGCATCTGGTATTCCATGGTGGTTCCCCATCCAAGTACTAGCCAGGCCTGACCCTGCTTAGCTTCCGAGATCAGGCGAGATCGGATGTGCTCAGGGCATCTCGGCAGCTGTATTATAAAGATAAATTCATGTAATTTAACAAATCGGGTTATTGTTCAGATGAACAACCAGCTCATGAGAAAGCTGTTAGAAGAATGGACTGCTACAATGAAACGTCTCATCTTATCCAGCTGAAAATAATAGCAATATGGGCAGTTTCACTCCATTAGTTCTACAGAAATTGAATTCCACTCTTTTCTTTTCTTACCTTGTGAATTTTTAGAATTCGTAGGTCATTAATTCATATTTTCCCTCTGCAAGCTACGTGTTAATGTTAGACATTCAAAGTGCACATTGTGTGTTAAAATGCAAATATCATAATTAGCACATTTTAGTATATTTTGGCTTTTGAAAACTCTGTTTCTTCTTTAGAAGTAGCAGTGTTTGGGGCTTCAAGATTTTTATATATTGTATTAAAATAGGGTGAGTTGGTTAGAGTCTAAAACCAGAAAGAATTTACTTCCTATTCAAGAGTGCTTACAGACAGTAAGTACATCTATGTTACGAGATATTTTCTGGGTAAAAAAATAGCCACATTGTGGAAGTAGAAGGGACAGTAAGAAGTAGACATCTAGGTCCCTGCCTAATAGATTCTGTCTGACCAACATATTTTTAAGTAAATTGTGTAAAGCTTTCTTTAGGACTCATGATCAACGGCCATGGTGATTGGATCTCAACATCAATTATAAATCAGGAAACAAACCATTGGAAACATTCGTTTCAGAACTGGACTTCCTGATACCTTATTAATTATTTGAAAGACAAACTGTGCAGGAAGAAATATGAACGGTAGCTCTACAAAAAGGTTTGGTTTGGTTTTCAAAATTGCCACTTAATTAGGTATATACTTCTTGAAGGAAATGAATTTTTATATTTGCTACTTCTTGGAAAAAAACATAAATCAGCATAATCTGGTGGAGGCTGCTTGTTAATTTATGAATGGCTGGATCTTTTTTTTAAGTTAGCAAAAAATCTTTATCACATTATTTTAATGTAAATGCATAGTAGATGTTCTTCTAAGAAGTATTCCAACACACTTTTTATGTGCTGCTGTGTCTTAGGTGTGCTTTTCCATATACATGATATTTCAGAGATGACAGCACTGCATTTTCAGATGGCAAATGTAAGACATGGATTTACATTCGACAATTCTTTGACATGTACTAGTTATTCAGCCTAATTTTGCAAAATGGTTCTGTCTGCAAGCTTCCCTGGAGACTTCAGTTGCCATCTATCATTTTAGCACCTTGATTGATTGCTCTCTGTTATTTAATTTATCTTCACATTCTTCTTAGCCTTTTCCACAGTTAACAAAAATCCAACATATTTCTAATGTCCCAGGAATTGAACAATCCTTGGTTGTTAGCATTTTGTTGTTTAATAAGCCCACATGTGAAGGATATAGTCCTGATCCAAAATTGAATGTTCCGTGTACTGAATTATATATCGGAATAGTTCCCTGATCTCCTTGCCCTCTGAAGATGCCAGCCACAGAGTCTGAAGAAACGTCAGGAAGAAAAACATCCAGAACATGGCCAAGCAGCCTGAAAACAACAGCTATTAGATCCTGGGTGTGAAAGCCTTTGAAAATACATATCTGAACATAACTCACAGTCCTTTTTTCATGCAACAAGCTCTGAACTAACAGAAGTACAGAAAATGGCATACTAAGAAAAAACTCTGTACTCGTAACAGTAGTGTAGAGTTTTCCTCTTCTGGAATGCAAATAGCAAGATATGATTTTTCCTAAATTTACCAGAGTGTTCATCTGGTGTAGTGGGTAGAGGAATGGATTAGGACTCAGGCTTGAATCCCAGTTTGGCCATAGAAATTCATTTGGAGGTGACGATGGTAAAACTACTCCTTACATAGCTCACATACCCTGAAAACCAGATTACTGGGAGTTGACTTTGGTTTCAGGGCACATGACAACAACAACACCCAAACTAATTAAGAAGAAAAGCAAGTCTAAAACATATTTATTCTTAACATCATTAAGAACAGCCAAGTTGGATTAAATGACATAGTTGTCTATTCCAATACAGTAATACCTCGGATAAAGAATGTCTCTGATAACAAAATTTTCGGATAACAAATGGAAATTTCTGGGCATAGGGCTGACTCGGATAACAAATGTTCCCTATGGGCTGCCTCGGATAACAAATGTTTCATAATGCCTTGCAAAAAAATGTACCCAGTATGTATTGCACCCCTGTAGTTTGTGGAGGGGTGGGAGGAGATAGAGTGGGTTTTTTCATGTTTTTGTTTTTTGTTTTGAGCCATTCTGGATGTGTTTTGCTGAGGGATTTGGACCTTTCAAACTTGGAAAGGTAGGGAGCTAGCTTTTATTAATCTTTGCACTGCTTTTCATTGCATTTTTGCTGGGAAAAGGCTGGGGTAGTCATGCTGCTTTCTTCTGTCCATGTTTACATTCTTTTCCATTGTTCTGCAGGCAAAAACAGGCTGTATTTCTCTTGCTGCTTATGTTTGTCTGTTTGCATTTTTCTCCATTGCACCTTGGGTAGAAATAGGTGGGGGTAGTCTTGCTAGTTTCTCTTTTCCATGCTTGCATTGCACTGCAAGGGAGGGGGTGTTCCAGCACTGCAGGCCTTTAAAGCACACTTTATAAAGAGGTCTGGAAACACCCCCCAGCTTTTTTGCCATTTCTTGGACCTCTGGAATGGATTAATTAGCTTCCCATTCATTTCAATGGGGAACCATGTTTTGGATAACAATTTTTTGATAACAAATTGCCTCTGAGAATGAATTAAATTTGTTATCAGAGGCATCACTGTATTTTGCTTCCTTACTGGCCAGTCAGTTGACCATGGAAAGCCCACTCACCTTGTGAGTGCAACAATCCCTTCAATTGATATTTAGAAGAATATTACCTGAAAGTTCCCTTTGTTGCCATTTCAGTTAGAGGAAGCCTTCTTCCAGTTATTCCAGATCCTTTTCCAATTCAAAGGACTCCTTGTGTTCATGAAATAGGGCACTGTTTTATCCAAAGCAATGTATCATTGAAGTGTGCTTTGGTGATGAATTATTTGGATTAGCCAGAGGCTTACTTTAGTACTGTGTGTACATGTGTATGGAGAAGAAAGTGGGCTGTATATTAATTCAGAGATAAAAATTTATCATATAGATAAATAGCTTATGGCTGAAGATGATATATTAAGGAACGGCGGGTTAATTAAAAGATTTGTATTCTGTACACTGTATTTGTAATGCATTTTCAGTATTTTCACCAGGTGTTATTGTTTTTGCCAGAGGACTCACACACACACACACACACACACACACACACACACACACACACACACACACACACACACACACACACACACACACACACACACACACACAGCATAAAGATTCCTTTATTTGGCAATGATGGTCATCTCAATAGCAGTTCAGCTATTAATTCATGTTCAAGTTTTTTGCCCAATATTTCCTCATTTAAGATTTTTCTAGAAATTTACCATCGCCATGCTGCCAATAGTTAATTAAATGATCCCAATTTTTAAATGGCATTGATAAGGATTATAAACAAAAAGTGGTAGGTGGGCAAATCATGGATCGTAAATAAATAACTCTTTTTCTGAATGTACTGAATGTTGCTGTTTGTTCAAAACCTTCCATATGAGAAATGAAGAAGGTGGTATGCTGATGAATGACTACATAGGGCAGTTGACTTTGGATTTTATTACATAAGCAGAAGTTTCTTATCAGGGACTACTTAATATCTCTCTGTCATTCTGAGACAAAGGACCGGATGGCAACTTTCCCTCATTCAACACACAGAAGTTGAATGGATTTCCATTAAAACCCTACTTCAATATGAGAGACAGGTAGCATCCACTGAATTTGAGGGCAGGAGGCCAGTTAAGGAGATCACAACAGGCTGCAGGAAACACAGAGTTCTGTTCTTCTCCTGGTATTAGGCTCCAATTGTCTAAAGGAGATGCTATCAGATAGTTCAGGGAGCAGGTGATGAAATGTTCAAAGTTCAAACCCAGGTTATTTCATAGATCAAAGTTATACAGCATTATAAAAGGCAACCAGAAACCAACAGTGAATAGTATAGTCCAGGTTGGATCGACGGGGGATGAAGCAAGAATGGAAGGAATGTTGAGAGCCAAGAGCAAGGTGAGCAATGTTAAAAAAAAAATCTGACCATTGGGTTGAGGCTTGAATACTAATTTATGCAATTGTAGCACTAACAACTTCAACAGGGGCAGTTTCTCAAATAAAACTCTTCAGCTGATGTATCTTCTGCCTGGAGCCTTGCACTCCATCTCAGCTGTGTCCCACTGTCCTGCACTCTGAGATGCCTTCATTCTCTGGGGCTTGGGGACTGGTTTTCTTCAAAGTTCTCTTTTGGAGAGGTTACATTCTTTCTTACATTCTTGCATTCTTTCTGAATTAACACTTGGCATCCAAGCATTCATCCTCAAGGAAGACTCCTTATAGCAGGACATGACATTCCTTGAGCAATGGGAATGGCTAGTGGCCTCAGGAGGAAATAGCTTGAAGCCACTTCTAGCACCTAGCTCCTGGTAAAGCCAACCTTCTTCTCAAACACATTCCTACCAGTCCCACCAGGTGGTTTATATGTGCTCCTTGACACTTTGCCCCACACTGTTTGGTATAAAAAGTAGCCGATTACCAGCCAAATGCTGGATTATATAAATGCAGTAACAACCCATCTGAGTTTTCCATCTTAACGCTGGCAATCTAATTGGAGATATTAGAAAATTCAACTTTGTCCAAATTATCTGGCTATAGCACACATTACCTCAGATCTGTTTGAAGAATTTCTGTGTGCAGCTGATTAGGCACTCTAATGAGAGTGCCATAAAGCTGTGTATTGTGTGTTTCTTTCTTTTCTTCTGGAATATTATGTCTTCAGTTGTCAAACAGCCATTAAAAACTAAAGCTTAAATGCTCAACTGAAATAAGAAATGGCAAATGACTCATTGTTAGTCTTTGGAAGACTGAGGGGAGTGCATTTTGGAAGACTAAAGACCTGGATCCAGAGACTCTCATGGGGAACAGCAGAGCACATGCCCTCTGCTGCATCCTGAACAGATGATACCGCTTTCGTATTATAGGAGACTTTGGGATAATTTTTTCCCCAAACCAAATTTCCAGCTTGCTTGTCTGAATTACTGGCTCACTGAAAGGAGATCCTACTACCTTCTTCCTAATTGTTTATAAAGTCTAGATTTTCAGCCCACTGTCTGAGAACTTCCCAGCATAGATCAAGGGCTAAATTTGGTTGTTGTGGTAGACAGGTCCCACTGGATCCATGGGACTGTGACAAACACATGTACGTCCCACTGATTCATTTGGATCTAGCCCAAGAAAGTAACCTTTAAAACATAATTACAAACAAAGAAGATGGCAAACTGAAGGTATACTTCTTCCCCCTTCCCTGCTATTGCTTTCTCTTAAGCTGCCCCATTACAAATCAAGAATACAAAGAGAAGCAGATGAGATGGACACACACAAGAATGGATTGAACATATGTCAAGGTTTCTCGAGTCATTATCAAATGTAATGGTACTACTGTATATTGCCATTTTTTTCATAGAAGTTTGTCTCCTGCCAAAGACTCTAAGGTAAAAACTGTCTCTCTCCCCGTCTCAGATTCCCTCTTCTCTTTCACCTGCCATCACCCTGCTCTGATCTGGTGTCTGTTGATTGTCTCTTGAGGAATTTTTACCACATAGTCATAAAACAACATCAACCATATCAACAAACAAGACCCTAGGCAAAAACTGCTTGCAACTCCATCTGTAAAACTAACCAGCCCCCCTCTTTCTCTTCCCCTCCCGACCCACCATCACCCCAACTTTCACCCCAGCTCTGTCTCTATAGCAGTGGTTCTCAACCTGTGTGTCCCCAGATATTCCTGGACTGCAACTCCCAGAAGCCTCTAACACTTGCAGTGCTGGAAGGGGTTTCTGGGAGTTGCAGTCCAGGAACATCTGGGGGCCCACAGGTTAAGAACCACTGCTCTACAGGAATTTACAACTAGGCTTGCATAGAAATACACCTACGTACAAAAGCCAATTAATATTTGGCATGAAACGTACATTCAATTACATATTATATTGCACACTTCATTCTGCTGCTATATGTCTGAAGAAGTGGAAGTGCCCATGAAACATTAAAATATGAAAGTTAGTTTTTAAGGTGCCACATGTTTTGTGTCTTTTGTTTTGTTTTGTTTTTCTTTGGTTTTCACCTGGAACCTATGATCGTATGTCTTTCTTTTGATGTTTCCTCATTGGGCATTGTTTTTCTTTCATAGCACCCATAATGCATTTGTGAGTGTTTATTTTAGAGGTTTTATGTGATTGTACCACTTCCTTACATCATATACCTGAACCATGCTGGCAAATTTGAGGTCTGCCACTCCTGGAATAGTAGCTATAAATATAAGATTAATAATTTCCTTGCCTGCTAAATCAGTATGTTAAGCTAATATAGCATTTGAAATGTGATGACAGTCTGAGTTGCAGATTTGCATTAACTACTTGATGTGTCATTCTTGAATATTTCAAAGGAGCATGAATATATGATATGTTCAGCTTAGTAAGTAGACATAATCAGGGAATGATTTGGCTGAAATACCTTTGCAAGAGGTTTCCTGCTTCCACCATATTTTTCCTTCAATTATATATGGCAAAATAAATAAAACAAATAAATATTTTTGTTCTTTTTCAAGGAGTTTAAAACACAGGAATGGGCTTCTAAAATACAAAAAATGGTAGTAGTACCAAAACAAAGAGTACTTTTGCTATTCAAATTAGTTTAAGAAAACAATAATCGAGTTCTAATACAGGACACAGACATTTTAGAATTTGATGTGTGCTGTGTATAAATGTTTTGGCTTGTTTTGCTTACAAAATAAGCTAATTTTATCACTTTGATTGTACATTTTCCAATGTGATATATGTCATCATTGTTCTGCACAAGAAACATATTCTCTGAACAGAACAAATAAGTAAACATAAAATGGGCACTAAAATGATAATACAGTATTCAGAAATCAGTAAGAGAATATTTCTGTCTATGACCTCACGGGTTGATTCTTGAACAGAAGAGCATCCAGAATAGATTCCAGCTGGAAAAATATCGACAAAAATCCATTAAGAGGCTCAAAGATGTATCCTGGGGCTCTTTATCTGACTATGTCTATCCATCAATCTCTCAGTCAGCTGATCTATGCAGATTTGGCTTACCATCCAATTTTTGCTTATAATATGATTTCAGTATAAGTAATTTTCTATGTTTATTGTGTGTACATTTCCATTCTTCTTGTCCTTCCTCTTTTTATCCCTCACCAATTTTAGTTCTTGTAAAGGTAGATGGACATAACTTTTTTAGCACAATACGTGTTTTCTATTGATTTATCCATGCTGAAGTATCCTTATTGTCTCTCAACAGTTGTTAAACAACTGCATTGAAGATCATCATTTTTTGGTCCCGTTTATATTTTGATTCCCTGGCCCATCTCTCTGCTGAAGTGGACTACAAAAGTGTATGCCAGATGGAACCTCTTAGTCTTTAAAGCATGATATAGACTTGTTTGTTGTTTTGCTTCAAAAGTATAACACAGCTATTATCCCTACATTTTTTTAAAAAATGTGCAGAATACTTCTAGCTTCTTTTAAACAAAGAAGACTTTCCTGTGGCTTCTCTTTCACAGACTCTTTAGTCTAGATGTCAGCCAGTTTTTGTAAAGGAATTACAATACTTTATCAAATGTCTTGCAGGATTTTATAAAAATGTAGAAGCCAGAGTTCATTTTGACTACTGATATAATGTGTTCTTGCAAATGGTATACAACGGAAGGTTGTTGTGCAGTTTCTATCTTGTACTGTATGTCTCAAGCTTTTTCTGCCTTTTGTTTTTGACCAAATATTTTGAGACTCCGCTTATATTCACCTAAATTCAGGTTAAATATTTCACTACATCCAGTAGCTGAACATGCTCATGGCTAATTTACAGAGAGTTTGTCTTCTCTGCTATACCTCCATGTGTTGGAGAATCCAATCAAAAGCCTTATATGGTAAAATCATAGATACAAGTATCATTTGGCTACCCATAATCTGAATGTCTGCACTGAATCTTATGATGGCAACCGAATTGAGGTTTTATCACCAATAGAGATGGGCACGACTTAGCGGTATTCCCGTTTCCGTTTCCGTTACTCGTATCCGTTACTCTACGGAAACGGTAACGGGAATTACTCCGCCAGAATTCGAGATCGAACCGACGAACGAACAATTTGGTCTGATTTGTCGTGCTCGTTACTTGCATCGCGGCGATCGCGCAATGCCAAGCGGCACAGAAAAAAAGTTTTTAAAAGTTAAAAAAAAACCCGATTCCCGGCCCTAAAAGTAGGCGAAAACTGTCTGAGGGCACCTACCAGGCCAGAAGGGTGTTTTATTTGGGGGGGCTTTCCCCGCCCCCCTCTCCTTGGCTATTGCTACTGCTGCGCTACTGGTACCAGGCTGGGAGGGTGCATCCATTTGCCATGCAGTGCGGGGGATCCAAAATGGCGACCGCAATATTTTTTTTGAAATCGTTGCCCAAAACCCCACCAAAGCACCACAGAAACATGCGAAAATTAGCTATTTTAAATGCTTGAATTTTTACAGTAGCAGCAGTGGGTTTTTCTTGCAAAAAAAAGTCTCCGTTGATTTTATTTTATTTTATTTTATTTTATTTTTTTACACCTGCGCATTCGCAATGATGGGCTCGCCCATGGGAGTGGACCATGCAAAGTTTTGGAGCCATTCCACCAATCGCATGGCCAGGTTTTGCTGACTGTACCAGGCTGGGAGAGCGCATCCATTTGCCATGCAGTGCGGGGGATCCAAAATGGTGACCACAATATTTTTTTTGAAATCGTTGCCCAAAACCCCACCAAAGCACCACAGAAACATGCGAAAATTAGCTATTTTAAATGCTTGATTTTTTACAGTAGCAGCAGTGGGTTTTTCTTGCAAAAAAAAGTCTCCGTTGATTTTATTTTATTTTATTTTATTTTATTTTATTTTTTTACACCTGCACATTTGCAATGATGGGCTCGCCCATGGGAGTGGACCATGCAAATTTTCCACCAATTGCATGGCCACTTGGCCAGGTTGACCACAGAGACTTCTGGGATGTGCCAATCGGGCATAAACAGCCCACTAATCGTAGCCCAAACCCAAACCCTAAGCCTAACCCATACGCCAGTACACTGTCCTTCTAAGTGGGTCAGAGAGGCACCCAGAGGTGCACCCCAATACTCACCCTAACCTCACCCGTAACTAGCCTAACCCTAGCCCTTGCGCTAACCCGTCTTAACCCTAAGCCAGATCTACTTGCATTGCACTACATGCAAGTACGTGAGACACAGCGGGTGCAAAGAGTCTGCCAGTCCGTCACTTGTGGCTCTGGCTGACTCCTGCAGCTCCCTCCAGGAGCCCGCTACCCCCCCCCCCAAACCAGTACTAATGACAATGAAAAAATGAAAAACCAAACCGACTAATTTTTGCAAATTTTCGCGAAAAATGGAAACGAGCCGAAACGGACTGCCTCCGACACACGACAACTCGAAAATGTCATTTTCCCTAGTCGTGCCCATCTCTAATCACCAACACAGGGCAGATTTTTTTATTTCCTTACTTGCTTTCTTTACCAACTAGACTAATCAAGAGTTTAGAAGAGCTTGAAAGGTTGCATATTACTTTGTGGTGTTTTGATCACACTAATAATGGTATTGCCCTAATTTTGAGTCTTTTGCATTGGTTAGAATATTTGTTCAGCTGCCTCCAATCCTTAAAATAAGAAAGCAAGACACAGTAATAGGTGGCATACCTTTTGTCTTTCCTTCCCGACTTTCATGCCAACAGAGTAACAATGCACTTGTCTCACCTGCAGAAGCTTACCTTGATTTTGCTGGAGTCGGGTAATGCCCCCTTTCCCTCTGAGACACGAGGCAAAAGGAGTATAGAGGCATCATTGTTTCACTTATAGCTTAGATAAATCCAGAAAGGGCAGAATGAGTGCAAGGATCTCATCACATGCTCTGTTGCACATACCTTTTTAAAGGATTGCCCTTATATTGGGTTATTAACAATTAACAGATGAATGAGTTATTGATATTGAACCAACACAAAAGAGGGCTTTCTGAGATAAGGCACTGCAAAGACAGTCTGCTATAAATAGTCTAAAAGAGTAGACAAAGACAAGATAATGCAATTTCTTTTTTAATGCTTTGCCATTAGTGAGAAAATCCAGAGAAGTGAAATATGCAGGATACAACCTGCCATCGAAAGGGCTGTAAAACAAAGTGCTTTGAAGTTTTCCATTAAGCATCAACCACAGTAACTTGGTTTTTCTAGGATTATTGAATCCCAGCTCTTCACTAAGAAAGGTGTGTGTTGTTTATATGTGCCATGCATATTAATGAGACTGTATGCAGACAGAACACAATCTAAAAGTTTTTATAATAGGAGCATCTTGCAACATTGTCCCATAGGTACTGGTGTTTTATTGAACTGCACATGAACAGTTCTCCTGTTTGTAAGACGGAAAGAAGCATTTGCCCCTGCAGAGCTCTGTGTGTTTGCCAAAAATGTTCATCACAAGCATTTTTAAAAGGTCCTATACAAGGAAATAACATTTTAAAAGTATGCATATTATGCCTGAGATCTCAGAATACTGTGAAGCATTTCTGTTTTGATGCCTTTTATGTATAAATACAAACATTGCTATCCTGTGTTCTTCCTTTTTCAGACCCACTAAATAATTTAAAAAATGATTTAGCTGGAAAAAAATGTCTTCAAAATTTGTTTTAAGTAACAATTGCTCTTTTTTGCTGATGTGTCCAGCAATTACACAGTAAAGAAACCATGTTTACAACTGAGTTTTCATGGAGCATCCCAAGAACCTAGATTGGGAATCACTGATGTAGGCAACAACATCTGTCCAAAAAATGTATTTACTGCAAATATTATTTGTTTGACACAGTCAAGAATCAGGGTGTTTTACTGCTTCATTTGTCACTATGGTTTATTATGAAGTAGCTTTAGCACCACCGTGTATTACCAAAGCTAAGGAAGTTTTTAAAACAGGCCTGTTTAAATCACGTATTATTTAAGGATTTTTAAAGATTAGTTCCTAGTTCTTTGTTCAGTAGAACATTCCTTTATCCCCACATGTCTGCAAAATTCAGAATTCTTTATACTAGCTTCATGCTATTCTCTATAGTGATATAGTGAATGAGTCTGATGTAATTATAAAGCAACTCTTCACCTTAAAGTCAGGGATGAGAAGCTTGTGTCTCTCTAGATCAGTGATGGCGAACCTTTTAGAGAGCAAGTGCCCAAACTGTGATTCAAAACCCACTAATTTTTTGCAAAGTGCCAATACAACAATTTAACTTGAATACAGGTGGCTGTGAAGGGTTGATGTTGGGTAACCACAGAAAGGGCTCCGAGTGCCACCCTTGGCACCCGTGCCATAGGTTTGCCAACACTGCTCTAGATATTCTTGGGTGCTGATTGTTATCAGCGTATTATCAGAATGATGTGACTATAATCTTCAGTCATAGGAGCACACACACATACATTGACTGTAATGTGCGAGTCCTTAATTAATGCATTACGTATCAAAACAACACATGATATAGCTACCTTCAACTTCCAGAAGGCTTCTGAGAATTGCAGTCCAAGAACACATGGGTTACCCAAGGTTGGGAACCATTTGGCTACATGTGCATTTACTGTCTCACTTACTAACATCCATATAGATATAGATATAGATCTTTCCTTATATATCTTTTGGTCAATTCCTGTGTTTTATATCTTTTTGCACAAAATGCAAAATTCTTTTTTAAGCAAACACAATTTTTGTGTAAAATACAGCATTGTTGCACACAGAACATTAAAATTGATGAAGGACATCCCTGGTGTTTTTGTTTTTGAAGAGTAGCCGATGACGATCTGTTCTACAGCATGACTTGATGTACTGAGACATCTCGTTGCTATTGTTGGGGAACAGAAAATGTGGTTATGTTAGACAAATCAGCAATTTGTAATACCAGTTTAGAACAAAAGGCTATTACTATCTGTGGATGAGGGGAATTTCCCTTCCAGACAGCTTAAGTATAAAGTGGTTTACTGTATGCCTTTTTATCCTCCTGGCTTGACTTGACTTCATTGCATGTTTTACAGATTCTGGGCAGCAAGTCCAAAGCCTATTTTTTTTCACTGTGTTGTTCTGTCATTGTCAAAATAATGCTGTTGAAAATTGGTGTTGCTGCAAAAATACACACATGCATAAGAACAAAAATCTCACTTTCTTTTCTGAACCTAAAAATCTAAAGATCCCCTGTTTTGCCAGAAATAAAGATTATCACTGCTGCCACTGTTGAAAAAAACAAACCCAGTAGCTTTTCTCACTTCACTATTTCAGTTCCACATTTCCAGAAACTTTGTGATGTATGCTCTAGAGCAGCCCTGCCCAAAGTCCGGTCTGTGGGCCAAATCCGGCCCATCAGGCCATTTTGATTGGCCCGTGGCTGGCTGGCCTGCCCCTCACTCCCCCTCCTTCTCCCCATGCTTTTTTTTTTTAAATCTCCTGCCGTGGGGCTTCTTGCAGAGAAGGCACGGCATGGAGGGATCTTCCTCTGCAGCTGAGGAGGTCAGAGGGGCCAAGGCGCTGCAACCACTGGTGAGCTTGTGGGGTGGGCGGGCAGGCAGGCAGGTAGGCCAACCTCTTCAGCCACCGCCACCAAGGAGCTGGGTGCTTGTGAGGATGGCGGTGGGGGGACCGGAAAGCGTGTGGGTGTCCGCCGCCTCCTTCGCCACTGGTGCACTTGTGAGGGGGGCGGGTCAGCGAGCATGCAGCCATCTGCTGCCTCCTTCAGTGCCGGGATGCTTTTGAAGGTGGGGGGCAGACAGGGCGGCTGGCAACCATGCAGCCATCCGCTGCCTCCACCGTCGGGGCGCTTGTGGGGGGCAGGCCAGCGTGCGCGTGGGCTTCGGCCACCTCCTTCACTGCCGGAGTGCTTTTGGGGGTGTGGAGCAGGTGGGCCAGCGAGCCAGTGCACCGCCGGGAACGTGTGGGGTGAGCGGGCCGGCAAGCCTCTGCTGCCGCTGAGGAGCTTGGGGTGGGCGGGCCGGCAAGGTGTTGCCACCGCTAGGGAGCTTGGGGTCTGCAAGGTTGCACAGATCACCCCTTTCAAGGGGCGACCTGCAGCCGTGGCTCCCTGTGCTTCCCTTGGTCTCACTTCCTCCCTTGGTCTCCAACTCCCTCCATTCCTTGGTTTCCAACTCACTCACTCCTTGGTCACCACCTTCCTTCCTCCCTTGGCCCCCCTTCCTTTTTTCCTCCCTCCCTCCCTCAGTCACCAACTTCCTGCCTGCCTGCCTGCCTGCCTTCCTGTGGGTGGGGCTTGCAAGGGGTCAGTGGGTTGGGCTTATAGGTCAGTGGGGGGGCTTGCAGTGGGGGGGCGCAGTCGGGGAGCAGCCGGCCCCCGACACATTAATAGCCACCAAATATGGCCCTCCTTACAAAAAGTTTGGACACCCCTGAGTTTTACGGTATGGCATGATACAGCAGCAGTTTCTATGATGGATGGCAAATTTCATAGCATTACAGTAATCTAGGGATCCACTGCAAAACTGTGCTGGAATTTGTTTACTCTGAATAAGTAGCCAACTGCCTATAATGTAAATTTATATACCGTATATACTCAAGTATAAGCTGTCAAAAGAATAAGCTGAGGGCCTAATTTTACTGGGAAAACTTACTGACTCAAGTATAAGTCGAGGGTTGTTGTTTTTTTGTTATACTCGAGTATATACGGTATACCGGCCAAGATCTAAAGGGGCTGGGGGTAGTAATTGGCAATGTGTGCTGGGAGTGTGGAGGCAATAAGGGAGTTAATACCATAGAGTAAACTCCCTGATTTCCTCTACAGTCTCTGCACAGTTGCCAATACTACCCTCAGCCCCTTTAGAGCTTCATAACTAAGTCACCTTACCCCCCATATGCTTCCAAATTTCAGGGGGTTCCCTAAAATCACTTTCTGAAGGTACCCCTGCTACTTTGGAGTTTCAAGGTAAGTAAATTTTGATTGCATATTTTAAAAATAATTTTAGTATATATATTTTAAAAGACATGCACTCAAAAATTACATTGGGAACACCAGAGTGGCAGTGGTACCTTCAGAAAGTGATTTTAGGGAATCCCCTAAAATTTGGAAACATTTGGGGGGTCAAGGGGCTGAGTTATGTAGCTCCAAAGAGGGTGCCCCTTAAACCTTCTGATTGGAATCATATGGGAAGCAGAGGCACCGCTATCACTTGCCCGATCAGGACTTGCCCTTCGCTGCCCTCCCCAAGCCATCTGAGCACCTAATTTTACCCCCCAAAACTGGGAAAACATATTGACTCGAGTATAAGCCAAGGGCACTTTTTCAGCCAAAAACAAGGGTTGAAAAATTAGGCTTATACTTGAGTATATACAGCCACAGAAGTGAACATTTGTATACATATATGTAGAATGTGTACATAACTTCATGTGTCCTCTTACTGCTTTGTTATATATCATACTATGTATAACATACAATACATGTATTATACAATGTGTTTTACTGTATTCCCATTTAGTATTAGTTGGCCTGATAACTCTCTAGGTAGTTTTGAGTAACTGTATTATTCCATTTCCTTTTTTTATTCCTCTTGACATATATCTACTTTTGAGACAAAAAACGCTTTGTGCATTTCAGATTTTGTAGTCTCATGGGGATTGTCGGGGGCTCAATCTTCAGTGGCTGTGATGGCAGCCCCCACTTCCCTCAGTTCAGAGATCACCCACACTTTAAATGAAATCATTTTGGGGAGCTTTTGTACAAAATGTGAGCAACTATTGTATGAGAGCAGTTCTTAGGTATTATCCTCCTACTATGAATCATTGTCATACTGGAAATGCTCAATATGTCAAGAGGCTGTCACTTCTAAGCCCAGGACTCAGGTTTGTTGTGGGATTTTAAAAAAAAAACATCTGCAGGCTGCTGGGAGATCTGTCCATGTCTGCGCTGTATCTTTGGAGATGGCTGCTTGAAAAACTTGCTCTGAAGTGTATATAGCACCCGTAATGTTAGGAGTTTGCACTAACATGCACATATGATGCATGCACCAAAGTTGCACATTTGTTCAAATTCCTTTAAATATTGCAGCTCCCTACAGGAAGCATAAGCCCATGAACATGTTGTGTTTTGTTTTTTTGCCGTGCCTTGGGAACAAAAGTTAAGTTGAAAGTTATAGTGCACTATACAGAGCTCTTTATCAATTACTATAGCTCCTCGAAACCATATGCATAGGTGTTAGGTTATGTTATGGCATTATTTACCTGCTTAATTCCATTGAGGGAAACAAATATTATGAAGAAATAATTTCAAGCACTTTCTACATCGTGTCCACTTTGTTCAGAGGCATTTGAATTCTCTCCGCATTGATCCTTACAAAAGGGTTTCCCTAGGAATGAGATTTGGAAAGGGCAAACCTGCTTTCCATTCTGAAATAATTATGTGAAGTGAGCTTGTGGGATCTCATCTGAACCATATCGAGACATCTGCAGTTTGTGAATTAAACATAAAGATGTGGTACAGAGTCACCTCATAAACAAGATTTACATAATGAACTCCTTCAGACACACCATGCTTTTGTGCCTATCCAGTAAGCAAATATTTGCATATAGTATACAGTTCTCTCAGTAGGCAAGGGATTTACACACGTGGTAGCACAGCCTTCTGGGCAATGAATATTGTTACATTGCACATTTTTCCATGTGAATGAAAAATTAATTGAAAGTCTGAGCTGTGATAAAACAGAGAACGGGGAAAATATAGAAGATTCAAATAAGCAAGACTCTTACCAATTAATACAAAATGTATTCATATTCTGGTCAGTTTATTGTGTAACCAAACTCTTTGTTGCAATGTATAAATAGAAGCATGTGTAGCTCAACAGCTACTTTGAATGCAATGAAAGGGAAAATCTAACCCACCATATGTTTTTACAGTCTGTTGTACATTCCAGCAAACTTTATTTTCACTTTATCCAAAGATCTTTTACTTTATAAATAAATAAATAAATAAAATCCTCATATAAAAAGTAAAGAAATAATTATGTGACATCAAGTCAAGTCTGGTCTATGATTACCCTTTTCAATGTTTTTCTGTTTGAGAATAGTTAGAAGTGGCTTACCATTGCCTTCCTGCAGGGCCATATTGGCTTGCCCGAAGCTACATAGGCTGGCTGAACTTACAGGCAGCATAGAACTCAACAGTGTTAAAAAATTAACCAGGATCAAATCACTCCACAATCAGGTTCTTCATATATCCTTTAGCACCATCTAATTATATATATTGTGGAGTGATTCATAGTGATGTATGGAAGTGAGAGCTGGACTATAAAGAAGGCTGATCGCCGCAGAATCGATGCTTTTGAGCTGTGGTGCTGGAGGAGAGTCATGAGAGTCCCCTGGACTACAAGGAGATCAATGAGATTTAAAAAGGCTGTTGACAACCTTGAGCGGGTGCAGAGGAGGGCTACCAGGATGGTTGAGGGTCTGGAGGAAATGTCTTATGAGGAACGGCTTAGGGAACTGGGAATGTTTAGCCTCTCTAAAAGAAGACTGAGGGGGAATATGATAGCTATGTTTAAATATTTGAAAGGATGTCATATTGAAGAGGGAACAGGTTTGTTTTCCATGGCTTCAGAGACTAGGACTCGGGGCAATGGTTTCAAACTACAGGAAAAGAGATTCCATTTGAACATTAGGAAGAACTTCATGACAGTTAGAGCTATTCGGCAGTGGAATATGCTGCCGCGGAGGGTGGTTGAGTCTCCTTCTTTGGAGGTTTTTAAGCAGAGGCTGGATGGCCATCTGTCCGAAATATTGGATGGGGGTTCCTGCATGGCAGGGGGTTGGACTAGATGGCCCTTGAGGTCTCTTCCAACTCTATGATTCTATGATTCTATGAAACCTATGTATCCTGAAAGAAATTAACCCTGAATGTTCACTGGAAGGACAGATGTTGAAGCTGAGGCTCCAGTACTTTGGTCACCTCATGAAGAGAAAGGTGTCCTTGGAAAAGTCCCTGATGTTGGGAAAGATTGACGGCAAAAGTTGGACTGTGTCATCAATGCAACCAATATGGATTTGACCAAACTCTGGGAGGCAGTGGTAGATAGGAAGGCCTGGCGAGCTCTGGTCCATAGGGTCACGAAGAGTCGGACACGACTGAACAACTGAACAACAACAACAATTGTATATTATATCATATTATTATATTAAGCACATGATACAAATTAAGTGGTCTTGATGCTACAAATGCATAGGCATAGTTCAGCTATAGTTTTTATCCTTTTTTGAGTAATAACTTGGAATGATTTGAAACTTTAGTTCAGAAAAATCTTACATGTTAGCACAGGCATACAAATCTGGAAGGTCACAAAGGATAATTTTCTAAAACATTTGGCTTTGGTAAACTGAAAATATTGTGACCAAACCAAAGACCCTGCAGCTTTTTCCAGCAACAAAATGCTATGTCAAATAGGTGTGACATAAAAAGTGAAATATGGTTTCTCACTGCTTTTTTGAGCACATGGCTGTTACTTTTCATTTCTCATCAACTAGCATCTGTTTTTGTGGTAGGAAATACCAACATTCTCACAGAGTGACACTGTGAACATTTTTATTTAAACATGAATTATTTTTTGCACCACCTGCATTATTTGTGTTTGTGTTCTCATTAGGAAAAAAATATTTCTGAGGGGAAAAATAAGGTTGTCGTGGAAAAAATTGTAATGAAATACAACCTGACACTATACCATAGAATCAATTAGACATTAATTAGCAGGAGGAGATTGTTCATGAGAGAAGTGTTCTTTTGCCGAATATCCAATTAATTTGTGTCTAAAATGAGAAGATCAAATGTAAGCATGAGAGAGGTAAATGCACTCAAGAAATATTGTTTTGAATTCTGGTATTTCAGGTCAGATTAATGTTCCCTCAGTACAGTCTTGATCAATGTTTCTCTTGTTTCAGGTTAAGTTTTTCTCTACATATACATACATACACTCTCTAGTGAAGTTGCTACTTAGATACTATTTAAAAGTGACATTAGTTTCATTTTAAAGATGGGTACCACTGAGGTACAAAAAATCCATTATGTGTCATCAAGCCAATCTGATGACCCTTTGGGGGTGGGGGTGGGGGGTTTCCACATAGCAAGTGGTTTACCATTCCCCTCATTTGGTGGCATCTGACAGCTATGCAGCTTGGCCAGGGCTGGTTCCTCTGGGATTTCCAGCAAAGAACTGAACTCTCAAGCCTCTGGCTCTGGTTGCACTTTCTTTTGGGATGCCCATTGGACAAAGGCAGGCAGGCAGGCAAAGAAACATGCTTTCTTCTAGGGTTTCCTCTCCATTAGTGCCTCCATTTGAGGTAAAGAAGGCAGGCATGTTCCTCATAAAGGAGGGGATTTTTTTTTTATTTCAGTATTTTAAAATGCAAGTTTGGAGTTGGCCGAACTCTATTCCATTCCAGTTCACATGTAATTAATGCTTTCAAACAGAGATGTCCAGTAGGAATAGTGTTCCTCCTTAAATTAAGTCAATTAGTGTCAGATCTTTTATGTAGGTACCCATGTTTTAGGAGCCTTATCCTAGTTTATCTCTGGAAAATAAAAGAATCAAGAATCTCCTCAGCGTGCTTTCCTCTTGTCTGTTTGCTGTTGTGTCAGTCGAATTCATGGTGAACTTCTCAGGGCTTTCTAGGTGCAAATTAGTTGGAAGCAGTATATCATTTCCTTTTCCCAGGGTGGTCTGGGGCAGCTTAGTTTGCCCAGGGTTACACAGGCTGGCTCTTCTTTCAGGAAGCACAGTGCAGAGCTGAATTATAAGCCCCTGGCTAAACAAACAAGGACTCCCGTTCACTGAGCTATCCAGCCCATTCTGCAAGTAACACTGCTTTGAAAATGAAGGGAAAACTTTCCCGTATTGTGTATGGTTCTTTTAATGATGAAATAAAACATTGAGAAAAACTTCCCTTGCACGAACTGGTTTCTGGCTTTGACTGTTGCATTCCAATGATTTCATAATGATCTTAAACATCTGATACCGTTTTGCTAATCAGTAAATAATAGTGATTAATATGAAATAGTCACGAGCAATTTGACAGGAAATAGCTCAGTAGCTTTAATGCAAATAGTTTTAATTAGCAGCTATTACACCATAGAGACTAAACACAGTGCAGCACAGCAGTGAGAGCTATAAAGTTAGCAAGGACCCAAAGCTTTGAGGTTGAAAAATATTCATTCCTCTCCTTTCCCACAAAAGAAACAGTAAAAGGTACCTGGCCAATAATGGTGCGCTTCAACAAGATAAAATTATCTATATTAAAAGATAATTTTCCTGTAACTATATTCTGGAGTTACTGATGTATCCTTAACTGAGAAGCTTAGCTTGTTGAGAGGAAAATATGTGATAGGTGACAGGTTTAATTAAGATTCTTTAGTTGTCGCTGGTGAAGTAATCAAGGTAGAAGAAGACTGGGTGTACTTGGTAGTTGCACAAGACACACTTGAACTGGTGCCTGTGGACCCTGATATCACTGCAGGACATCTACAGTCTAAATCTTTTGTTAAAACACAAATATGTCAGTGATCTTGTTTCTACCAGCCATGTTTGTTCATTTTTCCCTTTTGCAGGAAGCATAGAAGGCCCAGAACCATTGAGGTTCAGTGGGACTCCCAGGTCTAACTTATTGGAGCTGTCCACTGTACTGAACTTGTTTTGGAAATAGGGTTCAGGATCTTGCACAGCTTGTGAAAAATGCAGACTGAAGCTCTCAGTGCTGGAGGAAGGTGGAAAGAATATAGTGACTGGAACATAACCAGAAGTACTCCGCATTACAACATTTCATTGCTGGTCCTAAGTGTGGAATATGTAGTGCTCTGGTTTTTGCATTTGTGTGAAAGAGTTTGATTGGATGGTTTGAAAGATCTCTCTCAAGAGCATGCAAATTATGTCTTTGCAAATAAGGCAGAAATCTAAAATAGTCTAAATTATGGAGTTTAAAACTATCAGTGGAGAACTGTTCTCCCCGCCCCTCAGCAACTCAGATTTGAAGCACGTTGACGGCCTTTTCTGCTCTGTGCCATTCCACGAGTCAGGTTGTATAAGGAAAGGTCACAAAGGAGAGCATTTTTTTGTTTGGCCTGCACCTTTAAAATGTTTCATGTGGTACTAGTTCCCCTTGAAAGTCAAAGTGGAAGAGCCCAGGGCAGTATGAAATAGCTGGTGTTATTCAGCAGCCCAGACAGCTGCAACACACCACTGCTCCTGCTTCAAGGCCAGAGGCTGACATATGAAAAGAGGTCATCTTCTGCATGATGAGTTGGGTACTTTACATACCTTGCTAGAGGATACCACCTTTTGCAAAGGAAGTTCTTTCAACCCCTGTTAATAATTCTAGAAGATTTTAGTCTTCCTTCTCTGGGTTTTTATTTTTATATATATATATATATAAAACAACAACCCTCTGCCCAATTATGAAATCATTAGATATTTTTTCTCATTCTGTGTTTGAAGCATTGGATGGGGATGGCTCTAGTCGGGATTGCTTCTGATTTTGCTGTTTAGAAACTTCAGGCATGGGGATTTCAGTCTTTCTCCTGACTGGGCATATCTTGTTCTGCAAACATGTTCATTATGATGCCAGTGCAATTTCAGCTTCCGAAAGGAAGATGCTGACAGTGTAGCTACATATAAACTATTTGTGTATTGCTTTCCATGGAATTTAGACAAGCCGGTCAGTGAAGCAGAAAAAGCACAGCCAATGTTGTCAAATATTATTGGTGCAATGTGCTTTTATATGTGCCTGGCTGAGCAGCATCAAATGGCATTTGACATGGCTCTTCTCCCCCCCTCCCCCCAAGGCCATAGCTTGCTGTTGTCATCAGCCTCTAATTTAAATCAGTCATATAGAGACATAGGAAGGCAGCCTTGCTTTATAAATTCGCTAGCTGTTTTGCATAAATTGGCAATACTGTCTCCTATCAAAACCAGAACTAATTTCATTTGCTCCATCATTTTTTAAAGCATTGCCCTCCCCCCCTCCCCCACCAATACACACCAATATTGCCATGATTCATGCCATACTACAGTCACAGAGAAGGCTTCAAAGAAAAATAGTAAACAGGCAGCTGGGTTGATTTAACAGCTGTTAATGATGATGAATAGGTTGTGGTTGTTGGGGGGGGTGTTTTTGTTTTTGTTTTTGCTGTTCCTGGTGCTCTTTGAAGCTGTAAATGTTTTTTTTTTTTTTTTATCAACTTCTGGCTTTATTTTTAAAGCTACCGTTATGCCTTTAACATGACTGTTCCTCTGGTGTCATTGTACATATAAATCAAGTGAATTATGTAATATGCTCTGCTAGGAGTCAGACAGTTCATAGGGATGCTGAAAAGCAGTGTCCATTACATAAGGATGTGGAGTGGATGGTTAATGGAAAGAAAATGTAGAGCCTTGATAGGAAAGAAGAGGTGATTTGATTGAAAATAGTCCAATTTCACAGATGTTTGTGTTACTGTGTTTTTTATTTTTAAAAAGCAAAGGAAATTGTGACCCTTCAGATGTTGCTGGTCTACAGACCTGATCATCCCTGATGATTAGCCATGGAGTTAGAGGCTAATGGGAATAGGAATCTAACAATATTTGGAGGGACTCAGGTTCTCCAGTGCTACTTTAGACAAATTCCTCACACAAAAGCACCATACTACATAGTAAGTTACATAGCATAATACAGTACATTATATTGTGTTGTGCCTTGCTTTACATTATACGGTATTTTTGATATCCCGGTGAGGCTGCTGGCAGTTTGAGGAATGGTGGGCAGTACTGAAAGATCTGTCCAGAAATATATATATATATTCAATTTGGGGTATGGGGGGGCACATACTGTTATTCTAGTCAGAAGGCGAGAACACAGTGTTTATCTAAGCATCATCTAGGAAGACAAGAACATTAATTTGTTTTTTATAGCTTGTTAAACTATGAATTGTATTTATTTTTGGATTTAATTTTGTCTGTCTCATATGCGTCATACATACCAATAGAAACTCCAGTTCTGTATCGTCTTATATAACAAGAAGACTAGAATCCACATAAGATTAAGATAGGAAGAGACTTGGAGAATCTCACATTTGGAGAACAACAACAAAAACAAACATGTTGTGGTAGGCCAGGGAAGACTGAGCATGCTTGGTATTCTTTGTATGTGGGCTGACTGTTGGACAGAAGTAAATGGGAAAACAGTGTGTTGTGGGAGAATGAAATGTATTGATTTACCTGGCTAGCTAGACGCCTGATGAGGACCCACTTCACTTTGCAACATTTACTGCAGTTGCTATGTATACCTAAGCATTTCTGCTTCTCAAAGTCTTGACTGCAAGCATAAAAACAACTAACAGTATTTTCAATTAGAAGATGAAGAACAAAAACCCATGGTTTCACAGGGAATTTTTAATGCTTTCTACTAAAAATATTAATAATCAGTAGTTCCTGCCTAGTAATTACTTCAATAGGACTTTTTGAGTCTCAAGCATTAAAAATGTAAAAAATGAAATATTAAAATTAATTGAAAACTAGAATAATTGTTCTTACACTTGTACATTCACTTCTGCATTAAATCTTACTTTAAAAACATGCTGTGGCAAGTTTAAAGTCTTATCATGTAAGTGTCTACCAAAATACAAATTTGCAGGTATAGTTTTCAGGATATTTTATTAAAAATTCCACCTTGTTATGAAAAAGTTGCCTCATGTCTTCTTTTGGAGGGGATGGAAATTACCAATGCTAGGCTATCTAGATCTATGAAACTAGTCAAGTGATATATGAAGTTTACTTACGCTATGCTTATTATTGTATTGTTTTATTTGCAATGGCTGAAAATTTATACAGTGGTACCTCGTGAGATGAATTTAATTTGTTCCATGGGGCAATTTGTTATATGAAAATTTGTCTTGCGAAGTGCTATTTCCCATAGAAATGCTTTGTAAAACAATTAATCCATTCTGGACGGAATTGATTAATAGGTTTTCAATGCATTCCTATGGGAAGGCTGTCCCAAACCCCTTTAATCAACGGAGAGCCAAAGGCTGTTCCCCTCCTCCTTTTCAGGCACCTGAAAGCTGAAAGGAATGGGGGACAGGTTGGGGGAAAGAACTCTGAGCGCCCCAAAGCAGCTTGGTGTCTATCTTTTCCTCAGCGGCTTCAGCAGTGATCCTTGCCCAGCCCTCGCACCACCGCTTCCCTTGGCTCACTTCTGTCGCCCAGGCTGTTTCCCAGGAAAGTGGCAGCAGTAGGGCTGGATGATTATCACTGCATCCCTGCTTCACCCACCAAAATTCAAATGCCTGCCTGGCTTTCCTGACTGTTAGGAAAGCCAGGATCAAAGTGCTGCCACCTCCTCTTTCCCCAGGTTTTGGCACAGCAACCTGGCCAAAGAGGAGGTAGTGGTGCTTCGATCCTGGCTTTCCCAACTATATGGCACCCACAAATTGGGTGCTACATGGTCAGGAAAGCCAGGTGGGCATTTGAATTTCACGCACCCAGAACCCCCTCAGGTTGTGGGCATGCAAATTCATATGCCCTTCCCCGTAGGATGAATTTTTCACAAGACCTCAGGTGGGCAAACCGTCGTCTTGTGAAAGATGCTTATCCCCAGAAATTTCATTCGTCTTATGGGGCATTCGGCTTGTGAGGTACCACTATATATGTCTTTAACTCTTTGATTTCTTGCTAATTTGGGATTGTATTTTAATGTTTTACTGTATAGAGAGGCCATACTGGTTAGTAGGTTCTATTTACATACAAAGGCAAACATACAAAAAAGGGTGAACAAATATGCTATAAAACCTTACTAATAATAAATAATAAATAACAAATATGCCATAAAGCAATAATAATAATAATAATAATAATAATAATAATAATAATAATAATAATAATAATAATAATAATAATAATAATAATAATAATAATAATAAAACTTTATTTTATGCCATCTTTCTTCCCGAAGGGACCCAAGGTGGCATACAACAATAATTCACATGACAATATTAAAATACTAAAGATAATATTTAAAAAGAATAATAAATACACTATCAAAAATACTAAAACAGCAGTAGCATCAGAATTTAAAAGGCTGCCAGCTGATAAAACTGAGTATTAAGATGTTGTAAAGAATTTTAACAATCACAACTGAATCCTTGAATGCTATTTTTAATTAAGATGGTTTACAATTTTGTTTTTTAATTATTCAATTATATGGTGTGTGTTTTTTAAAAGTATGTTTTACTGTGGTTCTAATTCTTTTCTTTTTAATTCTATGAGCCACCTTGGGTCCTATTTTGAAAATAATAAATAAATAAAAAACAAACAAATATGGAGCTTTCAAAGTAGCTATGGTAAGAGCTGTCCCATATTTAAAAAAAGAAAAGAAAAAAGAAGAAGAAATATAGATTGTCTGTCCTTTACTTTTATAAATATCAGTGTCTAAAGGGCAAAATATCAAATCTTCCAGAGGTCTTGTGGTATGCTACTTCCCATTTATGGTGGCCAAAAAGCTTCGGTGGTATCAACTTGCTCAGGCTAAAGAAGCCAAGAAGTATTACTTAGAAAGCAAAAGCCTCAGAAGAAATAGAAGTGGGGCAAGTGAACCAAATTAAAAGGGGCTTTAACTGTGGCTTCTGAAGGGCTGTGTGATCTTTTATATTAATAATTTCCTCTTACTCTTTTGTTTTGATCATTTTCTTCTGTTACTAATTCATTGGGGGGGGGGCAACCCTGTACTAGCAAATATTGTGTGGCTAGTTTGCTAAGCCATTTTGAGTATGAAGAATCAGGATCAGGAAGATGAGCAGGAATGGTGCAACCTTATAAGAAGGAATCACCTGTTGAGAAGCAATTTCCTCTTCCTCCTGGAGTTAAAAAAAAAGAGTCTACTAGCTTTTGCACTGTTCTGTACCACTAGGCTATGGTCCCTCGCCAAGAAATATTCATGGGGTCCATTTGAAGAAAGCAGTGAGGCTTCACCTTTCAAGAGCAGCCTAGTTGTGAGTAACTTTCTCCATCCTCTGAAAACCAAAACAGCCATTGACCTGGTGTCCATGTTCTCTGGAAAATTTGGAGATTCAGCCAACAGGTAGCAAGTTAGCTACTTGTCAGTAGTCAAATAACCTGAGACCTGTTGATGTACTGTACTAAGGTTTTGTTTTTTTTTTTTTTTTGTTTTTTTGAACTAATAGGTATCTTCTGAGATAGATCCAATTTAAGGAAGGCATGACTTTTATGATCCCAGGGCTGTTGCTTCAAAACTAGTGAGCAGCACACTAAATTGGTTGTTTGAAAAGCAACCTGAATTAGCCCACCATATGAGTATTGATTTTTGTCCTTTGGAGCTTTACTGTTGTTATAGTATAAACCAGGGCATAATTGCTGGAAGCACAACCCAGTGTCAATATTCTGCATTATGAGATGGAACATAATGAGAAGAGACTGTTCATTGTATTCCTATGGCTTTGTGGACCATAGACTTCTCAGCACTACTGCTAGGGATATATGCTAAGTAATAATAGGAGAAATGAGGCAAAAAGAAAACACATTTTCTGGTGTTTTGGTATCTGGTGACTAGACTTTTTGGAGCCAAAAATTATATATAGATCCAAAAGTGATATAAGAAACAAAGGAAATGTTTTCTCTGCTTCATTATTTATTTATTTATTTATTTATTTATTTATTTATTTATTTATTTATTTTTATACAGCCCATCTTCCAAGGGACCTCCAGGCATTTAACAGCACCAATCAAACAACAATCAAAAGTTCCAACACTATAACAAAATAAAAATAAAAAACAAAACAAGGAGATATATAAAATGGATTAACTATACTAATGCTAATAATCAAACAAAAATATTATAAGATATTTGGCAAGATGGCGGAATAGAGTAAATGGGGAAAAAATCCATGCTGGTTTTTTCTCCTTTTTCTGCTGGGCCAAAGCGATTTAAGTGTTGTTGCTGTTGTTGTATTGAGATAGGGTGTGCATACTCGCCATTCCTCTTGCATGGATCCCTTTGCTACAATTAGAAGACAATGATGCAGCTGAGAGATCCCTGCAGAGCAAATTGCTCAGGATAATTAAGGCTGCAATCCTGTGTAAGTGTCTCCTGGGAATATGCTGTGAGGACACCTTCTGCATAATCACCATTGGGGTTGAGTTGTACAACAGGTAAATCAAAGCACAAGTTTGATAACAGCAGAAGTTGAAATAATCCTTGAATACAGTTATGTGTTAGCAGTTTTTTTTAAAAATCAGTAAGAGAAAAACCACTGTCAGAATGCCACACTGTCACCTGGCCAGTTCAATAAATGCACCAAATGTATATGTATTTATGTACACTGTATGAACTGCTACCTGTATGGGTTGAGCAGTTTTCATAGTCCCAGAGTACCACCAGGAAGACAAATCTCTAAAATATTTATAAATATGTATGTGGAGATCCTCAGTCATCCAGGTGATGTTATCCAGGAGCTGAGTCATGGCAACTGGATGTCTTTTCTTGTGGAATTGAAATGTTTTGCGACTCTTGGAAGTACCTAGTTCAGTCTGAAGATGCCTAGCAAAACATTTTGATCGCACAAGAAAAGAAGGTCATATGCCATGACATAGTAGGTATTAGCACTAAAAGAATAATGGGATGTGGTAGTTTGTCTACTGGAATTTAAAGCTTCAAGGGGAAAAGAACAAAGAAGCACCTGTTCTTGGGGGATCCACTGTACTCTACACAAATGCTCAAAGTCTCTGAGCAAAGATGGGACAACTTGAACATTTGGAAGCTAGGGATAACACTGATATAATAGCCATAACAGAAACATGGTGGAATGCAGAGAACCAGTGGGATACTGCAATCCCAGGCTATAAACTCTATAGAAGGGATAGAGAAGGGCGTGTTGGAGGGGAGGTGGAGTGACCATCTATGTCAAGGAAGGGGTAAAATCCAGTAGAATGGAGATTGACGGTGGGTCTGACTCTACCATAGCATCACTGCGGGTTAGACTAAGAGGTCCAAGTAGCGATGTGATAGTGGGGGTGTGCTATCATTCACCAGAAAAAAAACTTGATGGGGACTTTGAAATGAGGAGGCAAATTATGGAGGTGTCTAATCATGGGGGATTTCAATTATCCCCACATTGACTGGGCCAATGTGAGCTGGGAGCAAGAAAGAGAAAACAGGTTTCTCAACATGCTGAATGACTGTGCCTTAGAGCAAATTGTCATGGAGCCCACCCAAGAACAGGTAACGCTGGATTTAATACTGTGTGATACTCAGGACCTGGTCATGGATTTGAATGTCACTGGGCCTCTGGGGAACAGTGACCATGCTGCAATCTCCTTTGCCATGAATGTCGGGGGGAGAGCGTCAAGCAAATCAGACACAAAAACACTTGATTTCCGAGGGGCGGACTTCCCTCAGATGAGGAAACTAGTTAGAAAGACTTTGAAAGGGAAGGTTAAAAGAATCCAATCTCTCTAGAGTGCATGGAGACTGTTTAAAACAACGGTAGTAGAGGCCCAGCACAATTGCATACTACAAAGAAAGAAGAGCTCATCTAAGTCCAGGAGGGCACCAGCATGGTTAATGAGTGGAGTTAGACAGGATCTAAAGCACAAGGAGAGGTCTTTCTGTAAATAGAAATCCTCCCCAAAGGAGGAAAATAAAAAGGAACACAATCTCTGGCAAAAGAAATATAAGAAGATGATAAGAGAGGCAAAGAAACACTTTGAGAAAGTATGGCTAGCAGTATAAAGAGAAATGATAAAAGCTTCTTTAAATACCTTAGAAATAGAAAGCCTGCCAGAGAACCAATTGGCCCCCAGGATGGTGAGGGAGGAAAAGGGGAGGTAAAGGAGGACTTGGAAATTGCAGAAATATTAAATGAGTTCTTTGAATCTGTCTTCACGACAGAAGATTTTGGGCAGATTCTGCTGCCCGAACGGCCCCTCATGACTAAAGAATTAAATCACATACAGGTTAAAAGACAGGATGTTTTAAGTTTAATTGATAAATTGAAGATCAGCAAGTCACCGGGCCCAGATGGCATCCACCCAAGTGTTACTAAGGAAATAAGAAATGAAATTGTAGATATCTTAACGGTAATATGTGAAAATATGGAAAATTGCACAGTCAGGGGATAAGAGGGCAGGTCCTCTTATGGATTGAGAAGTGGTTGAGATCCAGGAAACAAAGAGTAGGTGTCAATGGGCAATTTTCACAAGTGAGGGAGGTGAAAAGTGGTGTGCTCCAAGGATCTGTCCTGGGACCGGTGCTTTTCAGTCTTTTCATAAATGACCTGGAGACATTGATAAGCAGTCAGGTGGCCAAGTTTCCGGATAACACAAAACTTTTCTGTGTGGTAAAAACCAGAGATGTTTGTGGTGACCTCCAGAAGGATCTCTTCAAATTGGGGGAATGGGCTGCAAAATGGCAAACAAGTTTCAATATAAGAAAATATAAAGTAATGCATATTGGGGAAAATAAACAAAACTTTATCTATCATCTCATAAGCTCTGAGCGATCCGTGATGGATCAGGAAAGAGATCTTGGTGTGCTGGTGGACAGCTCAATGTGTGTGGCAGTGGTGAAGAAGGCCAATTCCATGCTAGGGATTATCAAAAAGGGGATTGAAAATAAAACAGCCAACATTATAATGCCATTATACAAAACGATAGTAAGACCGCACCTGGAGTATTGTGTACAATTCTGGTTACCGCATCTTAAAACAGACAAAGTAGAACTGGAAAAGGTGCAGAAGAGAGTGACTAAAATGATTAATGGGCTGGGGGACCTCCCTTATTAGGAAAGGCTAAAACATTTGGGGCTCTTTAGTCTGGAAAAAAGGTGCCTGAGAGGGGATATGATTGAGATGTACAATATTATGCAGGGCATGAGAAAAGTGGATAGAGGGACGCTCTTCTCCCTCTCACAAAATACCAGAACTAGGGGACATTCACTCAAATTGAGGGTTGGGAGAGTCAGAACAGAAAAAAAAGATTTTTTTAAACCCAGTGTGTTGTTAGTCTGTGGAACTCCCTGCCACAGGATGTGGTGATGGCATCTGGCCTGGATGCCTTCAAAAGGGATTGGACAAATTCCTGGAGGAAAAGTCTATCACAGGTTACAAACCATGATGGAGATGTGTAATCTCCAGGCTTAAAACCAGGGTACTTCAAGAGCCAGATGCAGATGAGCCTTTTTCTCAGTATCGTAAAGCCTAACTCAATGTGTAGAATGTACATCATGTGTTTAAATGTGTAGCAAATTGGAACACTTCAGTCAAGTGGGAGCTCATTCGACCACCTCAGTAGATCTTATTTATTTATTTATTTACTTACTTACTTACTTACTTACTTACTTACTTACTTACTTACTTACTTACAATGCTTTTTAGTTGGTTGTACATACATACATACATACATACATACATACATACATACATACATACATACATACATACATACATACATACATACAAAGCAAAGTGTTCTGCTTATATACCACTCCATACCACTTCAAGTAGTGTTTGGGTGGTTTACAGTTTAATTACAGTATGCATGCTACACATTGCCCCTGCCCAGCAAGCTGGGTACTCATTTTACCGACCTCAGAAGGATGGAAGGCTGAGTCAACCATGAGCCTGATGCCTGGGATTGAACCCCAGAGCGTGAGCACAGTTTTAGCTGCAGTAAAGGCATTTAACCACTGCGCCACAAGGTTCCTATCATACATACATACATACATACATACATACATACATACATACATACATACATACATACATACATACATACATACATACATACATACATACATACATACATACATATACTCTTTTGTGTTTATTAATTTCTGATTTGGCTTGTTTCATTTAAACACTAACATAGACTGTAGTTTTAGTAAGACAAAGGCTGTTTGAATGGTCCTAGTGTTACATTCACCATGTTCTGCTCCACTTCCACCTAGACCAGTGTTTCTGCCTTGGATTTGTAGTTCAACAATTCTCATTTGTGGGTAAACCACATGGCCTTTATGTAATTTTCATTTTCATTTTTTTTCTCTTTTATGCCTCTTGCCAATGTCTCTCTTTTATTATTTGTATTGTTTTTCTTCTGGTGTTTTATTGTTCTTTTATTCCATTGTTAACCGCCCGGAGTTCCTTCGGAAGATATAATAAATAAATAATAAATAAATATACTTTAAGAGATTGATTATCTGAGCTATGGTGAAGCGACATGGATAAAAAACAGAAGTCCTTGCAAAGTTAACATTGTTCTGTTGAAAACTATTGTACACAACTTTCCACAGTAACCACTTTAGAAAGGACATTTTCTGCTTCTCTGTGCGAGTGCCTCATAAATTATACATTTTCTCAGACAGTGATACATGATTATTCTCTTATCAGAGGTGTATTTACATAGCCAATCAATCTTTGATCATGAGTTAAGTATTTCACCTGGTGTGGTGATGATTGTCTTAAATCACCACAATAAATCAAAATAATTTGTGGGCCAACTTTTTCAAAACTATCTCAGAATTGCAGTTTTGTCCTTCAAGAATACTTCACCTAATTTGAGAGAGAATCATATTTTGTCCAGATGGTACCAGTAGTAGCCAGCATACTGTAAAATATATTAAGCCAATCCCTTGAGTTGTAGATTACTTCTGTTTGACACTAGGTAATGTGATATCATTTCCCCTTCTATTGGGTCTTAATTGGATCTACCTAGTGGGACATTTTTTCAAATTCTCCCCCCCCCAAAAAAAAACTTTCTCTCCCCCTCCCCCCTCCCCAGTGGAGAGCATGTGATTTACCTTAAACCTCCTACTTCTAACCCATCTCTGGCCAACCAGGAGCCTTGTGTTTCGAAGAGCCAATAGAGATGATGGTTGTAAGCAAGAGGGAGGTGCCCACACCATGCAGCTCTTTGTTTGAATCGGCCTGTAAAGTCCAGCTCCATTGGACCATGCTGCTCTGTGCCTTCCAAGAAGAAGCCTGGCATCCATCTTGCCAAGTGGACTTTTAAGAACTCTCTTCTGGCAAATTACATCTCTTGCCATGTTTGGACTTTTATACCTGCTTTGTAAAAGAGGGCTTGTGCTGTCAAAAGCTCAGCAACATTTGCCAACACTGGAGAGTGGCACTTGCAGATTTCTGGAGTGTTCTTAGAGGTACATCTATGAAGAGCCCATAGTACACTTCCCCATCTTTTCCATCACATTTGGTTGGGAATTTGTTTCATTGTTCTCTCCAAGTTTCCAAAAGTGTAACATATGAATGAGCTGGAAAATGTTTGCTTGACTTTGACTTTCAGAGTTTCCTTATTTTTGTGCATGTGTAATTTTAAACATTTAACAGGTTTAGAAGAATCCTGATACAAAGTGGAGTAAGCTGTTTGTGTTATAAAAAGCCAAGATATCATTCTGAAACAACAGGTTTCTTCCACATTCTGTATATGAATATACAAGAGCTTAGAAAGCTACTTATTGAATTACATCTCCTAGAATCAACTGGAGATCCAGTTGATATTTTTTTCTGGGCTTTCAGAAAGGTTTGAAAAGGTCCCATACCAAAGGCTGTTGAATAAATGTGCAAGTCATGGAATAAAGGGAGAGGTATTGTCCTGGATGAGCAACTGGCTAAGGGACAGAAAACAGAGGGTAGCACTAAATGGACTCTTCTCCAAATGGAGGGAGATAAAGAGTGGGATCCCCCAGGGTTCAGTACTGGGACCCCTGCTTTTCAACCTCTTCATAAATGATCTAGAAGTAGAAGTAAATAACAAGGTAGCCAAATTTGCCGATGACACTAAATTATATAGGGTAGTAAAAACTGAGAGAGCTTGTGAGGAGCTCCAGAGGGATGTCTTGAGCCTGGGAGAGTCGGCAAATGAGCTTCAACATTAGTAAGTGCAGAGTGATGCACGTTGGGGCAAAAAAAAAAACAACCCCAATTATATTTATAAATGGATGGGGTCTGAACTCTGTGCAACAAATCAGGAAAGGGACATTGGTGTCCTGGTGGACATCTTAATGAAGGTGTCAACCCAGTGTGCTGAAGCAGTGAAAAAAGCAAACTCAAATCTAGGGATCATTAGGAAGGGTATAGAAAATAAGTGAGCAAGTGTCATTTTGCCTCTTTATAAATCTGTATTGAGGCCTCATCTGGAATATTGTATACAGTTCTGATCACCGTACCTCCAGAAGGATGTTATGGAAATTGGAAAAGTGCAGAGGAAGGCATCCAGAATGATTAGGGGACTGAAACACCTTCCTTACCATCTGGGGCTGCAACAGCTGGGCCTCTTCACTCTTAAATGACAGTGCCTAAGAGGTGACCTGATTGAAGTTTATAAAATAATACACGGTGTGGACAAAGTAGATAAGGAAAAGCTGTTTTCCCTGTCGCACAACACTAGAACTGGGGGGGGGGCACTCCATGCACCTTTTGGGTGCTAGATCTCAAACAAATAAGAGGAAGTACTTTTTCACCCAGAGGATCTCTGGTCTGTGGAACTCCCTGCCAGAAGTGGTGACAGCTGTCAACCTTGACAGCTTTAAGAAAGGATTGGACAAGTTCATGGAGAACAAGGGTATCAATGGCTATCATTATGGATGTCTAAGGACAACCTCTGGGTTGGAGAGATAAGCAGGATATCTCTCAATGCCATTTGCAGGGAATCATAAGCAGGTGACGACATCTGCTTGGAATGCCCTGAAGCAAATGGTGAGCCACTGTGTGGAACAGAATGCTGGACTGTATGGGCTGTGGCCTATTCCAGCAAGGCTGTTTTTATGTTCTTATATTTTTAACCTTCCAAGCCATATGGCCAAGGACAGAGGCTTTCTGGAATTTATGGTCCCCAAACCCTAACATTTACAAACTCTGAAATACATGTGTATATTACGCAGTGTCTTTATGTTATTAAGACTTGCTGATTGTT
This sequence comes from Phrynocephalus guinanensis, assembly GCA_037367245.1. Lineage (NCBI taxonomy): Eukaryota > Metazoa > Chordata > Lepidosauria > Squamata > Agamidae > Phrynocephalus > Phrynocephalus guinanensis. Next base: position 57,092,546 of record CM074740.1, read on the forward strand.
TAATAATCAAGGCAAACTCAACAGTATAATTACCATTTTACCATTATTTGTTTGTATTCCTTCATTACATCCAATACATATATCTATGAAGTTTTTAAAACTGTCCAAGAGCACCTTAAAATGTTTACTTTATTTTGATTGCATTGGATATACCAATCCTTTCAAGACACACATTTGAAAATTATTTTAGTTATTATTTCTTAAAAAAAAAAACTCCTACATAATACATCCTTCTCACCTTCTCTCCCCAAAGACATAGGCTTTCTGCTGGAATCCACAGCCCTAAAAAAGCTGCTAGGAGAAAATAATAAAAATTTTCCCCTTTTCCTCCCAGATCTCCAGATCTGTGTTGAAACAAATATAAATATTGGGGTCTACAGAGTAGTTAGCTTCTATCTGTTAGCTTTATGTGCTATATCATGAATGCAGTCTGGTGAGACTGCTATATTGCTTTATCAGTACATGAGGAAATATATTCTGTTTTCTTTGTGAACCAGTATTTGACAATAATAATTATGTTTGCTTTATTTGCTTTCTTTTTTGACGTGAGCACTGGAGATTATGGTGACATACAACTGAAAGGAAAGGTAGTGTCAATAGCTCGCTTGTGTGAAACTTTACTTGAGTAGCTGGGGAAATTTCTCTTCAGTACCATTCATATTGGGGACAAAGGGATGATGTGGAGAGAAAGGACAGATGACACAGCTGGTAAGAACAGGACAAATTGTGCTCATTGCCGGTAGTTGAAAGCAGTATGTCCCCTTGAGCTCTGGGCTGAGTCTTTGTTATTGGGAAGTAGGCTGGATTAAGAAGACACAATTGTGTTCTAGCTATATAGAAACTGAAGAATCAGTTAATATACCTCGAATAAATTTTCTCTCACTGGTCTTCTTGTTTAATCTCTTCAAAATTCTGCAGCCATCTAAGGACTCCAGTGAATAAAAGGCTGAGAAGTTGGTACAAGCACAGCCATATGTTGTGATCCATGTAATCTTTTTCTATTGCCTTTGAAGATGCTTATTTATAATGGTGTTTGCTAAATTATAAAATGGAGAAAAATCAAAGTGTTGTGTCTATTAGAGCGGTGGTCCCCAACCCCCGGTCCGCGGACCGGTGCCGGTCCGTGGACCGGTCGGCACCGGGCCGCCTGGGGAGGCCGGGGAGGCTCCTCCCCTTTTCCTCCGCCGCCCTCCTCCTCCTCCTCTTCTCTCCCGCGGGCGGCCGGTGGAGGAGGAAGGCTGGAGGAGTGCAGGAGGAGCCGCCGCCGCCGCCTTTGCCTCCCTCCTCCCCTCCCGGCCCCGGCGCCCCGCGCGCGGCACCCGCCTGGCCGCGCCGGGAAGCGCCCTCACTGCACCGACGAGCCTCCTCCTCCTCCTCCTCCTCCTTCTCCTGCTCTGGTTCCTCCTCCTCCTCCTCCTCCTCCTCTCCCCGCCGCCGCCGCCGAAGGAGCAGCAGCAGCAGCAGCGAGGGCAATTGCGGGGGGGGGTGGCGGCGGCGGCGGCGGGACGGGGGCGATTGCGGCGGCGGCGGGGGGGGCAATTGCGGCGGGGGGCGGGGGGGTGATTGCGGAGGGGTTTTGGGGGCAATTGCGGGGGGGTGGCGGCGGCGGCACGAAACGGGGGATTGATTGCGGCGGCGGCGGGGGGGCAATTGCGGCGGCGGCGGGACGGGGGCGATTGCGGCGGCGGGGGGGGCAATTGCGGCGGGGGCGGGGGGCGATTGCGGAGGGGTGGCGCGGCGGCGGCGGGACGGGGGCGATTGCGGCGGGGGCGGGGGGGCAATTGCGGGGGGGTGGCGGCGGCGGTGGCGGCGGGACGGGGGCGATTGCGGCGGCGGCGGCGGGGGGGGCAATTGCGGCGGCGGCGGGACGGGGGCCGATTGCGGGGGTAGCGGCGGCGGGGACGGGGGCGATTGCGGCGGCGGCGGGGGGCAATTGCGGGGGGGTGGCTGCTGCTGCTCCTCTGGGCGGCGGCGGCGGGAGGAGGAGGAGGATAGTTACTTTCGTCGGTGCCGCGAGGGCGCTTCCCGGCGCGGCCGGGCGGGTGCCGCGCGCAGGGCGCCGGGGGCCAGGAGCGCAGAACACAAACACTTAGGGATCTATCACATGTCCCTTTAAATCCAGCTGGTAAGTGCCGCCGCCGCTGCTCTCGTGCCTCCCCCTCCTCCTTCCCTCCCATCCTTTGCTTTCACCCCCCCCCCCTTTTGCCTCAAGATAAACCATGTCCAAAAAATCTCCCCCTCTGGATTTTTGAACAACCTTCATGACTCCCCACATGTCCTTTACCAACACAAAGTTTTTGACAAGGTAGCAAGAAAGCAAAATCATCAACACAAACACTTAGGGATCTATCACATGTCCCTTTAAATCCAGATTAAATTTCAAGATAAACCATGTCCAAAAATCTTGTCCCCACAGCCACCTAGCTTTAAAAACAACAACAAAAACCTGGTAGCATCCCCTTTAGCGAGTTTTCCAGTACCTACTGGAGAAGTTGGGAATTTTTTGACTCACTTTTTTTGGAGCCAGAAATCCGGCTTTTCCTGGGGCTGGTTGGTGCTGTTTTTTATTTTTTATTTTATTCCCCCCCCACACAGCTGGCCTCTGGGCTGGTCGGGCATTTTTTTTGTTTTATTTTTTATTTTTTATTTTTATTTTTCCTTAGCCTCCACCAGCCAGCCCTGGGGCTGATCGGAGGGTTTTTTATTAATTTTTTTATCCCCACCCCCAACACCAGTCAGATACCCCACATCTTCCCTCTCATGTGATAGCACCCTTAGTGGCAAATAATTTCTTAATAAAATAAGAATGAATAGTTTATCTGAGAAATCCTGAAGTCTAGCAACATTTTTCCACATATTTTTTTTTAAAATGACTGTTCTTTTTTCTTTTCTAAATTGTTCTATCTTTGCATTGCCCTAGGAATTTCTTTATGCAACCCTAGAGGGGCATCCTTGGTAACGTCCCAACAAACTGTCATGGCCCATTGTTATGCTGACAGTAATCCTCGCTTCAGTCCTTTAAATTCCCATAAGGCCCTTAAATATTACATCAGAGCCCAGGGTAGTGGGATATTAAAGTGGTGTCCATCAAAAAAAATTTTTTTTTTGAATTCTCACTGCTGCCAGAGGTGTGTTGTCTACCTAAACCAGGGGTAGGGAACCTTTGGCTCTCCAGATGTTTTGAACTTCAACACTCAGAATTTCAAGCCCATATTGCCAATAAAAGGACTATGGGAGTTATAGTCTAAAACATCTGGAGGGCCAAAGGGTTCCCCTGGAAGAGGAACTTCACAAGGTTTAAGTGTTGGGTTGGGCTGTGCCTTGTAGTCTGTTGCATGGAAGTTGTCACATCAAGGCAAATAGGAGACTGTGTTTTGTAAAAAGCAGTGGACTTTAGCATTCAGATGTCATTTTAAGCAATATAATTTCCTTGTGAGAAATGAAGTAGTACATTTTAAAATGGCCCCCAAATACCCAGAGAACCTTAAACACTAACAAATTTATTGTGGATTTGCTCTTGTAATCTGTGTATAATGAAGGGAAACCTTCATCTACAAAGGCTTGTCACTAGAGATGGACATGAAATGCTAACGTTTTTCGTTTCATTTGTCCTCATTTCAATTATAATGATTTTTTTAAAATAAATTCATTTCTTCTTTTTTTTCTCATTTTTATTCATTATTCATTTCCCCCCTAATTGGGCATGTTGGGGGGGAAAGAGCCTCCGAAGCAAGCGGAAACTGTGGCCATCGCCGTTTGCTTCAGTGGCTCAAAGACAATTTAAAACCCCCACGCTTCCCCGCAATCGAGCGGGGGAACGTGTTGGGGGGGGGGGAACAATGTTGGGGGAAAACAATGAAATGAAACAAAATGAAACAAAATGAAAATTTCCAGTTTGTTTTGTTTCATTTTTCTTTAAAAGTCACTTCATATTTTTTTTCATTCTCAAATGAAATGAAAAACACAAAACACCCCACCAAAAATCATTTCTTGCCCATCTCTGCTTGTCACATAATAAATGCACTTCAGATGGGGGTATTAGCAGTGAGAATTCAGAATGTCACTTGTTAGCCTACGTTCAGTTATAATACTCAGAGGAGTTTACAACATTCATAACAAAACAAGACAAAATATAAAAAGAGAATAAAATGACTTAAATCCTAACAAGGATAATTCTATTGTTTTATTATGAGATAACACAAAAGAAAACTAAAAGAGTTGAACAAGGAAGAAAAATTTTGTTTTTTATTTTAATTTTTTGGGGTTTTTTTGCTGAAAATAAAGTAAAGATGGTGCCAGACATTATGTTTGGAAGGTTGTTCTAGTAGCAGGGTGTGTTTTCTTTACTGAACTTGGCAAGGATGTGGGTGACAACTCAGAAGAAGAACGTAAGAGATATGCTGGTTTAAAACCAAGTTCCATCTGATGTAGTATATTCCCTCGTACAGCAGAGTTTGCAAGTACATAAATAATAAATAAATTCATGGAGCTGTCATCTAAAAATAACTTTTGCAAACTTGCTTTAAAATATTATAGTGATGAACATGAATTTAAAATGCAGACAACAACATAATGAGTTAATAATATTTCTATGTAATATAAACTATAACCAGTTGCTTCAGGGATCTAGCATTTGAAATGAGTTACATTTAATAGAGATGGGCACGACTAGGGAAAATGACGTTTTTGAGTCCGTTTCGGCTCGTTTCCGTTTTTCACGAAATTTTCGCAAAAATTCGTCTGTTCGTTTTTTCGTTTTTCGTTGTCGTTAGTACTGGTTGGGGGGGTAGCGGGCTCCTGGAGGGAGCTGCAGGAGTCAGCCAGAGCCACAAGTGACGGACTGGCAGACTCTTTGCACCCGCTGTGTCTCACATACTTGCATGTAGTGCAATGCAAGTAGATCTGGCTTAGGGTTAAGACGGGTTAGCGCAAGGGCTAGGGTTAGGCTAGTTACGGGTGAGGTTAGGGTGAGTATTGGGGTGCACCTCTGGGTGCCTCTCTGACCCACTTAGAAGGACAGTGTACTGGCGTATGGGTTAGGCTTAGGGTTCGGGTTTGGGCTACGATTAGTGGGCTGTTTATGCCCGATTGGCACATCCCAGAAGTCTCTGTGGTCAACCTGGCCAAGTGGCCATGCGATTGGTGGAAAATTTGCATGGTCCACTCCCATGGGCGAGCCCATCATTGCGAATGTGCAGGTGTAAAAAAATAAAATAAAATAAAATAAAATAAAATCAACGGAGACTTTTTTTTTTGCAAGAAAAACCCACTGCTGCTACTGTAAAAATTCAAGCATTTAAAATAGCTAATTTTTGCATGTTTCTGTGGTGCTTTGGTGGGGTTTTGGGCAACGATTTCAAAAAAACTATTGCGGTCGCCATTTTGGATCCCCCGCACTGCATGGCAAATGGATGCGCCCTCCCAGCCTGGTACCAGCAGCGCAGCAGTAGCAATAGCCAAGGAGAGGGGGGCGGGGAACCCCCCCCCAAATAAAACACCCTTCTGGCCTGGTAGGTGCCCTCAGACAGTTTTTGCCTACTTTTAGGGCCGGGAATCGGGGTTTTTTTTAACTTTTAAAAACTTTTTTCTGTGCCGCTTGGCATTGCGCGATGCAAGTAACGAGCACGACAAATCAGACCAAATTGTTCGTTCGTTGGTTCGAGCTCGAATTCTGGCAGAGTAATTCCCGTTACCGTTTCCGTAGAGTAACGGATACGAGTAATGGAAACGGAAACGGGAATACCGCTAAGTCGTGCCCATCTCTAACATTTAACATTTTCTGTGAGCTACCCATGTTAGTCTGTAATGACCAACACAAGGTTTAGTAATACCTTAAGGGCTAGTAAGTTTTATTTGAAATAGGCCTGTATCTACTACAGCCCACTCATCAAATGCACTTCAGTGCAGTGGCTGCAGTCCATTAAAGAATCTGCAAAATACAGCTAGCTAATACTCCCAGTACACACTCTCTCTCTCTCTCTCTCTCTCTCTCTCTCTCTCTCTCTCTCAGGTATTTTCATAATTTATGTTGATAAAAGTGTTTCCCATGCCATGTAATAAATTTCTAAGCCCAATCCTACAGCAGCTAAAAAGAAGCTCTCAATAATCTCAGAAGTAGTCCTTTATCCTTATTGTTGCACAAGAAGTAGTGTTCACTGTGTCTACCTTTGGAATGTGCCTGACTCTCAACAAAAAACACCTAAACTAATAATCAACACCTTGCTTTGTGGCTGCAGATTCCATAGATGAAGATGTGTTGTGAGAGCACACATGTATAAGTACACCCTGATGCATGCCTTGTGTCTGCAGCTAGTTATTTTCTTGAGCTGACTCAGACATCTGTTATTAGAAGGGAAGTGTAGGTGTGGAAAAACTCTTTAACTCATGGCAATGTCTCCTCCACCCATCAGATTTGCTCGCACAATTTATTCTTGGACTGAGCTTTTTCATTAATTCATATTATTCGATGTTTAAATCACACTGCAAATAAAATTGTCTTATGTCCTACAGCAGAAAAAAAAAACATTGAATAGACATATAAATCTAATTCAGCTTCTGCAGTCAGTTATGCTCTTCAAACAATTGCTTTGTCCTTTGTATGCAATATCAATTCCCACCTCATTTTTAAAATTTGTATTTATTTATATATATTTTGTGCACTGTTATGATTCTCTCTTAATGTAATTTTTTTCAGGCTCCTTATCTTTGCATGGTTCTTTTAAGAATAACAAAATGTACATTTAGACATTATAAGAGAACACTGGAGATTCATTTTTATGATGCTGCTGATTATATTACAGAATGACTGTGTGTGATCCTTAAGCAATAGATTCACTAGGGATCTTTCTTCCCCTTAAAAACGATGGCTAGACATAAGAGTCTTTTTCTTGATGAGTTTTTTCCAGCTGTTCAACATGACTATTAGGACCAGGGATTTTTTGACTCAGGGGGATTAAATTAGATTTGCTAGGACTCACCACTGAACTGCCCTTGGTAGATGAAGTCAGTTTATGATGCTGACTGGGTGGGGAAAGCGGAATGTGTACCACACTACAATTTTTCATCTTTATTACAGGTGACATATCTAAGCTGGCAGAGTGCAGGCAAAGGAAGAGCATATAAATTAGACAAACAAAAGAGTTTCTTTAGAGTCATTCTGAAGCACCAGAAAAAGCACAGATAGAAAGGAATGGAATGAATAACTTCATCATGTCTTCTTGGATATATTTCAGTGGGGAAGGTCTTTCAAGGAAGTGTAGTTTTGGCCTTTGTGAAGCATTGAGGTGGCATTTTAAGAAATGCTTGTACTAATGTGACCTACAAGTTCACAGAGTGTGCCCTGCCATTTTGGGAAAGATTTGAAATACTGAGTCATTCATGATAATTTCAAAGAGGTTTTGTAATGGTTTTGCAAAGAGAAAAGATTTTGCAAAGAGACGAATTTCAGTGTCATGCAGACTTAATTTGCACAGTTCCTTTAAATAGTCATCCTTAGATTTAAAAGATTCAAGTAGGTCAGAGTGAGGTGGGGGTAATCATTGACACCTAAATCCTAGGGACCTATTTCCAACATTCAAAATAGTTCTTTTGCAAGCAGTCTTAATGTTAAGAGAAATTCTGCTTTTGGGATATAACTGGCTAGAGAGAGGCAGATTTTCATTTCACCCAGCAGCCCTTGCACCCTGCACCTTTTTGAATATCTGCACAAATGAATTCTCTAGACCAGTGTTGGTGAACCTATGGCATGGGTGCCAAAGGTGGCACTCGGAGCCCTTTCTGTGGACACCCGACATCGCCCCTTCACAGCCACCTGTATTCAGGTTAAATTGCAGGATTAGCACTTTGTGAAAAATCAGTGTGTTTTGAATCGCAGTTTGGACACTTGGTCTCTCAAAGGTTCACCATCACTGCTCTAGACCAACAAGGCAGATGTTGCTAGGAGGATGAAAAAGAACAGGTGGAAAGCCTCTTTGTCTTTGTTTTAAGAAGGAAAATGTAATGGTGGGGTATGAATCATGCTTGTGTCATTCACACGTGTAATGATGTGCAAGTGTGTGTTTGTATGTGTGGAATTCCCTATCCTTTTCAACACAGTTTCTGCACTAGTGAGAATGATGTTCTGCATAAAATTGTCCACTTTTTGTAATTGCCTCCCCCTTTGGAAAAGTCAGACCACCATATGAATTGTGTAACCTTCCTGAAAGTACAAGCTTGTTGAAAAACCAGCTGTGACAACTGCTTTGTGTTTGGGTGAGTGGTTAATTGATTTAAAAAGGAGTAAGCTTCATGGATTTTTCCTTGTGTGGTGTCACTTTGTGAATAGTAGTGAACTGAAGAGTAGACTACTGTCTACTGTTGACTACTGTAGACTACTGTAGAACAGCACGCTTGGGTATTCCAGGTGTTATTGGACAGCAATGCCCAGAAATCCCAGCCAGCACAACGGGTCATGAAGATTTTTGGAAACTGAAGACTAAGAACACCTGGGTTCCCCAATGTTTGAACCACTGCTGTAGACCATTGTGAGTGCTGTCATTGGTGTTGTCAACAATCAGGCTGCCCTTTGCCATGTAAAGCTTGAGATCTTCTTTTTCCTGCAAGTAATGCAGGCACCATTTTGTACAGCAATATCAGGACATTCCTGGTGTTGTTAATTGTTAATACAGAAGCACAATATCCCATATGCACAACTCAGAGGGTTTTGAAGAATTGAATCTGATGCAAAGGCCATGTGCAGCTTCTGCTGGGCCACTTCAGATTCATCATGAAAGGACAGGTGTGCAAATATTTTGTTTGCTCAGTTTTAAAGAGCACAATGAGAAATGCAAACTTTCAGTAAACAACTGCATGTTTTAAATTGCATTTGAGTTATAACCATTCCTCCTCCTTTTGAGGTCTGGAACAAAGAAAAGATGGTGCAGCATGGTTAAATACTGAAAACTGTCAGTCGAAGACATTCATAAGTCATATCACAATGTGGTATATAAGGATTCATCCCTGTAGCATGTTTGCTAGCTCGTTTCTGTTATTTGTTCATTTTCAAATTGCTTATATGTTAGAATTGGCATATTGAAATGGGACACTTCGTAGAAATGTGCAAAAATAAAACCAACATTCAGAACATAATTAGATGTCTTGACATTAGCATATCAAGAATGTTATTTTGGATTTAAAATGAGTGGGCTCCTCTGAACAGTTTATGATTAGCTGGGTAGAGGTAACCAAAGCAAATTTCTGTCAGCAAAGAAATATATTGTCAGTTCAAGTCATCCCCTGAATAATACTTCATAATGTTTTATGTACATGAACAGATTATATGTACAGTAACAAATTATTGCACCACACAGTGAGATGGATACAGCAAACAGAGATTTCTGACTCTCTGGCACTATTATGCTATTCAAACCCCATCCTTGAAGTCCATATTTCTTTGAACGTCCCACCTCTATTCTGACAAAGCACTTTTTCTTTCCTTTTTCTCAGTAGGCCACTTACTTTTCCACTGAGATCTGTGGGATTTAAAGTGTTTAATGTTTGTTGAATTATGTCCATTTCAATTTTAAACCCAGTACAACCTGATAACCAGTTGGGGAAATGAAATTGTTTTTTCACCTGTGCTCCATATTCTGGGTATTGTACAGCATTAGTTGTTGATATCCATTAATATATACAGTAATACCCTGGATAATGAATGCCTCTGATAACGGAATGATTCAGATAGCAAATGGAAATTTCCGGCTGTAAGGCTGCCTCGGATAATGAATGTTGCCTATGGGCTGTCTCAGATAACGAATTGTTCATAATGCCTTGCAAAAAAGAGTACCCAGGATGCATTGCACCCCCTGGTAGTTTGTGGAGGGGTGGGAGAAGTTGGAGCATTTTAAATGGTGTTTTGGAGCCATTGTGGGTATATTTTTGCTGAGGGATTTGGACTTTTCAAACTTGGAAAGTTAGGGAGATAGCTAGCTTTTATTCATCTTTCCACTGCTTTTCTTTCATTTTTGGCAGGAACAGACTGGGGTAGTCTTGCTGCTTTCATTTCTCCATGTTTGCAATCTTTTTCATTGCTCTGCAGGCAATAACGGGCTGAATTTCTCTTACTTCTTATATTTGTCTGTTTGCATCCCCCCCCAATTGCATTTTTGCTGAGAAAAGTCTTGCTGGCTTCTTTTGTCCATGTTTGCATTGCACTGCAGGAGGGACGTTGGGGGGGGGGTGTTTCCCAGCACTGCATGCCTTTAAAGTGCACCTTATAAAGAGGTCTAGAACACCCCATCAGCCTTTTTGCCTTTTTCTTGGTCTCTAGAAGAGATTAATCAGTTTCCCATTCATTTCAGTGGGAAACTGCAGTTTTGGATAATGATTTTTCAGATAACAAATTGCCTCAGAAAGCAAATTAAATTTGTTATCAGAGGTACCATTGTATTTTAGCATTGGCAACGGGAAATGCACTCAACAGTCAATCCCCACTTTGCTAAACCACAATAATATGCCAGATTTGAGACTAATGTCCTAAAGTAATAATTCGGTATGCATTTTTTCTTCTCTACCTATGTACCATTCCAGAATTAAGAACAGTTATGTTTTATTTCAGAGTTACTGTAATTGGAATCAATAGTTATTTATTGGTGGCATTTTTACTTTCACTCTAAAAGGATCTACAGTTTTAGGGTTTAAAAAAGGAAACAATGGAGACTTGAGTTGTGACAGGTGAAAATGAATGATTTGCTGAAAAGGTCATAAGAAGACACTGAAGAGTTTCTGTGGTATTTCTGAGAGGAGATAGAAGAGTCAGTGGAAATGAAAGTGCTAAGGACCTCACTTGACCCTAAATATGGGATATATTCTAAAATGAACTTGGAACTTCTGCTTTTTGTGCTTTTTAGGTTTCCCAAGTTAGTAAATTCAAGGACACATCCAGAATGGTGCTCTTGTGCTATTACTAAAATTGTATTTGGTGTCAGAAGTATATTTTGTCAAAAGGATGTGCAGTTGGTGGCACCACTGGAGCCAGATAGTAGACCACAAATCAGGAATGTGGCAATAAGCAGCCAAAATAACAGTGGCAGTAATGGTGAGCAATGACACCTTATTTCCCATTGCTTTGCTCCAGCTTTCAAGTCAGAGGTGTCCTAAAGAGGAGAAAGGTTCTCACCTTGGTTGCTGCTTATTTGCAGTTATATCACTTGACATCTTATTATTCATTCACTTACATATTTTGGCATATTTCCTACTCTTTCCTACAAGCTCAAGGTGAACGCTGTAGTAAAAAATATCCCTATTCATGAACAGCTCTCAATCTTAACTATTGATAAAATGAACCTCTATATAGACTGAAAAAAGTATATATGAAAAAAAGAATTTGCTCAATATCTTCTTTCAAATATCCTATTCTACCTTTATTCAAAATCTCTAGTTTTTCATGGGTGCCTTTACCATTAGACAGGGAGTGAGGCAGCCTTCCCAGAGAGATTTTAAAGATCATAGAGGAACAATAGAGACTGAGTTTTTAAACATTTGGTTTTGCATTTTTACTGCCAGATATTTGGTGAGGTTCTTTAGGAATTTTCTGCCTCATGTTCCAGAATAGCAATACTGGCTTTGTAGAGGTGGAAAAGTTTGGCTAACACTATAGATTGTCTTAGGCCAACACTTTGAAAAGCATGGCAATTAAGTAGCAGCATAAGAATCCTCCACCTGTTAGATTTTCTATGGAATAATGGGTTTGTACATGGAACCACTTTTTGGTTTGTCAAGACTAGAGATGGGCACGACTTAGCGGTATTCCCGTTTCCGTTTCCGTTACTCGTATCTGTTACTCTACGGAAACGGAAACGGGAATTACTCCGCCAGAATTCGAGCTCGAACCGACGAACGAACAATTTGGTCTGATTTGTCATGCTCGTTACTTGCATCGCGCAATGCCAAGCGGCACAGAAAAAAAAATTTAAAATTTAAAAAAACACGATTCCCAGCCCTAAAAGTAGGCGAAAACTGTCTGAGGGCACCTACCAGGCCAGAAGGGTGTTTTATTTGGGGGGGGGGGTTCCCCGCCCCCCTCTCCTTGGCTATTGCTACTGCTGCGCTGCTGGTACCAGGCTGGGAGGGCGCATCCATTTGCCATGCAGTGCGGGGGATCCAAAATGGCGACTGCAATATTTTTTTTGAAATCGTTGCCCAAAACCCCACCAAAGCACCACAGAAACATGCGAAAATTAGCTATTTTAAATGCTTGAATTTTTACAGTAGCAGCAGTGGGTTTTTCTTGCAAAAAAGTCTCCGTTGATTTTATTTTATTTTATTTTATTTTTTTACACCTGCGCATTCGCAATGATGGGCTCGCCCATGGGAGTGGACCATGCAAAGTTTTGGAGCCATTCCACCAATCGCATGGCCAGGTTTTGCTGACTGTACCAGGCTGGGAGGGCGCATCCATTTGCCATGCGGTGGGGGGGATCCAAAATGGCGACTGCAATATTTTTTTTGAAATCGTTGCCCAAAACCCCACCAAAGCACCACAGAAACATGCGAAAATTAGCTATTTTAAATGCTTGAATTTTTACAGTAGCAGCAGTGGGTTTTTCTTGCAAAAAAAGTCTCTGTTGATTTTATTTTATTTTATTTTATTTTATTACACCTGCGCATTCGCAATGATGGGCTCGCCCATGGGAGTGGACCATGCAAAGTTTTGGAGCCATTCCACCAATCGCATGGCCAGGTTTTGCTGACTGTACCAGGCTGGGAGGGCGCATCCATTTGCCATGCAGTGCGGGGGATCCAAAATGGCGACCGCAATATTTTTTTTTGAAATCGTTGCCCAAAACCCCACCAAAGCACCACAGAAACATGCAAAAATTAGCTATTTTAAATGCTTGAATTTTACAGTAGCAGCAGTGGGTTTTTCTTGCAAAAAAAAGTCTCCATTGATTTTATTTTATTTTATTTTATTTTATTTTATTTTTTTACACCTGCACATTTGCAATGATGGGCTCGCCCATGGGAGTAGACCATGCAAATTTTCCACCAATCGCATGGCCACTTGGCCAGGTTGACCACAGAGACTTCTGGGATGTGCCAATCGGGCATAAACAGCCCACTAATCGTAGCCCAAACCCGAACCCTAAGCCTAACCCATACGCCAGTACACTGTCCTTCTAAGTGGGTCAGAGAGGCACCCAGAGGTGCACCCCAATACTCACCCTAACCTCACCCGTAACTAGCCTAACCCTAGCCGTTGCGCTAATCCGTCTTAACCCTAAGCCAGATCTACTTGCATTGCACTACATGCAAGTACGTGAGACACAGAGGGTGCAAAGAGTCTGCCAGTCCGTCACTTGTGGCTCTGGCTGACTCCTGCAGCTCCCTCCAGGAGCCCGCTACCCCCTTCCCAAACCAGTACTAATGAAAAAACGAAAAACAAACCAACTAATTTTTGCAAATTTTCACGAAAAACGGAAACGAGCTGAAACGGAACCGGCCCGACTAACGACAACTCGAAAAAATTTTTTTCAAGTTGTGCCCATCTCTAGTCATGACTAAGTGATACTCGCATACAGATTAAGTCCAGGCTTGTACTGCAATTCAGTTTGCATTATGCTCTTTAAATCTACATGTTATTGTGTCACTACAGTCATGACCGACTCTTCGTGACCCCATGTCCATGGAGTTTTCTTGGCAGGAATACTGGAGTGGTTTGCCAGTTCCTACTCCAGGCGCTTGCAGCATCTGGTATTCCCTGGTCATCACCCATCCAAGTACTATCCAGGCCGACCCTGCTTAGCTTCTGAGATCAGGAGAGATTGGATGCGTTCAGGACATCTATAGCTGTCAGCAAATTCTGTTGGACAGGCAAGAGGTATGCCCCAGAGATCTGAAAGATATGGAGGTTTTCTGCAGAAAATGGCATCTGTCATCTGGACATGCTATAACTGGTCTCTTTCATCCTACAGATAGTTGTGGCAATGACTTGTAATTGAATGGGCTGAACTCTTTGAGCTGCCAAAGTGAATATCTTGGTTTGGTAGATATCAGTGGGAAAGGTTTAGTATTTTGATCTCTTGTGACTTGATTTGTTCTGTGACAGTCTGTGAATGGAGAAACAGCTATAAATTTCTTTATTTTTGTCATAAGTTACAATTAACCCTCAAATAATGTCCTGGCTTCTTAGAGATAGTCTACCCTTCTCTGGGGGATTTTTTGGAATTTGCACAGTATTCCCAAAAAGTAAAACTTCCACAATCAGATTAACATGTCAGGCAAGTTTATTTTCTTTGTATCTTAGCTTATTTTGAGACACTTTAGTCTTCTACCAAATAAATAATTAGACATGGGCACGACCAGAAAAAAATGACGTTTTGAGTTTTCGTTTGTCGGGACGGGTCCATTTTGGGTCATTTCCGTTTGTCACAAATTTTTTCAAAAATTTGTCGTTTCCGTTTGTCGTTTGTTGTTTGTCGTTTCCACCGCGATTTAGCGCAATTTGACTTCCCAGAGCATAGGGGCGTCCCGCAATCAGGGCCGGCACTAGGTGTTTTTGCGCCCTAGGCGGCGGGGGGGCGGCGGGGGGAGGTGTGGGCAGGTGGCAGTGGCGGGGGGTCATGGGCTGGCGGCGGCCACTGGCAGGCAAGTTGGTGGGCGGCGGCGCAGGCCGCAGGCGGGTGGCAGCGCGGGCGGATGGGCGAGTGGGCAGTTAGGATATCACTTAGGATAGAGGTTCTGTTCTTGGCTTGCACCCCAAATGTGTGTGTGTGTGCAAGCAAATTGAAGTTGGGAAAATAGAAAATAAATGGTAATATATAATATATATTGAAAATAAATCCACACCTCCCACTCCCAGTCGAACCTCCCCCTTTATCCAATATCAGAAAAAAATCCTCAAATTGCCAGAGAAGAAATAAAGAATAAACTGCTATTCCCTTCAGCAGACAAAGCTACAGGGAATCAAAGAAATTATTTTCTAAATTCAGTTTCCTCCCTGCCTGCCTAACTTAAATCCTAAAGCCTCCAGCCTCCCTCCTCAATCTCGATCGGATCACACCAGCACCAGCAGCCAGGCCTCCTCCCTCAACCACATCCATACACCCGACTGCGATTTCTGGAAGGTGCCTCGGCTTTTTATGCCCACCGAGACATCCAGAAGTGTCAGTCAAAAACCTGGCGATGCCGTTGGTGGAATGGTTCAAAAAAATTGCATGGTCCCATCCCATGCCCAACCCAAATGGGCAGGTCTAAAAAAATAAAAAATAAAATAAAATAAAATAAAATCAATACGTTTTATTGCTATAAAAAACCCACTGCTGCTACTATAAAAATTCAGGCATTTAAAATAAATAAATTTCACATGTTTCTGTGGTGATTTGGTGTGTTTTTTGACCACGATTTCAAAAGAAAAATTTGCCATTTTGGACCCCCCACCACCACATGGCATGCAGCGAGACAGACGACGAGGATGACCCCACCCCCCCCCAGCCTGGTGCAAGCAGCCCAGGACAGGAGAAGAGGGGGGAAAGGCCGGGGACCCCCCAGAAATCACCCCTCTGGTAGGTGGCAAAGCCTCAGGCAGGCATATTTTCGCCTGCTTTTTTGGCTGGGAGTCGGGTTTTTTTTAAAAAAAAACTTTTAAAAAACCTTTTTCTGTGCTTCGCATCGCGCGATCGCCGCAATGCCACAAATGGAAACGAAAAACCCAACCAAATTTTTCATTTTTCGGTTCGAGTTCGAGTTCTGATGGCTTAATTATCGTTACCGTTTCCATTACGTAACGGAAACGATAACCGAAAATGGAAACAATAATTTCGCCAAGTCGTGCCCATGTCTATAAATAATTTCTTCTCATATTATTATTAATCAGCCTTATTTCTACCCCCCACCCATTTTTACATTGTATTTTCTCATCATTGTGTCTTATATCAACTATTAATTCAGTGAGAAGATCCAGATACTGTACCTAGCTACTGTAAGTGCCCTTTAACCAGCAACTCTCTGATGGTACTCCTTCTCTTTCAACCAACCCCACATTGCTAATTGCAAGGATGAGAACTGGATCTTGATGAACTTCCTAGAGGTCTTTACTGGATGATTAACCTTACAAGGTAATTGGATGAGTAATTGCCCAAGCTTTCATTTTAGATTTCATATAAATACAAAATGAGTTTCTGCCCCTATTGATCTTGTTTTGAGTGGCCAACTTATGATGCCTTAAAATTTGTTTTAGGTTCAGATAGAACACGGTTGTTCAACTTTTAACAAGCTGAAGTCTACTTTTTCCAGCCCAAAGTGCCAGAGGGCTACTACACTAACACCTCTACATACGAATTTTATCAATTCCAAGCACGCACTCATAAGTTTTAAAAAATGTAATTAGAGCAGTGGTTTCCCATAGGAATGCATTGAAAATCAATTAATCCATTCTGGAAGGAACCAATTTCAATGCAACATGGCCCTTGACCTGCCCCGCTCAGCTGAGACAGTGGGCTGGCAGACCCAGAACTTTGCTGGGGCAGTGGTGGTCCTTGGGATGGGGGAGGGAGGGGTGGAGAACTTATCCCCTCACTTTTTAAATTGATGACCATCAGGCTACTTTTGAACCCTTGTGGGCTATGGGTAGCCCACAGTCTACCTGTTGTGCAGGCCTGAGATATGATTTGCATCTCCTCCATAAGATTTTGTGCTAAATTTCTCCACCCTCTCTGAAGACCTCCTTCATCTCCAGCCCCCTGGAAAAGAGACTGTTGGCAGAGGGAGGAAGGCATGAGCAAATAAAAAAAAAGATTGTAAATATAGGGAAATAAGGCATAACACATAGGAATGCAGGAATTCATCACATGTTTGCAGCTCCATACCACTTTGGGCACTAGACATCAAAGAGCAACAATCATGTGGCAGTGGAATAGCTTTAATTCCAAAGCCAACAGCACTGTCAACTATCTGGGGGCAGAGATATTAATCTCCAAAGGAGGTAGGGGTACTTAATTGAATGAGTGTCTTCGGCACAGTTTACCATAGAGAGGGGAAGCTGTAAATTAACCCTATAGTTGGTAAAGCTGCTTAGATGAGTAGTTAAAACATCTTGACGTCAGAAAAAAGAAGTCCGGTTGCTATGACTCAACTTCCAGACTTAATGTCAATGGTGATTCTGAACAAACAGGAGAAGGAAAATCTGCTAATCAGGATATATGCAGGAGATTCTCCAAAACCTGTTTTTTTCCTACATTCCTTGAGATGACTATTAAGTAAGAAAGCCCTTTTTAATTACATATGATATCACAGTAATGTGCCAAGGCAATTAAAAGGTATGTGACTATTCTGAACTGAAATGTAGGCCATCTAATTAGATACAGGGAGCCCACCTGGTGAGCAATCTTGATTATTAAAAACTTTTAATTTTATTTCAGTATTAAGGAGAGATTCACTTGGGGTCTGATATTAGTCATCCGTTTCATCTGACCACAGTTTTGAACCACACTGTGCAGTTCCTGAACATTCAGTTAATAGCATGGAATTGTAACCAGATCCGATAAGTGAACCCTCTTGACAGGATCTCATAGTGTGCCACTGCTAAATGAATTGTATTTTTTTAATTTTTAGAAATCAATCACATTTCAATGAAGTATAGCACCTTTTCAATCAAAATTAGCACCCTAGGGGATGAAGAAATTGAGTAACTAGTACATCACCTCAATGCCTTATGAATTTGTACATGCAGGAATTACTGTTTATGGTGATGCAACCTAGTAAATTTTATTTATGTGAATGGGCTGATAATGTGTCTCACATAGCCAGATGAAAATGATAATTTCACAATTTGAACTAGAGCAGAAATTAAATATACATTTATCTCAAATTATGCTGTTTGGGATTTCTAGGAACAATCTGGCATTTACTTCTGAGGCATAATACCAATAAGTAGGCAAATGCCAGTTTCTGAAGAATGATCTTTGCAAAACAAAAAGGAAAGTGTTCTGCTTATATACCATCCCATAGTGCTTAAAACACTCTCTAGGTTGTTTACAGTTTAATTATGCAAGCTACACATTCTGTCCCTCCCCCCACCCCAAGAGCTGGGTACTCATTTTACTGACCTTTGAAGGATAGATAGAAGGCTGAGTTAACCATGAACTGGCTACCTGGGGCTGAACCCCAGGTAGTGAACACAGTTAGAGCTGCAGTACAGTCAGGACTGAAATAGGGCAAAAGGGGGTTAAATTGCACTCTTGTGTCTGATCTAGACCTTTGAATGATCAGCCTTTACACTATTTTTAAAATTTTGATGTAACACATACAGATATCACATCTAGTTCGGCTAAAAGACTGCATTGTCTTGTGTGTGTTAAAATGATCAGAACCAGCTCAGTTAAGCTGTGCACTCCATGAGAAAGAACTCATGCCTAATAGAACTCATGCCATGCATTTGCACACATGGATGCAGTCAGTGGTCCCATGCAAAAGTAAATTAAAACAACACAATATCAATCAATATTATTTATAGAAAACTAGATTATCAAATAATGGAGACTTTTCCCAATAATATGTTCTTAGCCCTTTGCATCTTCACCTTTCCTCCCCTCAAGGTAGTTTTAATTTATTTCCTTGTTGTTCACCTTATTTTTGCCTTCTTGGTTCCAATGCCTGAGGAGGATGAAATGGTAATAGCTGATTTCTGCTTACAAATGAAGCCAAGTGAAGTTAATCAAAAGGATAAAAATAAACATTGCACACGAGTTGATGTTTCCATAAAGAGACAGTTGTTATGAAGCTGATTATCTCCAATGCTTAGGAACCACATTAAAGATTTTGTTTTATTCCCATATTCAGATTTGATAGAACTTTTTTGGATTGCATGGTACTAACTATGTGTTGGTAATTGGTATCTCTATGTACTGCATCCGGTCATATGTTATTATTGAATCATGCGAGAATGCACTAAACAATTGGAAAGGTGTACAGGAAATGCTTATTCTTAGGATATTACCAGGAATAGAAAATCTCTCTCCAGATATAATTCATGATCGATGCAAATGGACAACAAACTCATAAGAAAATCAGTGCTATATAACTTTGCAGGTACAGGTACTTTTTATGTTGTCTCATACCATCCTTCAATAATTGTTCTGTTAATATCTGAGAACGTATCTACAAAGTTGTAGCAGTCTGAGACCAGTTTGTCATGGCTTCATACTGAGGAATTATGGGATTTTGAAATTTGGTGAGATACTTAGAAACCTCTGTTGTAGTTTGAAGCACCGTGCTGGAGATGTCTAGCTGGGAAACAAAATCCCTCTTCAAATTGCAGAATACTTTAAAATGGAATCATGAAAGTTAAAATTGTAGAAATTATAGTGGGAGGGTTGCAATCCTGTTATGGAGTGCAGTGGTGATGATGTCATCAATAGCAGCAACTCATGCCCGATTAAAGACTTTCTTTGTCAATTTAAGGATGTACGTGACTTTGATGCATTGTGTAAAAGTCATGTGTGCTTCAGAACTCACATTAATCAGGATGATGATATATCCACATTTTCTCATATGGAGCTATGCAACAGGATTTTAGCAATAGATTTCATCCACAAAGTAGATTTTTCCCAATCATTATAGTCTTAAGGGGAAAAATACGCTTCAGAGAAGAAGTGCCAGCTAGTACAAAAGGCATATATTATGCACTCTGCCCATTAAATAAATTCCTTGTAAAGTTTACAGTGAAAAATTAAAGATTCAATAAGAACATTTGAAACATTGGCTCAGACCTTCTTTTCTACCCAAGCTGATGTAGTAGAAACAAATTTGGTAGTAAATTGCCCTAAGAAATTATGATACGCATAATGCCTGCAACTAGAGATGGGCACGAATCAGAAAAATGGCATTTCGTTTGTCGTTTGTCATTTGGAGGGTCCATTTTGGTTCATTTCCGTTTTTTGTGAATTTTTGAAAAAAATTCATTTTCATTTTTGTTCATTTCGTTACCATTTCATTACCATTTATTTCAATTTTTTGTGATTTTTTAAAGGATTTTAAGCAATTCACTCATATTGCAGTAACGGAAATGAAACGCACGACAAAAATTCCGGTGTTTCTGTTCGTTTCGTTTCATTTTAGAGACAAAATTCGTTTGCCGTTTTGTTACGTAACGAAATGAAAAAACAAAATGGAAACGAAAAATTGTTCGTTTCGTGCTCATCTCTACCTGCAACATTCTAGTGGGCCATGCCCAAAAGGTAATAGCACAAAAGAGAAAGTTTGTGCATGTTGTCTCATATGCAGCCAGTTGCGCACTGGAAAATTATATGGGATTTCTTGTCTGTCTGCTAAGGCATTTATTTTCTCCAGCAAAACAAACTTTGTACAACTGCAGTGAGACCCTTGACCCTAGGCCTTCAGGGTCTTGATACAAAAGTCCTATATTTTCAGTGAGATTTAATTACAACTACAAGTGCGTCATGTAGAGAACATGAGTTTTCAAAAACAAATCCCATTGAACATTAAATTCCTCTAGAGAGAGAAAAAAATTCAACCTTCTTGCAGCCAGCCCAAGAAAAAGGAAAAGGAAAAAAATGCTATGACTCGATATTAATGCCACATGCCAAGGAACACTGTGTTATTAAAAGAGAGATGAGTAGAACAAAACATTTCGCTGTTTGGCATAAGGCTTAGAACTGGAGAAACTGCTGTGATTTAAAAGAACAGAGACATCAGCAATACTGGGAGAAAAATAACACTTAAACATAGGAACATTCTGTATAAAAGACAGTTGTCTTCTCTTAGCACTCATTTTACACACAGTAGTGTAGGATTATCACAAGAAATCTTCAGATTGTTGGACATATACAGTAGTTCTAATTAAATGTGTATCGCTCTACTACTTCAAGATACCCTTTGTACCTTTCTCTTCATCTGTTCGTATCTATAAAATGTGTACCATTTTAATTCCTCCTGCTGTGATACTTATTACTAATTGCAGAAGAGTGGGAAAAGTACTCCTTGGATTAAGAAATGCAGACAATAAATATGGCCAATTTCAGTCTTATTTTGCACATCCAAAAGATGATAAAAACACCCAATGGTGGATTTAGCTGGCTAAATTTTCTCCCAACCTGTGATTACTACTTTGGGTTTAGTTCTCTATTTCTGCAGTCATTTTGTGAGTGGGATCCAAGAAGAACTGGGATTAAAGTCTCTAGTCCATTACTGTGAGGTTTACACCCTTTGTCCTCCATCACAGTTTGAAGACAAGGAATGAAAGATGTTAAACACTAATATGCACAATTCTGCCAAGTTTCCAGGTTTTTATTACAGTATAAAACCATAAAAATCATTAAAGACCAATACAGCTGCAAAACTGTAGAGTTACAAAAACAGTTGGCTAAGATCAAGTGTAGTATTCTGCCAAGGTTAATCTCTCTGGAGGTGCACTTGATTTTCAGTCGGAGATTTCTATGCACATATGGACTTTGCAATAATACTGACCACTGAATCTTGTGCTTTTCCTCATATACATAACTTGTGCAGGTGCAAGTTATATTAAACACAGTAGGGCTTTCTTCTGCACAGACATGCTGGATTGTTTTGTAAGATCCATAAGTATAAGTGGAACAAATGACTACCTTCATGTCCTGCTGATCAGTTGTAAGCATGTCTACCTAAACATAAGCTTTACATCGCTTTGGGTAAAATGTGTAAAGTGACAGTGTCTAATATTGATGAACTTTAGCTGAATTGGGACGCTTGATACCATATATCGAGGGAAGATCAGCTAGGCAGCTACCACTACAGGAAGTGAGAACATTATAGGGAATTGTGTGTACCATAAAAAATGGAGAATTCATTAATAAGTAAAATTCAATCATACATTTCAAGAATATACCTGAAAGGAAGCTTTTTCTGATAAGTATATGACTGTGCACAGGTTTAAAAGACAGGAATTTGATCCCATGTTTCTTTGTAGGAATATAAACCTCAAGCAATTTTTCAAAAACTCTTTGCCCCCCCAAGCCCCGGAATAAATAGGCGAGACAACTTCCAAGTTTGGTACAAACGGGCCACAACTTTATTAATAACTCTACAACTTCTTAACTGATAAAGTCAGGTACACTGAAGGGGACCTGACGCCGTAGTGCCAGCTGGTAACAGGGTGGGATGAAATTCCACAGCTAATAAGCTCTATATTCAAGTAGTTAAACGAGTTAAATCAGGAGCTCAGCACAGCCCTCGGGAGGCCTCCAGTCATATTTTGCTTAATTTGTCTGCTGACATAGCCAATGTGGATAGACTGAAAACGAGGGCTGTGAATTGCCGTGATGGTGTAACATTAGCTCACAACTTGAATACGGTTACCAGCAGCACTACCCGCCAAGTTAGTGGCCAAAAGAAGGGAGCCCACCCCCGCGGCGAAGAGAATGGGATGGGCGAAAACACATGGCTACTCAAGGCCAATCAGAGTAACCACCAAAAATTCCCATCCGGCCCCAAAAGGCGACCAGCTATACTCATTCTCCAACCATAGGGGGGAGGGCGGGGCCAGAGATCTCGCCGCCAACAGAAATGGCGGCGAGGGACGGGAGCCCACTTATAGGCTCCCGTCCCCGGGCAAAAGAACCCGGATGGGCACGAAGACAGCGCGCCCAAACCGGGGCTGAGGAGGCAAACGCGCCCTTCCCCCAACAGGGTGGGGATCAGAGCGACCCTTGCCCCCCAAGCCCCGGAATAAATAGGCGAGACAACTTCCAAGTTTGGTACAAACGGGCCACAACTTTATTAATAACTCTACAACTTCTTAACTGATAAAGTCAGGTACACTGAAGGGGACCTGACGCCGTAGTGCCAGCTGGTAACAGGGTGGGATGAAATTCCACAGCTAATAAGCTCTATATTCAGTAGTTAAACGAGTTAAATCAGGAGCTCAGCACAGCCCTCGGGAGGCCTCCAGTCATATTTTGCTTAATTTGTCTGCTGACATAGCCAATGTGGATAGACTGAAAACGAGGGCTGTGAATTGCCGTGATGGCGTAACATTAGCTCACAACTTGAATACGGTTACCAGCAGCACTACCCGCCATCATAAGAGACTAGGGCTCTTACCCCAACATGCCGAGCAGCTCGGCCCTCAGGCCCCCTTGCAGGTCAGACAGAAAAATATCTAGGCCCGGGGTAGCTAGGTGAACACCATCCCTCCGATAGAGACGGGGGGCACTTTCAGAGATAGCAGGGTGGAATATAACAGATCCGGCACCACGCCGAAGAAAAGAGGCAACCTCGCGATTGACCCAACGAAGGTCATTATTAATCAAAAGGGGGTCATGGGCTGACCGCCACGCCAAGCGTGGAATCAACGCGGACCACAAGATGCGAGTGCCGGGGAAATAAAACAAAAATTTCACTCAAGTCCCGAAGGATCTTGAGGAGCAAATCAGCGCCAGGCGCACGATCCAAGTCGTTGCCACCCAAATGCAGCAACAAAAAATCTGGAGGGCTATGCAGGGGAATACAGCATGCCCATCTGCGAAACTCCGCCCATCGCATGCCCCTGCGGCCCAACCAGTCGATGGTGGCACACGCGCCCAGGCCCAAATCTCGGCCCCACATGGATGACGCAGCATACTCGGCTGCCCAGAAAATAAAACTGTGGCCGAAGACGACCACCTTGGCTCTCATCTTCAGAACAGGTCCTGGAACGATAAAGAGATTAAAACGTTCAGGCAACAATCAACCTTACGGCAACGGCCGCACATAAACCCGAAACTTCTGGGACCGCCAACGTCCAATACGCTGGATGTCCTCCGCACCGTAACCCAGAGCTGCTGCCGTGGAGGCTGCCCCAATTCTGAATGAATGGGAGCCAAAATGCCATCCCCTGATACCAGCCCTATCAAGGGCGCAACCGTCACGGCCCAAAACTGGTAACGTGAAAGAGGGGACCCATCCTGATGGGCGAACAAATACCCGGGAGCGTGACCCCGCAGGGCAAGATAAGCGCTGAGAGCGCGGAATGGGCATATCACTGAGAGATGGCAAGGACCCAAAAACAGCTGCTGCCCCCTGGCCCACTGGTCAGTTTTTGACCGCCGAACACGCAACAAAATGCCCTCGGGCAATAAACTGATGTCCGACAGAAGAAGAGCCGTGTACGAGACATCAAACCTGGACGATGCCAGCAGCTCACTAATCCGGAGTGCAGCAAAAAACGCAACCAAGGCAGCAGCCCGAAAAAGAGCTGACTCAAAAAAGTCCCTGCAAACAGCCGGCCACTGCTCGGTAAGCCGAGCCAAAATCTCAGGAGAAAACGGGGCACGCGTATCCTTGATCCTCCCCCGTTCCTTAGACCATCCCTCGAGCATCTTCCGAAGGAAAAAATCATCAGAAGGATGTTCAAGGCGCTGAGCCTTGGCATAAAATGCCAGCGCCGACGACAATCTGCCCTGGATAGTCCGAGGCGCCAAACCCTTAAAATGCAGATGGACTGCAAATTGGATCAGCTGGTCTGAAGTGGCCGGCCACAAAGGACTAATCCCTTCCTGGGCACAAAATTGGGCATATTCAGTGCAGGCGGCCGCATAGGCCCTCCGCGTCCTAGGGGCAAGTGCAAGGGTTAGAGCTCGGTGGGCTTCAATCCACCAAGGGACCATACCTCGTCGGGGAGGGTCACCGGGTCGGGAGATGCCAGAGGGGCCAGCAGCCGAAAGCGCTCCATCTGTTGACGTGAGAGGGCATCGGCAATCTCATTCCTGACCCCCGGCACATGGCAAGCCTGAAAGACTATATTAAGGTCTAAACATTTAAGGGTCAGAGCACGCACCAACTTCATGACACGGGGTGAACGAGAAGATAAAGTGTTAATGACTCGGACGACCGCCTGGTTATCGCACCAGAAGCGAACGGCCATGTTCGCCCCACGACTCCGCCCAAAGCCAGACCGCACCCACAATGGGAAACAATTCCAAGAAGGTAAGGTCCCTGGTAATACCGGCTGCCACCCAATGTGCCGGCCAGAGGCCCGCGCACCACTGGTTCCGATAAAAGATGCCATAGCCACAAGACCCAGACGCGTCCGTCTGAACTTGCAGCTCCGCCCCTAGGAGTAGCTCTGATCGCCAAAAGGAAACCCCGTTGAAATGAGACAAAAATCTCAGCCAAACGCCGAGATCTTCTCGCATCTCAGCAGAAATCCTTCTACGATGATGAGGCTTGATGAGCCCGGCCGTGGCCTCACAGAGCCGCCGGAGAAAAGCCCTGCCAGGCGCAATTACCCTGCAGGCAAAATTAAGATGACCGATGACCACCTGAAGCTCCCGAAGGGAAACCTTGTGCTTGCCCATAAGGCCAAGCAACAGGGCCCGAAGATCACTCAGTTTGGCCTCCGGCAGTCTGCTAGACTGCAGGACGGTATCCAACTCTATGCCCAAAAACGTCAGGCAGGTGGATGGGCCTTCGGTCTTCTCCCGAGCTAAAGGAACGCCTAACTCGGCTGCCAGGCGGTCAAACTGCCATGAGAAAGGCGCAATGGCCTGAGTTGGCAGGACCGCAGAATAGGAAGTCATCTAAATAGTGCACTACCCGATGACTGCCTGTTCTATCCACCAAGGCCCACTCCAAAAAGGAACTAAAAGACTCAAAGGCTGCACACGAAATGGAGCAACCAAAAGGAAGTGCCCGGTCAAAATAAAACCTACCTTCAAAGGAAAACCCCAACAATTCAAAATCACCTGGGAACACCGGTAACAACCTAAACGCGGATTTAATATCACTTTTACCGATCTCCGCGCCAGGACCACAGGACTTAATCAATGCAATGGCTGTATCAAGGGACGTATACCTGACCGTACACCACTCATGAGGGATCCGATCATTAACTGAAGATCCCGCCGGGAAGGACAAGTGGTGGATGAGCCGGTAGTCACCCGGGGACTTTTTCGGAACAATACCGAGGGGGGAGACACGAAAGTTAGGAGTGGGCGGATGGGGAAAGGGACCCAGTACCCGCCCCTCGGCCACCTCCTTAGCAATCTTGTCCCTAACCAAGTCCTCGAAGCCCTTGATAGATTTCAAGTTCCTGGCAAGCATGGGTTCCCTGTGACCCAGTGCAGGAATACGGAAACCCCAAAGAAAACCATATAAAAGGTACCGGGCAGCCGCCCTATCCGGGTAACGTCGAAGCAATCGACGCAACGGAGTAAGCTTGATAGGGCTAGGTCCCTTTAGGAACCGCGCCTGTGCCCGATGAATTTTTTCTGGTGCCGCTATCCCGGCCTGGGGATGCGGAACGCTTGCCCTTTGGGCAAGTAGGTGCGGCATGGGCGCCGCCGCAGCCAGAGCAGATATGCTTAAATCTGCACTGACGCCTGTTGCAAGAGCCTTTGGCGTTAAACTCCCAGCAGGCCAAGCGGGGTTGAACCGCCTGGCCCGCCTCAGGGCAGGAAGACGCCGCTTGGCTAGTCCGAAAGGCCAAATGACCACTGTTGAAGTGGTCGGCCGAAATGGGTCGGGCCGGGGACATGATCTTCATCCAGAGCGGTCCATACAGTTCGTCCCAACGCATCTTAGGGGATTGGGCCGCACGCAAGCGAAAACGCTCATCGTACCGCAACCAGGCGGACCCCGCAAATTCTAAGTGGGCACGATGAATTGTATCCATGTATTCAATAAGAGCCAAGGCACGCTCAGGGTGGGCCTTGATAATGACCGCCGCATAGATAAAGAATGCCGAAAGCCAATTGGTCCAGCACCTCTCAGGCTTTCGCCTGCGGAGCGTCTCACGCTCCTTGTCGTCTAACCTCTTAAAAGTCTCCCGATCGATTTCCCTGTTCAAGAGGTCGAAGACGTCCACGTATGCCCCACTAAGTATTTTATCGATAGTTGCTTGGGACAAATGTACGCCGAGTGGCATGCATTCATCGCCCTCAGGGAGCTCCAGTGGGGAAGCCGTAGAATTGCTGGCGGCAGGGGGATCGGCCTGCACCGCCGTATCCTGTGTAACTGGCCGCGGCCGCGGCAGGGGGGCAGGCTCAGTAGAAAGGGGGAACCCCGACACCCCCGATGGTGGAGCAGAAAGATCGACCGGCACCAACCCTGGAGCAGGTGTGTTGGCCGACTGACTGACCCCACCAGTCGACCCAGGAAGAGGGCCCCAAGGCCAAGGGCGGGCAGGGGAAACAGGAAAGGGAGTTACCAACTCACCCGACACCTGGTGTGCAGCAGATGACGACGCACCCATAGAAGGGCCCCGGCCCCCATATGATAAGTCAAGCACGCCTTCCGGAGCAGGCGAGACCCCTAGCGGCGGTCGGTGAGCCTCCACTGTGGCCAGGCCGCCGGCACCCGCCGAGCTGGGCGCAGGAACCCCAGGCAGCCCGTCCCGACGAAATGAAGAAAGGGCAGGATCGCCCCCGCGAGACGCAGCAGCCAGCTCACCTTCAAGGAAAGCGATACGGGGAAGCATCAGTTCCACCAACCTGCGGTTCACCGCCCGCTTGTGCTCCTTAGATCCCCTAACCAGGCGACCACCTTCATCCCCGCCCCCAAGCCCCCGCGCCCGGGCTCTGGCCTGTTCAAGCTTGCTAAGCTTGTGCCAGGCCGCAGAAAAATCGGGGAGGTCCTCCTCCGAAGAGGACCCCGATAACTGGGGTGGCGGAGCACGGGGAGTTGCCCTTCGTTTAGCAGGGGCCTTCCCCTTGGAAGTGGTAGGGCGCTTTCTAGGCGCCATCAGTAGCCAGGGGAGGGTAGATGGACTGCGAAGGGATGGGGCGAAAGGAGGGATAGTAACGCTCCAAAGCCCCCAAAAGGCCAACTAAAGGGCGGCTGGCAGGGAGGATACCGCTAGGCCGCGGTGACAGGGACGCCAGGCCAAACTCCAGGGACAGCCCTTACCCTAACTAACCCCGCCGCCGGGGGGGCGTAAGACCTGCCCGCCCGGGGCCCTAACTAACCCACCCCCTAACACCTCCCCCCGCCCACCACGTCCCAGGAGCAGACCAGGCGGCCCAGTAAATCCAGGCCGCGGAGAAGGACGCCCCAAATCCGTTGCTGCCGCCGCCGCCGCTCCCAAAGCCGCCCCCGCCGCTGCAGCCAAAGCCGGCCGCTCTGCCCGAGCCCTAACCAGGGCTCCGATCAACAGCGCGGCCGAACGGCCGCCGAAGAAAAACCAGGCAGCCCACCCAGGTGGGCTAGCCGCCTAGAAAACGGGCGCCAAAGACGCGCCGAAGGAAAAAAGCCGCGCCGCGGCGAGAAACCGCTCCCGCCGCCGCCGCCGGAGCCGCAAGCGCTGCCAGAGCCCTTATCAGGGCTCCGATCGGCAGCACAGCTGATCGGCGGCCGCAGGAGCTCCCGGCTACTCGCAAGTAAAGCGAGGAGCCACAGAGCCGGCACGGACGCACTGACAGCGCGTCCCGCCAGAGATCTCGCCGCCAACAGAAATGGCGGCGAGGGACGGGAGCCCACTTATAGGCTCCCGTCCCCAGGCAAAAGAACCCGGATGGGCGCGAAGACAGCGCGCCCAAACCGGGGCTGAGGAGGCAAACGCGCCCTTCCCCCAACAGGGTGGGGATCAGAGCGACCCTTTGTGATTGATGGTGAAGTTAGTCTAAGTAAAGGTCTCCTCAAATAGAATTGCACAAGGGCTAGAACCTATCCTTTCATCCTGCCCACAGTAAAATAACAGGGAAAAATAGCTCCCAATGGCAATGTATTTTATATCATTAACCTACAGTATAATATTTCCATCCTACTTGCCGCTGTTACTGTTCTTTGCCTTTGGGGTTTTTGTGTAAACCGCCCTGAGTTCCCGCTTGGGAAGTAGGAGCGGTATAGAAGTTTTTAAATAAATAATAAATAAATAATAAATATTTTAAAAGCCCAAGTCAGGAGGATACAATCGACAAAATCATTTAAAAGAATTTAAAATAATGTAAAGCAGTTTTGCAAAATCAAGCACTAGAATTTTCAACCCCAGGGATCAGATACCAAGCCAATAAGGCTAATAAGGCTCAAGTACATGAGTGAGCATCCACAATTGCTCTTGGTGTCATAGGAAGCTTAACATCCATGCCAATTGGTCACTGATGCATAGAGAGTGGTACTCCTGGGGTGCTGTACCTGAGAAGGTCCTCTCCATTTTATGTAATTACAGCGATCAGGCAGGGATAGAGAGAGTAAGGCTTAGCATCACCTGCAACATATTGCTTTTTGGGGCCAAGTGTGTTTTGGGGGGGTTTTGTTCGTTTTTTGAGGAATAAATTACATTAGGACCCCAGTATCCGCTGGGGATTGGTTCAAAGCCTTCCCATTGATAATGAAAACCGTGGATAAGAGAGAACACCAAATTGTTCCCCACAACTGCTGTTTTATGATAGTAATTTGTTTTACAGCTGCTGTTTTACAACAGTAGCTTGCTTTACGGCTGCTGTTTTATGACAGTAGCATGCTTTACAGCTGTTCTTTGTGACCATAGCTTGCTTTGTGGATGCTGAATTATTTATTTTTTCTCTGCCAGCCGTGGATAACTGAATCAGTGGATAATGAATCAGTGGATACGGGGGTCCTAATATACAACCTTTAACACCAATACTGCTTTTAAAAATAGTGAGTTATATTTACTGGTTCTTTTGGCAGATACTTGACTGCTTTTCTATTTTTAAGCATACTTTTTTGTAAAATACATGGAAAAACACTGTGTTGGTAATATGCCACTGATACTTTATTATATTCTTAAGGTATACTTCATATGCATGAGCATACATTACATTCTGATTCATATACCTTCCTATCTGGAAGGACAATGCCATCCTTTTTGGTGTAATTCTCTTCAACCTGCCTGAGGACCTCCCAGGAACAAAATCTCCATCTTGTTTGGGTTCAGATTATATACAGCTGCAGCTGTATCCTCTAGTATGAAGTATAAAAGCAATTCATGGCTTGGAAAGTCATTATTGTGCCCAGAATTCAGACCAGAAGCATACTAGAAACCAGTGTAATTTTTGTAAAACTGGTATTGTACATATTATTTCTTATGTGAAATGCCTAAAAGCCAGTGTAGTTGTCACGATGTGTACTAGGTAGTAGCCTTTATGTCATCTTCAATATCTGCACAGTCTAAACCTGAAATACTGATGGATGTAAATTGTTTGTGGATATCATTGCTGGAGGTAATCGTAACTCGGTCTATAGTTTCAAAAATTAATGACAACGTTTGCTCAAAAAAATAAAACTGCCAGGAGCAAGAAAACAAAAAAGTTTTAGAATGAATTGTTCGTTTAGGCCTGCAGTACAGTGTGGGCAAAATTGGACTGCAATCATAGCAGGGTTTTTTTCCTAAAGGAAAACATTGGAGGGAAGAAGAAAATTGTTGAAAGATGGGATGGAAATTACAGTCTTTGATGTGTCTTTGAAGAGCCTTTTATGAAGCATCACCTTGAGTGGGCAGCAAATATTTTTCAGTTTCTTCTTTAAAGTGCATGTGAGAGCCTAGAGAGATCACAAGAAAGAAATACATCTTTTAAGTGCAGACTTTGGAAGCCTAGCTCTGTACAGAACTTTCCTTGCTTTTAGAAAACGTACACAATTGTCTATGGAATAAAATATGATTGTTACAGAAGGAGGTAATATTGTGCATTGTCTTACTGAACTACATGCCAGCTATATTCTATTTCATTGTCACAATGGACCATACACTCTTCTCAGTTTTTTTTAAAATTGGGATCCTTAAATGTTTACTCCCAGTATAGTTGCTGTCCCATTGAAATGATTGGAAGGAATAACAATAACATCCATCCTACATGTGAGGGCAAATGATGAGTCAGTAATAAAGCAGTTATCTCAATATTACAGAATTTCCTGTGCCCTAACCTGAACATATCCCACATATATTTCCATTGGATAGGATAGGGAGGCAAGCCAACAAACTGGCTTTAGGTTTGTTTGTTTTTTAAACTGACTTTTAAATGCCACTCAGCTGGATCTCAATCTACTGTACTGATAATGGAAGGACTCCTTCTGTTTGCAAAAGGATGCTTGAACCAACACTATAAATTGGAATCTTGGAGTCTGTTTTTTTTTATTCTCACAACCTTTCCTATCTCCTCTTCAATGCTGCCAGAACAGATCTCTAAAAGCATGTGCTGCGAGGAAGTGAGGAAACGGGCTTAAAAAGTCTTCCTTCCTTGAATTCACCGGAAAATCATCTTGACAAAATCCTGTACCCAAAAATCTTAAATTCAGCTGTACTGTATATCCATTCTTTTAATTTGTTACATGCCTTAAGACACAAACTCTCCCAACCAGCTGCAGTTAAATGTAATGTTTGAGAGGCATAACTTTGGGTGGTGGCAACGTGCCCTCTAATTTTCGTTCCCCGCTGCTCAGGGCTCTTTTCCATGTATGCATGCTAGACGTGTGTGTGAAGATTCCCCCACCCATGCCAGTCCCATCGTGTCCATAACAACAACAAAAGTTGCAATGGGTGCACAGGGCTTTCCCACCCCCACACAGAAGGGGGGGTAGAGGCAAGTGTGTGTGGCTTAGAGGGAAACTTGATTGGTGGCTAATTTTTATGTAGTGTAACAAAATTTTATGTAGTGTATATCCAGAATCACATCTTCCTTTACTAGCCCACTTCAGTGTTAAGATCATGAGAGACCTTTGTCTTGGTCCAGCCACCTTCATGCCATGGGTGCATTTCATAGGGACCCCCGAAAGGGCCTTCTCTGTTGCTGCAGCCAGACATTGGAATTCTCTTCCCAGGAAGCTAGGCTACCCACCCTCCCCATCTTTGCTGTCCTTCAAGAAGCATGCAAAAACCTTCCTCCACAGGCAGAGTATCCCTGAGTGACTGGCTTCCAGAGTGGGGTTTTTAGATAAATTATGCATTGCTGCTTGTCTGTGAAGATTCTCAGTCATCCAGGTGAGTTTATCTGGAAGTTGAGTCATGGCAACTGGACTTCTCTTGAGAGATTGAAACATTTCACTGCTCATCCAAACAGCTTCATCAGTTCTTTTGTCATTGCTGCTTATTCATTAAAAAGTTTAAAAATATTTGTTTAAAAACTCTTTGAATTGTTCTTGGAAATGGATTGGCAGCCAGTGGAGCTGCTTTAAAAACCAATCCAGTATTCCTGCCAAGAAAACAACATGGACATGGGGTCACGAAGAGTCGGTCACAATTGTAACGACGCAACACACACACACACAGGCGACCCCTGTGACCAACCCCAATTAACAGTCTGACTGCCAGAATTTAGATCCAACCAATTTTCCAAGCACTAAGGCATCTCACCATTGCCAGATCAGACCTCTCCAGGAATGGGGCAGCTGATTTACTAGTTTTCAACCAAAGGAGTTATATTGTTAGGTTGTTATGCTTCCATTGTACTTAAAAACAAGGACACTTTCAAGCTGTGGTAACACTATCATCTCAGAAGAATTTTGAGTAAACAGTAATTAGATTAATTTTGGCCAGATGAGAGACGAGTGAAAATAAGTATATTGTGTGTTTTCTCCGAATTATGCTCTGTAATTGCTGAACTGTGTAAAAAAGAAAAAAGCCCTGTGATGTATTCACTAAAATAAGATTTAATTCAAAGGCTATAAAACAATAACCATATAATAGATATAGCATGCTATATTATATATAATAGATATATTAATAGTTATAATAAATTAGTGTATAGATGGATTGTTCAGTGCTCTTTTATTAAGTCTAACTAATGCATTCAAAATGCATAGAGGTAGTTAACCCATTTTGTAGTCTGAATAATCAGATTTCAGGTAATTGTTCAAACTAGTAACTGTACATGAAAAAGATTTGGAGTTAGAAGTTGAGATTCTGCATCTTGTTCCCAAGCAGCACACTAGCCACTGCGGAAGAAGAAGAAGAAGAAGCGCATTTGTTCTCTGTCTTCTTCAAATCAGATTTAGTCGGCCTGGAGCAAAATCTCTGTTTATTT
This sequence comes from Phrynocephalus guinanensis, assembly GCA_037367245.1. Taxonomy (NCBI): domain Eukaryota; kingdom Metazoa; phylum Chordata; class Lepidosauria; order Squamata; family Agamidae; genus Phrynocephalus; species Phrynocephalus guinanensis. The sequence goes on from CM074740.1 coordinate 57,125,467, forward strand.
TCTTATTTTATTTGACTTGGCGGGCTTCTGTTTTTATTAACATTTTCTCTTTGACCTTTAGAATTAGAGAAACTTTCACATAACACAGAACGCTGCTGCATAAAATGTGTCACTCTTGCTTTAATAATAATATGTGCCATCAAGTTAATTCTGATTTATGGTAACTCTTTCAGAGTTTTCAAGGTAGGGAACACTCAGAGGTGGTTTATTATTTTTTTTCATGGGGGCACAGCCTGGGACCATTTGCACAAGACCACACAGGCTTGTGCTTCTCCCTGGAGGGTCCAGAGGGGGGCTGACCTCCCAAACTCTTGCTCCACAGCCAGATAAATAAACCATTAAGCTATCCAGCCAGGCAGTTACATTTACTTTAATCATATGAAATTTATAATCTATCACTGTGGATTGGTATGTGAAGTAACTGATTAGAAATCAACAGACTTTCCTTTTGAGGCAGGCTTTTGAGTGACATGCCTAGGGAAAGGCGTATTTTTTAAGTGAGATATTTTATTTTATTTTATTTTATTCAAAATTGTTTTTAATTTTCTAATGCTTTTAGGATAATAATACCTGTAGTAATCTTTGAGCTCCAGAGTTGGAAAGGCCCATATGGATCACTGAGTCCAGCTCCTATTAAGTGGGTAATGGAGGTCCCACGTCTGGCCCTGCAATGTACCTAAAGTTAGGGGGGTAGCCTAAACCACTGAACTATCCATGGCTCTTGCCTAATGTTTGTTTTTTTAACAAATAGTTATGTACGGTATGTTGTGTATGTTCTGGTATTTATTATTGTTGTATAATTGTAATTGTTGAGCACCTTCCACATGGGAAGAAAGGCAACAACAGAGAGAGAGAGAGAGAGAGAGAGAGAGAGAGAGAGAGAGAGAGGAGACCCACCTTTGGAATCGTCTACCTATGGAAATCCACCTGGCTCCTAAACTGCAAATATTTAAATGCCTACTAAAGACCTGGGATAAGCATTCTCTGAGTATGCAGCTAATGAAGATGCTTAACTGCAGTCCATCTAAGCTGCCTCTTCTCTGTTTTTCTTTTCATCTCCTTTTTTAAAAATGGTTGATTTTTGATTATATTTTTGATTTGATCTTGGAGTCATTTTTCATATTTTGAGTTTTACAATATTGTATCTACAGTGGTACCTCTACTTATGAGTTTAATGCATTCTGAATGCATGCTTATAAGTCAAACAACTTTTTAAGTAGATCAGCTGTATCTAAAAATAAAAAATAAAAAAATAAAAAATATTGTAAGTAGAGCAGACCGCATCTAAAATTTGTAAGGCAGCAGTTAAAACACCAATGGTTTTCTGCTGTTAAGTCAAAATGGTCATAAGCAGAGCTACTCATAAGTAGAGGTGCCACTGTATTTCATGTTGTTCTTGGACGTTATTATAAATTGTATTCTTGTTTGCTGTTCACTGATCAGAGTGGCCCCTGAGTCAGATCGGCAGTATAAAATTCAAATAAATACTTTTAAAAGCCAATTTTTCAAGCTCTAGATTTTATTAAGTTTCATAACAGATGATGCTTTGACTGAATAGTTCACTCCCCAATTCCTCACAGGAAAAGCTAAAATCAAAGCTTTAAACGAAGTTTTAAAATACATAGTGCTATCAGATATTTCTTTTAATACTGAGTGGGTATAATGTAAATACAGTGTATAGCATCAGCTTTTCTTGGAAGAGGGTGGGGGTGGGGCTGCTGTTACTAGTCCTATCTACAAAAATCTGTTTTACAGCCATGAACTAGAGCTTTATTAGAGTTGATGTTTTGTCTTTCTTTCCTTCCATTTTGCACCATTTTAAAAATGCATTTTAGGGTGAAAATAGAATTTAATCATTCTTCCTCAATTGTCCTTCCTCTATTACATAGTTGTGGTGCACACTCCTTTTTTCTGGTATTAATAAGATGGCCACACTTATGATAGGCATCCTGTCTATGAAGTGCTGTTCCATTCAAATTCAGTTTAAAAATAAAGAAGTATAAGAAGGGAGAGTAGGGTTCCTTCCAATTGCTCTTTGAGAGGTATGACATGTTAGTATTCGTAATTATTTGTCTGGATGTCCAGGACTGCTACAACTAAAAATAGGAATTCGCCACTTTACATATGGCTGCCTTTGTGTTAAGTCTAGAAAATACACAGATCCTAGCTAGCAATAAGAAGGATAGGGGGATTCTGCTGTCAGTCTCATTCCTATATGCCACCTCTGTTATTGCAGTGCATCTACACCCATTATGTTATCATGCTTATTGTAGGACTTGTATCATATAGGTTCAAGGCCCCATTGAGCCAGTTGAAGTCATAATGGCTGAGATTGTGTTCCTTCATGTAGCAAATTGCAACTAGAATAGGCCTGGTTGAATTAATGAAAATTTACAAAGGTCTAGGTTCCCCATTGATTCAATGGCCTTCTCAAGTTTTAACTTACTGTTCTAAGCAATAGGATTTCAGCCTACATGTCCTTGGACTAATCGCTATCTCTCACCCTGACCTGTGTCACAAGTTTGTTGTTGGGATAAAATGAAAATGTGGGGAGGCAGGTCCATCACCATAAGTTCATTGGTGGAAAGAAAAAGATATAAATGTAACCAATAAATATATCATGCAAATGAAGGTTACTTAGTTCTTATAGACAGCATCATCAAGAAGCCAACTTAGCGCAGCTATATCTTTTTTTTTTTAACAACAGTTAAAGAGAGTTTATGAAATGATCTTTCCCATATTTTAACTTACTCTCAATGCTCCTCCAGGAAGTCATTTTCATATAAATGAAAATTTTTAAATTGAGATGTCGTAAATCAAACCTGCAATTTCCACTGCATGTTTCATTATAATGAATGCTCCCAAAGGCCACGGATATGCAGAAAAGCAGCAATGTCCCACTCCTCCTCTGCCCCTCAAAACAACTAATAATGGAGTGTGCATTCTGTTTAATAAGCACTAGATAGTTTGACAGTAACAGGAATCATTAGATGTTGCTCTTCATTTTACACTTTAGCCCCCCTCCCCCCCCCAGTATTTTCGGAGAAAAGCTGTAGAGCTTTTCAGTACATTTTAGAAAGGCTGTATTTGTCTTGACTGAAAGAGATTTCTTTAAAATTATTATGCAGTCTTCCATTCCTTACTCATCCATTCTTGGGGGGAAAGAAAGCTAAACCCGAAGTGCAATTCCATCAGCCATTTCTTAAAGGCCACAGCAGAGAAATGAAATGGAGCCAGCAGTGTCAGGCCTTGTCTTTCCCGCAGCCCTTAAACAGGAGACCTTGGGATCCCAGATGTTCTTGGACTATGTTATTGGTCTACAAGATGGAAGCCAAATCAATATATTGTATAAATTAATAAATAATATTTTATTTATTCTCAAAGGCTTTCATGGCCGGGATCTGATAATTGTTGTGAGTTCTTTGGTCTGTTTGGCCATGTTCTCGAAGTTTTTCTTCCTGATGTTTTCCCATTCTTTGTGGCTGGAATCATCAGAGGGCAAAGAGCTCTGGGAACTAGGAGTGCTCTCTGTGCTCTGGGGTATAGAATGAGTGGGATTGGCCAATCTATTGGGGGAAAATGTTTGATATATGTAACATGGCAGGAGATAAGCAATGTATCTGTTTTTACTTTGTTTTAAAACTAAAAAAAATATTTAAAAAATTAGTGGGGTTGTGGGTTTTTTAAGTTGTGGGAAAAGGGAGAAACTTGTCCTTTTCAGGAGAATAGGTGTTGTTGCATTGTGATGTGGAAGGATTAAGAAGTTTCACTGCAATCAGAGAGGATGGCAGCCCTTCTCTTGTGGTTGATGGGTGTCATTAGCTGTTCTGTTTTATGAACTGATTGTGGCTGAGTGGGAATAACTGAACTTTGATCTTTTGCAGGCTGTTTATTTCTTTATGGTAATTCCCCAAATCCTTAGCCATTATGGACACTCTAAAAAAGCAAACCATTCCAATTTACAAGGAGTATTACTTGGAAATAATGTACTAATGGTAACAAGATTAATGTGACTGGGTTCTTCCTTTTTCTTTTTCCTGTTTTCTTTACAGTTTGCAGTTGGCAGTTTCCCTCTTTTGGGGAGTGGGGTGGGAAAGAAAATTATCTGAGATGTGTGAGGAAAATCTCTTCAAAATGTTACAAGAAAGTTTTTCTAGCCTCCTACTAATGTGACAAATCACATTAGAAAATGCACCCCTGTAAATTAATATAAGCATACATTCATTATCAGTGGCACTGCTTTAATAGGGGTGTAATGTGATCTCTGTACCCCGCTTCAGTCAGCAGTCTGGCTGCTGCATTTTGGACCCAATGAAGTTGCCTGAAGCTTTTCATTGGTAGCTCCACATAGAGCATATTACAGTAGTCTAGCTGGGACCTCAGTAGGGCATGTGTCACTGTGGCCAGAGCTGGTTTCTTAAGAAACAGGCATAACTGGCATACTAGTTTTAACTGTGCAAATGCACTCCTGGCCACAGCCATGGCCTGGGAATCCAAAATCAAGGATGAGTCCAAGAGCACCCCCAAGCTGTGTACCTCTTTTTTCAATTGGAGAGTGACCCCATCCAGTACAGGTTGCACCCCTATCCCTTGTTCTCCCTTTCAACTGACAAGGAGCACCTCTGTCTTATCTGGGTTTAGTTTCATTTTGTTCATCCTCATCCAGTTCATTACTGCAGCTAAACACTCATGTAAAGTTGAGATAGTAGCTCCTTGGAATCCAGAGGTGATGAGAGGTAGAGCTGGGTATCATCAGCATACTATGGCACTTAATAGACCAGATAATCTCCCCCAGTGGTTTCATATAAATGTTAAATAACATAGGAGACAGAACAGAACCCTGGGGAACTCCACAGATCACCAGCCATGGTGTCGAATATGAATCACCTAACAGGACTTTCTGCATTCTTTCCTGCAGGGAGGACCAGAGCCACTTTAATGCAGTACCCCCAATTCCCATTTCAGAGAGATGAGTCAGGAGTAGAGATGGGCACAAAACAGAAAAATGGTGTTTCGGTTTTTCATTTTGTCGTTGAGAGGTCTGTTTCGGTTCGTTTCCATTTGTCGGGAAATTTTTGAAAAATTTTGTTACCATTTTTCGTTTTTTTCGTTTGTCGTTCCTACCCGCTTTTTGAGCGATTTTTAAAGCATTTCCATGCGCAGGCATCCCCCAACGTCCTAGACCAGAGGGAAAACACAAAAAAAAATGGATGCTGGCAGAGACACAGTATAGACTAGGTATGCAGGGAGGCTGCAAAGGCAGCGGCGGGCTTTGCCCAGGGTGCAAGGCAGCCGCAGAGTGACTGCACTGCGGGGCAGGGGAGGGTAGTCACCAAGAGGTACGCACGCATGCACACAGGGAGGCTGCAGGACTGAAGCTAGAGTCGCAGAGACAGCAATCCCACCCTAACTCCCACCAGAGACTGCAAGGAGGATGGGGGCTGCCAGAGCTTTTTATGCCCTCTGTGGCTGCCAGACCTGCCTGCCCAGTCTGCAACCTGGGCATGCTATTGGTTGAACATGATCCCACATCACATGGCTTGCCTCCATTTTTGTGGCTGGTGGCAACATCCATTTTAAAGGGAAAAGAAAAATACATTGCGATGGGAGAAGACAAAAACAAACATTTTAAGGACTCCAACCCCCCTGGTAGGTATTATCAGACAATATAAATAATTATTGCTGTGTTTTTACGGATGTCCAGGGCGTTTTTTAACATTTAAAACAGCTCATTTCATTGTGCGTCGCCATTAACGCAAACGAAATGTAACGACCACAATTTTCATGGTTCTGTTCGTTTCATTTCATTTTCATCACAATTTTCGTTTGTCGTTTCATTACGTAATGGAAACAACAAACGGTAACGAAAATGAAAAAATGTTTGTTCCGTGCCCATCTCTAGTCAGGAGGATGCCATGGTCTATATAGTATTAAAAGCAGCTGAGAGGTCTAGTAAAACCGAAAGGGACACAGATGCCCTATCCATTTCCCTGTGTAAGTCATCTACTAATGTAAATATTTGGACATAGCTGGTGGTCAAAGCCATTTTAGCACATAAAAGCAGGGTTGAATTATGTCCCCAATCAAGTAAAAGTACACAGTACCTAAAGTCACACAAGTTATTTTTGCTCATAAGGTAGAAATTCTCACAAACAATTGTCCTCACCCTTACTACTAAAAAGAACTACAAAGGCAAATCGAATATCCAAAAATTTGCTTTATTTCAAGACCAACGCTGTTGCTTTAGTGTTAGGGCAAAAATTAAGTATCTGAAGTAGTAGCAATTTTATTAATGACAGTAATATTTGGGAACAGTTTTATCTTTCTCCTAATTTTATCTTATTTAAGTTGTTTACTTGGAAAAGAAACCATGTTTTCTCAGGTCTTTTGTCATTCAAATGTGTTTTGATAGAATAAGCTGGCAGTCTTTCATTGCAGGTCTTATTTTAATTCTGCAGTTCATCACTTCTTAATGCATAAAAAACAAAAATGATTAAACTCTGCAACAATTTAACCCATAAATTATTGCCTAAAAATTAAATAGATCTCATTTATCTATTTTAAATGAATACTCTCTCTCTCTCTCTCTCTCTCTCTCTCTCTCTCTCTCTCACACACACACACACACACACACACACACACACACACACACACACACACACACACACAAAGTTTGCTTAGACTTTATAACTCACTTCCATCTTGGATGTGGAAAAATAACAATGCATTACTGAAATGAAAACAAAATTAAGTTGTCTAGTGTTTCTGTATATTTGCTTCTGTCAACAATATATCCAGTAAATTAGAAAGGTAATGAAATCCCTTAACTTGCAAATTATTTTGTCGAGGAACTGAAAAAATCAATTATATTAGGAGACTGCAAACTCACAGGGTGTAGCAAGCTACCACTGGAAAAATTAATATATTACCTTTGCATTTTAATATTTGCATCCCACTTCCCTACTTACCACCACCGTTTGACTGGGCTTTAAAATTACAGAAAAGGTGTATAAACAATTAGCCAATATCAGGAAAACTCAGGATATGTCCAGACTTGCAGGAATGAAGTGTTTCTTTGCTTGTGTTATAAGCAAGATGAAGGGCAAGGAAGCAATAGGTCTGTTGTATGGAAAGACTGGAGATATGTTAATGGGTGGCTAAAAGAAGGCAAAACAGTGAGTTTGCTTGCCCAGTGTGGTCAATACACATGCCCAAGGATAATGTACCACACCATAGATAAAACTATGGTACAGGAACACTCAGTTGCTTCAAATGAATTCAAGATGACTCCATGCAAGGATGCTAATAAGGAATTTGCAGCTGTAATCTCAAAGCTCTTATCTGTAATCTTGGAGAAGAAGAGGTGGTGTCCTGAGACATTCAAGATGGCCAAATTGTTCCCATTTTCAAAGGAGCCTGAAGAGTATTTGGGCAGTTTATTTATTGGTACTGATTGATCAGGAAACATTCTAGAACAGGCCATTAAAATGATCTGCAAGCACTTTGAAATTCTATTTTCTACTTTAGATTTTTCTATATTTTTAAAATATTTGTTTTTTGTTTTGTTGGGTTTTTTGTTTTTGCAAAAAGCCTTGCTGCTGTCATATACACAGGTGTAGACTTTATTTCCAATGTAATATACCTGCTTAAAAGATGGAAAACAGATCCTAATGTTTTATGCCAACATATATCAATTATTCTTTATATTTATCTTATCTTATCTTATATTTATTTATTATCTTTATAATAGAATAGATGCATAAGCCTGCCATGCTACACAAAGGGACTATAACTATAATATGCTTTTAAGTTGGGATGTGTAGGATTATTCAGAAAGGCCAAATTCCTCTTGGGAAGAACCTTTCACATAAGAGCAAAAGGTTGTCCTTTATTGCATGGCATGTGACTATTTAATAGTCTGTTAGTGGGTGGCAAGGAGCAAAAGCCTAGCCTCTTATTCAGAATATTTTGTAATGCTTTTGCCTAACAATGCTAGTATTGCTGTTGGGGGGACTGAAACATTTCCCTTAAAAAGCAGGTGTGTGAAACTATGAAATGGCAACAGATTGCTAGCTGTTTGATTTATTATTGTATAATTACCTCTAGATATGCTTAGTAGTAAAAATAACTTGAACAGCTTTCTGGTCTGCACACAGTGACTTGTGCTGAGGTGGCAATTTCTTGTCTTTAACTAGCCTGGGAATATGTTTTCTGTCTGATTATTCTCATTGCTTGGCATGTGTTCTAATTTTTTAAAATTATTTTTATTGTTTGTATTAGTTTGACTTTCTTATATCTTTGTAGCTTCTGACTTTTTTTGATGTCTGGTGTAGTGTAGTGCAGTGGTTCTCAAACTTTTTTCACCCTTGTCAGGCCAAAACAAAATCGCAGCACAACTACCCTTAAAGCGGTTTGAATACTTAGGAAAAGATGAAAAATCAGTGCAAATTTAATGCTCAGTTGTATTTAATGCAATTAATGAAACTGTTTGGATGAATGTTTCATTATTTCCACGGCACCCCCAGCATACGCTTGTGGCATCCCAGGGTGCCACGGCACCCAGTTTGAGAACCACTGGTGTAGTGGATAGAATGATGGATTAGGACTCAGGATGCCTGGGTCTTGAGGAATTTTCACAACAAAGACCTAAATATACAGCCTAATCACTGCATAAAATGTGGTGACTCATCCAACAGCCAATGAACATTTGGTATGTAACTTATAGTCCATTGTTCACCTCATGCTGCTACTATATGTCAGAAGAAGTGGATGTGTCCACGAAAGCTTACTTTAAAATATAATAGTCTTTAAGGTGCCACATGTTTTTGTCTTTGTTTTGTTTTGTTTTGAATTTTGTCTGGAATTCTAGAGTAACAGAATAACATGGCTACCTCTCACAAATCTTCATCAGCTGAGCAAACAGAACCCAGGAATATATAATGTGGCTGCTCTGTGCCTACAGATATATCTGTTTTGATAGTACAAACTCCGCACAGGTATTAGATGAAAAGTAGGACAGGTTTGTTCCTACCAAACAGCTGGGTGGTTATGGAAAGAAGTTATGGAAATGTGTTTCCCCCTGCAGCACCTATCTCTGAGCAAGTATCAGAGTTGCTGTGGCTTCAGTGTGAAAAGTCCAAAGCTTAGGAGGACAGGCTGCATCAGGATTCATTCCTTTAAACTTTGCTCCCTGCTGCAGGTATCTTTCATCACTCCTTGGATGTGCTCCATAACTTGCTAGCTGGGACCAATTATTGTAAAGCAAGTGAGTCTCATAAAACTTCTGGGTTTGAAACAACAGCAGCAACAAAAAGAAAACTTAAATTGCATTTTTTAGCACACAAACAGGAAAAGGTAACAGGGGAGAGGGGAAGAGGAAAGAGAACTTACACCTGCTCACTCTAAAATGCCTTTATACTTTAAAATGGAGTCACTTTGGCTGGGCCACAGAAGCTTCTAATCTTGAGGGCACAGTAGGGTAAAGAAGAGGGGAGGCATTGGGAGGAGACTAAACCATGGCTTATCATGGTGTTTCTTTCAGCACAATCAAAGTCTGTTATTTCAGCCCACTGGGAATTGGTGTCATGTTCTTTAAAATGGCTTTTTGTTGTTTTGACCTTCCCCTGAAAAACAAACCCTCTAAGCATGAAGAAGCAGAATTGCCTTAAGCAAGCCAGTTCAACAGAATCACGTTGCACAGAACAGAAAACAAGAACCTTCTATTTTTCTTATTAGATACTGTTGCCAAATGCAACAGTGTTCCTTGCTGGACTGGAATCTTGCCTATTCATTGCCAAGCAATTGATGCTCTGAGTGCTGATGGCATTAATCACCTAGTTTTATGGGAAAGGATCCATTGCAGGGACACCTTCAGTGTTCCAGCCAACAGAGCTGTCAGAACTGACAGCGCTAACAATCTGCTCAGCATGAGAATCCAGGCATGACATGTGCATTTGCAAGGGGGAGTTATGCCATTCATCTCTAGTGATGCCACAGGTTGTATCCAAATGTGTTTGTGGTACTCTGACAGGCACAATCCCTCTAATAATAATGAGAACGCAAGGGTGATAGTTGGGAGAAGATGCACATTGAATATGTGATTATATATTGCTTCTTGAATGTGAAGAATATAACATCCTCACAACAGAAGCACACTTGTCAGAGAAATAAAAAGTTCCACATCTATTCCACTCAGCAAAACTGACAAGTGACCATCCCACAGTTGACAGTAACCATGTTGTAACATGTAACTCAGCCTATACTGAGACACATGTTACTGTGGGTCTACCCTGATTCTACTACATGCTCTTGTGTTCTTGAGGGGAGGGGAGGGGAGTATCTGTGGAGATTTGACAGTGACTGAGATCAAGTTCTCTGCCTAGTATTGTAAAAATCTTCCTTTGTTTCCATTCCCATTTTTTCAGTAATATCATTAGTATAAGAAATAAGGTGCACAAAGAAAAAAAATAAGAACTTGTTTTGAATATTTTAAGTTTCTAGAACAATCTACTCCCCTCTATGATAGACTGTTGTTCCATTTGTTTTCCTGTAAAATTCATATCAATATGGTATGATGGCATTCATTGGCACCTCCTGACTATAGTAACAAAGAAGGCAAGCTGATAGACAGATGTAGGCAGTGGGCGATTGGGGCAACCCTGCCAGGAAGAGCTCATTAATTAACTCTTTGACTTGTAAAGAAATATAAAATGAGTTTGACAAATTGAGCCAGGTGCAGGGGATGTTATTATTTATTGCTGCTATTTTTAAATGAACAGCTGTGTTTAGTGGAGTATGCAGCAGCTGGGAGCCAGTAATGATACCTTTTATATAGCCACTGATAAAAAAAACTCTTCACGAGACACCATTTTTAATTGGTCTTTTCCAAAGGTAACCAGCACTCCTAAGCACCCCTTGACTTTCATTGGATTTATAGCGGTTCAGCATATGGCATAAGGTGATTGCTGGAGCCTGCTGGCCAACCTTGACTACTTTGTGTGCTCTTTACAATAGTGTATCTTGCTTTTGTGTTTTGTACTTCATAAAACAAGCTGCATCGTGTAAGATTCCTTCTCATATCCCATGCTTTGATTATGTTGTACTTTTGATTAAATTTCTCTCTCCTTGTTTTTCTTCCCTGCAATTCCAAGCTTCCATTTTAAGAATATTCTGTCTTACAAAATGTGGTTTCCCATAGGAATGCATTGAAAATGGATTAATCTGTTCCGGAGGCTATGGGTTGCGTTGTTTTATGAAAATTTTGTCTTATAAAATGTGGTTTCCCATAGGAAAGAATTTGGAACAAATTAATCCATTCTGGAGGCTAGAATAAATACAAAAATAACTGGGGTTTATTCCTGGGTACATGCAGAACTTTTTTTGTCTTGCGAAGCATCCCATAGGGATTTTTTTTTATCATGCAAAGTATGCCTGTTCCTGGAATATTTTGCTTCCTATGATTTTTTTTATTTACGAGGCATTTGTCATAAGAGTTACCACTGTACTTGCAAGAGAAAGCAAGCATTTGGATGAAAACTTCTTACCCAGTGGCTCGATTTAGTCCTGTTGAAGTTTAGCAAGACTAATAATGAATAATGACTTTGTTCATTGTACAAGCAAAGTAGTGCACTCAGCTTTTTTCAAGTCTGGATCTTACGTCCTTCTCTGTCCTGTACAGAAGCCATTTTGAAACACAGCTAAGCCTCTAATCAATGCATCCTGGGTCCCATGTTGTTTGAAAGCAGATTTTACAAAGCAATATAGCAGAATTCTAATCAGCAAATACTATAGTATAATTTTACATAAAATGAACTATTGTATGAATGCCCATGATATCTTAAGTCCCCATATCTCTCAGTTGAGAAAAGAAGCATGAGAAAAGGCTTCTTACACTGAAATAAGAAAAAGAGAATGAGGGAGATTCTAGGCCAGTAAAGAGATTCGAAAAGTAAAATTTTTACTACAATTTCCAGATTTATATGCTGACTGGAGTGTTCTTGGAGTTTTACCCTAGTAAGAAACACATACAAGCTCCACTGTACGGACTACCAACCAATTAAAATATAAACATATAAATATATATAAATAAAAATATTTATTCGGTATGTTTGAATAAATTTTTTCATCAAGATGTAGCATCAGGCCCATTCAGGCATCTTGGATCTGTTGGCCTTGCTATTTCCCCACCATGGCAGATGCTAATGTCATTGTAGGTAGAGTTCATGGTTTGTGTACAGGATGCTCCAGTAAAGGTAGATCCATGTGAAGCTGTGAAAGGTTTGTTTCACATAATCTTGAAAGACAATGGTCTGATTCAATATGAGGCAGCTTCCTCTGCAAAAGTCATATATATATATGGATAATTTTAGAAGAGGTAGCCATATTAGTCTGTGTTGGCATGTCAGGCAAAACAAAACAAAACACAAATAAAAAAGAAGACAAAAACATTGTGGCACTTCAAAGACTAACTGACATATGTTACAGTGAGATTTCATGTCTGAAGAACTGGACTTGTCCATGAATGTTCATATTAAAATACAGCAATTAGTCTTTTGTCTTCTTCACTTTTTTATTTTGTTTTGGTTTTGCCTGACATATAAATATATGCCAGCAACAATAATACATTTCTGATACTTTTTTTCTTTCCTTGAAATTATTTTTCCTGCCTTTGTCAATCACTGCTACAGGGCATTTCCTCAGTATCGGCATAGGGGGTGTTCTGAAGTAGATTTATTTTGATCTAAAGTGTATATTTTTAACTAATGTTTTTCTGGACTGAGGTCACAACTTGACCCACAGAAGCAATGGAACCTATGAAGGAGCTGATTAACCAAATTCATGCAGATTTAATGAACATACTCCAGTTGCACTTTGGTATTGAATTTCAGCCTTTCAGTCGACAGTGCATCATAAAAATTGGATGGGTGCAAATTTTGAGAGATAATTATTTCCTGAGCTATGTATTAATAAGTCTGGGAGATGCAGATGAGGGAACTTGATATCAGAATTGACAAGAAACAAATTGTTAAGCATGTGCCTTACTTGTTCTGCCTTACTCAAACTAGTGACCAATAGCACATTTGTTTCGTCTATTAGAACACATACAGTCCAGTCCCAGAGAACAATTAATAATACAATAACGATTTTCCTAAACTGAGTATGTAATCATTGTACTCTGACAGAAACTCCAAGCCAGTGCATGGTATGTGCAGTTGTGTGTTGAGATAATGAATAAGGTATGTGAGCCTGAGATTTACTTTGGATAAACCACACATAGTGTGATATATAATCTGAGTAGGCTGCATGAATGTTCCTTAAGAAGCATATTTTCCATAGACTGTTTCATATCCTTTGTAATCAGCTATCACTCAGACACATTTTCTTCCTATTTGATCAAACATATTTGAATGACCTATACAATGAATGTGATTTATACTGATATTGTAAAGAATATGTTGTTTGAACTAGATGGCTCTTTCATATTTGGCTTCCTGCAGGTCCTTTTATTTATACACCAATGTCACAGTTAAATTAGAGATGCTCAGGAAAAATATGTGGCGATTGCAAGCTTTGAATTTTATTTTATTTTATTTTATTTTATTTTATTTTTTGCATGATCTCTCTCTGTCACACTCACTCACTGTCTTTTGAGAGTCAGCCATGTTGCCTTCTTAATGTTTTTTTTTTTTTGATGGATCATCAATGCCATCCAGTGGCTGGTCCAGTTAGTGTTACATTTGTGCACTCATTCCCATATATTTGCTCCCATTTTTATTTAATAGTTAAGAATGGTAATATAATGGAATTTCATGTGTTTTATCCTTGGCATGCAAGCTGTTTCCTCTGAAACCAACACTTTCTATTTATTAAAGACACACAGAAGTAATTGTCGAGATGATCCCATGGCAGTTATTGATGCAGCATGTGGGAAGTTCTGTAACACCACCATTGGTTGTATGTAGGGGTTTTTAAACAAATATGAGGGGGAAATATGCAGAACATAAGAGCAGGGGAATTCTGCTGGCTGGCATCCGATGAACTGGCATACCGGCTATAGCATAGCAAAGAGTAATATTAAAGGACAGTAGGCAGCTATGGAAGTTGAAAATTATGCAAATAGCCATATTAAAGCAGTGGAAGCATAAATAAAACATGGTAAGATTAGCTTTGATTGCTTCATATACCCTTTTGGCTCTTAGATAACCACAGACTGTACAGTGTGAACTACTGTAGTCTCTGTCTTGCCAGTTGAGATAATGATTAGCACTCAAATGAAGACAAGTGAGAGCTGTGAGCTCAGATTAGTTCCTGGGGATTAAAAAAAGGAGGGGTCTTTCAGACTCTGAAACATTGGGAGAGAACAAGGGAAGTCTGGGAGGCCTATCTAGTAAGTTTGGACAACTTCACAATGCACAAGTAAACACAAGCCACCACAGTATTGATAAAAGTCTGTTCCATGCCCTGTACATTATTTTAATTTGTTCTTTCAATATTGTTTTCTACAGACCCAAGGCTAAGGCAATATTTGTTAATTTGTTTTAAAAGTATATGGGAGGGACCTATTTGTCTGACATTATTCTATTATTGTAATCATGTTTATTTCCTCTTCTTCCCTTTTTCCTTGGCTCCTTGCATTTGCTTATTCTCTATTAAGAGTAATAGTGTACAGTTCCCAACCTGGGGGGGGGGGTTCGGGACCCTTTTGGGTGTCGAACAACCATTTCACATGGGTCACAATGAGCCAGTGAAGAAAAAGGCACAAACGGTTTGGGTCTGGAGGAGGTGGGGGAGGAAGGCGGGAAAGAATGAGTTACAGCTTGATAGGTTGGAGGGGATGTCAGTCAATGGAACCAGAGACTGTGATTGGCTGAGGATGCCTGTAGAGGGAAGTTCTCTATGGCACCTGCGACAGTGGCCTGCCAAAGGGGGCTTGTGGCCTCTTCCAAGCAGGGCAAGGGGTCACCACAATATGAGGAACTGTATTAAAGGGTTGTGGCATTAGGAAGGTTGGGAACCACTGGTATAGTTTAATTCAGAAGTGGCTGTTTCCACAAAAGAAAACAAAAGCTACCAGTCCCAGCATTCCAGAGGAGGGAGTCATGGGAGTTAGTGATCCAAACTGCTATACCTGTATAGTATGGATACACTTTTAGCCATACTTCAAGGGCACTCATTTAGATCTACGGGCCTTGAATTTGTCTTGATTCAGTGGATCTACTTGAAATGCAAAGAAGTGTGTTTCTAGTCAATAAAAGCATAAACCAATATTGGCATATAAACAAGAACAATGAATACTTTCAGCATTTTCAGTGCTTCCTTCCTTGATCTTGCAGGTGTTCTGCATTTCTTAATGAACCCTTTATCCTGATTCCATGCTATGACTGCACCTGCATGTACTGAGAATTTAAGTCCCTGTTGATGAATTATATTAGTGGTTCCCAACCTTGGATAACCCAGAGATTCTTCAATTGCAATTCCCAGAAGCCTTCACCACTAACTTCGTTGGCTGGGTTGTTGTTGTTTTTTTTTTTTTTGAGTTGCAGTCTAAGAACGCCTGGGTTAATCAAGGTTGAAAATGACTGGATTATAATCAGACTATTCAGATGAATTTCTCACAATTCATATAAAATTTAGAAAACTTCAAACTGTTTTCTTCCTTAGTTAAAAATTAGGGTTTCACTAGGTGTTTACTCCCATCGAAACCTGTGAATAAACAGATTGCTTTTTATTCCCACTTTTGGGCTGCATTTGCCTTTATGGTGTGCCATTTAAATAAATCTATTTACTTAAATATTGAAAATATATTAAAATAAGCACTGGTATTTGGATTCCAAGGGATAAAACTGACCACAATAACTGACTGCAATACAATTACATTAATCCATCCACCCATCCATCTATCATGTCATTCATTCCAATATAGTGACTTTCTTATGGTCCATTTACTTATCATTGCTGTCTGCCTTGTAGTACAAAAACAAACCCACTGAAGCAATAAAAGAAGCTGGGAAGGAGTCCAGGAAGCAAGCCTGAACATGATTTTAAAAGTAAATGCATTGTTCACAGGAAAGTAATAATACCGTATTTATCTAAAGGCATGGGAGCAAACTTTTAGTCAAGATCTTTTCATTGTCCTGCTTTTGTTGTATGTTCTTCAGACATCTTCATGTAATGGAAAGTTTGGAAATATTTCCTTGTTTGACCTCCTTCAGTTGAGATCAATGGGACTTTTTCTGAATGACATAGTTGGCAAAGGTGGTGGTGAGGAATGTGATGCGAAGTAATAATAAGCAAGGCAGTACACTTTCCTAGACCCACAATAAGTGTAAACTAGAAACCTATTCTAGACCGACTGTATGAAATTGTTGCTAAATTCTTTCAGAAACACAGTCAAGTTATGAAGGTATCGTTGACAGGATTCATTCGTTTGTATTATGTAACTACAAATACCAGAAACTGGGTTTCTCGACTTGCTGAATGACTGTGCCTTAGAGCAGCTTGTCATGGAGCCCACCCGAGAACAGGCAACTCTGGATCTAATACTGTGTGATACTCAGGACCTGGTCAGGGATGTGAATGTCACTGAGCCTCTGGGGAACAGTGACCATGCTGCAATCTCCTTTGCCATGAATGTTGGAGGAAGAGTGTCAAGCAAATCAGACATAAAAACCCTTGATTTTTGAAGGGCAAACTTCCCTCAGATGAGGAAACTAGTTAGAAAGAAATTGAAGGGGAAGGTTGGAAGAATCCAATCTCTTCAGAGTGCATGGAACCTGTTTAAAACAATGGTAACAGAGGCCCAGAACAAGTGCATACCACAAAGAAAGAAGAGCTCATTTAAGTCCAAGAGGGCACTGGCATGGTTAACGAGTGGAGTTAGAGAGGCTCTAAAGTGCAAGGAGAGGTCTTTCTGTAAATGGAAATCGCCCCCAAATGAAGAAAATAAAAAAGGAACACAAACTCTGGCAAAAGAAATGTAAGAAGATGATAAGAGAGGCAAAGAAACACTTTGAGGAACGCATGTCTAGCAATATAAAGTGTAATAATAAAAGCTTCTTTAACTATGATAGAAGCAGAAAACCTGCCAGAGAACCATTTGGCCCTCTGGATGGTGAGGGAGGAAAAGGGGAGATTAAGGAGGACTTGGAAATTGCAGAGAAATTAAATGAGTTCTTTGCATCTGTCTTCACGATAGAAGACCTTGAGCAGATTCCGCTGTCTGAACGGCCCCTCTTGACTAAAGAATTAAATCAAATACAGGTTAAAAGAGAAGATGTTTTAGGGCTAATTGATAAATTGAAGATTAACAAGTCATCGGGCCCAGATGGCATCCACCGAAGGGTTATTAGGGAACTGAGAAATGAAATTGCAGATCTCATAACGGTAATATGCAACTTGTCTCTTAAAACGGCCACAGTGCCGGGGGACTGGAGGATAGCAGATGTCACACCAATTTTTTAAAAAGGAAGGAGGGGGGACCCGGGAAACTACAGGCCAGTTAGCCTTACATCTGTCCCAGGGAAGATGGTGGAAAGCCTCATCCAAGAGAAAATCTTAAAACACATAGAAGAACAAACCTTGCTGAGAGAAAATCAGCATGGCTTCTACAAGGGTAAGTTTTGTCTGACAAATCTTTTAGAATTTTTTGAAAAGGTCGACAGGCATATCGATTTGGGTGAACCGGTGGATATAGTCTATTTTATTTATTTATTTATTTATTTATTTATTTATTTATTTATTTATTTTTTACAACTTATATGCCGCCCACTACCCAAAGGTCTCTGGGCGGCTTACAATCAAGGAATTAAAACAGTTAAAAACATCAAACAACAATAAATAATTAAAACAACAATAAAAACCTTATACTAAAACATCACACTAAAATTGCCATCAGAAGACCCACAATCTAAATTGTATCAATTAAAAAACTTATGGAACAGGAAGGTTTTTACCTGGCGCCGAAATGTCATCAGTGTTGGCGCCAGGCAGATCTCACTTGGGAGGGCATTCCATAGCTTGGGGGCAGCTTCCGAGAAGGCCCTGTGTCTGCAAGCCATGCCTCTTACCTCCTTGAGGGATGGGCCTTTCAAGAGGGCCCCCTGGCTTGATCTTAATTGCTGGGTAGGTTCATATGGAAGGAGGCGGGCCTTCAGGTATCCAGATCCTAATTTTCAAAAGGCTTTTGACACAGTCCCTCACCAAAGGCTGCTGAGAAAATTGCACAGTCAGGGGATAAGAGGGCAGGTCCTCTTATGGATTGAGAACTGGTTGAGATCCAGGAAACAAAGAGTAGGTGTCAATGGGAAATTTTCACAATGGAGAGAGGTGAAAAGCTGTGTGCCCCAGGGATCTGTCCTGGGACCGGTGCTTTTCAGTCTGTTCATAAATGACCTGGAGACAGGGATAAGCAGTGAGGTGGCCAAGTTTTCAGATGACACAAAACTTTTCCGTGTGGTAAAAACCAGAGAAGAATGTGAAGAGCTCCAGAAGTTTCTCTCCAAACTGGGGGAATGGGCTACGAAATGGCAAATGTGTTTTAATGTAGCCAAATGTAAAGTAATGCATATTGGGGCAAAAAATCTAAACTTTATCTATCAACTCATGGGCTCTTGAGTTATCCGTGACAGATCAGGAAAGAGATCTTGGTGTGTTGGTAGACAGCTCCATGAAGGTGTCTCCCCAATGTGTGGCAGCGGTGAAGAAGGCCAATTCTATGCTAGGGATTATAAAAAAGGGAATTGAAAATAAAACAGCCAACATTATGATGCCATTATACAAAACAATAGTAAGGCCGCACCTGGAGTATTGTATACAATTCTGGTCACCACATCTCAAGAAAGACATAGTGGAACTGGAAAAGGTGCAGAAGAGAGAGACTAAAATGATTACTGGGCTGGGGTACCTCCCTTTTGAGGAAAGGCTAAAACATTTGGGGCTCTTTAGTCTGGAAAAAAGGCTCCTGAGGTGGGATATGATTGAGACGTACAAAATAATGCAGGGCATGAGTAAAGTGGATAGAGGGAAGCTCTTCTCCCTCTCACAAAATACCAGAACTAGGGGACATACACTCAATTTGAGGGCTGGGAGAGTAAGAACAGACAAAAGAAAATATTTTTTCACCCAACGCGTTGT
The DNA here is from genome assembly GCA_037367245.1 of Phrynocephalus guinanensis. Lineage (NCBI taxonomy): Eukaryota > Metazoa > Chordata > Lepidosauria > Squamata > Agamidae > Phrynocephalus > Phrynocephalus guinanensis. The sequence continues at coordinate 57,144,598 of CM074740.1, forward strand.
TAGTCTATGGAACTCCCTGCCACAGGATGTGGTGGTGGCATCTGGCCTGGATGCCTTCAAAAGGGGATTGGACAGATTCCTGGAGGAAAAGTCCATCACAGGTTACAAACCATGATGGAGATGTGTAATCTCCAGGCTTAAAACCAGGGTACTTCAAGGGCCAGATGCAGGGGAGTGGTATCAGGAGACAGATATCTAGTCTCATGCACTCCAAAACGCATCTGGTGGGGCCACTGTGAGATACAGGAAGCTGGATTAGATGGGCCTTTGGCCTGATCCAGCATGGCTCTTCTTATGTTCTTATGTAAATACACCCCTCACCCTGGCATCCAGAACTGAAAAAGACAAGCTCCCCATCAGAAAGAGCTTAAACATTTGTTCAAGGTTGTAAATGTAGAGACATCAAATTGCACAAGAATAAATTTATCATAAGGGATATTTTTGCTGCCATGAACTTATTCTTGCATTATGGATTATGCATTTAATAACAGGGATTTAATCAAATGTTTGTTGTTTTTTGCTTGTAAGGCATGTTGAGCTTTTCAAGGTTTATCTGCAATTCACCCAAATAATCTTGGTCAAGCATCAATTTTTGTAGTAGTAACACTAATATATTACTGTTTCTTGCACTAATACCTCTAACAGTATGTGAGTGCTCCTACCACTGATATACTGCTAGTATTTCATATAATGCCTGCTACTATATCTCCATTGTGTTGGTATCAAGTCAGAGGATGTACAGTAAGCTGGTCAACTGTTACAGAATCAGTGTAGAGATGGTTAAGGACCCTGGACGATAAAATATTCATTAGCCTAGAGATCTTTGCTTAGGATTCATTGGTTCAATATGATGCTTAGCACTCCTACTGCTAAGATAAGAAAAGTATAACTCTCCAGTGTGGTTATGTGCCTGAATTTTATGGCCTATATAAGACAGTATTTCTAAGAGGTTCTCAACTTCAAACACTAAATCTAGGTTTTTGTCAGCCTAGAGAGTTTTGGGGAAGGAAAGAGACACTAAGGACAGAAGAAATTGGACTCAGAAGACAATAAATGATGTTTTAGGGCTCAGTCATCCGATCTCTCCTGATTTCAGAAGCTAAGCAGGGTCGGCCCTGGTTAGTTCTTGGATTGGAGGCCACAAAGGAATACCAAGTGCTGTAGGTGCCTGGAGTAGGAACTGGCAAACCACTCCAGTATTCCTGCCAAGAAATCTCCAGTGACATGGAGTCATGAAGAGTTGGTCATGACTGTAATGACACAAAGCACACACACACACACACACACACACACACACACACACACACACACACACACACACACACACACACACACACAGGGGGGGGGTATAGGATCCTTTATCAAAGAACCTACTTGAGTAGGACTGGGCTTAACTACTTCTCTGAAAGTATATTGGAGATGATGAAGAGATTGACAAAGAGTTGCAAAATGTTTTGATCTCAGAAGAAAAGAAATCCAGTTGCCATGATTCAACTTCCTGATTATCTCACCTGGATGTCTGAGTATCTTCACAGACATATTGCTATAGCTGATATTGCTTCTCCTTCTGCAATACCTGTGTGAAATTCTCAGCCTAGAACTATGAACACTTCTGATTGGAGAAAAGAGCAAGGATTCCCCTTTACCCATCTTGTGTCTCTTGGAGACAAGAAATTAACTAGATGCAAACTGTCTAAAACACAGTTGGCCATGCACTGGATGCGTTAACTGGGTGTGTTCTATTGTCCTCTTTAGTTTTCCATGTTCATATCTCCTAATATAATTCAACTCATGGAGGGACTCAGAGGGACAATCCTATCCCTGCCTGAAGCTGTCACACACCTGGCTTCAATGATAATATAAATTGAGTCAGTGATGCTACTATGAGCTGTAGGTTTTGAGGACAGACAATAGTAGCATGCTATCAAAATTCAAATCGAAACTGAAGCAAATGTGGTGCAAACAAGGTTTTCCTGACATTGAAGTTCAAGTTAAGATGACATGTTTGCATCTGCAGCTTTTCATAGGAGTCTACAACAATAAGAAAACATTGTCTAGCTATATTTTTTGGGAAATTAGGAAAAAGTCTTTATTCGTAGATGTAGCACAGAGTACAACATCCAGCCAGCCACTAAATCGCATAATACCTACGGATTCATATGAGCCTGTATCTAGCTGTAAGATATATGCTGAGAGCTGGGACTTAGTTGATCAAATTTTCTTGTTGTTTATCTCCAACTGGCTCTTCCGGCTTTAAATAGGAGCATAGCATATGCGGGGGGAACCTTTATGCTGAGAGCTGGGACTTAGTTGATCAAATTTTCTTGTTGTTTATCTCCAAGAGGAGACAATGTGTTCTTTAGTGTGCCTTCCTTCTACAAAGCTCCACAGTAATCTCAGCACTACTGTGGGAAATTAGCAACATGTTGTAGTTTACCATCACAAGTTATTACGTTCATTTGGCAGCAAGTGCCTTGGGGATGCTTTCCCTTCAGGATTTGTCCCCTACTGGTAATGATCTCATGGGGACCATGCAGAGGATAAACAAGTAATTAGCTGAACAATCACCAAGCTTGCATCAGGGTTGTCAAACCACAAGTTACAACAGGAGAGGCTTTGCGTGGGAGTAAAGAAGCAAAATTTGCTCAGTGTATAGATCACTAGAAAAAGCAAAACATCATGCTCATTAGATTTTGCAATACATTAGTCAGATGTTACAATAAAGCAGGGGGTAACTCCCCTCTCCCAATTTTAGCAGCTGATTGTATTATTATTTCTTTAAATGGAAACTTCGAGAAACCTCTGAACCTTGCTTGAATAGTTTGCCTATGCTATTGTGTTCAGTGCCCCTTCTTTCTCCTTTCTCCTTCTCCCTCTCTCATCTGTTTCCCCCTCTGTTGTATTTTGGTAGCATTTTGTTTGTTTGTTTTATTTTTACTGCTGATTATGATTTGCATTTAGAGATAACTGCATTTAGGAAGAAAATATAGTATGGTTAACAGTCCTAATAGACATTGCCATAAATACATGAAAATGTGGTGAACATTTCATTGCCATGTAGTTGTGGAGTACATTTTGCTTTTTATTTTTATTTTGATATGGTAAATGAAGGTTATTACATTACTATTCAGTTAGAAGTGGATAATAGGATGGACATGAATCAGAAAAAATGATGATTCATTTAGAATCACAAATAATGAATTTCCATTTTTTCTTATGAATCAAATTGATTTGTTGGTTCATTTTTGTACTTAAAACTCTGTTTAAAAAATCCAAGGACATAGAGACACTAAAATTGCAGGGAAAATTCCCTAGACTCTCCTCTACAAGGACTGCTAGTTTGGTGAGTATTGGGTTCCATATATCCAATTTATACATTCCCATAGGGCCTCAGGAAACTGTCCCCCAGAAATCTAGAAACTTCAGACTTACAGAAATGCTTCTCCCAACTCTCCTCTACAAGTCCTCCAAATATGGTGAAGATTAGGTTTCATACATCTGAATTTCATACAACACCCCCTCCCCAAATGTGCCATTTAGCAACTGGATTGGGGGAAACCAATCTTCACCGAACATGAACAAATTGCAAGGGAGAGTCCGAGGAAGTTTCTTTGTAAAATTGGTATCTATAGGTGTCTGGGTAGATCTTTCCTGGGGATGAGCTCTTTGGGGTTGCATTACCCCAACATCAGAATGTCAATCTTTACCAAACATGGAGTGATTATAGATATGAGCCAGGGGAATCTCCTCTGAAACTGTGGGTGCCTTGGGGACCATTTTATAGCACAATGAATAAAAAAAACACAAACATTAATCAGTTTGTATTCATCATGGTATCCATTTGTATGAATACAAATTGATGAATTTGCCATTTTTGAATGAATTTTGCAATTCATTTTTAACCACCACCCCCCCAATCTCTAGTAGAAAATGTTACAGCTGTTCTTCTGCTTTTGTGGGTACACTCAACTGTGTTTAAATGTAATCGCAAGTTGTTGAAACAAGTATGGGAAACACAATTTCAGTTAATCAGAAGCAGAAGTTTAAAAAACCCTTTCCATCAGGCTCCTAGTGTAAGGGACACCAGTTCTTTCCCACAGGGATAAAACTTTAATGGGATCTGAGTGTTGAAATGGTAATGCTGAAGTACAGAAGTAAGCACATTTCTGTTATTTATTAAATCTTGGATTTCTTCATTACTGTTTCACAATTTCTGGATTTTATTAATAATGATTTGACAGTGGTCAGACAAATGAGTATAAATTGATACTTAAGCAGCTTATTAAGCAAGAAATTTATTGATGTAAATTGCCTTGTGATCTGTAGAATTGCATTAAATTGTTTTGGAACACCAAGAAATTTCAGTAGGTAGTTTTATAATTTAAGGTCTAAGTACAACAGAAGGATCTATATACAGGTTCTTTGTCTTTTACAGCATAAAGGAAAGGTGTATGATTATGCAGCATATTGAAAATAACTAGCAAAGTAATGTGTTTGGCGATTAAAATACATGAAAGAAATTGTTAATGTGCAAGATAGATTGTGTGTGTTGGGGGGGACTTGGATATTCATGCATTTTGCTGATAGTAAGGATCCTAAGATTGCAATGCTTTGGTCCTTGGCCTTTCCCCAGTATGCAGAATGCATTAAATGGACCTTTCTATGGATGGAGAGGTAAACCTAACCATAAAAGATGGTTGTGATGGATGTGCGTAAGTGCTTTTAATTATCATTCCCTTTTAAATGTTTTTTTCCTTTGTAATTGCACCAGGGATTGTATTCATTTTCGTTGTACTATGTACAATGACAATAAAGTATTTGTCTATTTATCTTTTATGGGAATAGAGCTTTCTGCTATTCTGGCTGATCACATAAAGCAGGCCAGATGTATAATAGGATGGCCAGAGATGTACAGAATCCAAGTAGTCTTCATTTCCTTTGCTCACTCTGGACCAGAACCAGAACCCATGACATGGAGGCAATTAGAAAAGGAAGTAATGTAGAACCTACAATACGTTTATCTGGATTGGCTTAAATTGGGGCTTTGGAAAGAGCTAAGAATACTTCAAAGTTTACTCTTTTATTCGACAGCAGGTTTAATACTTAGATGTAAAGCATGCTGTTTGAATTGCCAACCTTCACACATTTTGAGGGGTTTCATTAATCTCAGAATGTTTTAAATATGTTTCAAAGATTTGGGCTAGAGGCACTTTTCTTGTACATGGTGCCTCCTGATTTGACAAGGAGGAGAGGTATGTTAAGCAATGGCTCCTAAGCTCGTATATTTTCATATCATGTCAGTATCTAGTCAGATTCTTCAGATATAAATGCAAGACTAGGCATTCGGCGATACCTTTATTAACCACTAATAAAATAACAAGAAAAATCATTGCAGGCTTTCGAGGGCAATACCCTCTTTTTCAAAGCATGTACCAAAAGTCCTAACATGGCAAAAATGTCGTTTGCAAGGAGATCATTCTTAGATGTAAAGTTCTTGGCAAGATTATATTCACCAGACGGTCTTCTTAGATGAGGCAGGAAGCAGCAGGGCTGTTGTTAAAGCTACATCTGAAGTCAAGGATTAGTTTTCACACCCCAGCCATTCAAACAGTGGATCATGCATACCCACACACACCTCATCTCCATTTGGCTAGTCGAGAGACATACAAGTCCCTGTTTGACCAGGGACAGGAGGAAGGGTTGGTACAGAAAACCCAAGAGCCCAATTTGGGGATTGGAATAAAATTTAGTATAACCAAAAGGTATAACCAATTGGGACCAGATTAAAGAAAAGAAATATTACATAGTGGTTGCAGTCTTACCCGGGGTGGGGTTGAGAGTCCATGTGCCTCCTTCTTGGTATGTGAGGAGGGACAGCTCTTTCTTTGTCTAATCATTCCATTGAAGTAAAAAAGGGGGAAGCCATGTGGTCATTACAAAATATAAATACAAAATAAAGTATAAAGTTGTTGTTTTTCACTATAGAGAGACGGATGGGCAGACAGACTGATGGATGGACAGATGTGCTGCTCTTGGCTTAATGTACATAACTTTTTTTTCCTATAGTCTGCAGTCTATTAACTTTCTTTTGGCATATAAATTTAAAAGATTATTTGCAAATCTCAGATCATTTGCATGCATCTCATTAAATGTAGGTTCAACCATGAGTCCATCAAGGACTAATCACAAAGAGCAGAGAACTCCATTTGTGGCATTATTTTTCCTTTTTAACCAGAAGAAGAAGAAAAGCCAGAAAGAAATAAGAGGGGTGGAGGAGGGCAGGAGAGAGGTGTAGCTGTAGCCATTTACACTGGTAATCTCACTTCAGTTACCACATGTATTGCCAGAGTTGGAAGCAAATAAATTACAACTTTTGACTTAATTTTTAATTAACTAAAAGTCATCACTGCAAATTGTGTCTTCCATTACCAGAATTCCTGTCAGACCCGAAATAATTAAGCAATATATTATAATTAAGAAATGTAATTTTAATTTAATTATGATATATCATGCAACTGTTTCTGATTTAGCTGACATTCATTGAGGAAAATGCTCCAATATCTAGTAACAATATGCAGATGACTTCCCATACTTTGTTTCAGAGTATGTGGCAGTGATCATACCCAGAGACAGCGCTTTTCTGTTTGAAAACAGCCAGGTGGTAACATGCAGCTAAAAACTTTGTAATGTAAATATTAGCCATTCATGCTGCATTTTCATGAAACTTCACATGAAACCAATAACATAGCTACACAGGATGTGATTCTCGGTTTATTTTTAAGGTGAGAAATGTACAATCTGCAGTTTTAACAAGGTGCAACAATCTTTGTAACAGTGGAAATTGTAAAGAATAGTGACATATATAGGGTATTTTTATTCTCTTTGATGTCATCTAGTAAGTAGAGACAAAAAGTGTTATTTTTTTCTTGTCAAAATGTGCACATTTCCCCACAAAAGAAGTCTTCTTTCACTTTGAGAAAAAGCACATGTACACAGCAAACACAAATAGGCTGTTTTAAAATAGCCGAAATGCTTCTGTGACACTCCTAATCCTTAGGATTACCTAATCCTTACAATTTTGGTTTATGTCCTGGATGGGAGGAAAGCCAGGATGTGCTACTGCAACCAGGTGGTTGCCCTATGCCTTTTCTACAGTTTGCATTAGTTGCATAAAGTATTCTTTTGCATTAAATGTTACTGCCTCCATTTTGCATCTCTGACCCTAGGCCAGGGGTGGCGAACCTTCGGCACTCCAGATGTTTTAGAGCACAACTCCCACAGTCCTTTGTAATTAGCAGTCATCTGGCGTGTCGAAGGTTCGCCACTGCTGCTATTTCTAGATTGGAGAAGAATCTTAGGGCTGCTAATCAAAAGATACTTTCAAAAGAAGTTAATTTTTCTTCTCTGCAAGTTAATTGTTCAAAAATAGTTTCCCTATAGAAGTGGTTCCTGACTTTGGATTCCCAGATCCCTGGACTACAACGCCCAGAAACCCTGGTTAGCAGAGCTAGTGGTGAAGACTTCTGGGCATGTTAGTCAAAGAACATCTGGAGACCTAAGGTGGGGAACCACTGCCTTATAGAGTTTTCAAAGATTTAGAACCAGAAAGGCAACAGAGTTTTGAGATGGTAGCAAGTTTGACACCTCAAGGCACAGATGGATGTGGAAGAAGGAAATGGGAAAATCCTTCATAATACTGTGTGGGGATAAGAAAAGTGATGTACCTTACAAGTATGGCATGAGGGTTATATAAGACTGAGTACAAAATACTTTGAACATGTGCAGTATATCCATACAAAACAGTATTATTGTCTTGTTATTTTGACAAAAATGGATTTTATTTTTTAGAAAAAGGAAAGAACTTATGGAACTAGCAGATGCTTTGACATAACAGAAACTTGGAAGCAAATGATGTGTGAAAAATAAAGGCATATCTCAAAACTCTGCCAATGACTATAAAAACAAACGTGCTCACTAAGGTTTATCTTTCAATAACCCAAGTGAACTGGTGGCTTGATTACTTTTTCCCCCTCCAGCATTTGAATCTGAATCTGAAATACATTACAATAAATGCTGCAAATGTTGCAGCTTTCTTCTTCATTTTGGAATTACTGATATCATTGTCTGAGATGTAACTGCCAATGGAAATATAAAGGAGCTACTTAAAATTTAATTCAGTAATCCATTTGAACAGCCTGAATGGTATCCAAGGGAGTACTTGTATAAGCTGAATATGGTAGATTTTGCCAATAATGCATGATAATACTCATATTTACAATATAAAATCTCTTGTACCTCTTGGTTTGATGAATCTTATTTTATTCTGTTGTGCTGTTTTTGTTTTTTTATAATTTCCCTGCAGAAAGCTAAGCACTTAGTTCTGTCTGGGAGAGTGCAAACAATCATACACTCAGAGCCATAATGAATGATTGTTATCTCCCAAATTCCTTTTCTCTCTAGTTTTCTTGAGAGAGAGAGAAGAGAGAGAGAGAGAGAGAGATGATTATTCCTAGCAGTGATATTTAGGACACAAGGTTAACATCCGAACAGCATGTTGAAGTCCAAAGCAAATGTTTGGAGCCAACCCCAAGGCACTATGGCAGATTGCTTCAATGCAGTCTCTAGCATGCTGCCTCGCTTAATGCTCAAAGTGTCACAAAATGCCCGTGAAACAAGTATTGAGACAAAAGTTTCTTAATGTAAGAGTATACATTTATTTTAACACCACGGTTATTCAAACACAGATAATGACCGACAGATGCAGTGGTTTACTCAGGAATCAGGATGCCAAGGGAAAAGTAAACAATTTAACAGAATAGTGTCTAAAGCAAATATCAACAGAAGGAAAATTGCATTCAATAAACATGGCTCCAGAGTGAAGTGGAACCAATTTTCTGAATAACATACTGTTCTGCTTGAGTAAGATGTAGTATTGGTTACAAGGTTCAGGAAATCTTGGAGGTGTTTGAAAGCTTTGATGTGTTTTAATTAGGCTGGAGTAATTGCTTCTCATTCTAGCTACTAGTGGTACTCTAAAACTTTCTGATCTGAGGCATATATACAAACAGCTATGCAAATGTGGTGGAAATAGTTGTCTATACGGAGCTCCTTTCAGTGACTTCATTTGTACTTTCAATACAAAAGGGCAGAATCATAGACAACAGATGCCTCTCCATACTGAGGTATCCAACAGAAATAACTGTTTGACATTGGTTAGAAAAGGTTGAGGCATGTGGAAAAGTAACAGCTATTTTGTGTGTGTGTGTGTGTGTGTGTGTGTGTGTGTGTGTGTGTGTGTGTGTGTGTGTGTGTGTGTGTGTGTAGGAAGGAATATTTCCCATAATGTAATAAATTTTGTAGGAAGCAAAGGGACAATTACATAATATTAACCCTGCAAACAGGTGCACCAATTGTGTTTACTATTTTGTAGTGTGTTGTTGAGCTACAGTGAATTTTAACCTTTTGAACTCCCCCCCCCCATTTTGTTTTCAGTCTTTGTTTCCATTGGATCTAACATGGCAAAAGAAAGTCAACCCCAGGCCCTGGCAGCCCTGCAAGATACCACCGCAATAGTAAATAATGTCACAGAACCATCGATTCCTGGAGGAGCAGGAAAAGGAGGGCCAAAAGAAGATGCATTTTCAAAGTTAAAGGAAAAATTTATGAATGAACTAAATAAAATTCCACGTAAGTGAAAATTTCATCTTTGTTGCTGCTGGTGATACTCAAGAACAATGTTTCAATGTTTGTTTTTATTAATATTGCTTTATTAGGCTAGGGTAGTGTTTTTTGCAGTGGTTAAATGCCTGTACTGCAGGTAAAACTGTGCTCACGACCTGGGGTTCAATCCCAGGCATCAGGCTCAGGGTTCACTCAGCCTTCCATCCTTCTGAGGTCGGTAAAATGAGTACCCAGCTTGCTGGGGGGGGGGAATGTGTAGCCTGCATACTATAATTAAAAAACTGTAAACCGCCCAGAGACTACTTGAAGTGGTATGGTGTGGTATATAAGCAGACCACTTTGTCTTTTTTTGGGGGGGGGTGCTACAAAAATCCTGGAAAGAACCGATGTATATGGATATTTGGATTGCTTCCTTGATGAAATGAATAATAGAAATAAAAGCAGGAGATAATTTGCAGAATGTGGTGCTGATAGATTTGATGGGATCAAAATTCTATTATTAAGATCAAAGGTCAATGTAGCATGAACTCTCCAGTGTCACTGCAGCGAAAATCTCTTCCTCCACCTCCTCCTCCAACCCTTGGAAATCCCTGGAGATAATGTATAACACCCAAACAGGGCTTTTGAATTTGTTCAACTGGTATTTTGGAGACGTTTTTAAACTGGATACATGATGCTTTTGAAAAAGCAGGACATTTCATATCCCCATTGAATACGAGGAATACAAAGGTGTTTGTGAGGCAAAAGGGGTTTAAGACTGGAGGAGAGTTTTTCCTTTGTTAATCCCAATGAATTTCAGTAGCCTTCATCAGATATCTATATATTAAGCCCACTCCAAGAAGCCAATCCTTAGTTTGTATTTAGAAAGCAAGCCCCATTGAATACAGCAAGAGCGGTATTAAATACATGCAAAACTGTTGAAATGGTGGTGGATTTTAGGAAGATTCGTTCTATACAGCCACCCCTTATGATATCAAATAACTTAGTGTCAATAGTGGAGTCCTTTAAATTTTTAGGTACTATTATATCTCAAGATTTAAAATGGTCATCTAATATTGAAAGTATTATTAAGAAAGCACAACAAGGAATGTTTTTTCTGCGTCAACTTAGGAAGTTCAGACTGCCGAAAGAACTGTTGATTCAACTCTATAGAGGTGCTATTGAATCTATTATCTGTTCCTCTATAACTGTCTGGTTTAGTTCTGCGACTAAGCATGACAGATATAGACTTCAAAGGATAATTGGAACTGCAGAAAAAATTATTGCTACTAATCTGCCATCTATTGTGGAATTGTATACCACACGAGCTAAAAAGAGGGCGATGAAAATATACACAGATTCCATACATCCTGGACATAACCTGTTTCAATTGTTACCCTCAGGGCGGCGTTTTAGGGCATTGCATACTAGGACAACTAGATATAAAGATAGTTTCTTTCCAAGTGCTATCAAACTGTTGAATAATTAATTTGAACTTAAAGCATTGTATTGTTGTACTGTGTTTTTATTGTTGACTATCTGATTCTTATATTTCCTTTTATATCGAGAGCATATTTTACCAAAACAAATTCTGGGTGTGTCCAACCACACTTGGCCAATAAAAGTTTTCTGATTCTGATTCTGATTCTGATTCTGACAAAAAAAATCATCCTCCTGGTTGCTATTTGGCAAGGACTGTTAAAACACAATTTCCCACACCAACACCCTCTGATTATTATAAAAGTTATGATTTTTCAGCCCAGTGTTTTGCCCCATAAAATGTACTTTATCATACTTTTTTTAAAAAAATGGGAAGAGGGACATTTCATTTACAAAAAGACTAGAACATCAAAGAATGAGATAAGAAAGAAAAGTGAAAAGGCAAAGCAAGGAGCAGGATAATTAAGAAAGTGATTACTCATATTGAGAGTCAAACTAGCTAATATCTGTATTCTTAGCACATTTTTAAATAAAAGTACTTCCTCAATGGATGAAAGATATCTGTTTGTCACAGTGGATTTTCCTCAGGTACAGGGCCAAGAAAGCTTTGATGGTGGGTTGGTCACTTGGAAGGTAAACTTGAATTTTCAAGTCTTATTGCTGAGTAATGTACCTCTCTGTAAATCCTGCTCTAGAGATGAAAAGCTGATCAGAGTGAATGCACATTCCTCTTAATTTCTCATTTGACACTGAGATATTTTACTAGTTTTAGTACACAAACATCTTGAACACTTTAAAGAATAAGCATTTACAGAACAATCCTGTGCATCTCTAACCAGAAGTTAGACTTCAGTAGTTCTCCATTGTGTTGATATTTCCAGTTGACTGCAATCTTATTGGAAACATTATTTTATTTTTTTTATCCTTACCTTTTATTTTCAGTTCCAAAAAGGAAACAAGTATGTTCTCAACAGTGTGCAAACTGTCCTGTCCCTTTGGGGAACATATGGATTTTAATTGAAAGTATAAGTTCAGGATAAGGCTGTCATGAGTTATCATCATGTGAATTAAATTTAATTGATTGTTTTGTATTATTTAAATGTCATTTCTAAGAAAGATGGAGGAAATTAATGTAGAAAAGTTAGAATTTCTGTAGTGTTGTGGGAACTGACTCTTGGAAAAGTACATATAAGATTTCAGCCTTGATCATGTCAGTTCTTCATATCTGGACTACTTATCTGTAGTAAGCTATTAGTTTTCCTCCATTTATGTGAGCAGATTATTCAAGCATTTGTTGCTGACATGTGAAATATATTAAGATGGTTTATCCCATTGTTCTTTGTAGTGTGAATAAGATGATGGAAGTCATTTTGTTACGGTGACACACACAATTAATGGGTGAGGATGCAATAAAGCAATTGAAGCATCAACTGCACAGTTTTCATTTCTTCTTAATATCAAAATGCTTGCAGTCTCATTTCAGATTTGTGCACAAATGTAAAACTTTTAATTCTGATGGGCTAAATAATCCTTAGGTTTCTATATTTCCTCTAGCCTACAATGCAAGGTATGTTTAAACTGTTTAACAACAACAAAATACTGTAATTTTTGTCTAACTCAGAATGGAAGCTGGTTTTGTAACATATACAATACAATGGTTTTGATCTGTCTTCATATCATCTGTATTAAATTTCCAGTGCTTATCGCTGGTCAAGTTTCATGCCAAGAGTCTTGAGAAAGTAAGGCATTTATTCTCATTATAGTTAGTAATGAAAATATTTTCATTACAGTTGGTGATAAGACTTGAAATCTGGAAGAAAGCAGATCAAAAGAGCAGAGGTGTAATGTTAAGGGAGATATGAATCAACAGAGGCCTGGAACCTTTCTTTAAAATGGTACTCTATTGTGCTTGACATACTAACAAATCATGCATATAAAAGCCACAGCTTGCTAATCAGCTGGAAAGGTAGCTACCAACTTAACCAGAGAAATTTCTGGCAGAATGAAAAAAGGAAAGTAGTACAGTAAAGTTGAATGTGTAAGCAATATTGTTAAGTAATGGGTTCAAAACATGTGATGTTCTTCTAAAACAAGGCATGCATATATTTTTAATATATTCATATATTAAAAAGATATATTTTATATTCATATTCTTTTTTTAAAAAGAACTGCTTTAAAGAAACATAAACTATCTTCTAGTTACTTCCAGTTTCATCTGGAGAGGCTGCTGTAGCCCCTCCCCTCAGGGTGTTCTAGGGCCCCTCTCCCCCCCAAAACCCCTTAAACCCCTGGAACTTAGTCATCCTAATATAGCCTTGATTAGTAAATTGTGATCCATAACCACAGGCTTGTAGCGACTCAGAATCAGAATGTAACAACAACAAACCTGTGGTCATGGATCCCCGTTGAACAGCCAAACTCACCTATATTAGAAGTTCAAGGACATGGGGGGGGGAAACAGACCATATTTGTTTGGTTCATATACTTTTTGTTCAATATGCACATCTAGCCCTGCTACCTAAGAACTTAACTGCTAATTTTCTAGAAGTCAGAAGTTGGAACCTTAAATTTTAAAATGAACTTGCTGCGTCACTCATTATTTTTCAGCACGCAGGATGTCCTTAGCATTGTTATTATTCATAAAGCAAGTTGTATTGTGCATTATTAATCCTTTGCATTGCCCTTGTAAACAGACCAAAATATTCTCTCATTCCATTTTGTGGTCAGATCTGATACTGTAATGGAGATGTGTTTGTAAAAACAGAAAAAGCAAAACCAAAGAATACTTGAAAATTATTGAAAAGTAACCTTTTAAAGTAACCTACATCCTGCACTTAAGTAACCTATTACATCTCAAAAGCTATTTTAAGTACTAATTTGTGTTGCCTGATGCAAAAACAGTTAAGTCAAACATGTTACTTTTTATTAGTTGCAGTTGACTATGGTACTTGTGTTTAGTTACTCTGGTTAGAGACTCATAGAAACTGGTACATTTGATCATAATAAGTATGAAAGGATTCAATATGTGGTAGTCATGTGAAACTGATGGCTTCTAGCCAACTGTCTTGGTCCTACAATATTCAGATTTTAGTTCTTGCATCATCCCATCTACTTATGCAAGTAGTCAAAATCTAGGGGAGTGGTGCATGCCATTCCCTTCCCAATGACACCCTTACAAGCTGTAAAAATGTCATACATGCCACGTACACGGACAGGGCATGTAGCAATTTCTTCAGGTATTTATTTATAATACATGTTAATTGTATATTACAAAAATCCAGTGTAAAAGTAGAAGAGGCGATACCTTTAGGCTACTAGAAAAATAACAAAAAGTTGCTAATATTTCAAGGGCAAGATCCCTCTTATTCAGAGCTGTACCAACAAGTTAAACATGGCAAAAGGTTATTTCTTAGATGTAAAGTCCTTGGCAAGATGGAAAATATGCCAGGTAATTTCTTATTTGAGGCCCAGAGCTTAGATGTTCTGAAGCTGCATCTGAAGTAAAGTTTGGTGTTTTTATTGACCCAGACCTTCAAACAACATGTCAGGGTCTCAACAAAAAAAGATATAACTTTGTAACTCAAGTTTCAGTCATCAAAACTAGCAGGGTTGTTGCAGCTATTATGTTTCTAAAGTAAAGCTGTTTTGCCTCAACCCTTGTGCAGAAACAACTGACCCTACAATGTTTAGGGTTTAAAATAGCTCAATATAAATTGAAAATACCAACCTACTTACTTTGAAAGACGATGGTTGGTCACATCTACTTTTTTATAATTTGGAAAGAATTCAGGCTGCAGGGGCTGAAATACTGACTCTTCAAATAGGCCTTTCAAGAAAGAAAAACAGTGATTAGGTTATAAACTGAGCATGAAGCAAATGTGTTCCAAGGTAGATACATTATTTCTGTTCCCTGCAGGAAGGCTGTGAGGCAATGAAAAGTGATAGAGGCAAAGTCAAATGAGAAGTTTTCTTTCTGGAATGTGGTAAAAAACTAGGCTTGTTTTGGGGAAAATAGAAAGAAAGAGTGAAGAAATAGATATTATGCCATACGTTTCAAGCGAATTAGCATAGAATTTTGAAATGCACATTCAAAATATTTCTGTAATATTCTGTGCATTCTGCAGAGAGGGCATGGCAACATTTGTTTACCTCAGAAGTTAAAGAGTGTGGATGTTTATCCATTGTATGTGTTGCTTTTGCTTTGCTATTTCATTATCCAACACAGCCCTTCAAAATATTTGTCACACAAGGACCACAGTCACCTCCCAGTTGTTTTTACTTCTGTCATCTATTCCTAGCAACCCTAGTAGAGACTGTGTGCTCACCTTCTGGAATCCTCTAGCACTCTGCACTTGCTAATGGTGAAGCTCATTTGCCACTGGTTTGCCCACTCCCCCAGTGTCAAGAGATCCCTCTGGAGTTCCTCACAATCTCTCTCAGTTTTTACTGCCCTGTATAATTTAGTGTTGTCAGCAAATTTGGCTACCGTGTTATTTATGAGGCTGAAAAGCAGGGGTCCCAGTACTGAACCTTGGGGGACCCCACTCTTTATCTTCCTCCACTTGAAGAAGTGTCCATTTAGTGCTACCCTCTGTTTCCTGTCCCTTAGCCATTTGCTGATCCAGGAGAAGACCTGTCCCTTTATTCCATGACTGGCAAGTTTATTCAAGAGCCTTTGGCGTGGGACCTTGTCAAAAGCCTTCTGAAAGTCCAGATAAACAACATCTACTGCATCTCCCTTATCCACATGCTTGTTGACACTCTCAAAGATTTCCAACAGATTAGTGAGGCATGATTTGCCCTTACAGAAGTCATGTTGGCTCTCCTTCAGTAGCACCTTCTCTTCTACGTGCCTATTAATTTTATCTTTTAGGATGGTTTCCATCACTTTACCTGGGACACATGTCAAACTGACTGGTCAGTAATTTCCTGGATCATCTCTGGATCCTTTTTTGAACATTGGTGTTGCATTTACAACGCCTGATTTGATAACTCACTGTAATATACATTATATAAATGAAATGCAATATTTAAATTGCCAAGTTATATAAATAGTTTATGGAAGAACATCTCAAAAGATAAATTGATAGGACCCACCATAGAAAAGATTATTTGAACTTATTTCTTATCATTGGGATACTGTATTGGGATCCCCGAAGTCTAAGGTTTAGCCATTTCAAATTTAATCATTAATTTTTATGTACTGGAAAGTTATGGTATTGTACAGTCTTATACATACAACCATCATTGAATATTTCCATAGCTGACTGCCGGTTGCTATCAGTCATCGCACTTTTGACATCGCACTCAAGCCTTTTTAAAATAATTCCAAATGCTATCCTTGAGTCAAAAATATTTTTAGGCCTGATAGACTTCAACTTTCTTGTAAACCCATTTGTCTGTGAACGGGGACTCCAAACCCAATCTTAGGACTAAAAATCTGTTAGCCAATGTTTCACAAGGCAAGACAGCTAAATTGGCATTCTGGAAAGATTTCACAAAAACTGATTACCACACAGTCACACTCTAAAAAGAGGCTATGCAAGTGTGGAAGTTGCCAATAATAAACCTCATGCTGGTTCTTGTTTTGCTGTCTTTCTTTTATCTGCACATTCTCTAAGTTAATCAACACCTGTGGCACACTGGAAATAAAAGAGCAGATTCTTGAACCAAGACCTGTAACAGACAAATGGAATTGAGGAATGCTTGAAGAGACAGTGAAAGTATGGGGGATTGGATGGAGAAGAAGAAAGTAAACATTTTTAAATAAAAAAGCAGGCTCAATTTAATGATCTATATATCGAATTATGCACTTTGCATAAAACATCAGCTCATTTTAAATGAGCTGGTGTTGGCCTAGACCTCTAGTCTTATGACCAAAAGTATAACTCTGAATTTATATACAGTGGTACCTTGTATAAAGGAATTAATTTCCCATAGAAATGCATTGAAAACAGAGTAATCCCTAATTGCGACATGTTTATGTTGTATGGATTCGCCCCATAGACGATTCTGTTAAGCAAATTTCCCCTATCTCCGGAATTTTTTATGTTGTACAGATTTTATGTCATACAAACTTTTTGTTATACAAGGGTCCACTGTAAACTATATTGGCTTCTTGACTTTATCAGTGGGTTTGGCTTTGGTTTCTCTTGGAGTCCTAACTTTAATTTAGGCCTACATTGAAATCCAGAGCAGGGCCAAATACTTCATACTTGGTTAGCACCAGCAAGTTTACATAATAACTCTGGGAAGAAGGTTTTCTTTGATGTTGCCACAGTTCTAGGAAGGAAATGGAATTGTGACATTGTCACTAAAGATGAGAGTTTTGTTTCAGAAGGTGTCCAGTTCCAAAATGAAACACAGCTGCACAGCTGCTGTTTGGTACCATGACCTACCTTCCAGAATGAAATCAACCAGTCTCTAACCTTGTTTTGGGTCATGTGGGGCTAAACTCCAACAAGTAAGCAGCCTCTGATGTGTCACCCTTCACTCTCCATGGCACTGGGCAATCAGATAGGGAGGCAGAATGATGCATGTCCCTGCACAGCTCCTGACTGGAGTTTAGCTCCACGCTATCCAAAACAAGGTAAGAAACATTTGTATCATCAGCCACATGGCCAAATTTTATTATTGTCAGGATCAATGCCAAGCAAGTTTTCCTACAGACCCATTTGTGTTTTTTTTTCCTGCTTTTGTTTTCTTTCTAAGAGTTGCTTCTAGAGGGGAGCGTATTCCTTTTTTAACTCCATCTCCCAGAATTCTTCAAGAGTTCCCCAGAAAGAAACAAAAGAGGATGATATAATTTTGTTCCCTCATTCCCTCATCTAGCCAACCATCTCATTTCATCCCTAGCAGAATTCTAGGGACACAGAATAATGTCAATAGAATAGGCAACAGAAATCTTATTACCTCTCTCTCTCTCTCTCTCTCTCTCTCTCTCTCTCTCTCTCTCTCTCTCTCTGTGTGTGTGTGTTTGTGTGTGCGTGTGTGTGTGTGCATGTGCGTGTGCGTGTGTGTGTGCGTGCATGCGTGCGCACACTTCTGAACAGCAACAGTAGAGGTGTATTTCCTTTTAGATGACCTCATGCCTCAGCATTTCAACATAATTTCGCTGTCTCTTGGCATAAAAGAGTCTTAAGAAAGTTGTTACATTTGGTACTGTCCTGCTGTTACTTCATTGTTTTGTGGGCCACTTAAAGTTTTGCTAGGGATAAATTAAGGTAGGAAGGATGAAATTGCTTTGTCTGGGACTTGATAAGTTCCCTCAGCAGACTGATCACTCTCCCACTGAAGCAATTTGCTGTCTTTCCATTTGCTTTAATGGCAGCTGGGCTTGGATTTAAGAGCATTGCTGATTATGCTGAACTACAGGGTAGTTCTAAGGCATCTCTAATGACTGATCTGAATGTTCCTCAATATGGCTATATTATTAACCCATTCTTCTCAGCCTCTTCATCCACACTTTATGTAAATTTACAGCCAGGCATAACAATATAGATTTAACCAGAGCTTGGTAGGGAATTCTAGAAGTCCAAAAAAGGCAAGGTTTTAAAGCTGCAAAATTAAAAATATTTGTCAAAATGAGTCAAAATAAAAACCAGGACTAGAATATGATAATTAACATTCAAATCTGTCATCATGGCTACTTCTTTTAATAAATCCAATTAAGACAATACTGACAATACCGATTTGTAAGTGCAGATTAAATTTCTTTGTCTTATGGGAAATGGTGTTATTGCCTATATGATATAAAACTGGTAACCATTAAAAGTACAAAAATGTCAATTTCAAAATATTGTAACAGTTTAAGTACAGAAACAAAATGTGTTCTAGAAATGTCTCCCTTTGTGTCTCTGTCTCTTTCTCTGTCTCTTGCACAGGTATGTCCCTTGTTCATTTCTTCAAAATAGAGAGTGTTTCTTGAAAGATATAGTGTACATAAATGAGGGAAGGTTAATACTTCAACATAGTGTAATAGGCTAGCCATCTGTATTTTACGTTTACCACACCGCCTCTTAAAATGCATGCTATTAATAGTCATAATACATTTCTGGACATCATAAACCAGTACCTCAAGAAGCAGAAATTTAGGTTCTAAGTTGTCAGTTTGTCTTGATATTTCTCTGCTCGTCTTCCTGTCCTGAATAGTCCCAACTAAAATAATTTGCTTAGGCTATTGTGGTTAACAGTAGTTGTGTAAGTCAGGCATCCACACATTGACTTTATGAAAAGATTTTCAATTCAAGCAAAAGATCCTCCATTATTGTGCAGATTAAAAATAGGAGAAACTCCCAAATATGGTTACTTAATGAGATCTAGTAAGAGTTTAATAATCTAAGGCACAAGCTGGTCTAATGAACCAACAGTCCTGACAAGCACTGAGTGAAAGCTTTCTACAAGAAATCTGGGAGTTGAAAATGAACAGCAGAGGTGAAATTTAGGAGGAATTTATTTATTTATTTATTTATTTATTTATTTATTTATTTATTTATTTATTTATTCAGGATTTGTATACCTCACCATCTAGCCCGAAGGCTACTCTGGGCAGTTTAGAGTAACAAAGAGTAGATAAATTATAAGCTAACAATAACAAAGCATAAATAACATAAAACAAAAAATACAAATTAATTTAAAGTTACAAAATACAAAATACAATGTTAATAACAATCTAGAATGAATAAAATTAAGCTAACAAAATAAGTAGAAAATCAATCATAAAACAGACATAGCAATTGTAATCTAATACGGTTCTGGGTTACTTCTCCAAGGTTAGCAATCCCTAACTTCAAGATATGTAGTAGCTGAAGTGTGATTCTTCTTATGTTGATTTTGGGAAGGCTGCTCTAGGTAAAGCATACTCACATCCTTTAGACCATCACAAGGGATTTCCCTTTAGATCTTTTGTCAGCTGTCTAGCCCTCCATAGAGAATTTGTGACTTGTCAACATAGGGCCTTTTCACACGACCCCTAAGATCCGCTGGCCACTTAAATTCAGACCAGGGATCTTGGGGGTTTGTTGCTCTTTCTGCGTCCCCACCCCTCCGCACTTCCTTGCTCCTGTCTGCATGAGGGGAGGGAGGAAAAAAAGAGAGGAAAAAATGCAGGCTCACCTCCGAAGCTGCCCGGAGCTCCGTCATTGTCCTGATTCCTTCTCTTCTGTTTGTTTGTTTTTTTGCCTCCCGCCCCTTCTCTTAAAGGGGTGGGAGGCAAAAAAAAAAAAAACCAGAAGCGAGGAGAGCCCCGCACTCACCAGATTAAATCCGGACCTGGGGATTTTCACCCTCCTAGAGCAGGTACAAGAAAAGTGCGCTGGGACACGCTTAGTTGGGCGTGGTCGCACTTAATTTCCTGCAAACTCCGGAGCTGGTGGGGAAACAATTGTAAGCTCCGGAGCTGGCAGCCATTTGCTGCGGAGTTTAGGGGTCGTGTACAAAGGGCCATAGTTTTTGAATTGCAGCTCCCACAACTGATAAACATACTATAACTTCTGGAGAGTTAAAAATCATGCTGATGATGACATGAAAGCTAAAATGGTATGGGCTTCTAAAGTCAAATTTCACATCCATTATAACATCAAAAGCTGTTCCCAGAAGAACCGTTGCATGGTGAGTTACCCAAGGCTTTATTTTGATTCTTTTTCTTGCTTTTTCACTCCATTTCTTTTTGTCCTTTTTCTTTTCCTTTTCATTTCCTTTCCATTCCTTTTTCTTCCTTCCTTTCTTTTTTTCTTTTTTGTTATATTATATATATATTCATGTAGTAGCAACAAAAACAGTATAGCCGTGTGTGCATGCACTACAAATGCACTCTAAATTCAAACTATCCTGTTTCATCAAGGTGGATGAATACTGAAATTCATAAAGCACCAAAGTAAATATATGAGGAAGACAAATATGCAGAAAAGCTGAACACTTTTTAAAAAAAGTCAAAGCAAGCAAAATCCATGTGTATTATCTTGATTACTGTTTAAATTACAGATAAATAAAACGTACCATCCCATAATGATTTGTTCTGTTGTTTCCTTGGTTAACAGTTAATTTAGAAAGGATAGCAATTTGCCAGATATTACTCAATCATTTGAAAGGGTTCTAATCAGTTTAAAAAGGGAATCCATACATTATAAATATTCTTGTGGTTTTGAACAAACCAATGATCATCTTTATATCTTCTGATTAAACTACCATCATCCGAGAAATCCATTTGGGGGCTACACAGTGTTGTATATGTAATGTAATGTTTAAAAGGCAGTACAGTGCCCCCCTGCAGCTGACAGACAGCTGATTTTGACAGCACAGAGTCTTTCCTTGCTCCATCAGGGCAGCCTCCTCCTCTTCACCTGGGTCTCTGTCGAAACCTGGGTGAAGAGGAGGTGGCAGCGGCTTCTATCCTGCTGTTCCTTCCCTGTAGTATCCAATATGTGGGTGCTATAGGGCCAGGAAAGACAGGATAGAAGCCACCACTACCTCCTCTTCACCTGGGTTTCAGCACAGAGACCTGTGGTGGCAGCTTCCAACATGCCTTTCCTGACCCTACAGCACCCACAGATCGGATGTTACAGGGAAGAAAAGCCAGGCAGGCTTCTGAATTTCATGCGTCCAGAATAGAGATGGGCACGACTTAGCGGTATGCCCGTTTCCGTTTCCGTTACTCGGTTCCGTTACTCTACGGAAACGGTAACGGGAATTACTCCCCCAGACTTCGAGCTCGAACTGACGAACGAACAATTTTGGTCTGATTTGTCGTGCTCGTTCCTTGCATCGCGCGATTGCGCGATGCCACGCGGCACAGAAAAAAAGTTTTTAAAAGTTAAAAAAAACCGGTTCCCGGGCCAAAAAAGCAGGCGGAAAAATGCCTGCCGTGCCTCAGGGCACCTACCAGAGGGGTTGTTTCTGGAGGTCCCCGGCCTCCCCCCCATCCCCCGTCCTAGTGGGCTGCTCTGTGGGACTCGCCGCAGGCTCGCAGCCAGCCAGCAAAAAGTCCAGTCTCGCCGGCCGCCGGCCGCCGCAATTAAAGCGCAAGCAAGCGGCACGGACAGCACAGGAAAAAACTTTAAACTCTCCCCCCACCCATTCCCGGGCCAAAAAAGGCGGAAAAATGCCTGCTTGACTAAGGGCGCAGGGCACCTACCGGAGGGGTGGTTTCTGGAGGGGGGTCCCGCCTCCCCCCCGTCCTGGGCAGCCGAACTCGCGAGTCGCCATCGCCATGCCATGCGGTGCGGGCGGGGGATCCAAAATGGGGCGGCAAACGCAATATTGTTTTTGAAATCGTGGTCCAAAAACACACAAGCACAACAGAAACACGCGAAAATTTATAAACTGCCAGATTTTTCACAGTAGCAGTGGGTTTTTTCTTGCAACAAAATGTCTCTCCTCTCCTCCTCTGTCCTCCATTGATTTTATTTTATTTTATTTTATTTACACCTGCGCATTGGATGGGCTGGCCGAGTGGCCAGCCATGTGGGAGTGGACGACCATGCAAATTTTTGGAGCCATCCCACCAGTCGCATGGCCACTTGGCCATGGAGACTTCTGGGATGTGCCAAAAAGCCCCCTAAAACCTGCCCTAGCCCCCTAACCCTAACCCTAACCCTTGACTCCGTACCCATACGTCACAGACTGTCTTCTTAGTGGGTCAGAGAGGCACCCAGAGGTGCAACCCACTAGCCCACCGTAACCTTACCCGTCACTAGCCTAACCCTAGCCCTTGCACTAAGCCACCTTAAAGCCAGATCTACTTGCTTGCATTGCACTACACGCAGCAAGTACACTTCCCTTCTGTGTGAGACATGGTGGTGCGAGAGCCTTGTGCAGGGAAGGCATGATTCTATCACTCTCGCACTGGTCTCACTGTCTGCACATTATGTTATGCAATATCCATATGGCTATTGCATAGCATTTTGCAGCAGCAGCAGGTGAGGAAGGGAGACCCCCATGTAGAGGGGTCTCTTGGAGCCTGCTTCCCCTTCCTAATGGATGAGGATAGGAGGCACCCACGGGTGCCTCCAGGAGCCCACTTTCCCTTTATAGCGGGCCAGAGGAGGCACCCACCCCACAGAGGTGCCTCCAGGAGCCCGCTCTCCCCCCCCCCAAAAAAAACAGTACTAACGACAACGAAAAACAAAAAAAGCAAACCGACTAATTTTTGCGAATTTTCACGAAAACCAGAAACGACCCGAAACGGGACCGGCCCGACTAACGACAACTCGAAAAAAATTTTTTTTCAAGTCGTGCCCATCTCTAGTCCAGAACCCCCTCAGGTTGTGGGTGTGTGAAATTCAAACACCTGCCCTGTAAGACGAATTTTTCTCAAGACATCGGGTAGGAAAACCGTCGTCTTGTGAAAAATGCCTATCCCCGGAAATTTCATTCATCTTATGAATAATTCATTTTACAGGGAATTCATCTTGTGAGGTACCACTGTATAATCATTGTACATTCCCTCAAGATGTTCTGACCATCATCCATTTCTGTCTTATGCCTCCATCATGTATCAGGTTATGTTTGTTTTAATCATTCATTAAATAGATATTATTTGAACCAGTTCTAAAACCATCCTCTTAGGAGTTATTTTTGTTTTAAACTAATTACAACCCTTGGTACTTGACCTCACTGGCTGAAATCTAGTAATAAGTTGCAACTAGATTAGGCTCATTTAATTTGTGTAATTTATATGAAAGATGACTTCGACCAATCCCTACTAATTAAACAGGCCTACTGTAGCTGCAGTTTACTACCAGGTTTCAGCTATTGGATATCACAAATCTAAAAGGGTTTCCAGATTTTCTTTAAATCATATTTAAATTATGTGTCTGCTTTGCTCCTTCAGCAGGCAGACTCACTATAATTAAAAATCTATTCCTCCTCAATATGACTAAAGTATAGGTAACCCAATTCCCCAATCCCCATCTGCCACCATTTGAAGGCTATCAAATAAATCAGAATTCTTTGCTCAGTGTCTTTCTCTGATGATTTTGCATAATTTTTCCTCTCAGATGTACTCTTCTTGTTTCCCAAAACGAGGCTGAAAAATCCAGTGGATTGGATTTTTATTATTTTAATTTTGTTTTGTGATTTCTCTGATCAATTCCGCACAGAAATGGATAAAGTCTACTGCTATTTTATTCTGAGAGATAACAGGTTTTATAAACACAGCTTTGCAAAGATGTGCTTATTAAAATCAAATAACAAGCAAACTAAACAGGAACAGAAATGGGAAAATAGTCCAAACTGGGATACACACACATATACCAAAATGAAGGCACCAGTCTCTTTATTCCAGTAGTCTGTGGATAAGTTCCAGAATGTTACTATCTGTCAGAGCCTTTTCTTTTGCAAACTAAGAGACAAAGACCAGTAACTCCAATAGGTAAAACCTTAAAGCCATAAAATAGAATAAAAGGATAAATGTAAATTCATAATATTACTAGAGGAGTTTACCATTCTCTCCCTTACCCCTATATTGAAGTGGCATTAGCTGAATTAAGGTGAAAAGGTCATAATTCAGCTCTCTGAACTGGCAGATCATTGGTTTTGGCTAGTGGCCCATTTGGAAAATAAGTATCAAAGATCTTAAGAATGCCCCATGGGGGTAGTGAGTGGTTTTGGTACCTGTGGTTGAAATAATTGTGTATTTGCTAGTTGTTCTATTTGATCAGCAGGTGTAAAGTTCTTTTCTTAATTAAATCAAAGTTATTAAACAACATAAAAGAGTAGGGATAAGTAGAATTACTTCTACATCAAGAACCTAGGCCATCAGTTTCTCTGGCAGGAATACTGACATTAACGAAAGAGGCAGCTATGCTCTCTCTTATGCACTAATAGAAACTTTGTTAGAGGTAATCAACATTTCTTTGAAACCTGTAGCAGCAACTGCAATTAATTCTGTATCACTTCAGAACGCACTAGGTTTGCTACTGAAAAAAAATAGCCTGAACAATAGAAGATAGAGTTTATGAAGCATGAAGATATAAAAACAAGGAGAACATAACTTGGAGGGAAAAGTGAACAGAAGGGGAGAATAGCAATCAATAAACTCCAAGGCTAGCAAAGACTGTCTCGAAAAATGAATGGCCTTCCACAAATGTAGATAAGTGCTAATTTATTTAGGACGAAGACTTCTCATTCAGAACAAATTGTCTTCTACTTTAAATTTGAAGAGATCTACCCTCCTTCTTCACTCTTAAGAAAGATGTCATATAAAACAGTCATGACTCAAGCTATGCATGTACCAAATCACAATAAAGCTTTATGTGATTTTATTTGTTGACTCTGTACTTCACCTCCATGTTTGTTCTAAATACTGAGAATGGCTGCTCCTAACAGCTGCTAGTGCTGGGAGGGGCCACTTTGCCCACCCGTTTGGATGCAGGCATGTTTGGAAAAGAAATGAAAGTCCACGTGGCCCAGCACCTCTTTCAGTCACGGACGTCTTCCCGCCCTCCCACCCAGTTAAGAGAAGGAGAGCAGCTGGTTGTGTTAAGGGCTGGATGGGAATTTTTGACTGTCCCTCAGATTGGCCAGGAGAGGTAATGTGTTTTCGTCCATTCCATTATCTTTAAGGCTTTGGGAGTTTTATTTATTACGGTCACAATTGGTGGGTAGTGCAAGAGGTAAATAGAAGTCAGGATAAAGTTAGTGAAGAATATGATGTATGAGACCAGCAGCCCTCAATTATAATTAGGAATGGATAAGTAATTTAGGCATAGTATAGTAGGATTATGTATAAAATATGTCCAAGAGTGATAGATGGGGGCTGCCCAGACAGCTAAATCGCTGGGAGTGTGCTGAACAAGTGGGCAGCACCCTGCTAATGATAATCAGTAATAAATAATAGAGCCACTTGCACATTTTCCAGGCCTCCTTGCTTGAAGGACAATGAATATTATAATAGAGTGAATTTACATCAATAAATTGTGGCCCAATTTTAATCCCACTTATGTGTCTCAACTCTTTATTTCTGGGCTGGGTGGGCAAAATACTACTCCTAACTTTGTGTTCACACCACAGTCAAACTTCAGTGTTACTGTTTCCAACTTTTTTTAAATGTTATATACATCTATGTGCAGATTTCTCTATCTGTTTATTAATCAGCAACGTGATTCCCAAATTATTTAGAATATAGAGTTATTGAATCAGGGATCTGTATCTTCATTTCTGAGGTTTGTACACATCATTGTAGATGTTAAGTAAAAACCTGGAGAAGTATAAGGAGTTGTAACTATAATCTAGAAAGAAAGGGATAAAGAATTCACAGGATAAGGGGCAAATTAGCTGTCAAAGTAGCTAGGCAGACATCAGATTACAGCATTTTGCTGCCTGACATATAGCAAGAAACCCCATCTGCCTTCCTTAGAATTCACAGTATATAATGCCAGCTCAGTTGTTTTGGCATGTGAGACAGAAAGTTCAAAAACAGATAACCTGAATCAGTGCTGTATGGGCCTGTCTGAACAGGTCACAGCCACCAGTATGAGCTTTATTTGGAAATGGGTCGTTAGTCAGTGAAGGTGTTTTAAGACAAGAGTTGTATGTGTCCAATATTATTTATTTAAAATGGTGAAAAGATCAGCCATGTTAGCTTTCTCAACTTTTAAAAAAGAACTTTTTAGAATGCTTTCCCACACAGCTATATAAATACTTTCTATTCTTAATATCAACAGTAATTAGCTGAGATCTGATAAACTAGCTAGATAGGGCTAGACATATTCAGGAGATTACTGAAAAGGAAAATAATTTGTGACAAATATGAAATCTTAAAAGTTTTTTTTAAAGTACTGTACCATCAACTACTCACTGATCTTTTTACTGAAAGGAAAATTCAAGATTGCTTTGTAATATTGTGATGGGAGGAAAAAATGCAGAAGAATCACTATGATAATCTCTCTCTCTCTCTCTCTCTCTCTCTCTCTCTCTCTCTCTCTCTCTCTCTCTGTCCCTCCCTCCCTTCCCCCTACTCTTCCCTTCCCTTAAATCTGATAGATTTAGAAGGTGTCTTCTTTGTTTTAGACTCATATCTCTGTATTCTGGAGGTGTAGGTGCAAGAAGTAACATCATTATTTCTAAAAATCTGTGTTGTGTACAAAATCTAACAGCTTCATCTATCAGTAATTTATTTATTTATTTGTTTATTTGTTTCATTTTTATACCACCCATCTTCCAATATGGAACTCTGGGCGGTTTACAAGATTTAAAAAACACAATACAATACAACAAGATGGATCAAAGGGCGGTAGACACAGAGAGAGAGAGAGAGAGAGAGAGAGAGAGAGAGAGAGAGAGAGAGAGAGAGAGAGAGAGAGAGAGAGAATAAACTAAAATTAAATAAAAGTTAAATTAAATTAAATTAAATTAGGTCACCATATGCCTCCCTGAAAAGCAAAGTTTTCAAAGCCTTTCTGAAGGCGGGCAGGGACTGTGCAAGGCGCAGCTCACTCGGAAGGAGGTTCCATAATGAGGGGCCCACAACAAAGAAGGCACGGTTGTGTGTGGCCGCCCTCCGTGCCTCCCTGGGAGTGGGCACCCTGAGTGAGCGCGCCTGCGACATTCGAGTGGGCCTGACCTCAGATGACCTCTGGGAGATACGCTCCGACAGGTATTCAGGGCCCAAGCCATGGAGGGTTTTGAAAACCAAAACCAGGACCTTGAACCTTATCCAGAGGGCCACGGGCAGCCAGTGCAGGCGAGCCAGCACTAGGGTGATGTGGTCGTATCGACGAGCACCCACCACCAGTCTGGCCGCCGCATTCTGGACCCATTGGAGTCTCCGGACAAGGGTCAAGGGCAACCCCACATAGAGTGCATAGCAGTAGTCAATCCTTGATATCACAAGGGCCTGCACAACTGCTGGCACTACCACTGACCACACAAAATCCACCCACTGAAATAAGAAATAGGAAACGGTACCTGTGCAGTGTGGATGTGACATCACAAAAAGGCGCAGGCAGCATTGGGTAGGGGCGTAAGATAAATGGTGTGGCCTCTGAGTGCTATTTGACATGGATTGTGCTTTTAGCACTGACTGATAAGTGGCTCTGTATCTCTGGGATGTACTCTGCCAGCAGAATTTCTTTTATAAGTCTGTATGTTTCAGGGACTTTTGCAACTTGTGCTCCTTCACTGGTAAGCTTTCAAAAGAAGGAGATAAACATTGCTGAGGAACTAGAATTATTTTAATTTGAGCAATGACATTCAACTGTGAACATCACTTCCCTGGGGCTTCGATTCTTTCCTGAAACAAGACTCCATACAGATGAATCTTATAGTACAAGTGGGGAAATCTGTAGTTCTCTAGGTGTTGCTAGGTAACAACTCCCATCATCTCTTACTGTTAGCCTTGCTGGCTGCGACTGATGGACATTCAAGTCCAATTAGAACTAAAGGCCACTGTGCTATTACACTCTGCAGAGTCATATTTGAAATCTTTCTTATTTCACAGGTGAAATTAAAGCAGAGAAATTGATGATTTCTTGTACAGTGCCCATCATAGAGATATCTACACAGAACAAATCCACTTTAAATTCACCTCAGCTTTGGACAAGAGCTGTAAGATTGCTGCCTAAATTAATAAGCTGAAAATGACAGAAAATGCCTAGTTTGTGAGAGGGCAATTCTGCAAGTCCTGCTTGGGGGTTCCAAGTTACAATAAACTTCCCCAAGTTACCATAAACTACCATTAGTCCTAACAGTTAAGTGAATTTGGCCCACTCGTGAATAGATATTCAAGTCCAGGTCAGAATTAGTACTCTGGCTGGGACATTGAAATCTTCAAAGCAATCCTTGCAAATCCTCTTATGTCACACAAGGTCATCAATGATACTTTCCTTTCTGTAATCTGACGTCTGCCTAGCTACTTTGACAGCCAACAGATTATCGAGTGCTTCTCTAGAGACAAAGATAAGCATTATCAAAACACCACACCTTCAGTAACCTTACTTAGCAGTCACAGAAGTGGAGCAGCCGCAGCAGTGCATTATCTGCTAACTTTTGTTGCTCTAGCCAGTGAAACATGAGACAGCCATGATCTAGCTGAAGCTAATATCAATGATACTGAAACATGTTTACTGGTTCTGGATGCCGCCCAAAGAGTGAGAGGGAGAAAAAATATTGCACTGCTTTTCTTGGCTTTAAACATTACATACTAACAGAGATCTTCGTTTCCCAGTTACTCATCTTTGTATAACCAAATCTATACCTCCCATCACCATGTCCTGTGAATCTCTGATGTCTGCTGAAATTTGTTAAGAATTTCTCCCTACCACCCAAGAAACCCAGCTGATGTGGACTGAGCAAGCTTAATGGACTCAGAATTATAATGGAACATTTCTTGCAGTTTTCATTTATTCCCATCTAAAACACAGGAGCAACTTCACATTCACTCTGAGCTAAGCTCTACATCTGTTACATTTCTGCCCTACAGAGCAGATATGATCTGAATGCCACCCCCATCATGTTCTTATGATTCCAATACCTCTGAGATTTAAAAAAAAAAGCAAAAGAAGCAGATATATTTAATATTTGGGATATAGCAGTGAGGCCTGTTTTCTCTGGGAGTGGAAGAATCTTGGGGATGTAAATTGGGATTCTGTTT
Organism: Phrynocephalus guinanensis; assembly: GCA_037367245.1. Lineage (NCBI taxonomy): Eukaryota > Metazoa > Chordata > Lepidosauria > Squamata > Agamidae > Phrynocephalus > Phrynocephalus guinanensis. Next base: position 57,174,287 of record CM074740.1, read on the forward strand.
AAAAATCATGATCAGAAAAATATGACAAATGTTATGTGGAGCAATGAGGTTGGTATGAAATTAAGTTCCTGCTTTATAATACTTGAATGGAGTTGCACTAGGCTTTTGCTCTTACATATTATTTGCACATTTCTCCTCTATGTAAAGCTAGGAAGAATATACTATTTAGATGGCATTTACATCACCATTCACTACACTTTTGTAATGCATTACAAAAAAATAATTACGGATTTGTTGATTTTCTCTTTCTTGGCATACAGCAAGCAGAACATGATGAATTGGGTGTTAAATAATGATAAGTTCACTCTGTAACAGAAAAAAACCCTACAAATTAAATGCCAAATTTATCTAACACCAAGAAGACACAGGAAATAATTTGGAACAACTTAACAAATATTTGGAACCATCCTGGCTCACTGGAAACCTATTTGTATACCTTATTTTCATGTGCATTCTGAACTAGGGAAAATCCACACAAAACAAGCAATTTTTACCTTATGGAACTTGTTGTTTTACTCTAATGATGAAGTGATGTCAGACTAAATTAAATTTGATTAATGGGACCAAAGGATATTTTTGATCTGGAAAAGCTAATGCACACTAAATATGTTTATTATCACCTTAGCAGTGGATCTCACAATAGAGTTAATAACCATCAATGTGCTACTACCAAGCCAATAAGAAATCATGTTTTGGGGGGAGAAAAGTTGAAGCTTGCAATCAATCAGACATTATCATCCTTTTGTTAAATGGGTGTTGATAAAGGCAAGAAAAGCATTTTGGACATTAAGTTCAGATACATCTTGGAAATGGCTTTTGCTGTTTGCTGAGCATCCCTGGTATTATGGTTACATTCTAGACGTAGAGAATTATTTCCAGCATGAAATAGCTGAGAACTGCAGGCAAGGGAGAAATTCACACTTATCTGCTTTGTGTGTGTGTGTGCGTGCACGCGCACACACACAAGCACGACATGGATAGATGAACAGACAGGTTAAATAGTTACACAATAATACAGTATATAATTTGTTTCCATAAAAGTGATAGAACAGATTACCTCAGCTATTTGCTTTTTGAGCAGGCCAGAACTACGTTAATAGAATATCCCCCTTGTCTCAGCTGTGTAAGTATTTCATAGCTTTCATTTTTGTTTCAGAGATCTACTCAAATCAAAGCCTCAGTTATAACTCACTCTTTGCTATAAAGCTTACAAAGGCAATCAACAATAGGCAGGGCAATTGAGAAGAAGCACTACTGAACACAAGACATTGGAGTCCTTTGTCATTCTGCTTTGCCAACCCAATGGCTTTCATCTCTCATAATGACCTGGTTGGCGGGAGAAATAAAACCCTTGCTGCAGATTGCTTTGACTTTTTGTTACAGCCATATAGTATTGTATTGGCCACTTTATCAGGGGTAAAAGGCAAGCTATAAGACAAGTAAAAATAAATAAATGCCTTCTGGCTCTAAAGAAGGACATATCAGTGATTTTGAAAAATGCCAAAACATGGGATGATATTGCCAAAATTAATCATATGTAACTGCATCTGCATGGATCACAGGCAGCAAATTCTTAACTGGTGGGTTCAATAGCATCATTAGAGAGTCACAATAAGGTTCTTGTTATACTATACTTTCTGGATGTATTCCTAGAGATCATTTTCTTAATATAGATATAGTGAGGTTTATTTTGTATTTTAATCATATAGAGTTATTCCTAAAAGTTAGCATTTAATGGAAACATTGAATGTTCTGAACAAAATTATGTGGTATAAATTTCAAGAGGGCCTCTGCTGAATACAGTTTATAGAATTAAAGAAAATACAATATAAAAGTTAAAACAATAAATTGTTACAATGCTAAGAATAAACAAATATCATAATAAAATGCATAAATAAAAGTAGTATTAAAAGCATGTTAAAATAACTTAAATACAACATCCCTTTAAGAACCTCTCTTAGTTATGTTGGGGGGGGGGACCCTGCAATAAGAGAAGAGTGCTTGCAGAAGGACAGAAAAGAAAGGGCATGGAAGGGGTTTCCAATGCCTGGTAGAAGCAAGATTGCCCAGCGAAAGTCCTCCCCTGATGATAAATCTGGGGCAGGCTCATAAAGAGAGATATGGTCATTGAGAGAACTTAGACCTAAGCCATTTAGGGCTTTGTGAGTCGAAACTACCACTTTGAATTGCACTCAGATATGGATTGGCATCCACTGGAGCCACTGTAACAGGGGGCTTAAGTGACCCTGTGACCTTCTCTAGCTAATAATCTGGCTGCCATGTTTTGGACCCACTGATGTTTCCAAACACTTTCCAAAGGCAGCCCCGCATAGAGCACATTACAGTAATCCAACAGGGGTTTTACTGACGCAGTTGCCACTGTTGCCAGATCAGACATCTCATTGGCACACTAGTTTTAAATTGAGATGGGCACAAACCACCAGTTATGCAGTTCATGCCACTTTGTTTATTGGCTGAACAGGTGTTCAGGGCTTCAGAGCCCCACGTCTCTCTGATAGGTGCCTACTCAGAGTCAGTTCCAGAGAAAGTAGGGCAGGGAAGTCAGGCTGCTCCATCCAAGTGGGCATCCACCAGAAGAGCTGGAGCTTTGAAGCACTGAACACTTGTTCAGCTGATGAACAAACCAGTGATTCATGCCCCTCTGTGGTTTTAATTGTGCAAATGCACTCCTGACCACCACTGAAATGTGGGCATCCAGACTTAGGGAAGAATCCAGGAGCTTATCCAAACTGTGTGCTTGTGTTTGCAGGGAAGAAGTAACACCATCCAAGACAAGTGGGATCCCTGTTCCCCGATCTGCCTGTAAAATCACTATGAACATGCCCATCTTGTATGGATTATGTCTCAGTTCATAGCTCCCCTTGCCTGTCACAACTGAATTGTCAACACTACATCTTTCTGTTCTCTCATCCCAATATATATTTAAACAAACCAGAAACATTTGCAGAGTTCTGCTAATATTGAAGAGGTTCTACTTATTTATCTAGTCTGAAACAGATCGAGAAGTCAGGACAGCCTTACTCAACTTGGTTGATCACTTCTTTCTTCACAAATTCTATTTTATTATTCAGAAGGTGGGGTGAGATCTGGATAAATACTATTATCAAAGAAATCAGTGTTCTGTGGACATTTTTTTCTATTATTTCTCCATTTTATGCATATGAGATACAGAGAAATTTCTTACAGGAATATTGAGGCCATCCAAATGGAAAACCCATTTATTTTGAAGAGTGGCTGGCTGTGGGTAATTTCCTATCCATGCTTAGGAGAAATGTGGAGTTAAAATCAAATCTGAGTCACGTGTGTTCAGAAATGGAGGAACGTTTGAGGAACGAATGGCTAGCAATATAAAGGGTAATAATAAAAGCTGCTTGGATGGTGAGGGAGGAAAAGGGGAGGTTAAGGAAGACTTGGACATTGCAGAGAAATTGAATGAGTTCTTTGCATCTGTCTTCACGACAGAGGACCTTGAGCGGATTCCGCTGCCTGAGCCGCCCCTCTTGACTAAAGAATTAAATCAAATACAGGTTAAAAGAGAGGAGGTTTTAGGACTAATTGATAAATTGAGGATTAACAAGTCACCTGGCCCAGATAGCATCCACCCAAGGGTTATTAGGGAACTGAGAAATGAAATTGCAGATCTGTTAACGGTTATATGCAACTTGTCTCTTAAAACGGCCACAGTGCCGGAGGACTGGAGGATAGCAGATGTCACACCAATTTTTAAAAAGGGAAGGAGGGGTACCCAGGAAACTACAGGCCAGTTAGCCTTACATCTGTCCCAGGGAAGATGGTGGAAAGCCTCATCCAAGAGAAAATCTTAAAACACATAAAAGAACAAACCTTGCTGAGAGAAAATCAGCATGGCTTCTGTAAGGGTAAATCTTGTCTGACAAACCTCTTAGAATTTTTTGAAAAGGTCAACAGGCACGTGGATTTGGGTGAACCGGTTGATATAGTCTATCTGGATTTTCAAAAGGCTTTTGACACAGTCCCTCACCAAAGGCTGCTGAGAAAATTGCACAGTCAGGGGATAAGAGGGCAGGTCCTCTTATGGATTGAGAACTGGTTGAGATCCAGGAAACAAAGAGTAGGTGTCAATGGGAAATTTTCACAATGGAGAGAAGTGAAAAGCGGTGTGCCCCAGGGCTCTGTCCTGGGACCGGTGCTTTTCAATCTGTTCATAAATGACCTGGAGACAGGGATAAACAGTGAGGTGGCCAAGTTTGCTGATGACACAAAACTTTTCTGTGTGGTAAAAACCAGAGAAGATTGTGAAGAGCTCCAGAAGGATCTCTCCAAACTGGGGGAATGGGCTGAGAAATGGCAAATGCGTTTTAATGTAACCAAATGTAAAGTAATGCATATTGGGACAAAAAATCCAAACTTCATCTATCAACTCATGGGCTCTGAGTTATCCGTGACGGATCAGGAAAGAGATCTTGGTGTGTTGGTGGACAGCTCCATGAAGGTGTCTCCCCAATGTGTGGCAGCGGTGAAGAAGGCCAATTCCATGCTAGGGATTATCAAAAAGGGGATTGAAAATAAAACAGCCAACATTATAATGCCATTATACAAAATGATAGTAAGGCCCCACCTGGAGTATTGTGTACAATTCTGGTCACCGCATCTCAAGAAAGACATAGTGGAACTGGAAAAGGTGCAGAAGAGAGCGACTAAAATGATTACTGGGCTGGGGCACCTCCCTTATGAAGAAAGGCTAAAACATTTGGGCCTCTTTAGTCTGGAAAAAAGGCGATTGAGGGGGGATATGATTGAGACATACAAAATAATGCAGGGTATGAGTAAAGTGGATAGAGGGAAGCTCTTTTCCCTCTCCCAAAATACCAGAACTAGGGGACATACACTCAAATTGAGGGCTGGGAGAGTAAGAACTGACAAAAGAAAATATTTTTTCACCCAGCGCGTTGTAAGTCTATGGGACTCCCTGTCACACAATGTGGTGATGGCATCTGACCTGGATGCCTTCAAAAGGGGATTGGACAGATTCCTGGAGGAAAAGTCCATCACAGGTTACAAACCATGATGGAGATGTGTAACCTCCAGGGTTTAAACCAGGGTACTTCAAGGGCCAGATGCAGGAGAGTGGTATCAGGAGACAGATATCTAGTCTCATGCACTCCCAAACACATCTGGTGGGGCCGCTGTGAGATACAGGAAGCTGGACTAGATGGGCCTTTGGCCTGATCCAGCATGGCTCTTCTTATGTTCTTATGTTCTAAATATGCCTCAATGGGACCTACTCCTGAGTAATTGCATATAGAATTTCAGTCTAAATAGCTCAAACATTTGCAGACTGAGCTTTACAGCATTAGCAACATGGCTCCTAATACTTCAGTTTCTCAACTTTGATTTTAATTCATGGCACAAGAAAGTGACCATCTACTGCTTACTGGACTAATACAAAAACACATAGCAAAGTGTTGTGCTTATATACCACCCCATACCACTTCAAGTAGTCTTCCAGTTTAATTACAGTATGAAGGCTACATATTGCCCCCACCACCAAGCTGGGTACTCATTTTACCAACCTCAGAAGGATGGAAGGCTGAGTCAATCATGAGCCTGCTACCTGGGATTGAACCCTAGGTTGTGAGCACAGTTTTAGCTGCAGTACAGGCAATTAACCACTGTGCCATTGCACCAGCATCACACAAATGCTCACTTGTTGAAGCAACAGAGTATTTTTTCTCTTCCCTTCCCCTCTGCATCCTCTGAAGAAACCCCAAATAGTTTCCTAGCCCTCCAGAACAGAAATTGGGGGCACACAAGGAGCTGCCCAAAGAGGGAACTTCTCTCCTTTATCAGGTACCACTGGTATTCCATCAAGTTCACTGAATTGTGAGATGCTGGGGAGTATGAATCAAGCATTATCCTTTTTATGGCAGGAAGACTTTTTCCACGGAGAGTGAACTCCTTCATTAAAAGAAGAGAAGCCTTTCTTCATTTTTAAATGTTGCCCTTACAAGGCAGTTCACCACCCAAGTTAAACAGTGTATAGATAAACCCAAACAAAATTAAACAAAATCTCTTTGTCATTTAATAAAATAGGGTCAGGAGAAACCACAACAGCCCATCCCTACCTCTTCTGACCAAAAGACTTGTGAAACAGATGCACCAGACAGCAAAGCCTAAACAGGAAGGAAATGCTTTAGGCGGGCATATGGCACACATGGGAAACAAGCCATTTGTGCCAGGGTTTTTTCATTGTACACAAGGAAAGGAGCCTGAGCATATCTAAGGGCCAACAGTTCTTTTCTCAGGACTGGGGGGGGAAGAAAAAAGGGCCAGGTACCTCTTCCGACATATTTATTGGGATCCAATGAAGGCAAACTGAATCTTTTAGTTTTCAAGAATGAAGCCAGCCATTATACAGTCTGTAATATATTCTGTACATTTCAGTAATGTATTCAGTACTGCTGTGCATTTGAACTAATGTTGGTTCATCCTCTGGCATTTGGAGTTAGATTAATTCAGGCTTAGCTGACATTGCCATGTAATGCAGAACAAATCAAGGTGTCAGGAACAGTTGTGGGTGGCTAACTAAGCACATCCAACTTGTTCTTTTTTATGTCAGGCTGCTTAATGTACGAGAAAGGTAAACGGTTATGTTATTAATCCCTTGCCCAAATAACTTGCAGTTTCTCTTCTTTCTCTGAAACTGTCTTATGAAATCATTCATGCAGTTTTTAGGGTTGTATAACCAAAATAATGGGAATTGTGACCTTGTCCCATTTTTAGGGGACCTCCAAAGCCCATGTCTAGTTGGATGTTTCTGATTCATGTTGCTTGTGAGATTGTCCATCAACTATTGCATTAGCCAACAAGATTCTGCCCATAGAGTTTAAGTCTGATCACTTATTTTCATTTATCCCAGAAATTGATGAGGTTCAAGTATCCAGGAGTCAATCTGGGGTGCTAACCCCAAGTTTGTATCATTTGTTTGTTTGTTTGTTTGTTTGTTTGTTTGTTTTTGTTTGTTTGTTTGTTTGTTTGTTTGTTTGTTTCAAAACCAGAAGTGTCTAGAAGTCCTTCCAGTTTTGAAGTGGGGCTGGAAGAAAAATTTACTCCAACTAGATGTGCTAGATGAGCATGAAGCCAATAGGTCACAATTTCCATTCTTTTGGTTATACAGTACGGTTCAGTTTTATTTACGTAAAGCAAAAAAGGAACATTTTTTTTTCTCCTCAGCAAGTATGACATTCAGGTAACCCTGAAATTCATCACTCCTTTAATGAGAAATTACAATGTTTGTACCAACAATTTCCTTTTATACAATTTCTTAAATGTTTTGCAGTCAGGTTGTGTGTAGATGTATGCATGTGGGTTCAAGCAGTTATTTTTCTATATTTCCCCAGTTTTACTTTCAAGTTCACTGATACTATCTGTCATCTTCTATTCACTTGTTCATTTTGGAAAGCATAATCATAGAGACTTGTAAGTTGTTTGGCAGAATATATTGCATTATCTTTCTAGGGGGGAAATGTAATTTTAGTTTAAATTGCATTTTACAAGGTGTTAACAGAATTTTGTTATTCGTATAGATAAGGTTATTGTAATGAAATTTTTGGTTATATGGTCATCTTTTCATGTCATGATTTTCATTGGCTTGAAATTCTGATCTTCACCAGTTTCCAACATAATTGCTGTGAATTTTTCTTTGAATTATTTCAGAGTCTGCTTAGATATCCAATCTGAATGCATAAACAGGATGCTTGTACTTTTCCTATTCAAATTGGATTATATGTGTTTATGTGCATACATCTGTTTTCTATTGATATCTGAATAGTGTCAGGTGTTTATGGAGGAAAACAACCTGGATATCTTTGATCTGGACAAGCACTGCCCTTGGCTTATATTTAGTGATGAGACCTTGACCTGTATCTGACACTGTCAGGAATAAATAGCAGCAAATGCTGCTCATTATATCTGACTATTTTGTTCATATGTGTTTGTTTTTCCTAAGCTCTGGGTAAAAGAAGTCCTTATCCAGCTCCTGGCTTGAAGTTAGCCTTGTTTTCCAGGTCACATGGCAAGGTGGGTCAGAGCAGTTTCCAAGCCAGAAGTTAGTAAATCCTTCAGTACAAAGAGCACAGCCAGAACCTCACAAGGCTAAGTGAACCATTATTTTTATTGAGATGTCGAGAGCTGTATATGCATTGTGATTGCCCACTGTTCCAGACAAATAATTCATATTTGTATTCAACCTGAGTATTCTTTGAGTGAATGAGAAATATGAAAAAGAATTGTGTGACATCTAGAGTTCTTTTGTGTAGGAGACACAACTAGCCTTTAATGTTTCCAATATATATATATATATTTTTGAACTCTGACATTGTGCAATTCCCCACCCCCTGTTCTTTGTGTTTTCTTTTTTTTTTTACAGTGCCACCTTGGGCCTTAATAGCCATAGCCATCGTTGCAATTCTGCTAGTCCTCACCTGCTGTTTCTGTCTGTGTAAGAAATGCTTGTTCAAAAAGAAAAACAAGAAGAAGGGCAAGGAAAAGGGAGGGAAAAATGCGATAAACATGAAAGATGTGAAAGATTTAGGCAAGAACTTGAAAGATCAGGTAAAGTACCTATCTTGTTTTTGGACTGCCTTGTATTTAAAATCTGAAATCCGCTGAAAAAGATTGAGAGAGAGCATAAATGATAAGCTCTGCTCTGGCCTGACAGCAGGGCTGTGTATCGGAAGTGGTTGGGTTGGTATATAACCTCTCAGATTGCACATTATAATCATATACAAGTTTTACTCTGGGGAAAAGTTCTATTTATTTATTTGTTTGTTTGTTTGTTTATATAATTAACTGCCCAATTTTCCCGCAGCTTCCTCTGTAGTAAGTGTATATAAATCTGCAATCATAATTTGTCTTTGGGCTGTGCAAAATGCAGTCCAGAATGTTTTCAGAACCACACCTGAGCTCTGCTCTGCTCAGTGGCTCCTTTAGCATCCAGAGCAGAATATTAATGAATGTGTAGGAATTAGTTCTTAACTAAAGAAGATTATTCCTCTGCAGCCCATATTTGCTCAGAAGTGAGAGCCATTGATTTAAGTGGCGCTTACTGCCTAGTGAACATGCATTTGGATGATCTTGCAGGCCTCTGTTTGGTAGTCTTTCTTACAGCCTCTTCAGGCCTGTTGGTGGTAAAGCTGTCAGCAAGTTGTATCTCTTTTTAATAGTCATTGCTATGTTCAGAATAACGTGCTGTGGAAGGCTGCATGGGCTAGTCATCCCTGACAAGCAATTTTCAAAAGATTTTCATTGTCAGATAAGCATATTCAGAAAGGTATAGTTCCTTGTTTATAGAAAGCTTTTACAAGAGGGTTTAGTTCTGTTTTGGTTGGGTGTTTATTTAACACATGTGTATGTACTCCCACCATGACAGTTTTATGAGATGCATGTTATGCTTCTTATACAGTGGAACCTTGACTTACGTCATTAATCCGTTCTGGAGGTCTAGACTTAAGTCAAACATGACTTAAGTCAAACAAACTTTCCCCATGGAAAGTAATGGGAAAGTGGATTAATCCGTTCCAGACGATGAAAAAGATCCCCGAAAACAGCAATTTAACCCAAATTTGACTGTCTCCCCCCCCCCCAGAAAACACACATACACACACACTTCCCTCACCAAGTGGTCTGGGGGTGGTGAGGGGAGCTCCTCTCCGCAGCCCAGTTTCCCTTCTAAGGGGAAAGAGGAGCCTTCCCTGCCCGGACATGGCCCTTTTTGGGAAGAGGAACCGAGCAGGCTCCTGGCCTCGCCACTGGTGACCCCTGGAAGGTCAGCCGAGGCGGGTGGGGGTGGGGGGAGAAAGCCCTGCTCGTGGAGCGCAGCCAGGAAGCAACAGGACGGGGGCAGAGGAGGAGGTCTCCATCTCGAGAGCCGTAGGGATCACCAGGCATTAATGCTGCCGCTGCCGCCTCCTGCCAGGAAGTTTTCTCCCGTCGGACCCCGAGAGTGTGGGTGATTTGGTCATGGCCCCTGAGCTGGTGGGCATGGCCTCATGACGTAAGATGCTTCCCTCGCCCCCTTCGCCAGAGTGGTCGGCCAAGCCAGCGGCCCCAGCCAGGAAGGGCAGCCTCCCCTCCCCCAACCCCCAGGCGCACGGGTCCCGAGAGAAGGCAGGGCTCTTTCCCCCACCTTCGGCACCCCCTCTGGCCAGGTAGGCCCCCCTGCCCTCACCCCACACCCTCCCGCATTTGAGGGGGGGTTCCTCGTCCCTCTCCCTTCATCCACGGGCTTGCAAGTGGTCATCCACTGCCCCTCCCATGCACGCACGCACGCACGCACACACACACACACACACACACACACACACACACACACACACACACACACACACACACACACACACACACACACACACACACACCTGAGGCCAACCGGCAGGGGGGGGGAGGCGGGTGGATCCTGGCCCCTCTGCCCTGCCCCCGCACATTGCTCACCTGTTTCTCTGCCTGCTGCTGGCGAGGAAGAGCTCCGGGTGCTCGGAGCTGGCCTTGCCAAAGCCGCCACCACCGGAGGAAGGAACAACGGCTTGGCCCTTCTTCCTTCCTCTGGCGGCAGCGGCGGCAGCTCCTGGCGAGGCCAGCCCCAAGCACCCGGAGCTGTTCCACGGCCTCGCCAAAGCCGCCGCCACCGGATGAAGGAAGAAGAGCCAGCTCTGGCGGCGGCGGCTCCCGGCGAGGCCAGCCCCAAGCTCCCGGCCCTTCTTCCTCTCCTCCGCTTCGGCAAGGCCGTGGAACAGCAGAGAGGCAGCAGCAGTTTGGAAGGCAGCAGCCGGGATGCTGGGCCCTAGCTGCCGCCCTATTCTGGGGCCTTGCGCTGGGGCTCCGAGACGTAACTCGGAGCCTGCGATGCAAGTCAAACAGACCCCCTAGTGGACGTAAGTCAAATATGACGTAAGTCAAGAGGGACGTAAGACAAGGTTCCACTGTACTTCTATATATGTATCTGCCAAAATACTAACATGGGAGGCAACTCTCAAATTGCAGATCTGTTTCAGAAGCAATGCTGAAATCATGGGATCTGAATCTTCCCTGCCTTCTGTATCTTACAGGCATTTTCAGACCACTAATTAAGCTTTATGGTACCAAATACACATAGCTGAAAATACAATTAGTTATTTACTTCAGCACAAATGTGATTATGTAAATTGCAGTGATAAATTGCCATATATCCAGACGCACACACACAAAAACACTTGTTCTCCTGATCAGGGTCAAGTCATATGATTGACACAAAATAAAGAGTACAAGTGGTAACTCAGTTCATGGTTGTGATTTGTGCCATTACACTTAATATTGTTGTAAGCAACAATTATTGTTGTAAATAACTGATAGGAGTCTGGCTAAACAATTAAAGAGTTCTGCTTTTTGGGCAAAAGACATGGACCTACAATTGACAGTCAAAGCTAATGTACACTCATCAAACTGATGGACTTTACAGAAGCTTGGACAATATTGGTTTGATGGGTCTATTGCAGATTGTACTATCAGTTGGATTAAGGCCTTAATTTATTTAATTTCTGAAATCTTTTGTAAGTGGTGTACTTAAAACCACTCATTTTGTGAAAATTCCTCTCTGTATATAATATTTGACTGTATACATTATCTTATGCAAGACAAAATTTATATACACAGCAACATTTCCCTAATATTGCATTTAAAACACCTGCACACAATTAGCCTTCTCAGGTCACCGATAAAAGTCAGCCAAGTTAGTCCCTCAAGTAGCTCCTTTATGACCTTCCTTATTACCGAAGGCATGCATTCCACTGTGAATTCACTGTGGGGGAAGTTTTCCGGAGAATGATAGTAGTTACCTCTAATAGTTTGTCTGCAAACTATAGTGTCCTCTTAAAGTTTGTCTGCAAGTGAGAAAAGCAAAGCAATGAGTAGTCTTATTTTGGCAAATAGAAGTGGAGTGGGTCTGCTCAATCACTCTCTACAAAACAGAAGATTCCCTACAAGGTTGACAAGAAAGTATTCTGCAGGAGTGTTAAGGCACTGGGCAGGGGAGGAGAGGAACTAAGGAATAGAACATAAAGAAGGGAGAATTGGCCAGCATGATGTTTTGGGAACAGTGTGGTGTGCAAGAAAAAGAAAGATTAAAGAACAAACAGCAGTTTTACCTAAGGGTTCACTCTGAACAATTTCACCAGGCTGTTGTGCTGAATACAACCAATTTTTAACAGAACTTAAATCCCTGGGTTCACACATATCTACAGGAATGGTAATACATTTGTAAGGGCAAGGTTAAGGTTCTTTTTTTTCCTGTCTTGGTTCATGCTCTTCTACAAGTTCCTTTTGATTCCTGCACAGAATAAAAATATCTTGACACAGATGTGAGCCATTTATTACCTGGTTGGTTAGCTCAGGATGGAATAGGGCTGAGAAATAAAATCACTTCAATATCTGAGGAAGGAAATTAGTTAACTCAGAATCAATCTATGCCATTTTACTGCCAGAGACAATAGAGTACACTCCCAACCAGCAACTAATCTTCCTAAAGGTAATTCCTGATCTTCTAAAACAGGTAATTCCTCCATGATGGCCTAGTAGTTTAACTGCCACGCTTGCATTTCAAATGAAAACCACAAAACTATCTGAATGGCACTGGGTAAAGTACAATTTTACAAAAACAATAAGAATCCTTTTAAATAAAGAATGATACAATGGATATCTCAATTCTACCAGCAAGGGGTTTGTGAGTTTTTCTTATTTAATTACTTAGTTGACTATGGTAATTGGGATCATTTTTTTCTAGTACAGAGAGAAACAATTTGAAACCTGCTTTTTGTAAGACCTGTACTCAAGTCACTCATGATACTATTACTAATGATAACAATCTGTCATTTCTTTATAGGACAATTTTTGTGTAGTGTATTTTGTGGATCTCTTTTGTGGAGTTTTTTATGTATTATGATGCACTCTTTCTTGTAATTTTATTAGATATTACGTGTTCTTCATTATATTTGTTCTGACCTGGATAAATGACCCAAAACTCATATTAGCATTATAAATATTTTCAAATTTAGCAGCATGTTTAGTATTCATGAAGAATTGAGTAGAAGCTTCTTTTCCAATCAACTTAGACATTTGTTGCTAATTCCTTATTCCTAGCAAGAGATAAGCAAATCTTAGAGGATGTAGAAAAATTGCTTTCAATTATGTCACACAATGGAAAGCATCACTAATTTGAAAGAGCCTTTTAAACAAAGTCCATGTAGATAAGCTGTACCATTTGGAATGCAGAATTTACATGGATTTTACAGCACAGTGTTTGGACTTATCTGACATGCCCATATATATATATTCACAGAACTAACTACCGTACTTATATCCACAGTCAACTAACTACATTCCACTTATCATTCTTCAGTCCCAAAGAGGGGCAGTGGGTGTGCTCACACATGCCTGGACAAATATATTAATCCAAAATCCACTGATCAGTCCATTTCAGACAGTAGGCTTTTAGGGGATAGATGACTTGCTCATGAGTTCCTCCATCTCCTTTATTTTCAGATACAAGTGGAGGCTTCCACTGACACTTTGGGAGAAATCACAGTTTGATATTGCATAGGAATTCAAGGGAACATTAGTTAATAAACCAGGTTTTGAAACCAGGTTTGAATAATTTATTAAACAATTTGCATAAAAGCAGAATGCTTTCATGTCTCCTGATGAACACTGAAGGCATGCATTATAAAGCCATTGCATATGTTTAAGAACAACAGGCCTGCTTTTATGCTTTATAAAGGAGCAATAACATTTCCAATATACATTCACACTGTCACATTCCGAACAATATTGATTTGATCTTGCTGATTCAGCTTCCTCATTCACCTTCAGGCATATGTATCAATATTTTCTTAGCACTATTGCTTATCAAAAGATGGCTTCTTGTACACAAAAAATTGCAGAGAACCTTAATTGTTCCTTCAAAAAGGTTAATCACTGTTTAGCTGGCTCTGTCCCCTAATTTTGCAGTGAGAGTCATGGAATCCCAATCAGTTTTTGGAATACAGCTCCCAAGTTGTACTTGGGGGTGGGGGGGGGGAGAGAGAGTTCCTATATTTGGTATGAAAGCCAGGTGAACTGCCAGCATGCCCTTGTTTTACGATTGTAGTATTGAATTAGGTCTGCTTAGGCCACTGTTGTTCAATATATATATTGAACACAAAAGCTGCAGTTTAAATTCCACGTAGTGGTATGCTTAAATTATTGGGTTTCCGTTTGCAGACAAAGAGTGTTTGAGGAGTTATGTCTGGACTGAACTGAAAGTGGCAAATGTATTTAGGAACAAAATGGATCTGGTGCACCTGCAAGCATTCTGGTTGACATGGTTTGCAACTGCACCACTAGAACACAACCAAATACCTGTTTATTCAAAATTCATTGCCACCACCCATGTTCAGGAAGCCTTTTTTCCTTGTAGTCAGATAAAAAACTGCCCACTTTTACATCAGTCATTTTAGGAAAAATGTGCCTCTTTAAATTCCCTCTTTTACACCACTCTGAAAGGTTCAGAAGCCCTTCCATCTTTTGCATCTGCTTGCAGTACTTTGTATAGAATGGCACTATGACACTGAAGTCCTATAAATGTCTATGTGGAAGCAAATTCAGTTATGTTCAGTGGGGCTTACTTCCAGGTAAGCACACATAGAACTGCAGCTAAATCTTCATGCAGTTAATAAACAGGGCTTTTGCTTTCTGAGGGGATAATTGCCTCAAGTACTGAAATTATGATAGCGTCCTACATATGCTTACCCAGTTGTAAGCCCTATTGAGTTCCATGGAACTTACACCCAGGTAAGTACATGTAGGATAGCAGCCTTGATTGTATAAAGGGCTTCAGTAGAAAAGATGGTCAATAAAAGATCTAAATGGTCATTTCTCCATGGTTTTACTAATGGTTGTGTGTGGATGTTTTAATTTTTATTTCTTCCTTCTATGTCCTCCTTGTCTATGTTGTGTCTCATGACTGTTCTGGATTGTCACTTGCGGTAGGTTTATTTTGCTCTTTGGACACACCTAGTTGAAAAGCTCTGATACGTTTAGTCTCCTGACAAATGGTTGCTCCTGAGATTTCTACATAGCTTTGACACATCTCAAGAGGTTGAACTAAATTGATTTATTTCTTTTTCAAGATTAAAGTTTGTGGCTTACTTCCCTTTCATTATTTTTTCATAACAAATATATATTAAGCCTGAAAGTATTAGAAAGCTCAAATTTTTATATGCATACACAATAATGCACTGATTTGGAGTTACATTTTGCTTTTATATCAAAGCCAGCCAAGCAGCTAAAAGAAAAAAAAAGGACTCCTATTAGCTGTTAAGAAAATCAGAATCTCCTTCAATTATTATCTGAACTGTATCTCACGGTCTTTACACTTTTAGCTGTACTTACAACCTTGGCCTGTGATGAACCGATGGTAGGAATCATATTGCTGTGACTTGGATGGTCTTTGGTCCATTCTTTCTGCAATATCTTCCTATCACAACTTTTGCAGCTATAGTTTATCAGTCCACAGCAATCCTTCTATGCTTCCTATAATTTTCCTGGTACCATTTTTTAAAAGAAGAGTAGCAGGAGCGCATTTAGCTCTAGAGGCATCTAATAGGTTCTGATTTAATGACTCTGAATTTAATGTATTGCTACAGCAAAATTCATTGCTTAAGCTCAGCCTTTGGGGAAAGAGTTGACTTAATCATATCAGGGATGAACACTGGCACTGAAAATTTATCAAAAATGTAGTCTCATTTCATGAAGAGTAATTGCAGCTGTGGTCTCTATCTTTCATTAGGTCACAGTTTGTTAGAGGAGAGAGAGGCAACAGTATATGCATTTACATTATCTAAGGCTAAAATGTTCTGACTTGATGAACCTACTGCATAGCCTGTGGTATAATAATAATGCGGTTATTTCATGGTGGTGTGAAAACTTTTCCCTGTTTCTGTGTTTGGTGCAAGGAAACTGAGATCTGAGATGTATAAGTTTATATGTAAACAGTGGTACCTTGTATAAAGGAATTAATTCGTTCCAAATGAAATTATGTTAAGCAAATTTTCCTTTATACAAATTCCCATAGGAATGCATTGAAAATGGAGTGATCCCATTTTTATGTTATACAGATTTTCCCCATAGGCGATTATGTTAAGCAAATTTCCCCTATCTCTGGAATTTTTTATGTTGTACAAATTTTATGTTATACAAGCTGTTTTTTATACGAGGGTCCACTGTATATCAAAACACACCTTCTTTGTTGTGCACCAAAACATCATGAAAGAGTTTGACTGAACCAGTGAAGCTGTGGCATCAGAAGGCCAGGCTCCATTATTATTAGCCCAGATTCCTAGCAGGGTCACCCAAGGCAAGAGTGGTCACGAATAGGGATGGGCTCCTTACAAAAAACGACACACTGTTTTGTAATTTTGTAAGGTTCTGGATTGTCACTTGCGGTAGGTTTATTTTGCTCTTTGGACACACCTAGTTGAAAAGCTCTGATACGTTTAGTCTCCTGACAAATGGTTGCTCCTGAGATTTCTACATAGCTTTGACACACATCAAGAGGTTGAACTAAATTGATTTATTTCTTTTTCAAGATTAAAGTTTGTGGCTTACTTCCCTTTCATTATTTTTTCATAACAAATATATATTAAGCCTGAAAGTATTAGAATAGGGATGGGCTCCTTACAAAAAACGACACACTGTTTTGTAATTTTGTAAGGTTTCAAAACATTACAAAATGAAACAAAACATGGACAGCGTGACATCCGAATTGAAAACAAAATGTTTTTGGTTTGGTTCCTCTGAATTGGGAAGCTGCCGCCAGATCTCTCTTAAGGCCAGAGGCTGCGACTGGGCGGCTGTGGTTCTCGCCATTGCCTCCCAGCTGATTTTGACAGCTCAAGCTGTCAAAGAAAACCAGCTGGTAGGTGGTGGTGAATCCCCCCATAGGGGGTTGAGAGGGCAGCACTGATGTCAGCACTACTCTCTCAGCCCTCTGCGGGGGGGATTCCCTTACCAGATAGAGTCCTCCAGTATGGGAATCCCCGGGCCATTTTAATCAGGCTCCAGCCTAGCTGTCAGAGGCTGGAGCCTGTTTAAAATGGCCTGCCCACAGCAGCAAGACACTCGCTATTTGGGGGGGGGGCATTTTAACAGGCTCTAGCCTTTGACAGCTGGGCTGGAGCCTGGTTAAAATGCCCACTCAAAAGCGAGCCTCTCACTGGTTTGGGGGAGGGGTGGTTTTTAAAAGGCTCCATCAGTGCCCCCTTCCTCAACCTGGCAAAAAGCCCCAGCTGGTAGGCGGGCGAGGGACCAAAGGCATAAAGAAGCATTTTCCCCCTTGCTGCTATTTTCTAACTTTCACCCCTTCCTCTGCCTCCCAGCTGGGGCTTATTGACACCTTAGGGTGTGGAGAGGGGGGTGTCCCTCCCCCATATCCCTATCTGTCAAAAAGCCACTGCTGGGAAGCAGGGGGGCAAAAGGCAGAAAGTAGCAGGTTTGGTTCCCCCTGGCTGCTCTTTTCTGCCTTTTTGCCCCTTTCCCTGACTCTCTGCTGGGGCTTTTTGACAAGTCTGGGTGTGCGGGAGGGGTGCCCCCTGTCCACACCCAGACCTGTCAGAAAGTCCCAGCTGGCAAGTGGGGGAGAGGCAGAATGTAGAAAGGAGCCATTCCCCCCCCCCCGTACTACTCTTTTCTGCCTTTGGTCCCTCCCCCTCACCAACCACCTGCGCGCAACAGTGAGAGACTCACAGTTGGGAGGAGCATTTTAGCCAAGCTCCAGCCCATCTGTCAAAGGCTGGAGCCTGGTTAAAATGCCCCCAAACAGCAAGCCTCTCACTATTGCAGGCAGGTGATTTTTAAAAGGCTCCAGCCCACCACCCTTAAAACCAATGCAGCACATTAGCAATATTAAATAAATTGTATTATTTTTGTTCAAAGTAGCATGGCGGTCAAGTCATTTATGGGTTTATTAGAAACACAAGACCAACGGTACTTACTCCTAGGCAAGTATGTATGCCTAGGAGTAATTGGGTCAGAGCCGTGGCCCATGACTCCCATGAGCCTACTTGTGAATAAGTCATTTGATAATAGAAATGCTAGACATACTCTCTCAATGATTAAAATAGGAAATCATATCTGATACAAATTTGAGATTTCTAACACTGTACAAATTCATGTTCCTTGGATGTTATATTTTCTTTTATTTAAATAAAAGCTTTATTGGTAACAGCAATCCAAGCCTTTAAAAAATACTCTTGTATCTAACAGTCAAATTTGCAAGCGTTATTCATCTAGAATGACACTTTTAAAAAATCAATGTGTCTTTAAATCAATTTGGTTCAGCCTGGCTTTAAACTGAGTACAATTGAAAAGAAAACGAGAATGAAAAGGGCCTTCTTTTCTGTGAAAATGCATTTGCTAACAGCATAGTAGTACATATGATTTCATATTCATCAGAAGTGAAAACAAAACATTAAAAATGTTTGGCATCTCATTTTCTGAAGAAGTCACACACAACAACATGATTTAAGATTAGCAGTAATTTTGCAGAAACACTTTGCTTTAGTGCAAATATAATTCACAGCATGCACAACTGTTTTCAACTGAATGACTCTGCAATCTTGCCTATTTAATAGCATGTTTTTTTCACACTTGTCTCTGGACAAGATAATTTGATTCAATCAGTTTTTTAAATCAATATAAAGTTGACATTATCTGTGTATTTTCAGGCTTTGAAACAATTGTTGCTTGCAATACCCCCAGGAGGTGCTTTTCCCTTCTTTCATTGCTTTGTTGCTGCTTGCTGATTATGATATTTTTCTTGTGCAACCCAAATATTCTAAATATATATGTCAACAACATATATGATTTTGTGCCATCATGCTTGCTTTTACTAGCTTCACTATAGGATTGAGCACGAGTGCCTGCTATTTCAGGCCTTTGTTTGAAAAGCAGTTGTATTCATTATTATTGATTTTGCCCCTATTTTTTGCAGGCACTTAAGGATGATGATGCTGAAACTGGATTGACTGATGGAGAAGAGAAGGAAGAAGCTAAAGAAGAAGAAAAATTAGGGAAAATCCAATATTCTTTGGATTATGACTTTCAGAATAATCAGGTGTGAAATAAGTATGATCAGACATGATACTATAAGTGATAACCTGACCTAAATTCTATAAAGTTAGCTACAGCCATAATTTATAGGTGTTGCAAACCCATAACTCTTGTTATGAAACAATGAAGTCTAGATTGGTCTATGAGTAGATATGGGCATGAAACAACAAAAAATTGTTTTATTTTTCATTTCATTTCAGAATGAAACAAAAAATGAACTGATTTTTAAAGAAAAACAAAATTGTTTTGTTTTTTGTACTGGCAAGGTTTCGCATAGGAATGCATTGAAAAGCAATGCCTTCCTATAGGAAATCACTTTAAACAACCCACACCTTCCCCCCAATCGGGCGCATGGGGGGGGGAGGCACGGGTCGTTTAAAATGTCACTTGCTTTACATTGCCACTTGCTTCAGTGGCTAAAAAAAGTTTAAAAACCCCACATTTCCCCCTTTAATTAGGCACATTGGAGGGGAATGATGCAGGGTTTTAAAACAACAAAAATGAAAAGAAACAAAAAAATGAATTGTTTTAAAATTTTCATTTCAAACAAAATGAAATTCATTTGAAATGAAAAAAATCATTTCAAAAGAAACAAAAAAGAAAATGAAAAAAATGAAATGAAACACCATTTTGGTGTTTCGTGTCCATCTGTATCCATGAGTAAGGTCTGTTAGAAGGAAGCAGTACAAGAAATTGTGGTTGTTAATGTTTTGTGCATAATAGTCAAGCCAGTGTTTTAAATTAGAGGCACCATTGGACACAAGTAGAGATGGGCACAAGTTAAAAATGAATTGCAAACTTTGCTTAAAAATTGTTACTTTGTCCATTCATATTCATATGAAATGATACCCCCAACAAATATAAATTGATGCATTTTCAGTGATTTATGAATAGTTGATTTGTTGGACTATAAAAGGCCTCCAAGGCATCTAGTAATACAATATTTGCAGGAAAGCTTACCCTGACTATTCTCTACAATATTTCCAAGTATAGTGAAAGTTGGATTTCTGATGGAGAAAATTTCTATAGAGAAAATTGTTAGTCTCTCCCTGGGGGAACTATTATTGTGTTCAGATCCTAAGGCTGAATTCTGTCAAATACCTACTATAACACATTGAGAGGACTCCAGTAACAACAGTGTGGCACAGGCCATACCAGTCCTGGGGGAACAGGAGACAAAAACAGATGTTGGTGTAACAAAAGTTTCTCTTATTTCTAGAAGTATAGATTCTGCCACTATTAAGAGGCCAAAGGTCTCTGTATCTCAGCACAAGAAATCTGTGAATAAGAATGGTAAGGGAAAGGCTAACTGCAAGCAACTGGGTAGGAAAGGAAAAAACCATGAACTTCCAACCTCTGTTTAAACTGCTTGAAAAACCTGAGTCCTGTGTAAAGGCCAACTCTATAAGAAAAGTAGCGCAGAGTGCTTTGCCAGTAGGAGAGATGGAGGGCGCAAGGGTCCCTAACTTGAGTAAGGAACCCAGAAAAACACAGTCAATAAGCATTCTCAATCAACCTCGCTTATATTTCACCTTCAGATGGCTTTTTATCCCTGTATCTCAGAGCCTCAGACACATTATCTTTCTTCCCAGTCTTACCAGATAATCAAATCTAATATCACAAACATTAGTCCTGAGGTGGTTGGCTATTGCCCTAATATGGGTAATCCAATCCCAGTCCTCATTAGAAACAGACCCATTCATGGAGGGCTTAGAAGAAGAAAGGAGCAATGGGGGGGGGGGAGAACTGGGGGAGGGGCTCCTCTTCAATTTGTACAGAACTCTAACAATAGTGAAATATGTCAGGATTATAACTTTGGATGCTGGAGTCACTCTAGATATGCTACTTCTGGATGGTTCAAATGGATTGACACAGAGAACATAGCTTTTCCCAACCGTCTTGTGGGTTTGCCAACAAGGTTGATGACAGAAATGTTTTGATTTAGTGTCTTGAGTTGGATCTTGGGAGATCCATGATGGATACTGTGATTTGAATTTAGGACCCGTGCTCGTTCTTTCTAAGAAATCATTTAGCTGTTCCCAGTCTAGTTCCATCCTTGCTTCATTTGTTTTTAACTCCTTATGTGATTGCAACCCTGCCGGCTTGGTCAATGGTAGCTTAGCATTGCAATATTCAGTGAGAAGTTTGAGGGTCCACCGTTTATACAGTTTGAGCCTGACTTTATCTCTCCGCCTAATTGAGATAATACCCCCCTTATGTGATATGAATACTGAAGTCAGACAGGATTCTTCCTATATGGGAAACTTTACTGTAAGGCTTTTATCCTGGAATATTGCTGGATGCTCATCTAAAATCAGAGATTTTAATTTTAGAGACTACGTTGGTAATTTTGATATTTTAATGTTCCAAGAGCCATGGTCCCAGAAGGATATATCCTTGGACAGATATGCAATTTATATGATAAAAGCAACTCCCAGTAAAAATGGAGGACATTATAAGGGTGGTCTGGGCATCCCAGTATCAATTAAATTACAAGTCTCTATAAATAATATAGATCACACAACTGACGTGGCTATTACATTGGCTCTGAGAATCAAAACATTTATTTTAGTATTGATCAATGTTTATCTCACCCCTCAGAAATCACATTCACAATCATCTGAATTGTCAGCTGATATGGAGAATTATTTAGAGAGCCTACTATTACTTTATCCCACTGCTTTTATTGTTTTGGCAGGAGATTGTAATTCGAGGATAGGACCAAATGATGTCCCTATTTGCTTGTTTTAATTTGATTCCCCCGGTTTCCACCCCGTACTGTTCTCTTGATAGTAGATTATCGAAAGATCACAGTTGTAGTTTTGTGAGATTACACCTTATATTTACCACCATTAGCTTGGATTTGGTTATTCTCAATGAGAGTAGTAAAGGTGATAGGCCAGGAGAATTTACTTTTATGTCTACCTTGGAATACGTCTGTGAAGATTCTCAGTCATCCAGGTGCATTTATCTGGGGAGTTGAGTCATGGCTACTGGACTTCTTTTTTGAGAGATAGAAATGTTTCGCTGTTCATCCAAACAGCTTCATCGGTCTGAATACAGCTAGTGCAAGATACCTTCTTATAGTCAGCTTGACCTCTTGTCCCCTTGTCTGATTGGCTCATAAGATGAACAAA
This sequence comes from Phrynocephalus guinanensis, assembly GCA_037367245.1. Taxonomy (NCBI): domain Eukaryota; kingdom Metazoa; phylum Chordata; class Lepidosauria; order Squamata; family Agamidae; genus Phrynocephalus; species Phrynocephalus guinanensis. The sequence continues at coordinate 57,196,600 of CM074740.1, forward strand.
GCCTGAATAGGCTCGTTAGGGAGACATTAGTGTCCATGGCCTTAAGGTAAACAATGGCCTAAGGTGCTGAAACCCATCAAGAATGGGTCGTTAGCTGTCAAGAATGGGTCGTTAGCTGTGACCTGGTGGTGAAGGCTCCTTGATTTGCCTGGGTACTGTGGAAAGTACAGCCTGGTAAGTAGCAGCTAGACTATGCCGGAGCCCCCCACCTCTGTTGAGGGAGGGATTTTCAATGCTGACATGAATGGCTTCCCTTACTCCTCTCTCAAACCACCTCTCTTCTTTGTCTAATATGTGTACGTCCTCATCTTTGAAAGAGTGGCCTTTTCCCTTCAAATGGAGGTGTACTGCTGATTCTGGTCCTGAGCTGTTACCTCTCCTATGTTGGGCCATTCTTCTGTTTAATGGCTGTTTAGTTTCTCCAATGTAGAGGTCTGAACACTCTTCACTGCATTGGACTGCATATACTATATTGCTCCTTTTATGGTTTGGTATCGGATCCTTTGGACCATGACAGGAGATGTAAAGGACAAATGGGTGAAGAACCTCTCAAACAGGGAACTCACCCAGACAGAGAGAGAGGTCCTATCCAAAGGCCTAAATTTTGCCATCACACCCAAACAGGTTCCTGTTGTGGATTTCATCACAGCGACAGAATCAGCCATCCACAGCAACAATCTGCCAGCAGCAGAAGCAGAACTACTCAGGATAAAAGTCTCTGCTGCATTATCCAGTGCTCAACCACCACCATCCAACCTCACCAGCCAAGAGAGAAGTGCTGTGACATCCCTCAGCAGGGATGAGAGCATCACAATTCTGCCTGCGGACAAAGGAAGGTGCACTGTCGTCCTCAATACGGTGGACTACCACGAGAAGGTTATCACACTTTTAGATGATCAGCATACATATGAAAAACTAAGAAGAGACCCCACCAGCAATTACAAGAAGAAAGTAATAGAATGCTTAAAACTCTTGGAGCAGGAAAACGCAATTGACAGGGTGACCTACCACCGGTTATATCCCGGAGAGACAGTCCCCTGCTTTTATGGACTTCCCAAGATCCACAAGCAAGGAATCCCCCTCAGACTTATTGTCAGCAGTATAAATTCAGTGACTTATAACATCGCAAAATACCTGGCAACTATCCTAGCCCCACTGGTTGGACACACGGACCACCACGTACACAACTCAGAAGAGTTTGTTTCTAAAGTCAGGGAGCTCAAACTGGATACAGAGGAAACCATGGTATCCTTTGATGTTACATCACTCTTTACCAGCATACCCACCACTGATGCGCTAATAATGGTAAAGAGAAGATTAAGAGAAGACAGCACCCTCACCTCCAGAAGCCGCCTCAACCCAGACCAGATAGGCCTGCTCCTGGACCTGTGTCTGAACACCACATATTTCATGTACAGAGGGGACTTCTACAGACAGAAGCATGGCTGTGCCATGGGTTCCCCAGTGTCACCAATTGTAGCAAACCTATACATGGAAGAAGTGGAGAAGAAGGCACTCAACACCTTCCCAGGGACAACACCATCCCATTGGTTCAGGTATGTAGATGATACCTGGGTTAAAATAAAGACGCAGGAAGTACAGGCCTTTACAGACCACATCAACGCAGTGGATCCTAATATTAAGTTCACTAGGGAAGACACCCAAGACAACAGGCTGGCTTTCCTGGATTGTGCAGTCATCATCAGACCTGACCGTGGCCTAGGAGTAGAAGTTTACAGGAAACCCACCCACACAGATCAATACTTACTGTTTGACTCCCACCATCCATTACAACACAAACTAGGAGTCATCAGGACCCTAAGCCACAGAGCAGAGAGCATCCCCACCTCCTCAGAAGCCAAGAAGAAGGAAGACAGGCACCTGAAGACAGCACTTAAGGCCTGTGGATATCCAAGGTGGGCCTTGAACAAAGCAGTGGGCCATCCCAGAAGAACAAGGGATCAGTCTGAGACCCAGACCCGACGGAAGAACCTGGTCATTCCCTACATGGCGGGAGTGTCGGAGAAGCTTAAAAGGATTTTTGGCAAACACCACATCCCTGTTTATTTCAAACCCATGAACACACTAAGGCAGAGACTTGTCCACCCAAAGGATCCGATACCAAACCATAAAAGGAGCAATATAGTATATGCAGTCCAATGCAGTGAAGAGTGTTCAGACCTCTACATTGGAGAAACTAAACAGCCATTAAACAGAAGAATGGCCCAACATAGGAGAGGTAACAGCTCAGGACCAGAATCAGCAGTACACCTCCATTTGAAGGGAAAAGGCCACTCTTTCAAAGATGAGGATGTACACATATTAGACAAAGAAGAGAGGTGGTTTGAGAGAGGAGTAAGGGAAGCCATTCATGTCAGCATTGAAAATCCCTCCCTCAACAGAGGTGGGGGGCTCCGGCATAGTCTAGCTGCTACTTACCAGGCTGTACTTTCCACAGTACCCAGGCAAATCAAGGAGCCTTCACCACCAGGTCACAGCTAACGACCCATTCTTGACAGCTAACGACCCATTCTTGATGGGTTTCAGCACCTTAGGCCATTGTTTACCTTAAGGCCATGGACACTAATGTCTCCCTAACGAGCCTATTCAGGCTTTGTTCATCTTATGAGCCAATCAGACAAGGGGACAAGAGGTCAAGCTGACTATAAGAAGGTATCTTGCACTAGCTGTATTCAGACCGATGAAGCTGTTTGGATGAACAGCGAAACGTTTCTATCTCTCAAAAAAGAAGTCCAGTAGCCATGACTCAACTCCCAGGTCTACCTTGGAAGTATCAAGCATAGATTATTTTATAGTTGTCAATCTGATTACAGATTTTAAAGTGGATTGCCAGGAAGAAAGTGATCATCTGCACTTGGTTCTGGAGGTTAAGCTCAGAGTACACAATCTATTTGCTGATAAACTACCTGTGATAGAGCATATTGTGGAAAGGAAAGCAGCCTGCTTGAAATGGGCACCCAAAATGAGTGATTATATGAGACAACTATTATGTTCTGAGCCTTTAAAGAAACTTGGCAATTTAATTACTTCTGCAGTCTCATTCTCCACATCTTTTGAGGCATATGCCAAGCTGGTCCACACTTTCCAACCTCATTTAACTAAGGATAAATTCAGGGGCAGCTTTTCACATGGTTCTCACTCCATATCTTGGTTTGATAATGAGTAAGGAGAATTATAGGGCTTATAGGGTTCAGGATCTATCCAAGATCCTCTCCAATTGGTTTTTATGAAAGAAGAACTACAAAGCTGTGATAAAGAGAGAAAAGGCACAGGTGCAGACGGAGACATGGAAGCATGTAATTACTGCCTCCAGCCTAAAGGACTCAGCTTCCTTTCAGAGGGTAGTCTTGAAGGGCATGTTAGATGTTCATTTCATTCAGGATTTTTGTATATCTTCTGATGTTTTGTATATCTCCCAATGTTTTATAAGGATTTACATAAGGATATTTTGTATCCAGTTTTCCAAAAGTCTCCGGGAAGATCTACAGAATTTTATATCTACCTATTACTTTCTGATAGGGACCCAAGTGTTACAATGGCAGTGGCCAAATTTTGTGTGGCAGCTATTACTTGCCGCAAGATAATGCCTATGTCAGGCCCCTAGAGCAGTGATGGCGAACCTTTTAGAGACCGAGTGCCCAAACTGCAATTTAAAACCCACTAATTTTTTCGCAAAGTGCCAATACAGCCATTTAACCTGAATATAGGTGGCTGTGAAGGGGTGATGTCAGGTGCCCACAGAAAGAGCTCCGAGTGCCACCTTTGCTACCCATGCCATAGGTTCGCCAACACTGCCCTAGAGTGTGCTCATTATGAGCTTATTATAGTTTGTGTTTTAAAGTTATTTTAACTGCTCTGTGTAGGAATTTTAATCTTTTGTATTTTCATTTATATTTATAAATTTTATCCTTTTATGGTACAAATGATTAGTAATTCTATGGTCCAGGCTAGTCTGGGCCTTCCTAGATAAAGTGTATTAATTATTCTTGATTTTAGATTGTCTATGTGGTATTTTAGTCAAAGACCATAATTAAAATTCAATTCAATTCCATTCAAAATAAATCACAATTTTTTCTGATTCATGCTCATCTCACAAGTCTTTCATTGATAGCCACAAATGATAAGATGTGATGAAAACTGCTCACTGCTAAATCTTTAGCATATGCGATCCAGGCAGCATTTCCCATGAGCGGCAGATATTAATACTGGAAAGGTAGTGATATTGAACCATGACAAAATACAGGATAAAAGTTTGGATGGGGTGTGTAAAACAGAATTGCAAGTGAGACCGAGTTTTCATTATTATGCATTGGTCTTTAAAAAAAAATCTAAAGTGACAAACGACCAGTCAAGAAAGGACATGATCTACTGCTGACTGATAACGCATGGCAAATAGTGCACAGAATATGTTAAGGCTCCAAGTAGGTGTCTGATGAACTCAAGCATTCCTACTCTGTAGACATCCATAGGATTGTAGCTTAAGGAAAATTGCTTTCTGTGGAGAGATGGCCATTCTTGGTCTCTCTTCAGCCGCATTCTGATGTGTCACGACTGCATATGATTTCTAGCACAGCTGACTCATGCTGCAGTTAGCCTTTGAGGTTTTTGGCTTAAGATGACTAATTTAAAACCAGTGGTGATTGAATAAGAAACATCAGAGAGGCACCCAATCAGGTCTTGTGCTGTCTTAAGAACTCCCTAAGAGAGGCTACCTACATTTTTCTCAGCCTTTCTTCCTAAACAATAAGATGGTACTCCGTATTCTACAGATCTTTTCAGCTCCTACTTTGGTCCTACTTTAAAAGAATGTATAAAAAGGACCCTCAAGCCTAAGGAAAAGGAAGGCCCCCTCCAGTTCCAAAAGCAAAGACATATTTGAAAGCATTCTGCTTTTTAGGTCATAGTGGACCTCTTTAGACCACAAGGATCTCTTGAAATCAGAGGAAGCATTTAAATCTTCAAAGAACAGGGAATATTAAGGGGCAGAGTAAAAAAAAGCACTAGTACTTTTGTAGAAATAGACTGCCTCAGAATAGGAACAAAAAGGGGTTGTGAATTACTGTATATTGGAAAAAGTGCTGTGTGCTGCCTTAGCAGCTTATTTTCTTAAATGCTTACTTTTGCTGTTAAATCTTTGTTCACTTGTGTTTAATTAACGTGCTGGGTAGCATTTATTTTTATTAATACCTTTCTCATGCTGCCATAGCTCAGATGTTATATCTCCCTACTGAGGTTTTAAAATTGTCATGGGAGGATAAGGTATGGAAATATTATACTCCTGTTTTGTTAGCTAAAAGTCAAAGACAGGGAAAACAGGGTCAGAGCTTATACCAATGTAGCTTGAATCCCAGGGGAGGTCCAAGACATTTGGGGATTTATCCTAAATTGAGCCACTTTTCCCACTATGCTTATGTTCCGCTTACTTCTTCCCTTTTATATTACTAATGTTCTGCTGGGATAATTTCTCGGCTGGTTATAATGTTGCACTACTTCCAAAATGCTGCTAAAGTAATATCAGTTGTAGCGCAGTTCATGATTCACATGCAGAAGTTTCCAGACTGAGTATCGTGGCATCTCCATGTTGGTCTGGGAAAGACCAGGGTCATGATATCCACGGGGGATCAGTTTTAAGCCCACACTACCCCCCCCCCATGAATACAAAAAAGACATGGCTATAGAAATACTATATATAGCCTAGTCTCTGGTTATTTAATACAGTATTAAATATGTTATTTAATAGAGTATTTAATGTTATTTATTTAATGTTATTTAATACATTTATGTTATTTAATACAGTATTTAATATAGTATTTATGTTTTTAATGCAGTTATTTAATACAATATTTAATACGTTATTTTCATGCAGTAGATAAGTGAAATTCCAGATACTGATCACACAGATGCAGCAAGTCCAGTATATGTTATACATAAGCTGTTGTTGGAAGGAGACCCTTAACTACATGAAGTGTACGATTGTCACAACATAAGGCTTCCTATATCCCATACCTTGCTATCTATTGTGACTGAGCTTTTGAAGCCAAGCACAGCTTTGTTTGTACATGTGATTTCTTGGACACAAAGAGCTATCTGGATCAAATGTCCAAAACAAGATAATTTGAGCTCTAATGATGAGTTTATCTGTTTGTTCCTGAAACTTTCCAAACTTTCCATGCTAGCAACTACATGCCAGCCTTCCAACTCTTGTCCATTATGTGTTGGGTGCCGCTTTCATCAGCCCCAGCCAGCATGTCTGAGGAAGATGGAATTACGGTACTCCATTGAAGAATCAGTACATCATAGAGGTTTCATAATACTGAGTGACCTGGATCATTTTCTGGCTTGGCAGCTTCTTACATTAGTTATCATTAGAGAGGGATGAGCTCTTTTGCACTTGGATTCACTGTGTGAAAATGAAAATGACTGAATGAAAGTATTGAATGGCTCTCCTCCACAGTACTTAGAGACTGGTGCTTGTTCATTCCCCCTTTGGGTGAGAATGAAAAAAGTCAGTATTGAGGGTTTTTCCCACCCTCAATAAAACTGACCAGTTAGAGCCAGATAGATAGATAGATAGATAGATAGATAGATAGATAGATAGATAGATAGATAGATAGATAGATAGATAGATAGAATCTGGACTGGCCAGCTTTTGCTGGTCCTGAATTTTATTTATTTATTTATTTATTTATTTATTTTTACATTCTTCTTCATTGACACATTATCTTCTGTCAGTTTGCCACTGATTTTATGCTGATTTAAGTGTAGCTAACAGAATTCTGGCCACTGATTTATTGAGTACTTCAGGTTGTTCAAACTACATGAAAACCCAATTGATCAGAACTGTCTGGATAGTATTAGGAAACTGCAACTTGGGCTTTTTCCTATCATCAGTCCTAAGCTTTTTTGCTTAAAGATCAACTCTCAAAATGGGAGAAGGAACACATTCAAATTCTGTGAAATTATTTTTCATATAAATACTCTTGGCCAATAACCAAGACTGTTCACGGGTCTGTGCTGAGCATACCAGTGTGGAAATCAACAATTACAAGTAATATTTTTCACTGAAACATGATGGGGAAGTTGTATTTGTTACTGAGTAAAATAAATCGCCCATCTTATTTTGCTGATTTGACGAACTTTGAACATAGAAAAGCATTTACTCGGGCTCGTCTTGATATGCTACCACTTGCCAATCTAAAGGGCCGTTATACACAATCCCCATACCATATGAGAGTCTGCTCTTGTGATAATAAATCCGTCGAGAACTTGGTACATGCTGTGCTTTATTGCCCACTATTTGGAATCCATCGTGAAAGACTTTTGAAATTCATCTTAGAAAAATATCCTGGTAGATCTGACGAAGAAAAGCTCAAAATCTTACTCTGTGATAGAGATAAATTTGTTACGTTCCGAATGGCAAGGTTCTGTTCTTTACTTATTAAAATGAAAGTTGTTTTAACTACTTCTAATAGTCAAATTGATATCTAGGTCTCTGTACCCTCAGCCCCTTTTTTACCTATCTGTATTGTTATTTTATTGATATTTTTATCGTACTGTTTTTACTTGATGCACTTTGCAATGGCTCTGTGAGCCACGCAATAAAATTTATATGACTATGAGTAAAATATGAAAGTAGGAAAAAAATTCTGCATCTGTAATTGTCAAGCAAAAATAGGTAGTGGAGAAGTGAGGGAAAATATGGTTCCCTCTTGTCCCTCTCTTGCAAATGAGAGTAAATTCTAGGGAGGAATTTTCTGAGAAAATATCAGTTCAGGGCCTCTCTCTTGATATAGTTATCTATCTAACTCTGTCTTTCACACAAAACAATATGATCATGAAGGATTAGACATGTTTAAGATACACTGTTTGCTGAAGTGTCTGCATAAATACATATTTCAGTATGCATTCAGTCAGTATTATTTAAGCATGTGTTTTAAATGGCAAATGCCTTCCAAAAAGAATGTAATGGATTCAAATAGCATTATTATGGCATCATAAAAGAAAAGATAAAAATCCACACATAGCTATAATCAACGTGCCTTCACTCTGCTTAAAAACATTTGAACTCTTTATTTGCTATAATTGGGATTAATGTTTTTTGTTTTGTTTTGAGCAATGCCTTATATTTCAATGTGACCAGCTTTTTTCAAAAAAGGGACTGTAAATAGTGGAAGGGCGTGTAACTATATTTTTATGTGCATATGTTTTTATATGAATTGCTGGATAGCTCAGTAGCTTAGGTCTCTGGCTGCAGAGCCAGGGGTGAGAGTTAAGTTCCACACTGGAATTCCTTGACAGGGACTAGACTCTATGATACATAGGGTCTCTTCTAGAGATGGGCACAAAATGAAAAATGACATGCTCTTTTGTCGTGTAGGAAGGTTACAAAACATTTTGTAATGTAACAGAATGGCAGACGGTGTTTCGATACAAAATTAAACACCATTTTTACTGTAGAAATGAAATGATTTTTTCTCCCTTGCAGCTCCCAACTCCCAGGTGTGGTTTTTTGACATGTTGGGATGTGGGGAAGGGTCAGCCCTCTCCCCACAGCCTGACCTGTAAAAAAAAAAACACCTGGGGGGCAGGGGGGCAAGGGAGCATGAAGCAGGTAGTGGTGAATTCAAACCCTGCTCCGTTCTTCCTTGTCACCCCCACTGCCCGAGGGTGGAAAAAATTGGAGAGCAGAGCAGGTGGTGCCAAATTCAAAACCCTGCCCCACTCTCCAGTTCTTGCTCCCTCCCCACAGCCCGACCTGTTAAAAAAAAACCCAGCTGGGTAGCAGCAGCTTCTGAATTGTTTTGTTGCTCATTTCATTTTGTTACAACAATTATATTAAAAATTTGTTAGTAACAAAACAAAACGAAACACAATGAGTAATGATGAAACAAAATGAAACACTGTTTTTCCATTTTGTGCCCATCTCTACTCCCTTCCAGTTCTAGAGTTCTAAGATTATTCTAAGACTGCTACATATGCATATCGATATTGAGAAATGCCACATTTGCAAGCTCTCTTTAAATAGCTAGTTTAAAATATGTTTAAAATCTGATTTCTTTTGTCTTTCCTTTCCCTCCTTCGTTTCTTAGCTTCTGGTAGGGATTATTCAAGCTGCAGAGCTGCCTGCTTTGGACATGGGTGGTACGTCTGACCCCTATGTGAAAGTTTTTCTGCTTCCTGATAAGAAGAAGAAATATGAAACAAAAGTTCACAGGAAGACCCTTAATCCTGTCTTCAATGAGCAGTTTACATTCAAGGTATTATTTCTGATAATTATGAGGCACCCTTTTTTGTTCAGTATCTACACTAAAGGTTAATCACATGTTCAGATGCTGAATTGTGTGTGTCCTTGTTAATTTGTGACCCATAGCACAAGGAATTTTTCAGTTGCAGATATTTCAGAGAAAAAATGTGTTAAAGGTTAAAAGTTCCCATTAGAATAATTCAATTCAAATTCTATTGTTTGCATCCATTATAAATCTCTCCTTTGTTCTGCCGAAAGCTGCCACACAAGGTACTGTGGATGTCATGTAAAGTCACTCCTCTTTGCTAAGGAGAAATGGATTATTCTGATGTGGGCCACATTCATTTCGCTGACTGCTTCTTTGCATGGGTTGTTAATATCAATTTCAAATAAGATGGAATGCTGTTATAGACTTCCATGTGCATTCTGTGAGTTTTGTTCACTTGTCCCAGCCTTTAGGGAGGCCTTAGGTTTTTTTTGCCTGAAAGATTAGTTAGTATGCCACTCTCTTATTTCTTTCCCACTTAAACAAATGCATGATTAGGCATATTACAAAGTATATTTTTATAAGTCATAAGCATTTAATATGCACTATTTACCTTTAATCCTGAAAGCCCTGTAAAGTAAGTTAGTATTATTATTCCCTATCTTTTAGACAAAGATATGGAGCCAGGAAGTAAGTCTCTCTCCAAGACAAACTAGAGAAGCAATAATTCAACCATGTAACTTCATGTCTTATACAGTTACACTAATCCCTGAAAGACAGACTGATTGCTCTTCTTTGAACTAGGTATTTTTCTCTGCAGGGCAATACATGGCATTTAAACTCCTGGGGAAACAGCCAAGTAACTTAAGTATTTGAAAGTAAGACTTAACATTTTCTATTAGTAATCATCTATCCATTTAGTCAAAAAAGACCCCCTTCTTATATTGTTTTTTTAAGGATGCTATGCACATCCTGGCATTTTGGAAGGGTGGGAACTAGAGATGGGTATGAAATGGAAACATAGTGTTTTGATTTGTTTCATTGTTCATTGTATTTTGTTTCATTTCATAATCAGCAATTTTCAATAGAATTTTATAAGGAAACAAAATGAACTGAAACAAAAAGGAAGCTGCTGCCACCCAGCTGGTTTTGTTTTTTTTACCAGTCAGGCTGTCGGGAGGGGGTTGCTCCCCTCTCCACAGCCCGACCTGTCAAAAAGCACCAGCTGGATGGCAGGGAAAAGAACTGAAGGGTTGAGGTGGGTTTTGAATTTGGCACAACTTGCTTGATCTCCTGTTGTCACCATTGGCACCCAGCTGGTATTTTTTGACAGGTCGGGCTGTGGGGAGAGGCCCCCACTCCCCACAGCCTGACCTGTCCAAAAAAAAAACCCAGCTGGGTGCCAGTGGCAGCAACAGGAGAGCTAAACAAAAGGCGCCAAATTTAAAACCCTGCTTCTCTCACCAGTTCTCGCCCCCACCCCCACCACCCAGATGGTGTTTTTTGACAGGTCAGAGTGTGGGGAAGGTTGACAGCTCGAGCTGTCAATACCACCTGGGTGGTGGTGACCAGAACAAGAGAGTGAAGCAGGGAAATTGACAAATCGTTTTGTTTCCATTGTAAAAAAAAATGTTTTTGTTTCATAATGAAACACTGATTGCCATTTTGTTACATTACAAAACGTTTCATAGCCTTACAACACGATGAAACAGTGTGTCATTTTTCATTTTGTGCCCTTCTCTAGTGGGAACTGCACAAGCAGACAGTGGTTCCTTTTTCATGAACCTGTCTTCTGCAACATTAAAGCAGATTTTGGGTGCCTCAGGATGTTTTAGGACTGCACCTCATGTGACTTTGTATAGTTGGTTTTGCTGGATGCAGATGGTGACAGTTGCAGTTGTTCAAACAAAGAACTGGAGGGCTACATATTCTCCACCACAGTAGTAAAGTATATCCTGAGTCATTATGGGGCAAGGAAACAAAATATATGCATTAAGAGTGTCCTGTTGCACTGGTTCACAATTTAAGAAACACTGTTAACCTCCTCCACACTCAGAGCCCATTTTCTAGCAACATATCAGCAGTACAGCCAAATATACCTTGGAGACTTTTAGTTTGAGATGTGCACTGCATTTCAGTTACTAGAGGCCTTTCCCTCTGTATACTTAGTCTTATAATGACAGCTTCGCTTTGAAAGCAGGGACAATAAGTGATTCTGGCTATATAATCCCTCAACAAGAGATATATCCCTAGAGGCCCTGTCACTAGTGCAGACATAAGATGTTTTTTCTTGAAGATGTTCGCAAAAATAATCTTTATTTTTCACACAGGGAGGGGGAAGGAAAAGCTCCTTACTGAGGTTTTCCTTTATTTAAAATGTTGCCAAGCAATACATGCTAAGTTTCATCTGCATTATACAGGAAAAAAAAGACACAGTAGTGACTAAGACTGATAGATATGCAATAATAATAATAATAATAATAATAATAATAATAATAATAATAATAATAATAATAATAATAATAATAATAATAATAATAATATAAAAAAGACACCCACTCATTGCCACACAAACACAAAAGTCCTTCACATTAAGGTGCTTTTTCACCAATCTAATTTGAATTAATGCAAAATATGAAGATGTGACCATTGTATCTAGTGACAAGGTATGGTCATACAAACAAAAGTTGTAAGGAACACAAAACAAGGAGCCAATTTATTTTATTTTAACCAAAAACTGTTTGGAACCTTATGAGCTATAACAATTTAGACATTGGGGCGGGGAATCCCTGTGCTTATTAACACTTTGTAGAGCTTTGGACCATACTTACAGATTTTGAGCATCCAGGATTTATTATCCAGAAGTATTCACTAATATTTGGTTAGTTAACATTTCTTGGCTAATGAGCACCAGGAGAGAGGGGTAAACTCTGGAACATACCCAGCAGTATTTCCCCACCAACCAGTTTTCACTGTGTTCATAATGTGGGTGCACATTTAGTGTCAGCCCTCTTTAAACTTCTGTATAGCTCTGTCATTTAGAAAGAACCAAATGATGGGAGTTTAGTTCCCTCCTGTGTCTCCAGTGGTGCCTTGGCGAACTGCATGGTCTCAGGCCACCCCCCCCAACCCACCCCCCCCCGAAGAAGGGAATGGTAGACCACTTCTCAGCATTCTAGACCTGGAAAACACTACAACTGTCTGCATAAGTCAGAATTAACTTGATGTCACATCATCATCATCATCATCATCATCATCATCATTGTCATCAGTCATCATCATCATATTCACAGTGAGCCTATTTGGCCCCATGCGTATCTCCTAAACAGTTTGAGGCAAACAAGAATTCCTTTCCTTCTCATTTTCTTAAAGAGATTCTTTTTAATCCTCCATGAATATCAGCTTCTTAGAAGAATGAATTGCTTTTAATTAGTGCATTTGTGATCTTACATATTAAAAACTAGAATATTAAAAGGAATTTCACCCCTGGGTTCACATCTTGACTGGGATGCCTCAAGAATATGAATCTTTTTCAGTCATTAGCAACTGAAAGAATTCAGAATGAAGCGTTCACTCTGAAGAAGACTTCCAAATAGTTCTGTGGTGTCCCTTGTGGCTGAAAGTCTCTTTGTGTCTGCAGTCTCTCTCTGTGATTTCTGGGCTTCTGCCACAAGTTTTTAAAGTGAAAACTCAACCCAAGACTCCTGTGCCTATCAAGTTAATTATACTCTTTGTGTGGAACTCATGCAGTTGCCTCATTAGCATCCTGCTGAGTCACTCAAGGTGAGAGCAGATGACTGTGCAGCTAGAAAAACACATTGTTGCTGCAATCAAATGTTACAATTAGGTTAGCATGATAATGCCATAGCCGTGTCAGCTGACTTAGCTATTGCCAAACTCGGCCAAATGTGTCTTACTCAGAGCATTATTAAAATGCATTGTTGTAGATTTTGGGGACAATATCCAGTGTGGGGGGGAAACAGTTATCTATTTGAATTTGCAGTTATACACAAAAGTCATCTCATGAAAATCTGAAAGGAAAACCTGTCCTCTCTTTGGGCGATTCAGTTCCTTAAATATCCACTCTAGGAACAGCACATTATGACTTAGTGCGCTAAGTGGAGGAAAAGCATAACTCCATAATCACTGGTAGTTCACTTCAGCGATTTATGCCATTGCATTCCTGCCAGCATACATAAATAATAGGAGGCTGATCAGAAATTCCATAGTGCCCATAAATATGAAAGTTAATGTGCAGTTTGTTTTCATTCAGATTCTTTTAACTGTCCTCCCTTTTAAATAATACACTTCATGAGTATAGAACCAGCAAGAGTAGGTTCAGTTCAGAGTCCAAGTAGGGGGACCCTGCTCCCAAATTTCTGAGTGGATTGTCTCCATACCCATTGTTTATAAATGTAACATATTTCCCAGCAACCCCTTAAATAGAAATAAAGGTGAAATGTCATGCAGAACCAGTAAAAGGCAGGCTGAAATGCTTATTTATCTATATCTTAATTTACACCTTTTGAGAAAATCATGTTGAGCAAAATTTGCGCAAGCATCTGCAATAATTCTTGTTTAGAAAAGAGAATAAGAGTGTATCAGAAGCATCCAGTCCATATCCAAAATAATTTGGGGTTACATGTTTCTTTCCCAATCCTCAGCCAACTTCGAAAGTGATGCATCAGCTGCATCATCTCCCTTGCATATTAAAAATATAACAAATTACTGCCTTGCTAACCTATAGCATCTGTCTGTAACACATCCGAACAGATGGAAATCTGGCCTTGTACTGCCAAAATGTGTAGCAGGATATCATGCTACATGGTGGCCTTCAACATCCATGAGGTAAAAAGTAGAATCTTGATTTAAATATAACACTCTAAAGCCAGTTTTAATTGTACTCTTATATTAATTTTTAAGGGGATAATGCAATTGAATTCAGTTGGACTGGCCTCTGAGTAGACATGCATGCAATTTTGCTGTAGGAAAACAACCTGGCCCCTAATTATTCAGTGTCAAACCCAGAAAGTCCATTTTGTGCTTTTCCATCAGTCGGTAGGCTATCTTTTTTTTGGGGGGGGGAGTGACAGCATGATGTATTGAGAGAAACTAGCTGCAGTATTGAAAGCTTATGTATCTGTGGGGCAAATGATTGGTCTTTACGTTCGTAATGGAGTCTAACTCAGCACACTGGTCAAAACTGCACAATGATGAGTGAGCTACCACATTGTTTTATAAAATGCTCCATTTTGATCTTAGAAAGAAGTACATCAGATGGCTCTCCAGGAAAATGTGCCTCGTATTTTCTTTCTGGGTTCAATTTAATGGGAATGACAGCTGATAAAACAAAGAAATGGAAATGCATTGCTTTAACACCCTATTTACAGTCTAGAGACTATAGTAGCTGTCCTTTTTCAAGGTCCTTACTCTCCCCCCCCTCTCTCTCTCTCTCTCTCTCTCTCTCTCTCTCTCTCTCTCTCTCTCTCTCTCTCTCTCTTACTCCCCACAGGTTCCATATTCTGAACTTGGAGGAAAAACCTTAGTGATGGCAGTATATGACTTTGATCGTTTCTCCAAACATGATATAATTGGAGAGTACAAGGTGCCAATGAACACTGTGGATTTTGGTCATGTAACTGAGGAGTGGCGGGATTTGCAAAGTGCTGAAAAAGAAGAGGTAGGAAAAATATAAGTGTTTGCAGCATTCATCAGTCTTAAAACATTCTCCTTGTAAGTTAGGCCAAAAATGTGGAGCATCAAGAAGAACCACATGGAAACCTCTCAAGATCTTTTTAGCATAAAGCAATATTCTATGAATGGACTATTTTGAAAGTATTTATGAAATTGTATATTTTCTGATGTTAAATTTAAGGGGATATACAATCTCATGAACACTTTACTTCCCCTGCCATTAACAGTGTTCCTTATAAATTTTTAAAATATACTATGGAATGGATATTATTTTAAGCTTTAAAAAATCATGTAGGTTTCCTTGTTTTATCTAAAGTACTTTACATGACTCATGTTTGATTTTTTTAATGGAAGTACCAATAACTTTTATTGTTCCACACAACTGGGAAAAAGTGTAAGAAATGTCTTATCATTCATCCTAACCCCCACACACCCAGTGTTTTCAACCAAATAGATGCTACTGGAGAGAAAGTGTGCTTTGGAAGCACTAATGAACTTCTGTGTGGTTTGGACGGCTTTGAAAGAAAGTCTAGTTTTGGTTGTTTTGGAGCAAAGCCATCCTTGCATTTGGAAGTACCCAGGTTATACTGGAAAGCGGCTGACAAGAATTGGAATTTGACCAATTCCACTGCAAAGAATAATCCTCTTTTGGCTAGATTGAAGTCAGCATAGAACAAGGACTTGGCTTCTCTGTTATGTTTGACAAGGTTTCTTGGTTCAGAATTAAATGCATTCCATGATAAATGAAGTAAATCTTCAATAATCGTTCATATTTCTGATTATAGTTGTCCCTCATTTATCATGGGTGGTAAAGTTTCCCAAACACCTGCCATAAATGGAAATCTGCAATATGTGGACACCATCACCCCCTCGCTGCCACTGCCGTCACCATCACCCCTCCAATCCAAAGCACTTTGGAGGGTGACAGCGATTGTGGCAAGGTGGTGACAGCAGGGCCAGTTGGGGTGGCAAGCATGGTGTAGGCAACAGCAGCGGGGGTGATGGAGATTGTAGCAGCAACAGCAGTGGGGCAACAGTGGCGGGGAGAAGCAGGGGTGATGGGGATGGTGGCAGCAACAGCAGTGGGGCAACAGTGGTGGGGAGAAGCAGGGGTGATGGAGATGGTGGGGCATGGGGGTGGCAGCAACAGGGGTGTGGAGATGGTGGGCAACAGCAGTGGGGCAACAGTGGCGGGGAGAAGCAGGGGGAGATGGTGGCAGGGGTAGCAGCAAGGTACCAAGGATGAAAGCAAGGGTGGTGGAACGACAGGTGAAAGTGGGGGCGACAGCAAGGGTGGTTGGGTGATGGGGACAAAAGTGGGGTGGGGTGGAGGTGGTGACATGGTGGTGGTGGATCCCATGATATAGTGGGACCACAATATATGAGCCGTATGATGAAACTACTGTATGTTTTGGAGTTCTTCAGGTGAACAGCCAATGAATGTAGGAAACTGTTGCTTAGATTATCAAGGCAAGGTTTATTTTTTTATTTTTAATATTCTTGAAAATGCATAGAGTTATTGTGAGTTTGCATTTTTATTTCTGACATCAAGCTTCATCTTACCCAAAAAAAAACCCACCCCTAGAAGCATGGTAGTTTGGGGTCAGGAGTTATATTTGTGCCTACTGAGTGATAGAGGTGTTTTCAATATAGTAGGGCATTGAGTTTTTTCATGAAGAAGTACATCCAGTGAGCAAATTGGGTCTCCTCCCCCATAGTGAGATGTACTGTATTTCTGTTTCAGACAGAATAAGTAAACACATGAACTTATGTGTGTTATTTTATTCCCTATTTTACTAGTGTGTTTCTTCTCTCAGAGGACAGCACATTAGCAGCCACCCTGTCTGTACAGCATTACAGTAGGTGTTGTTAAGCCTGCAAAATATATTTCTTAAGCTCACCTTATATTTCATAAAGTCTGAAAAGTGCTTAGAAAAAGAAGTCATTTGATGCTGAAATGTCACCGCTCATCCACCCTCCTATATGTTTCCTGCAGAACTGTCTAGCATTTGGATTACTGCCCATCTATTTTTGAGTAAACTGGCTTAACAGTGCCCTTACTCATGTTTGGAAATGAAGACCGACCTATTTACTATTTAATTATCATCTAAACCAGGCATTCTAAAGGCAGTGTGAAATTTCTTTTGTGATTTATCATTGGAAAGTAAACAGGTGTTTATTTTGTTTATCCAATGGCTAACGTGTATATCTCTGAAGGAATGCAATTAATTCTAGAGAATGTACACTGTGTCTGGTTTGACCCTGAGACAATCTTTATTAGAGGTGCAGGAATTATGCTGGGATCCTTCAGCCTGTGGCACAGCCCGCCGGCCAGATTGCTTTGTTTACAGAATAAAATGTCATAGAAGGCTCTGGTAATACATACAAAAAAAACTGAAGAGGCGATGGCTTAGGCCAGATGTGCATTGATGGGCACGTGTTTGTCTTGTTAGTACTCATCTGCATAGTACTACAACCTGGCCCACTAATTACAGTGAAAGCATAATTAAAATCAACTTTAAACCCTAAGCAACTGGATCCCATCCAATTGTGCCACAAATGTAATTATGTCCATCCTCTGTGAAGACATTTTATAACAGACTTCACTTCGTCAAAAAACTGCACCGAGTAGTGTTTAATATAGAAAAGCAAATTCAGAGACATGCTGTTCAATCAGAGTAATAAAATGCACATTGTTATGAAGCATTTTCACTTATTCCCCTCTCCATATTTTAACTTTTCACTAAGAGGAATTATAATAAAATTGGCAATTAATGCTGTGAACTGAATCCTTGAAAAAGTTCCATTGTGACCCTGAGGGAAGAACCATTTCAGCTTCCATTAATGACAATCATGGCCATTCGCATAATCACCTAAAGCGACCTTAGTCTGCCTCCTGTCTCAGTCCTTATCTTACTTTTCTTTGCAAAGAACTCAGCTGTTATACATAATCACATATTTTAATGAGCACTGCAACCTCTGAGGAGGAAAAGCCTCTGACAAGCAGTTGCCCTCCTTGGTGCTAACTCAAACTCAGTCTGTTTCTCAGCCTTTTCTCTAAAAGGGTCAGGAACAAAATCAAAGAATGAGTTTTAATGAGACATGAGAGGCTCTCTTTTGTATCTTGTGACCCAAGCAAATTTTAAAATGAGCTTTGTGGCCTTCCTCCCATTTCTCTACAAAATGGCTGGGGAATACATTCATGTTGGTAAAGCACACTGAGGAGGAGTGCTGTTTACATATTTTTCATGCTCTGTGGGGATTTTAAGGAACTGTTCTCATCTGCAAAATGATTGCCGGATCTTGAACAGGTCACTACATATGTGGTCCAAGCTATGGCCCACTTTTACCTCAGGTCATTTAGCTTTCTTAATGTTAACACTTAATTGTATCTGGTGTCACATAGCTTTATGAAGAATCAGGCATTGCTAGGCAAGAACTGGTGGAAATAGATGTAAAGAAAACAAGAATGGATTAAGACATGGTGAGAACTAATCTGCATCAGGATTAGAGGCTGGTGCCAAACACTTCAATCAGAAAGAGAAAAGGGTAAAAGAAAACATTGGAATCCATTCTTATTTGACATTTTGGAGTTTTTGTGCCTTGCTGGCATACATAAATACTCGTATGTTCAGCCTTTACCCCATACCCTTATAAAGATGCCAGCTCTGATTTATTACTTAGGCAAGAACAAGTCTATTCTGCTGATCCAGAAATCTATACTATGCTGTTTTGTGAATCTTCAGATGTTTGAGGGGTACAGTTTTTTTTTAATTATTTCTAGGGCAGTATATCCAGCCCTTTCATTAGTCAGACTGAGAAGCCATCCCAGGCAGCAGCATTTAGGTGTTGTAGAAAGAAGGAAATTTCCTAGCTATTTAATTTGTTTCCAGGATGAAGAAGAGACACTTGTTATATTTTTCTGCCTTGTAAACCAAAGTAACATGGTTGGTTTTGAGTTCTGCTCAACCTGATTTGGATGGATGGGAGCCTCCATTTGTTATTATGACCTCACACTACAACCTATCCTCAGCTAACCCAATATGTATATGCAACGTGATGTTTTGTCATTAAAAGAAAGAAGGGTAGCCCATTCAAAGTCTTTTCACCATGTCATTGTTGCATGGAGAAATTATAGCAGGACTGGTGTCAGACCAAGTGTAGTTCTATGAGCATCATCTGTAGGAGTCAAATTATTTGATAGGGATCCTCCTCAACCAGTCTTGCATTTGTTTGTAGAATGGCCAAAAATAAGGTGTGGCGTTCTGAGACTGACTGTGCAAATAGTTCTTCTGCTGCAGATGATCACATTGCTAGTCCCTTGAGATGGAAACTAATACAATAATCCCCTGCCTATTGCGGGGGTTAGGGACTCAACCCAATCTGCAATAATTGAAAATCTGTGATATGCAGATGCTGGGTTGGGTCAGGACTGGGGGGGGGGCTTCTCTGAGGCCTCCTACACTTAGCTGAGGCCTGGTGCTGCCCCAAACAGGCCTCCGATGGGCTTCCGGGCCTGTCAGAGACCCCAGAAGTGGTGTCTGGTGATATAGAAGTCACTTCTGGTTTTCTGGGAGTCACTTCCACTTTGCCGGAAACCACTTCTGGGGCCTCCAACTGTCCCGGGAAGCCCGTTGGAGGCCTGTTTGGGACAGCATCAGGCCTGGGATAAGTGCAGAAGGCTTCAAACAGGCCCAAGCAACTTACCGCAGGGGGCCTTGCCTTTAATATACTGTGGTCCCGTGATATACCAGAACCACAGTATATGAACCGCAGAATGGCGGGGGACCACTGTATGAAGTTAAACATGTAATGAGACACTATATTTTCATTTTCGCTCAATAGATATTCAGTAGTCTGTGACCAATAAACATGCTCCATTTTTGCTGAGTAGTTTCAACCCCATTTGTGTTTTTAATACAGGGTTTTCTTTTTAAGAAACTCTACATGTCTCAGGGGTTCCTTGGGTCTGCCTCTGTTTTCCATTGTGTATGAATTGTGCCATTTTGCCTAAATAGAGGCGAAGTGGCACAACTGAATACACAATTGATTTAGATTTGTCACTTGAATCCATTATTAGAATAGATGAGGTTGAGGTTGGAAACTGCAGCAGCGGAGGTAGCCCTTTACAGAAAACCCTGAAGTGTGTTTGTATGAGCGTACAACTACTTTTAAAGCACTTCCCGGTGATAATCTAGTGTGTTTGTATGAGTGTACGACTACTTTTAAAGCACTTCCCGGTGATAATCTAACTCAGAATTATTTTACGGACATCATCATTATTCCAACAATTGTTAGAACCTATACAAAAATTAACTGGATGGATAGCTCAATGAATTAGGTCTCTGACTGCAGAGTCAGAAGTTGGAAGTTCAATTCCATAAGTGTGCTTCCCAGAAGAGCCAGCCAGTGTGGTGTTGGGTGCGCTACACAGTTCAGGGTGCCCCCAGAAGGAAATGGTAAACCACTTCTGAGTACTGTATACCGGGAAAACTCTGGAAAGGGTCAGAATTGGCTTGAAAGCACACAACAGTTATATACAAAAATGAATAAATCACATAGTCTTTATGTTTGGGGTGTATGTGTAAAGTGAATAACTGAGCAAGAAGTACATTTTACTGTGGCTTATGCAGGATAATGTCCTCCTGACTTTTGCCCAGAAGCAATAGAAAGGGAAATGTGCATTTCTGAAAAGGTTAAAGACAAAGAGTTAAGAGGAGCTGTTTTGGAAAGAGATTAGTCATTTTCTTCACAATCCCCTTGCCAATTTTTAAATGCCAATTTGGACCACATTAGAGATTACCATAGTAACCATTTAGCCTCTTTTCAGATCTTGTTGTATTTTCACTTGAGTTTAACTACTTGCTGAACTGACATTTAAGACACTTTGTACTATAGCAATGACAGACAGAATATATTTATTAAACAAAAGGAAATAATGTCTTGTACCATGTACAATAGCAAAAAGAATGGTAATTGGATTCTCATTGTAAATTGCTGTAATAGCTTTAGACAGGCTGTATGTTAGAAGGAAATACATGATTTTGAATATTTTGCAGTGGATTTATTGAGAATGTACAATCCAGAATGAAAGACAAGTCTCCAGTCACAATAAGAATTCATAAGAATTGCTGGATTGAAAAAGAGGCCTCTCACCATGTGGCAAGGCCTTATCTAACCTACTGCCCCTGCAAGTAGCCCCATAGGCTGCACACACGTGATGCCAACCAGTCAGGTAGACAAAGAGGACCCTCCCAGCATTATGGTTGATAGAAGCCACAATTGGCAGATCAAACCAATATGCACCTAGGATTCTGTTTCCAGAAGAAAATAATCCCATGTAAGCAGAATATAAATGGAATGAACTCCTTGGTAGATTGGTGCTTCGATGTAGTATTCCGAAGTTTGTTGTCTTTGTTCAGGGTGGCATCTTACATCTTTATGTCCAATAGCTTTGGTTAAATATATCTTCAAATAATTTGTCCAGTTTTTCACTAGATAGATAGATAGATAGATAGATAGATAGTTTTTATATATTTCTAACATGTTCTGCATTTCTACAGAATCATTTATTGGGTCTGATCAGATGGCAAGAAAGGTGTGCCTTGATCACACTGGAAAGGGTAATTTTGTAGTGAGCCGTACTTCCTTAAACCACCCCTCTTTCTACTGGGATTATTCCAGTCCAGCCCTAAAAATAAGTAGTCCAGCTTGGTCAGAGATAGGTTGAGGCTTAGAAATGCAAAATTTTCAGAAATGTTGAAGTCCTGGGGGGAAAATACTTTGGAGAAAAATGGAAAAATTGGGCAAAAAAACCTTTTCCCGTTTCCCCCCAAAGTTTTGGGAAATTGTATATCTCTAAACGCACTATCGTCTGTACACTTTGATTGCTAGAAAATAGTTTGCACTGGATTGAGCCACAAGCAGTCAGAAATGTGAGCTATATGTCCGTGTGACCACACACAAAGTCAATCTTCTTTTTCAATTCACAAATGTTTTTATCTCCCCAAATAATTCAGCCACCCTTCCTTGAACAAAAGATAATGGCTTAAACACTAGAGGCATTATACTGTTATTCAGGTGTCAATGTGTAAATGTTCCCTTGTGATAACCCACTTCTAGATAGTCTTTAAAATTTTGGTTGCTCAGTGCAGAATCTGAATTGCCTCATATTGAGCAGAAGTCCCTGTTAACATATTATGTCATTCATCCTGAAATCTGCTGCTATAGATTGATAAAGAGAAAGGGGAATACCGAGGGCCTTGGTTTCAGAATCTGAAGGTCAATACCTGGAAATGCTGTGTAGTGTGGAAGATGAAGTCATGGCTAAGCAGGTCTGAATCTGTGGTGGTCCATCCACTAGGACAAGCAGGGCAGGACATCTCCTGCCATATTCCTTATCAGAGGCAAAGGGACTTCCTCAGCCTGAATTCATCCATAGCTGCATGTCTACCTGCCTCTGTGCTTATGTGTGTCTGAATGTCCACTTTTGTTTCAACACTGCCCGCCATTGATTACTGCACATTCTGACCCGCCCACCCTGACTATAATTGGCAGCACCCACCCCTGGATTGAATTGAGGACTGAAGATCCTTTAGGTAAAAGACTGTACATAATAAAATAGGACATATGGCCATTTAGAAAGGAAAGGACTAGGTATGAAGAACTGCCAGGACCACTCGTTTGAGCCAGGCTGGCCATCTGCAGGCGCTGACCCCAAGGGAGGCCCAGACAAGGAACCGGGCCTTGTCGGTGGTTGCACCCCAATTATGGAACCAGGTTCTGCAAGAAATTCACCTGGCGCCCTTGCTACAATCCTTTAAGAAATTACTGAAAACTTGGCTTTATACGTTGGCCTTCCCTGAGCATTCCATTCTCTCTTGTTAATATAAATAGGACACTACTTTCTTTTCCACCTGATGATAATTCTTTATTCGCCCTTTTTCTTTTCATTTGTATTTTATTCTGAATTGCTGGATGGTTTTGATTTATTTGTGTTCAGTTGCCTTTCTTTGATTTATATTATGTTGATTTTGATTGATAAATGTCTGTTTTTTACTATTTTAAGTTGTATAATATGTTTTATTGTATTTTGTTTATATTTGTAAACTGACCAAAGTAGCTTTCTGCTGAATGGTCGCAGTATGTAAATCATGTAAAGAAATAAATAGATAAGAGATAAAGTACCTCAGAGAGTTTTGACATTTGGCACAAAAGTTGTGGAAAATGGCAGTTCTGTGAGCAGTTATGAACCTCTGCTGAATCTCTAGTGGCTACGTCTCTGGCTGTGGAGCCAGAGTTTGGGGGTTCAATCCCCCACTGTGCCTCCTTGACAAGGGCTGAATACAAAGGGCCCCCTCCAGATCTGCAGATGATGATGAAGGAGGAGGAGGAGGAGGAGGAGGAGGAGGAGGAGAACAAGAACAAGAACAAGAACAAGATTAGATATGCATCTAACTGTTTTGTAAGGCAGAGGGAACTTGGTGGTGTCTAAACCTCTCCTTCTTCCTTGCCCCCCCTTTTGTCTTGTTTTGTTACATTCTTCAAAAACAACATATGTAGGTGCTTCATCAAAGTAATCATTTTGTGGGTTTACCTTTTCTATCTTTGTTAGTAACAAGATAGTGAACTGTTTGTGTATTAAAATCCTGCACTAGATGCCTTCTCAAACTGCTGTACACCAATTAATAAAATCTGTGCTGAAGGCTTGAATATACAGTAGCTGCTCTAATCAAATAATGCATTTGCACTATTTGATTGTTATTCTTGGCTGCGAGTCAGTGCCCACACCACCATTTGATTTTAAAAGAAGAAAATTATTAACATGTTAAAGGCAAAGGATAAGTGCTGCTTTCTAGAAAAGTTGCTGAGGGAGGTTTAGATTAATTGAATAGTATGGTTTTGTCATCCTGTTATCCAGAGTCAGCCACCTGTCAGAATCAAGCCACCTCTGAAGATGAAACCAGCTAAATGCTGCCTGTTTTTGTAGCATTTGAACCACTGACCACTCACTCTTTTAGAAGGAGCAAGGTTTGCTAATCTTTAAGCATGTTTCTTCTTTTTTCTTCTTTTTTATGTTCTCTTCTCCCTCCCCTTCTTTTCTTGTCAACTTGCATCATCCTTCTGCATCCAGATCTGGAATACCAACAATTTAATCAACTTGTAGTCCATAGAATACATTTTTATGATCAAATATTACAGATGGCAGCAAAACTGGATTTCTCTTACTTTCTTTGTGGTTGTTGCTGATACATGCCCCTGACAGATCTCACAGTCATACAACTGTACTAAATCTGAAACCTGTTTCTAATATCAAGGCTCTGGTATGGTACAAGAGAGAGAATAAGCATTCAAGACAGTTTCAGTAGCCATGTACAGAGTGATTTTCCCTTGCTCTCCTATATAATTGTATCTAGGTTGCACACATCCAATAACAGGAGGAAAAATATAGAGGTAAAAATATGTGACTGGCAGAAGCCTGCAAGACTATCATATCTCATTTTAGCATTAAGACTGTGGCTAGGATGAGCAAAGCTTTTAATTTTTTGTTTGTCATTTTGAACTGTAGTTGTTAATCTTCAGGAAATGCATACTTTCTTATTTGAGAACTCTGTCTAGAATATGCAGATTTTGTGTTTCAGTTTTCTATTCTGTCAAGTATGTATTGACATACTTGTTTTCTCTCATTTGAAGGCAACTTCACATGTTACAAGAAATTGGTGTACCTTGTTGTGGGCAAAATATGTCTGCGTTTTCTTGTTTTCTTGTTTCCATTCAAATGTCTTAAGGCAGAATTTATGCAGCTCCTTCACAAGAGTATATGTATGAATTCCATGTGTAGTCACAACTTGAGACGTTTCCCTGTGGGGTGGAGGTGGGGCTGGAGATAAAACTATGCTTCTTGTGTAGTGCAGAATATTATTGATGCACACTGGCATTGTGTGCTATGCCTGTATGACAGGTTGTGCTTTTGTTTCAAAGCTGCGCAAAGTTTACTTTGTAAATCAAACAAAATAGCAATGTTATGTATGTTTGCCATAAAACAAATACCAGAATAGTAAGGTAACTCCTCCCACCCAACTTTAAATCTCTTTCTCGTGGCAACAGAAAAAAGCAAAGGTGTCGGTCATATCTGCTCCCCTTGTAGTGTCTTGAAAAGTAATGGTGAGGCAGGGTGTGCCCACATACACATGAACCACTCTCAATGATGCATTGAGTAATATGTTTTAGCTGGAATAACACTGGGACATATTCAGACTAAGAAAGGTAGTATAGCTTGTTCCTCCATTTTAAAAAAATAAAGTAAAATAAAGTTCCAGTGTAAAGTCAAGTCCGTTGTCATAGTGATTGAAGCTCACAAGTTCCTTTATTGGTGAAAAACAAATGAAGTAAGCAAATTATACTGACAGGGTTGGAGATAATTTTAGGTGCTTGGCAAGGTAAAGAAGGTAAATCAAACAAAAACTGGGAGAATTTAAAAAGCAAAGTATTTATTGACATTGTGCTATTTGTTTTCTATCATTCAGAGGCAACTTCAGATGTTACATGCTTGGAGATGAAACTGCAGAGAATAAAATCTTAATTTTGAACAAGGGACTTTAATTCCATCTTGATCTGGTTTTAGACTGGATTACTGCTTCTTGTAGATTTAACTCCTTGGTTTAATATAGAATTGAAGACAAAATATCTGGTCTGGGACTTGTTGATATCTGGCACATTTTACAGAAATACTCACAGCTATGTTTTCTGTCTCTAATACTTCATTTCTATTTGGAGCTGTAGGGACGCGCGCTAGGACAAAATTCTACAATTTTGTAGTTTGTATAGGAAACTGCAAATATAAGAGAGTTTTATATGCTAATGGAAAAACGTGAATCATCTGTGCCAGAACTGAATAAATCAGTTGACATCCTGATTTAAATCTTATTCCTCCCCTTACACGTGGCTGTCGTCATTGCCCCTTTGTTGTGGGTGGTCACACCGGCAACAATCAGTGGACCCAGTAAGTCAGGTCCTTCCCTTTGAGACCTAAAGCTGACCTCTCCAATTTGTGTAAGCAATAACCAGACATGACCCTTAATTCTTTTTGGAAAATATTTTGGCCACAACTTTATTGGTTACACACAAGCAGTACTCTGGCAGAGTCATTGGGTTAGATCCAATGCATCAAGGAGCCCGCCTGCCCCTTGATGATTCTGTGTTCTCCGCCAACATTTTGGAAACACCTTGGTCAGTTTTAAGTGTGTGTTCCCCTGGGATGTCCACCCCAATGGTAACCCATGTCCATTATTCCATCGACAGGACCCCTGAGGGTTGTAGGCCCCAACATCGGCCTGAGTCACTATAATATGCAGGGCGTCTTTTGCATATGCAGGAGAAATAACTGGCACATGCACCCTGTCACCAGTCCTTCAGTGATGAAATCAACCTATTTTACTCCATTTTTATGCTGTACCACTTTAGGTTCTATCTTTATAGCAGTAAAAGACATTTCCCCACCTACCATTTTAGCAGCCAGGCTGTCCTGAAGTATGATTAATTACATTCTACCTTTTCTTCACACATACGCCAAATTAACTCTATGGGGTAATTGTGATCTGAAAAAGAAAAGAAAAGATTGTGGTATAGGCAAATTAAATGACCTGATATGCCCAAACCAAAATGTTTTATCATACTCAATATTAGTAGCTATGTATGTTCTGTATTCCAGGTAAATCAATAACGTCTTTTGATATCTGAGTACTTTTTTCTTTGCGACATCTAATTCAATTTAAGAACAGAATGTTTCTGTGATACAAAACCAGATACCTAACATATAGATCTGAATTGAGGACATCACAGATTACAGTGCTATTAAAGCCTTATTAGAGGGAAATACAGTGACCTACTCCTTTTAATTTAGGATGCTAATAATGCTTGCTTTTAATATCCTCAAAATGTGGTGACTTTTTGTGCAACACTCAGTGAATATACCTATCAGTGGCAGAAAATGTGTGGTAAAGGCTGTCAAGCATTTATCCATCCATTCGTGTTTGAAGTTCCACATTGTCAAAACAAGTCTGGATGGTAGCAAGAAACCACAGGGTGCAGGGTTCAAAATTATTAGCATTTTATTTATGAAGTATGTGCATTCTGAGAAGGAGAAGAGGTGGAACTCTGGTGACATATCTTATTTGACTGAAATAGAAAAGAGCTGCTGGTGTGTTTTGTTTTGTTTGTTTTAGTAATGAAATTAGTTTCATCTTCATTGTACCTTTAACATAGCAGAAAGCAAGGTAAACCATGCTGTCACAAAAGTTATACAGATAACTTCTTGTACAGATCTACAGGAAATATTTTATGGACATTCAGAAAAAGTTAACATAACATAAAAACATGTTTATCTTCACATGTAATTTTCCCACAAGTTTAGACCATAATTTCTGCAGAGATATCTCTATTACACTAGAGTTAACAAGAAGTATCCTTTTTTACCTGGCAATGTAACTCTGTTCTGTTGCTCCTAAGTATATATCCTATACCAGACTAGACTAGCTTTGGCCATGTTGATGTTGTAAAAACAGAGGAGAATCTGGCTAGAAATCCAAAACAGCAACTCAGCTATGTCCTAGAAGAGTTAGTTGCCATTTCACATTCTCACAAATAGAGGAGACTAGCCTGATTTGAATTCTGTGTTAGGAAAGAAAGAGATAAGAATTGTTTTTGAGGTTTGTTTTCCTTGGCTCTTTCTAGAAAATGTTAGCAATTAAACAATTCTGAATTTAACAGAAGACTGTTACTGCTCTGCATAGTAGACTGACTTTGTCAAACCCTGCATGCAGTGATACTGCTGTGCAGTAGAACCTATGTGATGGCATACTGTAAAGGCTTCACAAGAGGGTGGTTTATCCTTACATTGCTCCACATTGTATAGATTAGCAGCAGTACTGGAGGGGAAGGTTTTTTTCCATATTGATTCCGTTATAAAATATATATATTTCTTTGCTTCTGTGATTTTAACCTGTGCACTATCAGATCTGCAGTGGAGTTTCCAATCTGTAGAGTAATTGCTTTCAGATTCCAAGACAATCTCTTGATAATGTAAAATGCATTAACTAAACTTGAAATGTGTATATAGCTCTACTTCAAGAGGGTTTTTAAAGGTCAGGCAAGGGCAACCTATTATTGCTTGGTGTGCCCTGATACAATAAGACAAAGATTATCTTTGGAGTAGCTACAATAGCCATATAAATGCACCATAATTGTCTTGGTGTTTGATTTCCTATAAGGCCTGGTAATCCAAAAAGGATCTTCCGTGAATGCCTTACATACATTTTCTTTCAGTGTTGTACTTTAGGCTGTTCTCAAATGGAGGAGCCTTGCAGCATGTTATATTTAATGCATTTTCCATGCTGTCAAAAGTAATAATATTAACGTGCCATGCTAAGTTAAATTAATTTTGTTTTGCACAGTGGCTTGCATAAACATGAGTGACATTTAGAAATGTCATTCATGCAACCAAAAAAGAAGAAGAAGAGGAAGGAGAAGAAGGAGAATGAAAGGAAAGTGATTTGAGCCGATGAAGAGAAGCCAAGTGGCACAATGCAATAAGATGTGATCATTAAGGCATAGCTAGCAACTGGGTATGACATTCTAGGTGATGGCAGAAGGAGAAAATACCATTCTGCCACTTGTTTGGTATAAATTTGTTCTCTCTCTTCCTTTGTTAATGAAAAAAATTACACTTCTGTTTGCTTAGTTCAAGGGATAATAATATTTAGCTCCTGGTCCAGGCAAAGAAAAATTTAATTTATGAAATACAGCCTTCTGTTTAGAAAGGTATGTGTTGCTTGTTGAACTTCAAGTACCTTTAGCCAGAGCTTCTGTAAAATTCAGTTGATTGTAATCAGTTTGAAGCTGATGACCATGAAGTGGCCTTATCAGCCTCTCATGATGGAATTAATTCCCTTTCACCCCCACCAATCTGGTTTTGTATTTGTTTTCTCCTTTAATAAATGTGCTTTCTTGAAAATTTGTTAAAAAAGATTGTGATGAAAAGATGAAAACTTATAGATGTTCTCATAGAGCATGCTGGTAGAATGATCCATCTGCTCTCCGTAGGATTTTAATTAACACAATTCATGTGAAGACTGAGTGCTTGAAGAATAAGTGCACCAACTAGGAAAGGGTGAAAAAAATTCATCAACTTCAGTGATAGATTCCTCAGATAGCACCTCCCATAACTGAACACTGACCCAATATGCGGTGAGACAATGCAAAAAAAAATGTGTGGGGGGGTGTTGAACACAAGTATTTTATTCATTTTTTAAAAACTATTCATTTAAAACACCTTGACTCCACTTTATTCCTTTAAAAGAATCTAAAGCACTTTACAGAATTAAAACATGGTATTTAAAGATAACAATGGTGAGTGTTAGAGATGGGGATGAATTTTAAAAAGAATTGTAATATTGAATGAACATTGTTGATTTATTAAGTATTCATCCCTTCATATTTGTGAGGTCCAGAACCCCCCCCAAATATATATATATATATATATATATATATATATATATATATATATATATATATATATATATATATATATATATATATATATATATATATGTTTTCGTAGATTTTCACGGGTATAGTTATGCATGGTAGGGTGGATTCGGGTTTCTTCCCGTGTAGAAATCTGGTTGTTTTGGCGACGTTTCGACGAGGTCTCACTCGTCATCTTCAGGCTGGTGTTCTGGCTTCTTTCTTCTTGAAGCAAAGCGTGATCTCAGTTGAAGTCCTTCTATAAATACTGCTGGGGGGTGTGGTTTGCTTGCTCTGTTGCTGATTGTAGGTTCGTTTGTTCTTTTGTGATCTGCTGTGTGGCTGAGGCGATCGTTAAGGGCTTAACTGCTGGTGGGTTAGATGGCTGTTTAGAGACATCCTGTGTGGGTGAGGTGCTGGATGTGTGTCTATTAGCCTTTTGTTTCTTAACGACCTTGGTGATGGGCGTTCTGGCAGCATCCTGGGCTTTGGTGGAGTGGGGTCCTGTGTCTTGTGAATTCATTTTGGTCTGGCTGCGTGTCTACGAGAACCTACGAGAACCTACGAGAAACTAGAAGTCCGAAGAGCCACCATCTTATGTGACATTGCATTCCTACGCAACTGCCGAGATAAAAATGTGATCCCCACAAGCTTCCAACTGAAATTCCACTCAAAAACCCCATCCAGCGAAAGGATCCTGAAAAGAACAGAACTAGCCCTAATCAGAAACGAACTACACAAGAAAAGATACCTACTAGATCAAACCAACAGAGACCTACTCACTCTCCACCTCAAACTCAGCAACAAAATCCACCCAACACTCTGGAACAAATCCAAGCAACTCGCCGCCTGGAGAGCTGAAACAGAGACCTCCCACAAGACAGACATACACACCAACAAACTCCACAAACTGGAAAAACGCCAGAAGCCCAACCCCCCACAGCAGCCCATGAAACAAGCAGTTCACAACATATCAGACAGGACACTCACCATCGCAGAGACCAAAGTCCTGTCCAAAGGATTCAACTTTGCAGTCGCCCCCAGACACATCCCCACTGAAAACATCATATGCGGAGTGGAAGCCAGCCTAACCAAAATCAACCCAGATGAAGCCAACAAAATCAGACTCGAAGTCACCAATATCCTCTGCTCCAGCAAACCACCCAGAAGCAATTTACACAAAGAAGAACAAAAAGCCCTCACCAACCTGAGGAAAGACAACAACATAATCATTCTCCCAGCAGACAAAGGCAATGCCACAGTGGTGATGAACACATCTGACTACCAAGCCAAACTATCCAACCTACTACAAGACCCTGCTTACATACCTTTGAACGCAGACCCCACCACCTACCTGGAAAAAACCACCAAAGCCAAAATAAAAGCCTCACCCTTAAGTGAAGAAATCAAGCCAAGCATCATCCCCAGAGAGAAATCATCCAGATGCCCCAAGCTCTACGGCCTCCCCAAGATTCACAAAGAAGGAACACCTCTCAGACCCATAGTCAGCTCCATAGGCTCACCCCTACAAAACCTCGCCAAATTTCTTGCCAAACAACTCCAGCCCTATGCAGAATCCATCACTTCATACGTACAAAACTCGTTCCACTTCATAGAAATTATAAAGAAACAAGACCTACAACCCAATGACCTACTCGTGAGCTTCGATGTTGTTTCGCTCTTCACACAAGTGCCCATTCAAGAAGCCCTGACAGCTATCCACAACAAATACAACCCCCCCAAGCACATCCTAGATCTGACCAACCACTGCCTAACCAACACATACTTCATCCACAATGGACAAAGATACAAACAGATAGAAGGAGCACCCATGGGATCACCCCTCTCACCGGTCATCGCAAACCTATATATGGAACACTTTGAAACCAACGCGTTACAGAAGTCCGAACATAAACCCAAACTCTGGCTCAGATATGTTGACGACACCTTTGTTATCTGGCCACACGGGAAAGACAAACTGAACAACTTCCTCACACATCTCAACAGCCTACACCCCAAAATACAATTCACTATGGAAATAGAAGCCAACAACCAACTCCCCTTCCTGGATGTCCTAATCTACAAAAAACCCGACGGCTCCTTAGGACATACCATCTACCGGAAAAAAACACATACAAACCGCTACTTAAATGCACAATCACACCACCACCCTGCACAGATCAACTCCGTAGCAAAAACCCTCATCTCCAGAACCAAACGCCTCGCTGACAAAGACCACCTAAAAACTGAATTACACACTCTCTCGAATGCTTTAATTGCGAACGGATTCCAAAAAAAACACCATCACCAAACTAATCCAAAAAGAAACACCCCCCCAAGAACCAAGAAACAGAAGAGAACAACGGCACTGCCCTCCTCCCTTACATCAAAGGCACCACAGACAAAATCAGCAAAATTCTCCACAAACACAATATCAAGACAGCCTTTTGCACCGAACAAAAAATAGCCAACATTTTAAGAAACCCCAAAGACAAGATTGAGCTAGAAAACCAAGGAGTCTACGAAATACCATGCAAAGTCTGCCCAGCCACATACATCGGACAGACAAACAGGAGAATAAGCGCATGCATCGCAGAACACAAGAACGCAGTCAAAAAAGAAGAAAAATCTTCCTCTCTCTTCCAGCACATAAAAACAACAGGTCATGAAATTGATTTTAAAAGAACCAAACTCATCTCCAAAACTGAACACTTCAACAGTCGAATAATCATGGAAGCCATTGAAATAGAGAAACACCCAAACAACATGAATAAACGTGATGACACCTCCCGCTTGCCTGACATCTGGAAACTAGCCCTGGTCAACAGACGAGCCTCTGTCACAAAGACTGACACCAGGTCCAAAAGGACACAAGATGCCACCACCTTCCATCCACACCAAACACAAACCCAGACCCTTCCCACAGATGAAACGAAACCACCATCCAATAACAAAACCACGACTGCACCATCTACCGCTACTCCCCACTCCAGCCACCACATGGAGCACACTTACACACGCCAAAAAAAACATTGGGAGACCACAGACACACAGCCAGACCAAAATGAATTCACAAGACACAGGACCCCACTCCACCAAAGCCCAGGATGCTGCCAGAACACCCATCACCAAGGTCGTTAAGAAACAAAAGGCTAATAGACACACATCCAGCACCTCACCCACACATGATGTCTCTAAACAGCCATCTAACCCACCAGCAGTTAAGCCCTTAACGATCGCCTCAGCCACACAGCAGATCACAAAAGAACAAACGAACCTACAATCAGCAACAGAGCAAGCAAACCACACACCCCCCAGCAGTATTTATAGAAGGACCTCAACTGAGATCACGCTTTGCTTCAAGAAGAAAGAAGCCAGAACACCAGCCTGAAGATGACGAGTGAGACCTCGTCGAAACGTCGCCAAAACAACCAGATTTCTACACGGGAAGAAACCCGAATCCACCCTAACATGCATATATATATATATATATATATATATATATATATATATATATATATATATATATATATATATATATATATATATATATATATATATATATATATATATATATATATATATATATATATATATATATTTGTTTTCGTAGATTTTCACGGGTATAGGTATGCATGTTAGGGTGGATTCGGGTTTCTTCCCGTGTAGAAATCTGGTTGTTTTGGCGACGTTTCGACGAGGTCTCACTCGTCATCTTCAGGCTGGTGTTCTGGCTTCTTTCTTCTTGAAGCAAAGCGTGATCTCAGTTGAAGTCCTTCTATAAATACTGCTGGGGGGGTGTGGTTTGCTTGCTCTGTTGCTGATTGTGGGTTCGTTTGTTCCTTTGTGATCTGCTGTGTGGCTGAGGCGATCGTTAAGGGCTTAACTGCTGGTGGGTTAGATGGCTGTTTAGAGACATCCTGTGTGGGTGAGGTGCTGGATGTGTGTCTATTAGCCTTTTGTTTCTTAACGACCTTGGTGATGGGCGTTCTGGCAGCATCCTGGGCTTTGGTGGAGTGGGGTCCTGTGTCTTGTGAATTCATTTTGGTCTGGCTGCGTGTCTGTGGTCCATTGAAGCCATTGAAATAGAGAAACACCCAAACAACATGAATAAACGTGATGACACCTCCCGCTTGCCTGACATCTGGAAACTAGCCCTGGTCAACAGACGAGCCTCTGTCACAAAGACTGACACCAGGTCCAAAAGGACACAAGATGCCACCACCTTCCATCCACACCAAACACAAACCCAGACCCTTCCCACAGATGAAACGAAACCACCATCCAATAACAAAACCACGACTGCACCATCTACCGCTACTCCCCACTCCAGCCACCACATGGAGCACACTTACACACGCCAAAAAAACATTGGGAGACCACAGACACGCAGCCAGACCAAAATGAATTCACAAGACACAGGACCCCACTCCACCAAAGCCCAGGATGCTGCCAGAACGCCCATCACCAAGGTCGTTAAGAAACAAAAGGCTAATAGACACACATCCAGCACCTCACCCACACAGGATGTCTCTAAACAGCCATCTAACCCACCAGCAGTTAAGCCCTTAACGATCGCCTCAGCCACACAGCAGATCACAAAAGAACAAACGAACCCACAATCAGCAACAGAGCAAGCAAACCACACACCCCCAGCAGTATTTATAGAAGGACTTCAACTGAGATCACGCTTTGCTTCAAGAAGAAAGAAGCCAGAACACCAGCCTGAAGATGACGAGTGAGACCTCGTCGAAACGTCGCCAAAACAACCAGATTTCTACACGGGAAGAAACCCGAATCCACCCTAACATGCATATATATATATATATATATATATAAATGGATGAATAATATCTACCTGTTTGTCTTCATCCACTTTGTTGTGATAGACAGAGATGAAAGGTTAGCCTACAGACTGCCTCCCACCCCCTTCTCACTGCCCCTGTCACTCCCAGTGCCCAAACCACCACTGTGGCCTCTGGCAGCAGCCTCCACTGCTGATACTGTTGCCACTATTTTTGCAAATATGGTGACTGAGTTTTTCCTTTGTCCTCAGTTGCCACCTTTGGAAAGGGTGACCCTGTTTCCCTTAAGGCAATGAGAAGATGACGACACCATCTTAGCAAAGGGCAACAGGGTTTCTATCCAGCCCTAAAATAGTGGTGGCGGCTTCCCTTAGGGTCTAAGGCAAACTAAGCCACCCTTTGCAAATATAGTGGACAACTTCCCTTAGGGCAAAGGCAAAAACAGCCACTATCTTTGCAAAGATGGTGGCAGTGTCAGGAGGGGAGCCCACCAGTAGAGGATGACAGCAGCGGCCCAGGTACTGGCAGCGGTTACCTGGGAACTGAATATGAATAGAAAAGGGGGGAGGTTGTTTAGTTTGACTTATTTTCAAAATTAAGACATAACATTGCCCTTCCACAGTGAAATAAAGAGGCGAGAAAGCATGATGGGTTTAACTCGGGCTGCACTTTATTAACTTAAGTAAAGCAGCTTCAAAATATAACTCTTAGAGGGGCCTGACATAGTGCAGAAGAACAGTTGGAACCCCAGGGTCTCCTGGGACCCCTCCAACTCACAAGTTTTGTGCGAGTCACTGCCCCCTGGTGGCACAATCCATAAGATAGCCCAACCACGGCGGGCAAGGATCTGCACCCTACCTGAATCCATGAGCACCACAAGTGGCAGCTTCTGACCCAGGGTGGTGTTTTCCAAGTGCATCCCTCCCCAGACACTGTAATCTCTAGATCTGCAACGTCTTGGGATAGGATGGCCTAGAACCAGATATTACCATTTCTGACTCACCGTATGCTGTTGATCTCTGTACTTCCCACCTGTGTGACCAATATTAAGGACACCTACCATACCCACCACCAAGTACCAGAATGGGGTAGGTGAAAAATCCCCGTTCACCACCTGGCAATCTTGGGAACCAGTCAAAAATTCCTATCCGTCCTCATGAGGCGAACAGTAAGACTCACAGTAGTACTGAAAACAGGGGTGAGTGGGTAGGGAATGCTTGTCTCACAAAAGAGCCCTATATACAGGGCTCCTCACCCCCCTCCCAACTGGAGTTGCAACCTTCTTGCAAGGTCTGGCGTTACTTCGCTGGTGAGGGCAAAGACACCCTGCCGCTGTAGTGCCCTTACCAGTGGAGCAAGCCGCCTTCTATGACTTATTTGAATAAGGATGAATTGTCCTTTTGTAAAAAGAAGGAGAAAATAATGGCAATGTTTCCTTTTAAAGTTTTGAATTCATGTATATTTTATTCAGCAGTAGCATGTTTTACCTTTAAGCAATTAAAGAACTGCTTAAGCAGAAGGACCCTTCTGACTGGCAAGTGAGCATGTGAAAAGCAGTTAACCTCTGTGAACCGCACAGCTGGACAGTTCTAAAGCAGTCTGAAAGTTTCTGTCTGGTGATTAGAGCAGTTGGTTAAAGCAAATTCTGTATATGTAAAGCTGAAAGCTAATTATAATGACAATAAAAGCACCTCTGGGAGATAATCATCTGTAGAGACACTTGTCTCTACCTCTTAGCCTGGCACAGATTTGCAATTATCTTACACCTCCAGTTTTGACAAGTTTATTGCTGTATATTGGCTGCTAAATAGTTTTTAAAAATTTAAAGGATGACTTAAAGGATGGTGTACACCAGAATTCACATTTGAAGTTATAATTCTTCTCAAAGAATTTTCTTTGAAATTTTGGATGTCTCAATGGAACATACTGAAACAGACTCGATTTATACAAGTTAGATGGCTAATGTGGATTTCACCATGTAGGCCTTTTGTCTGTGGGTTTTACTTTGGAGAGAGACTCCTTTTAAAAACAAAGGTTGAGAAGCTGTTGCTTAGTAGAGCAGTGCTGGCAAGTGATTTTTGAATCCAGATGATAGAGCACAACACAAAGAACAGACACGTGCTGTTCCGTGCCATCAGTTTACCCAAAGGGATGCTGATGATTATCTGGAGAGTCATGGATAATTGAATGTTAATATTTTTCATATGTTTCCATTGCCATTGTTATGGTATTCTGCTTTGGTACAATTCTCTCTTCCCAACAAAGTCACTATCAGGTTTAGGGCTGCATGACCCTGTCTCTTTGGAGAATCAGCCCCCACTCAGCCTGCAGCAATCAGGGAATGCAGCTGCTGGGCTTGCTACTAAAGCTAGCACTCCCTGTTCCTTGCCTCAGGAACGTGAAGATTTGCCCCTGTTATCTCAATCCTTCCATGAACTCTTCTGCTCTGTAAGTCTTCCTATTTAGCATCCACCTCCCTGTTGGACTGTGTCTGTGTGAATCTTGAACTCAGTCTAGCTGATTATCCTCTCTGTAAATCCTGAACTTGGACTAACTGACCACTCTCTTCACTTCTGGGAACACCCTGGTCCTACCCCCCTTGCAAATATCCTACTTGCTGCCCACACCCTGGGCAGTACAGTTACTTTCTTCTTGATAGAAGGATCTCAGCCAGTCAGGAATTACATAGTGGTGATGGTGAAGATGGCAATGGTGATGATAAATAACTATGCCCTGATGTCTTAAAGGTGAGGAATTTTTTTGTTTTTGTTTTTTAGAATGCCCCAATGGCTGCAGTTGTCTGGATAATCTCTCAAGGGTAGCATGTCAACAGTGTATGGTGATTACAAGAAAAGCTATAATATTATTAAGAATGCAAAGGAATCCTACAGCTTGTTTTACTATGCATTAGATACTGCCAATTGTGACAAAGTTTGCTGAGTCAATCCCTGGAGTTGGAAAGAGCTCATCCTTTAAGTCAGGGGCATTTATGTAATACTGAAGTGGCAAGTTGAGAAACACCTGGTGCTCAGAAAATCAGCTGACAGTATTTTCAAAGCAGAGACCACCTCTAAGTTTTTTGTAGTCTTACAAAACTTCTACTAGCACTAGTCCCTGTTTTTCTAATGAGCAGGATTTTAAAACACTGAATGTTTCATATGCTTTCATAGTCTTGTTGTGTGCCTTCAAGTCAAAACTGACTTATAGTGAACATAGGTGTCTTCAAGGTACATGAGATGTTTAAGGAGTGATTCTACTAGTTCTATACTTGGAGTAAATTTCCTTGGCTGAGTGTGGATTTGAACCCAGACCTCCTCAGTTTTAATCCATCAGTCTGTTCACTATATAACACTGGGCATCCCTTTCATATTCTACTTAACAGCGAACATACGCCAGTGTTACCACCTGTGATTAAAGTCAACGTTCCTGTAAGATCAGGCCATAGCGAAAGCCAGCTGAAGAAATCCCACAGGAGAAGAGAGTTGCTGAGAAGCTGCTTGTGATCCTTTGGCAGTGGTTACTGGGCTGAGGATAATTTACATAGGTTCAAAGTGCCCTTGATCTTTGATAGCAGCATATAGAAGGCTTCAGAATGTGCTATCACTTCCCAAACTAAATGTGGAATTAAACAGAATGCAATCAGGGGAACGATCTGTCAAAGAAAGATCAGGGAGGCCTGAAATGCCTAATGAGACTGTTTAGTGTAAACTGGTTCGGCAGTTTTTGGAAGCAATTTTGTTACTACCCCAGGAGTAAACACTGAGTGGTTCTAAAAGACAGCCCATCTAATATTCCTAATGATCATTATTGAGCAGCATGAGGTCTTCTACTAGCATCCTCCTTCTCATATCTTCAAGCTCCGATATATTCATCTATCTGTATAACAAAAAGCTTCTGTAATTTTTGACTGCAGCCCAGCATAATGGATTGTGTTGCATTCAGTAGTGTGGCACAAACCATTGTTGCTGAGGGCTTTTCTCTGATATGTTGTTGAGCTCAGAATAGAAATAAGCACTTGCAGCCATTAATGACATCTGGTACATAGTGTTGCATCTATTGGGAAAACAATGTTGCCTTCTAAATGTATAAAAGACAGGATGACTCTTTAAAAAGAGTTTGTTAACTGAAAAACATGTCAAGAATGAGCATAGTTCACTGTTTTCTGTCAACAAAACTAACGATGTGCTGATTACAATCATAACAAATCCATTTTTGTGCTAAAGGGGTTGCTGATAATTTTCAACAGCAAACTGTGAACAAGTGAATAACATGTTTGAGAAAACAGAAAAAAATAATTTGAAAGTTTTTCATCTGCTGCCATTTTGACAGACAATGACTTCATTTTCTGC
Organism: Phrynocephalus guinanensis; assembly: GCA_037367245.1. Taxonomy (NCBI): domain Eukaryota; kingdom Metazoa; phylum Chordata; class Lepidosauria; order Squamata; family Agamidae; genus Phrynocephalus; species Phrynocephalus guinanensis. The sequence continues at coordinate 57,235,222 of CM074740.1, forward strand.
AATGAAATAGCATGCAATTAGTACATCTAATATACTTGCAACTCTGAAAGGTGCCTAACTCATTAAAATTAAGAGCCTAAGCTGATTTTCCTGGTTGTTCACTCCTTCTTGGAGCCCCTGTGTGCATTAAAGCTTGTGCAAGCAATTTTGCAAATAGAAACTCCATTGTAATCTTTCCGTGGTGAAAATTCCAGAAGTAGTTCTCTAAAAACTAATGGAATATGCTGCTAGAGCAGGCATGTCCAAAGTCAGGCCCGGGGGCCAAATGCGTCCTGTTTTCAAATTCTGAGTGGTCCGCAGCCTCTTCTCCCCACCGGCGCAGCCTGTCACACATCCCCACCAGCTGGCCCCTCCCCATACTGGATGGAGGCATTAGCTTTCAGTTTTATGGTTTGCCTGCCTTCTCTGCCTCTGCCCTTCCCCGCAGCCACCTGCCCAGCCTACCAACCCCCAGCTCTGTTGCTGCGGCATCCTCCCTGCCTCATTGCATGTTATAGAGACTTGTCCAAAGTCCAGTCCGGCAGCTAAATGAGGCTGAATGGTCGGCCCCCATACATTTTCACCTCACCAAATCTGGCCCTGCTTGCAGAAAGTTTGGACACCCTTGTGCTAGAGTGACATAGTTGGATGCATGTCATGGAGAGGTGGAAAGGTTTAGCTTTAATGCATGGTGTACAAGTTCCCTGCCCCATTTTTCTGCATCATACAGTAATACCTTGGTTTAAGAGTAACTTGGTTTAAAGGCATTTTGCAAAACAAGCAAACCTTTCTTCTAATTTTTTGCCTTGATCAACAAGCAATGTCTTGATATACAAGCACTGGAGCAGGTCACATGATCACAAGTTAGCCAATAGTGGCACTCTCTCCTTCCCTCTCCCTGCTGGATTGTGTGTGATTTTCTGGAATGTTTCATCTCAGACACTTTCCAAAGCAGAGGAAGGAGAGATTAATAGAGGTTTCCCTTTTACCAGCCAGGAAGATTTTGAAAGGAGAGTGCAGGTTAGGGTTTTATTTTTCTTTATATTTATATTTTTAGTTAATTTGTTTTCAGTGGGGCAGATAGTCAAGTGTGTATAGGGCTACAAACTGCACTTTATTACTGTCAGATTAAAAACACAAAGGACAATCCAGGTGTTAGTCCCAAGCAGAGAATCCGCAGCCAGGTACCTAAACCATGGTGTGGACGTGGACTTCTAGCCGACTTATTTTGTGAATTTTGGCATTTTGTGTGTACAATAGGTGTTCTATGGGAACCCAGGACAAATCCTCTGAGTTTCCATTATTTCTTATGGTGAAATTTGCTTTGATATGAGTGTTTTGGTTTTACAAGCATGTTTCCAGAACGGGTTATGATTGTAAACCAAGGTATTACTGTAGTATGTTAAAACCCAGTGTCAATATGAGACTTGGGTATGGTTGATCCTATGTATCAAATTGTATATAGCGTCAAATCTGAAATAATGTGGACATGTCTGCTGTACTAGATTAAACACATTTTATCTGTGGGTACTCTTTGAATCCTGCATTTGAGGATTTCCCCATCTCTGTAAGTATAAAATCTTATGTGGGAAGCATATTGCATAGATTTCATTTGCAATACAACTATAATTTACAGAACTCCATAAATTTTACAGTGAGTCAAGACTGCTGATAACACCCTCTAATCTATATGTCATGGTTTGCATATTACATTTTTTCTTACTTATACAGGGCAAAACTCCAGTGACAATATTCTAACAAACATAGTGCTCCATTATTGTACCACTGCTATTCCTTAACAAATAAACTCTCAAAAATGCCGATAATACCAAGGATGAGAGTTTTCTGTTGTCATGGCTTTATACCCAATACTTTAAACACAGCAGTTACTGTGATGGGATCTGTGTAGTTTTCAGCTTCTTTGTTTACTTGGCTTATCACTTATTTTTCTTAGTATTCAATTATTTTGCAACAAGTGTTAGAATTTTTTTAAAAAAAAACCTAAACCTGTGGACTCAAGCTGTGTTTTTATTGTACAATCCACTCTGTTAAAATGATACAAATGACAGTCTCCCCTTTCTTGTTGTTACAGCAAGAGAAGCTAGGTGACATCTGCTTCTCTCTCCGCTATGTGCCTACTGCTGGCAAGCTGACTGTTGTCATCCTAGAAGCAAAGAATCTGAAGAAGATGGATGTGGGAGGCTTATCAGGTAGGCTGATGGCAGTGAGCAGATAGCTATGATGTCTGCTGGCCTTGCTGTTTGATAACAGCTTTGCACTTTTTAAGAATGTGGGATTGTTGCTCATATGCAGGAATCCCATTTGTGTTATGGAGGACTGAGGTTGCTTTCCGTTCAGTGGTTCTTTAAAAGGAGTGGTTGTACATCAAGTCCATGCAGCCAACAGTCCCTTGCCTCTCATTTACCTCCTAGGAGGCCTAGCAGCAGGGCCAGCTTGTGTGGCCAGTACAAATGTTTTGTTCACTTCCCTCACCTTCAGTTCAGTACGTGAGAGCTTCATCAACAACGTACGGAACTGCCTTGTAAGAACCTCTGGTGGTTTGCTGGTTCGCTGTTTTTTACCCCTGAAATTTCAAATCATATACTGCACATAACAATTGAAAGCATAGGAAATTATTTGATAAACCTGATGAACAGTCATATGACTGTTTAGATGCCTGGCATCCAAGCTACCCAAAAGACTGTACAGTGGACTCTTACATAACAAGTGGTTTGTTTAACAGAAAATCTGCTTTAAGGGAAAAAAAATTCGGAGATAGGGGGAAATCGCTTGACAAAATCACCTATGGGGTGAATCCGTACAACAGAAAAATACTGTATTACTCAAATATAAGCCTAGTTTGTCAGCCCTAATTTTGGGCTGAAAAAAGGGGCCCTCGACTTATATGCGGGTCAATACTTTTAGCCACTGAGGCAAGTGCTTGGGCCGGTGGCTAAAAGTCATTTTAAACATTGTGTGCCGCTTCTCATGACCCCCCTCTGCATCACAGGGGAGCGGTGCACGATGTTTAAAATAACTTTTAGCCACTGACCCAATCACTTGCATCAGTGGCTAAAAATCATTTTAAACATCACACACCACTCCCCCAGCTCACAAAGGAGGAGCTGCCAGGCCCTGCTGCATTTCCCACCCTAGACTTATACTCGAGTCAATACATTTCCCCAGTTTTGGGGGGTTAAATTAGGGGCCTCGACTTATACTAAGGTCGACTTATACTCGAGTATATATGGTAGTTGTGATTAGGGATTAATCCATTTTCAATGCATTCCTATGGGAAATTTGTACAAAGGAAAATTTGCTTAGAATTTCATTTGGAACAAATTAATTCCTTTGTAAAAGGTACTACTGTATTTTCTTTTGTGAGCCTGCATGAGTTTTAAAATCAACAGGACAACATGCCTCAGTTTCTCTTGAAGAGAAAGGCAGAGTATAAATGTTTAAAATAATAAGTATTTCTTGCTTAATGTATTTAAACACATACATTATAAATAATGTGACTAATTTTTGCCAGGGGAGCTTTTATGAAGAGTATATGAAACTGAAAACAGTGCTGTTTTCTCTTCTCTTGCACCCATTTATTTTAAATAAGATAATGTGGTCAAATGAGTTGAGTTTTCAGTATGAGAAAGACAGCATGCTGGGGCAATTTTTACAGAGTTTCAGGCACTATTTGCGGCAGTAAGGCCAGGGTGAACTTCACATTTGTAAATCTTGGAAATGCAAGTGATTGACATGCCTCCTGTAAAATGAAGAAGATATAAATACTGAATCTGACCCAGGATCCATATGACTCTATTTGAAATTCAAGATGCATCTTTAAATCTTCTGTCACTGGCTGTATTATTACATCTGAAGCTCTTTCAGTAGTAGAGTAGAAAAATGTGCATGGAGTATTTTTATATCTTGGATTTTGGATACTGATTCCTCCTATACATTTAGATCTGCATTCCCAACCTTATTCCTTCTTGTCATTTTTGCCACCTACATTATCTCTGATCTTCAGCCATATTGACTGGGCCTGTTGTAAGTTTCAAGTCGAAATACATGGAGTAACGTTATATTAACAGTTTCTTCCTTTTCTTCTCCGAGTTTAATTAATTGTATCATATACTTCTCTCCTTGTTGGCCTAGACTCAAGTACATATTGTATTTGAAGAATTAGTGTAATTGTTTTTTTTAAAGGGGGATAGTGAATTCTGTGTATGATGATAGCTTGGTATTTAGGAACATTACATGATCTCACATGTGCAATAAATTCTGCCATCAAGTGTTTCTCTTTTCTCCATCCATCTCAGTTGCGGTGGCTTTCTGTGAGGTTGCGGGTTCTGACCCTGCTGAAATGTATAGTAGTGTGTAGATGTGAAATGCATGAGCAATATGCTTTCTTAGACTATTTGGTTACAATTGTTTATTAGATTCCAATGAAGCCTTGGTTAATTGAAGAGTGGGAGGTTTCTGATTTCTACTTTATATTTATTTATTCATTTAACTATCCAAAGATCTTGAGATAGAAACCAATCAGGAGAAACAAATTTAAAATACTTGTAAATCAAGTGGCCTTTTTAGATTTAATGTGATTTATAATATGAAGTGGCCTTTCGAGATTTAATGTGACTTATTCTCCAGAATGACTAAGAACTCATTTCTAAGGACAAAGAAATCCATGGATGGGTTATTTTGATGTTGGATCCTTTTTGTCTAGACCAGGCATGTCCAAACTTTGGCCCTCCTAATGTTTTGGGCCACAACTCCCAGAATTCCAAGGCTGTATTTCCAATGGCAAAGGACTGTGGGAGTTGTGTTCTAAAACATCTGGAGGGCTGAAGTTTGGGCATGCCTGGTCTAGACCACTTCCTGGCATAGCAGGTGGATGCTGTTTTCTCCCTCTTCATACATTTTATTTTTCTCAAAAGGGAGTAAATACTTTCTTACTGAATTCATTTTCAAATTGACCGATGCATCCACACCATCTTTACATGGGTACCTATCTGCACAGAAACTAAAGAAGACTAGAGTTGATCAGAGACAGTTTGAATTGTTACAGAAACAACAGATAGCCTTAAGACGTAAAAGTTTAACAATTGTTACAGAAACAACAGATAGCCTTAAGACGTAAAAGTTTAACAATTTCATGATGGCATAAAGCTTTTCCATCCACCATCAATATCATCAGATAGGAGCAAATAAGTGTATACATGACTGGGTGTGGAATGAGGCAATTGTAAGCAGAATAAATTCCTAGGCCAAAGGTTATCAGGTTAACAGTACACATTTACAAAAGGTTGCTGTCAATAACATAGATGCCACTGCCTGCTAGCAGCAGATGTCATTGCTATGAATGCAAGTAAAACTTCTGCATACTGGTGAACTAGGCTGAGAAAGTGCACAACACTCCTCTGAAAAGTCTAATATGAATACCTTCATGATGGCTCTGTGCCTATAGTCTCTGGCTCTTCATACGTTACCTTAATTTATTCATCATCATTCCACATTTACAGTCTTCCATAATCATATTCAAGCTTGTAAACAGTCATACCAATATCTGAAATAGTGTTTTTATTTTATTGTGAGCTTCCACATAGTATGGCGAAAGTGGAAACAGAATAACGTTCTAAGGCATTTCTTATGATCCACCATAATTCAACATATAATGTGTTTTCCTGCAGAAAATGACAATTTGAACTTGTCCTTTGTGTTCTTTTTTTAAGACCTCAAAGGAACCATATTTTGTGCCTTCTTTTTTTTACTTCCAAGAAAATAAAGCTCTCCCAAGTGAGCAAATTATTTTGCATTTGAAAATGAGTTTTCTGCAATTAGAAATCTAATTTAAGCACACCCTTCACATTCAATAAAAGGCTTATAGAAGAAGGGAAATATTTAGAGTTAAGGTTTTTGAAGAGAATGCTCATAAATTATGCAAAAAATCCATCTATTTTAATAACATGATTAAAACACAGAAAAACTAAAAAGGCAACCATAATGAATTTAATATACTACAATAATCCCCTGCCTATTGTGGGGGTTAGGGATCTGACCTGACCCACGATAATTGAAAATATGCGATATGAGGATGCTGGGTTAGGTCGGGACTGGGTGGCCTCTCTGGGGCCTCCTACACTTACCTGAGGCCTGGCGCTGCCCTGAACAGTCATCCCACAGGCTTCTTGGGCCTCTCGGAGGCCCCAGAAGTGGCTTCCAGTGATCCAGAAGTCACTTCCAATTTTTCGGAAGTGACTTCCAGTTCACAGGAAATGAATTCTGGAGCTGCCAACAGGTCTGAGAAACCAGTGGGATGCCCATTCGGGGCAGCATCAGGCCTCAGGTAATTTCAGGAGGCCTCAAACAGGCCCAAGCAGTTTACTCCAGGGGGCCTTGACTTTCATATACTTCAGTCCCACAATATACCAGGACTGCAGTATATGAACTGCGACATGGTGGGGAACCACTGTATTGTATAGTATAAGTTGCCTGACTTTGCCAACAGCCTTGCTGAAAGAAAATCCCTATACACATTACCAGCAAATTTATGAACTGCTTAAAACTATACCAGTGACTCTGTTCAAAAGATAAAAAATAAATACAGTATACAAGTAGCTATCTCAAGACTCTTAGGTCCCAACTTGTCAACGTACAGTATACAGTAGTATGGTTTTACATGTGTCTGCTCAGAATTAAGTCCTATTGAATGTCTCAGTAGACCTGGACAGAATTCCACTGTTAGTCACTAAAATCTGCAGTGGGATATGTCAGGAGTGACTCAGCAGAGAATCATTGTGAAACATATGCCTGCTTCAAATATGTATGCTGTTCTCCCAACAATTATATGAGAGATTGTTACCTGGGGGGTTAATCAAGGTACTCAAAATAGCTTGCATATTATATCCCTCCCTTCACTGATCTTTAAAACTTGCAATGTACTAGAGCCCTTTTAGGTGGTATTTATTATTATTATTATTATTATTATTATTATTATTATTATTATTATTATTATTATTATTATTATTATTATTATTATTATTATTATTATTAAGAAATGTGAGCAAATAGCATTTTCTATCCCCACCTCCCTGCATTTATTCATTCATTCATTTTACCTGCCTTGTTTCTCCTGATAGGGTTACCCAAGGCAGCTCACTATGTTTATAAAAAATAAATAAATAAATAAAAGAAATAAATTATACATTAAGAACAAACGAGAGTACTGATTAAAATGCATTGAATGATTTTAAGAACATTTAAAACTTTTAAAACTAATTAAACTTTTAAAATGGCTTTCAAGGACTCGGTTATTCTTGTTAAAAAGCCAGCCTGAAGAGGTAGGTGTCCAAATATTGACAGCAGGATAAAAGAAAGAGGGACCAATGTAACCTCCCAAGTAGAGATGGGCACGACTTGAAAAAAAATTTTTTCGAGTTGTCGTTAGTCGGGCCGGTTCCGTTTTGGGTCGTTTCCATTTTTCGCGAAAATTCGCAAAAATTAGTCAGTTTGTTTTTTTCATTTTTTTCATTTTCGTTAGTACTGGTTTTTTGGGGGGGAGCAGGCTCCTTGAGGCACCTCTGTGGGGTGGGTGCCTCCTCTGGCCCGCTATAAAGGGAAAGTGGGCTCCTGGAGGCACCCATGGGTGCCTCCTATCCTCACCCACTAGGAAGGGGAAGCAGGCTCCAAGAGACCCCTCAACATGGGGGTCTCCCCTCCTCACCTGCTGCTGCTGCAAAATGGTATGCAATAGCCATATGGATATTGCATACCAGTTGTGCAGACAGTGACTGTGAAGACTAGTGGATGGCACTGAACCCAGAGCCATAGTGAGATGCCTAACTAAGGCTCTCGCACCACCATGTCTCACACAGAAGGGAATTGTACTTGTGTGTAGTGCAATGCAAGTACATCTGGCTTAGGGTTAAGGTGGGTTAGGGTTAGGGCTAGGGTTAGGCTAGTGACGGGTAAGGTTACGGTGGGCTAGTGGTTTGCACCTCTGGGTGCCTCTCTGACCCACTAAGAAGACAGTCTGTGATGTATGGGTACGGAGTCAGGGTTAGGGTTAGGGTTAGGGGGCTAGGGCAGGTTTTAGGGGGCTTTTTGGCACATCCCAGAAGTCTCCATGGCCAAGTGGCCATGCGATTGGTGGGATGGCTCCAAAAATTTGCATGGTCATCCACTCCCACATGGCTGGCCACTCGGCCAGCCCATCATTGCGCAGGTGTAAAAAAAAAAAAAAAATCAATGGAGGACAGAGGAGGAGAGGAGAGACATTTTGTTGCAAGAAAAAACCCACTGCTACTGTGAAAAATCTGGCAGTTTATAAATTTTCGTGTGTTTCTGTTGTGCTTGTGTGTTTTTGGACCACGATTTCAAAAATAATATTGCGTTCGCCGCCCCATTTTGGATCCCCTGCCCGCACCGCATGGCATGGCGACTCGAGTCCGGCTGCCCAGGACGGGGGGGAGGCGGGACCCCCCTCCAGAAACCACCCCTCCGGTAGGTGCCCTGCGCCCTTAGTCAAGCAGGCATTTTTCCGCCTGCTTTTTTGGCCCGGGAATGGGTGGGGGGAGAGTTTAAAAGTTTTTTCCTGTGCCGTCCGTGCTGCTTGCTTGCGCTTTAATTGTGGCGGCCGGCGGCCGGCGAGACTCGGCTTTTTGCTGGCTGGCTGCGAGCCTGCGGCAAGTCCCACCAGAGCAGCCCAGGACGGGGGATGGGGGGGGAGGCCGGGGACCTCCAGAAACAATCCCTCTGGTAGGTGCCCTGAGGCACAACAGGCATTTTTCCACCTGCTTTTCGGCTGGGAACCGGGTTTTTTTAACTTTTAAAAACTTTTTTTCTGTGCCGCGTGGCATCGCGTGATCGGTCGATGCAAGGAACGAGCACGACAAATCAGACCAAAATTGTTCGTTCATTGGTTCGAGCTCGAAGTCTGGCGGAGTAATTCCCGTTACCGTTTCCGTAGAGTAACGGAAACGAGTAACGGAAACGGAAACGGGAATACTGCTAAGTCGTGCCCATCTCTACTCCCAAGGGAGAGCATTCCATAACCTGCACTTGTGCACTGGGTCATGAACATAGGATTAAAGGCTTAATCTTTAAATAAGTCATCTTTCTTTGCTTCCTTGCATAGATTTTTTTTTCAGTATCCCCAACTCAGTGGAGTAAATGTTGACTTACCAAAGTCCCATTGATTTAGTGTGTTGGGATGGAACAAACAATTGGATTTTCTCCAGGCAGTGGAAGAGTCAGATTCATTTCTTATCTCCATGAAGTATATTTTTACAGAGTGTGGGACACAAGGAATACATTACATGGTCAAGGTTTTTAAATTATATTTTTAACCATCAAGGCTCTATAGCAGTGGTGGCGAACCTATGGCACGGGCGCCAAAGGTGGCACTCGGAGCCCTTTCTGTGGGCACCCGACATCGCCCCTTCACAGCCACCTGTATACAGGTTAAATTACTGTATTGGCACTTTGCAAAAAAATAGTGGGTTCTGAATTGCAGTTTGGGCATTTGGTCTCTAACAAGTTCGCCATCACTGCTCTATAGGGCCCCGTAGAGTTACAAGGCTCTGAGGTTTGGAGGTTCAAAACCAAAAAGTCCTAACCATCTCGTGTCAACATTTTTCCTTCTGCTCAGCCCCCTCCCACCTATTTGTCACTCATTACTAGCAGTGCTGCAGTGCCCTGGGTTGATCTATCATTTCAGAGACTGAAGCGTTAAGCTGTAATTCTGAGAAGGCAGTAAGGCAATGAAGCCCATTTTAGCCTTAGCTTCATTCCCCCCACCCCCAACATGCAAATAACTGTCTGGCTCACAAGAATGTGGGCTAAGGTAAGGGTGCCAGCACTTATCACAGCAGTTGATAAATAGTAATAAATTGCTATCCTAATAGGAGCAGCTATAGAATAAATTCATAAATACTGCAGGCTTCCAATTACTGCAGCAAGTGCTTGCTACACTCGGGGCAATCTCTCGATGTAGCACGTAGGCTCATCAGCAGGTTTAATTTATTTTTAAATAATACAGAAAGCTGCTGCACATGAGATACAGACTGTAAAATGTGTTTATTTCTGATTTTGAAAACGAGTTTGCGGAAGAGTGAAAAAACACACATCTAAACTTGAATCTAACAAGGACCTCCAGATTCTGAAAGAACTGCTTTGAAAGTAAAGGGGCAAAAAGTAGGTCAACACAGTTAGATGTTTTAAGACTGTCAAAGCACGGGGTTTTGGCTTTAATTTTTACACTGGTGCAAGTATGTTACGGAAAGATGCACACTTGAAGCTCTGTAACAATGTGCATTAAAAAAGAAAAGAAAAAGAAAAAGGCAGATTAAAAACACTTATATTCCAATGCATATACAGTTATGTATAATCAAGATTTTTTTCCTTGGGTTGATGCTGAATAGGGAGATAGGGACTTGTTTTGATGCATGGCCTTTCTATTAATTTTGCCTTTCGGAGAAAGATTAGTATTTCTTCTGTTTGTCTTCATTGTGATGTCTTTCTTTTGTGGCCTGATGAATATGCTTTTCAAGGTTTCTCTGCAGGAATGCCTTTCATTCTATTCAATTCCCTTGTGATTTACAAAGAGCTATGCCACTTACAGATCCTTAGATAAAAATATTTATGGCCATAGCATCCCAATAAGATACTACTACATTGAAAATGATTTTCCAAGTGCATTTTCAAACACTACATAACTCACAGAGCAAACAGAAGCCCATGGCAAATAAGGTCCATGCAGACCATGCTCAACATAAAATGTAGAAGTGGTTGGCTTATATATTTGACTCATACAGTTATCTACTTTACCCAAATGGATATCTACCTTACCCATTTGGATGAGTCACATCAAGTCATTTTAGACTCTTGCTTGCACTCAATGGCAGTATCAAAATTGAACTTGGCTGTTGTAGTCTCATAAAGACATTTTTCTGGGGGGAGGGGTTGTTGGTCTCAAAAAAACAATAACAAAAACAAAACAAACCCACAACAATAGCATCAGTGTGGAGAATGTGTAGCTCTCCAGAAGGTGTTGAAATGTCACTCTCATTATCCCCAACCAGCACAACCATCATTTCTAGTTGCAGGGAAAGCAGGAACTGCAGCTCAGCATAGTTTCTGTCTCTGCAAGAGACTCAATGTTTGCTGGGAAAGACTCAATGTTTGCTGTCCTTGAGTCTTAAGGTTGATGTTTCAATTCAGCTACATTGCCATTGTCATCACTATTGAGAGGAGTTAGATCTCTTAGTAAAGGACGTCTCTCTTTTTTTTTATAAAGCATATAAATACTTTTGCCTCCCTTGTGTAACACTGACACACCACATATAAATTTTGCAAAGATTTGAACCCAGTCCCTCAAGTTTAACTGAATTTTCAACAGTACATCACACTATCTGTTTACGTTTCCAGTTGGGAAAGTGTTATCCACCAATTCAGTTGGTTCTTCCTAGTAGTCAATGTCATTTCTGACTGAAAACGCTTCTGGATTGAAGGTGAACACCCCCCTCCCCCAGACCCAAGCTCTTTGTGCCTTTTTCTTCACTGGCTCATGGTGACCCCTGTGAAATGGTCATTCAACCCCCCAAAGGGGTCCTGACCCCAGGTTAGGAATCAATGCCATAGAGGATTTTGTAAACCAAAACAAATACCTTGAACCTTATTCAGGAGGCACCTAGGACTCCAGGAAAAATGCCAAATCCAGGACAACACCGAGACTCCTCACTCATTATAACAGCTGGAGGATGGTCCCATCCAGACTGGGGAGAGGGCCATTGTATACATCCAGGGCACTCCAAAGAACAGAACCTCAGTCTTCTCAGGATTAAGCTTGAGACTGTTAGTCTTAGTCTATTCCAGAACCACAGCCTGGAAGTGGTCAAGGGTCCAGACGGCCTCCACTGCAGAGGTGGAAAAGGAGAGATAAAGCTGTGTGTCATCAGAATCCTGATGGCAGCAAGCTCCAAAACTCTGGATGACCTCAGCCATTGGCCTCATATAGATGTTAAAGAGCATGGGGAGATTGACGACCCCTAAGGCACCCCACAAGAGATTGTCCAGGCAGATGACAAAACACCCTCAAAGCTCACTCACTTAGCACGGCCCTTGAGGAAAGAGTGGAGCCAGCCAAAGGCCGGGCCCCCAATCCCCACCTCAGAGAGCCAACCCAAGAGGATACCATGGTTGACGGTACCAAAGGCCACTGACAGGTCGAGAAGGACCAGCAGGATAGAGCAACCCCTGCCAGTCCTCCTGGGAAAAGTCCCATCCCTGAAGGAGGCAATGGCAATGGCAGAAACCCACTCTGGCATGCTTCCTCCAGAGATCTTAATAAGCCAAGATGGGCAAGGGTTAATGGAGTGGTCGCCAACCTGCAGTGAGCCAGTGACCTGGAGGGCTCATCTGGAATGACAGGTCCAAACTCAACAAATCAAGGAGACAGAGGGGGAGCAGCACCGGCCACACTCAGGGGTAGATCAGTGCAACCAGAATCCAGATCAGAATGGCTGGCCTCTATTTTAGATTTAAAATAGGCTGCAAATGACTCACTAGTGAAATCACTAGGAGGAGGTCCCAGTGGACCAGGATTGGTGAGGTCTCACTACCCAGCACAATTCTGCCTGGCAATTTGAGTCCCCACCAATTCTCAGGGAGGCAAAATATCTTTTGGTGTCCCTGATCACTTTGACATAGCGTCTGGTCAGCACATAAACCACAGCCTGATTTAATTTTGTCTGATTCTTCCTCCATCTGCTCTCAAGCCTCCTCTGCTCTTGCTTCATCACCCACAGTTCTACCATAAACCACGGGGAGGAGCGGGCTCGGCATCAGATGAGGCACTTGGGGGCGATCCAGTCAGCAGCTCTGGTGACATACTGAAAACACCGGTCCACCAGAGAGTTGACCAGATCATCAGCCAGACCGTCTGGAAGGCCCCCAAAGGCTTCCAAGAACCGACCAGGGTCCAGGAGCCTTCAGGGGTGGGCACATGTGGTAGGACCAAGCTCCCCACAGGGTGGGGCAGCAATTGATAAGGAAAAAGTCAGCCTGGCAGGATTTGTTCTTGACAAATTTGTGCTGGCTTCCAGTTATTACTGCATTGTTTTCTAAGTGCTTGCATAGTATTACTTTATAATCTGTTCCAGAATTTTCAATGGAATTGATATAAAACTGACTAGCCTGTAATTCCCAAGATCCTCCTTTTTGCCTTTTTTGAAGATAGTGACAGCATTAGCCCTCCTCCAGTCATCTCCAATCACCCATTTCATCAAGTCCAGCCTCTGTGAAGGAGGCACAGTGGGGAATCAAACTCCCAACCTCTGGCCTCCCAGCAGTTCATTCATGTCCAGAGAGCAAGTAACTCAATTTCTCCTCTCCCTACCCTACATTTTGCTTGTTTCCTTTGTGCTTTCTGTAAGTAAATGAACCATTCTAATATACTGTATATTAGAATACACAGAGAGAGAGATCAAGATTATATTAGAGACACACACATTTAGTTTTCAGAAAAGAAAAAACAGGCATTCTGTGAAGTAAATTTAAGCCCGCTTTGGCATCTATCCAGCTCTGCATAATATCAGGCAGGGGACATCCTGTCTGAGAGAACAGATTGTTAGTTCAATTATACTTCTGAAATTGAGTTAAATTTCCATGAAATCTGCTTCTAAATGTGAAAAGCCTAAGGGAAATGTTTTGTCTTAAATTGCAGCAATCAGGCATTCGAAATAGGATGGTGGCACACACCATGTAAGCTTATGTATCATATTGCTTGTTGAAGTCATTTATCTCCAATAGTACTGTCTAACAAGGCAAAGGTGAGCAAATCTAATAATGAAGCATAGGATGTGTCCAGTGCTGCCATCTAAAGGCAATATATCACACTTTTTCCTCACAATTACTAAAACAGTTTAGTAATATTGCTGTGCTCAGGTGGCAAGTCTTTACCAAAGCGAACATACGCCAGTGTTACCATATGTGATTAAAGTCAACATTTCTGTAAGATCTGGCCATAGTGAAAACAGTTTAGTGATACGGCTGTGCTCAGGTGGCAAGTCTACCAAAATTTAGCCAGTGTGAGGAACACCTACCTCCTCTTGTGAACAAAACATTAGACTGACTGGAGCAGTGTGCCTAACCCAACACCATCATGCATATAAAAAGAACAGACTTGGTCAAGCTTTACAGCAGATGAAAGGGTGGGGTGGGAGAGCGAACAAGATAGAATTAGTGGATGACTTAATTAGGTTAGTCCATAGTGATATATCTCAAAAAAGCTACTTGTCATTATATAAAATTGTGAGCTGTTGCTGTTAGCAGACATTAGGTCACACTTTATTTGACTTTGGTTACAATGTGATGACAGTGCCATCAGAAGATGACTTACTTATTATATTAGTCTTCTGCAGAAAAATTGAGTGACATGGTTTTAATAAGTACCACCACAGTTAATCATGCAAACTGGTAACAAAGTTGGCTTCCCAAGGGATTGTTAGAGGATCCAGAAGGAACACAGTGAAAAAGAGCATCCTTCCTATGATACCTACCCAAACAAGACATATTATATACCCCAGCTTCCTTGTGTTATGCACAGCCTACAATTTGAAAATATTATTATTACTGGGGGGTATAGTTCACTGAATCCCAAACCATCAATGCCAGGCTTCCAAGTTATGTGCATACCATAATGTTACTCTCTTTTAAATGCGAACTTCTGATTAACATAATTATCAGGGTGGTTTCAAATTAAATCTCTTCAGAGTTTTAAATGTGTGGGTGCATTCATTCATATCTGCTGGCAATTATCAGATCTTTTCTCTTACATCATTGGGGATCAATATTTCAACACCTGCAACTTAGATTCTTTCCAAATAAATACACAAAATTTTTAATTTAAAAATTATTCGCTTTCGATTTAAGCAAGATTGGTCTTTTCAGTTTATGTGATTTGTTTGAAATTTAAGGAACTAACCAGTCACCATTTCTGGACAACAGAAAACAGGTTCAGTTTTTGAGAAATTGTAACTTGAAAGGTCTTTACCTTCTACAACTATGTGAAATTTAGTGCAGATTGGAAACTCAGTTTAAAAGTAATGGGTCTTTTGTCGGGGTTACCTCCAGTTTTTGAATAGTAGAATGTCGCTTTGCTCCGCCAGCCAAGATCATTGCTGCAATCTTGTGGAGCAATAACCCAGGTTCTAGAGCACTGTTGGCGAACCTATGGCATGGGTGCCAAAGGTGGCACTCGGAGCCCTTTCTGTGGGCACCCGACATCGCCCCTTCACAGCCACCTGTATTCAATTTAAATTGCAGTATTGGCACTTTTTGAAAAATTAGTAGGTTTTGAACCAGAGTTTGGGCACTCAGTCTCTAAAAGGTTCGCCATCATTGTTCTAGAGGTAAACTTGTGTAATAAAAGGCAGTATTTTAAAGGGAACCTTTGAAGAACAGATTGTTAATGTATTTTCTAATACATTCAAATGTATATGAGATAAGCAAAAGAACTCCACTTTAGATGACAGGCTATAGCTTAGGAGTGGGCCAAGTATGGTCCTCCCAAATTGTAGGTCTGAAGCTCACAGCACTCATCACCATTAGTTTTACTGTACAGGACTGACCAGGTCCCTTTTCCCCACTCCTACTTTGGCTAAATTATCTGGGGCAAAAAATCTTCACATTAAGAGGCAATTCTGTACTAGTGTACTAGTGTGCAGAGTTAAAAGATGGGAGTTCAAGTCTTCACTGTGAATGCAGGAAGAGACAGCCTGTGTGGCCGGAATGATAAACCACTTCTGCCTACCCCCTCTCCATTAAAGTTACCATATGTCAGAATATGTGTTTCTCACTGTGTGGATGACAGCAAAAATGCTAGTTGCTTTCAATGCCAGCATATTGTTATGCAAGAAACATTTGTTTATCTCACAGATCTATTTTTCTTTTTACCCCATCTTTCTCCTTTGAAAAGGACCCAAAGTCGCTTACAGTAATGAGGGATAAGATACAGTCGAGTACGATTAAGACATGTTCAGGTATTGAGAACAGGGAATTGAGGGACATCTTACAGCATTAATAGACAACATTATATTAAAGCTACAAGATAACGTGTGCAGTTAAAAAGAGAGAGTAAAATTCCATGTAAAAATTATGAGTGATGGAAACTAACACAGAAAGCATAGTGTCAATGTAAACACATAAGGTTATAAGTAGTTATAATCACAAAGTCTGTGGGATCCTGTCGATTCATATAAAAGACACATAATAGGTAGTCCGTTCAGGGATAGCTTGCCTGAAGAGCATTGTGTGGCAGTAATTTATGAAAGGTTTGAATAAGGAATTCTGGTACTTGCCCCAGATGAGAACTGAGATTACTGCTTGTTCCAAGAGGGTAACAGAGAACAGCTCATCATATGGCTATTCCTTTTATAATACAGGGTAAAAAAAAACACAAATCCATCTTTTAGAAAGATTCAGTACCCTTAGTTGAAAAACTGTAGTCTAAAGCTTTGGGGTTAGGAAGAATGATTAAGCTTAGAATCGCTTGGAAGCCGCTGAATTGTTAAGTTGCCATGGTAAAGGATTCTCTGACAATGAGAAGCTCTTACGTTAATATCTTTGCAAGCCTTGTGATAGAATTGTCTCACTGAAGAGTGGTTTCTCCTTTACTTCTGGTGACACAGACACCGATAAAATCATAAACTAATTATAGAGTGTTATAATGATTCCTAAGCTGCTCCTCTAAGGGCTTTGCAATCGGCGTAGAGATTGCTTCTCCGATGCTGTTTTTCCTCATAATGGGGCTTTCGTGTTATTCAATGTGCTTGCCAATCAGTTATCAAGATCTGCACCAGTAATTTCAAAAAAGCAGCTCTGTGGAAATTATTTTGGAATAGTAGCTGTGCAAGAGCATTAATCAGAATGTGTTGACATAAGGAATAAACTTTAAAATATTTTCTAAAGGTCGCTGTGCTGATTTTTTTTCTTCATCTTCGCCAGTGTAGTAGTACAGTGGAACCTTGACTTACGTCATTAATCCGTTCCGGAGGTCTGGACTTAAGTCAAACATGACTTAATTCAAACAAACTTTTCCCATAGAAAGTAATGGGAAAGTGGATTAATCCGTTCCAGACTATGAAAAAGACCCCCAAAAACAGCAATTTAACACAAATTTGACTGTCTAACCAGACAGCAATAATCGATGCTGTACTATAAAACAAGACAGCATTGTAGATGAAATAAGTTAACACATTTTAATTAACAGTTTTGTTTTGTTTTGTTTTTAATTAACATTAACAATTTTTATTAAGATTAAAAAAATGTATGCCTGCCAGTGGGGAGAGGTGGAAGGTGGTGGCGGGGAGAAGCAGATCTAGCCCGGAGCAGAGCCAGGCGCTCGCTCGGGCGGAGCTCGGCCTGGTTGGAGGAGGAGGAGGAAGGCCGGCCCGCTCAGGTGTTCACTGCACTCCAGCAGCAGCGGCGGCTCCCGGTGAGGCCAACCTCGAGTTCCTTGGCCTTGCCGAAGCCGCTGCAGGATGAGAGGAAGAAGGGCTGGGACCTTGGCAGGCAGAAAGTTTGGGGTGAAGCCCCAGGGCCAGGCCAAGTGTGAAGCAATCAAGGAGCCCCTGGTGCCGAAAACCTCTGATTATCCCCCCTGTGTATAAGTGTGTGTGTGTGTGTCCCAAAATATTTGTTTGTTTGTTTGTTTTTTGTTTGTTTGTTTGTTTGTTTGTTTGTTTGTTTGTTTGTTTGTTTGTTTGTTTGTTTGTTTTTATACTTCTATATAACTCCCTCCCCACAGTTGCTCAGGGAGGGAGGGAGAGAGAGAGAGAGAGAGAGAGAGAGAGAGGACAACATCAGAGAGAGAGAGAGAGAGAGAGAGAGAGAGAGAGAGAGAGAGAGAGAGTCTGTTGTGTGTGTGAGAGAGAGTGTCTCTGTTTGTGTGTGTGTGTGTGTGAGAGAGAGAGAGAGAGAGAGAGAGAGAGTGAGTGAGTGTGTGTGTGAGAGAGAGGGTGTGTGTGTGTGCGCGCGTGTCTGTGAGAGAGAGAGAGAGGGAGAGGTAGAGGGAGGGAGAGAGAGAGACAGACAGACAGATAGAGAGAAAGAGAGAGACCCTGCTGCCCACCAAGGGAGTCTGGGTGGCCCACGAGGCCCTCCCAGATTCCCCCCCACCTCACCCCTCAGACCCCACAGCTGAGGCTGCTTGGCTTCTCTTTGCCTCCCTCCGTGCCCCCTCCCAGTGTTATAGAAGTTGTAAAAAAAACCCCCGTTCAAGGATTCGAAACAATTTGATCAACATCTATGGCAAATTACAATTTTAATAAGTTATTCTCCTGGGGCCTCTTCCCAGGCTTCCTCCCCCTCCCCCGGTAGTTTCGCAGACATGGTGACCATTTAAATGAGTGAGGAGGAGGCAAGGGGCCGGGGCGGCCGGACCCCTTTGGGGGTCGAGAAACCGGCGGCGGAGGGGCCCCTTTGTTTGCGCTGGCGGCCCACGGAACCTTTCAGCCGCCGCCGCCGCCTTGTCCTCGCCCCCGCCGCCGTCTTCCTTGTCGTCGTCCTCTTCAGCGACTCTGGCGGCCTCCGCTGCCGCATTGGGGACCTGGAGCCTGGGTTGGAAAACCCTCCTGCGGCAACGCCGAGGACCAGCTCCGGGTGCTCGGAGCTGGACTCGCTGAAGCATTCGCCGGCGCTGGCGCCGCCACCACCACCACCAGAGGAGAGGAAGAAAGCAGGAGCTCTTGGCCCTTCTTCCTCTCCCCCGCTGGCGGCGGCGGCTTCCGGCGAGGCCAGCCCCTCCCGAGGCCAGCCCCGAGCTCCCTCCAAAGGCAGGAGCAGTTTGGAGGTGGCAGCCGGGACGCTGGGTCCTGGCTGCCACCCAATGTGGGGACCTTGCGCCGGGGCTCCGAGACGTTACTCGGAGCCCCGCGACGCAAGTCAAACACGTCCCTAGTGGACGTAAGTCAAATATGACGCAAGTCAAGCAGGACGTAAGTCAAGGTACCACTGTACAATAATGACTGATGTTGGTATGCGTTGCCTTAAACATAAAATAGATTAATACAACTCTTCAAGCCTCCCTGTCTTTCATAACCAGTAAACAGTAAAGCCCTCACTGCCTGACTGAACTCTAACAGAGCTGCGCTCTCTCAGCTCTCAACTCCTAACTCTTCAACTCCCTCACAGACCAGGCTCCACCCCTTTTTATACCATACAATCCCCCGCCCTCCTGCTGGGATTGGCTGATAATTTACATATGTATTTCTCCTGAATCCAGGGTGTTGTCAAAGACGGTTGAAAGACTCCCATTTAATGAGAATGTTAAAAATGAATTCTACAAGGATAGTCATAAATTGGGAGTTGGGTGTGTCAGTAATATTGGAACAGCATCGGTCATTGACACATCAACACAGACATTTCAGATCAGAGTACCCAGTGACTAAGATGCTTCCTCTTAGCAAGATTATAATGAATGGAAACAGAGAATTCCAAAATATATTAACTCTTGTGAAGAAAAGAGGCAGGTAATAATAGTTGACTACTTTGTCGGAACAGAAATGAAATGCATTTGCTAGCAGTGTGTTTCCTTTAATTTTTGAATACATGAAGGCATAAGAGCCATACTGAAAACAGTTTTAGAAATATTTCACCAAATCTATAGAGATTATGCTGATCAGTTGTTTCTTATCCAACATGTTCATTTTGAATATGTCCCTGGCCCCTTACTGCAAGATGTGTACTGTAGAAACAATTTAACCATAAAAAAATAAACGAACAGCTCACTACTGAATGAACTTGTAGATGAATGTATGAAGTGGCCCCACTGAAAAATGTGTTTGCATTTTTGGCTAGGGCATGTGTCAAAGTATTTTGCAATTTGTTCTACCATCGGAAGCAAATACTTGTTGAATAATTACAGAGACAGAAGCAGAATCAGACAAGGTCAGAGCTTACTTAAAACAAAACAGCTATATGGCATATATATATACAGATAAGGGCGTTTATACACGACCCCTAAGCTCCGCTGCAAATGGCTGCAAACTCCGTAGCTTAAAAATGTTTCCCCACCAGCTCCGGAGTTTGCAGACAATTAAGTGCGACCCCGCCCACCTAAGCGCGACCCAGCGCACTTTTCTTGTACCTGCTCGAGGAGGGTGAAAATCGCCAGGTCCGGATTTAATCTGGTCAGTGCGGGGCTCTCCTGGGTTCTGGTTTTTTTTTTTTTTGCCTCCCGCCCCTTTAAGAGAAGGGGCGGGAGGAAAAAAAGCAAACAAAGAGAAGGAATCAGCACAACGGAGCTCCGGCAGCTTCTCCGAGGTGAGTCTGCATTTCCCCCACACACTTTTTCCCTCCCTCCCCTCATGCAGACAGGAGCCAGGAAGTGCAGAGTGGTGGGGAGGAAGGAAGAGCAACGAACCCCTAAGATCTCTGGTCCGAATTTAAGTGGCCAGCAGATCTTAGGGGTCGTGTGAAAAGGCCCTAAATTACATGGAGCCAAATCAACAGCATAACAGCATTTCATCATACATAGCATACATAATCAGTATGTAGCATACAGAAACAATAATGGGTGCCCTACTCACAAACAGAGGACTTATATACATTTGTCTGTTCAATCAGGTAACATATTGTATGACTGTTGCAGCACCTTGCATCAGCCAAACCCATTTAAGCCCATTCTTTTCACATGCAGTCTAATAGAAAAAAAACTTTAGACTGAATCACTGTGACTTTGCACATTTCCAGACTCCATCTTAGAAATCAATTAAATACATCCAGACCATTTTATACACCTGTCTAAAACATAGTTTCACTATGTGTCCTAGAGTAATGTTCAGTTCACATCCTGGAGTAATATCTCAGATTATTAGTGGAAGGAATGTGGAGTAGCAAGCAGAAACCAAATGCAGACAAAGCAGAAGTGCTCTTGATCTGCAGAACTAATGCTTCAGAGTAGCAATTCATCCTGATTTTAACTGAGCAGCATTCTACTGGGCGGGTGGGAGGGAGGCTGGTGATAATGGTTGTCTGATTTATTTTGGATGAGCTATTGTACTAATGTACATTGCTGGATTACTTGGGCTTGAATCCTTCTTCCAGTGAAAGCAGTTAAATAAAATACAAATGGGGGAAGCGAGCAACTGAGACTGCATAATATGTTCTGATGTCAGGGCCTGGGAAGCTAGCTTTCTGGACCACATTTTCCAGAATCACCCAGAAAACATGGTTAATTATTAAACATTTTGGAAATTTTAAACATTATAGATCCGACTAATTATAAAGCCTTGAAAAATTCTTATCTTTTGACCATAACTTCTAGAAGTCCCCAGTAACTTTGTCAACATCCCTGAATGCCTAGTGTATTTCAGATTTTGAAATTTCTGTTTGAAAAGGGCAGTTTTGGTTTAGAGTGCTATTAAAATTCTAGGACTAAATCCAGTTGATATTCCAAGTTATAGTCATTCAGCAACTGAGTCTTACAGTGGGTTTGTTGTAGTTGAGACTAACATTTTAATGTAGTCCTTTGTAAAAAAAAAAGTCTTGTAAATATGTTGTTAGAATTACTCAGCTAAGAAAGCATTATAATTTCCACATGTACTGGGAATTTTGCAATTTACAATCAACTCTGTTGCTGTGCCTTTCTGAACTTTTCTATGCCTTATCCCTGTCTATTGTCATTACAGTGGTCCCCTGCCCTTTTGCGGTTCATATATTGTGGTCCCGCTATATCACAGGACTGCAGTATATGAAAAAGGCCCCCTAGGGTAAGGGGGGAAAGTCCTGTTTCAAGCCTCCCATACTTACCCCAGGAATGGAGCTGCCCTGAACAGGCCTGTGAGGGCCTTCCTGGGCCTCCCTGCAACCCGCAAGTGACTTCCGGATTTCTGAAAATCATTTATGAAGCCTCTGATAGCCTTTCTAGGCCTGTGGAAGGCCTCAGAAATGATTTCTGGTTTACCGGAAGTCCCTTCCGGTTCGCAGGGAGGCCCTTTTGGGGCCACCAGAAGGCCCGGGAAGGCTCTCACAGGCCTGTTCGGGGTAGGGCCAGGCTGGGGGTAAGTACAAGAGCCCCAGCTACGCCCCCCAGGCCTGATTCAACCTGCATCCACATATTGTGGATTTTCAATTATCGCGGGTCAGGTCATGTCCCTAACCCCAGCGATAGGCGGGGGATCACTGTATTGTTGAAATGGAACACTTTCACACCAATATTTATTTACATATACAGGAAAACCTTCACTAGATTTATACTTATTGTTGTATAGCTTATTTGAGAAAGATTGTTCCCCATACAACCCTAGCCATGTGGTTCTGCCCATATAAACCTAGCTAAAAGTAGTTACAGAATTATCACATCTTAGGGGAACAAAGACAACCAAAATTTGGATTTTTTTAAAGATGGGAGGCTTCACAACAGCTTCTTTTTTTAACATACAAATGTATAATTCAGGTTTACCTGCATTTCAGTATATTTCATTGTCCTCATTTGAGCTATCATTGCACCAAGAAGAGAATCATTGGAAATATAAAATGGAAGAAAGATTACTCAGAAGCCACACTAATATTCAGGTCATTGATAGCCCAGCTGTTAAAAACATATATTCAGAGCACCTTTTTAAAAAGTGCCCAATTTCACCAAAATCTATGCACAAATAATAGAGGCCATATTATACCCAACTCCTTATTATCTGTCTTGTTAATAGGAAAAACCTACATTGTTGTTTTCAGTAAAGGATGATTCCAGAAAAAACTGACAAGAATTTCTTCATGGAATCTGATAAATGCTGGAGTTGTGTCAAGGGCACCTTTTTGTTAGATGATAAGAAAAAATACTGTTACCACGGAATTGCATTGCAAAGAATACTTTACAATCTCCTGCTGTTCATACAATACATATTTGGCACTCATTGCCTGGTTTTATTGACACTGAGATCGCCATAAGAACAGGCTGCTGCACCCTGCGAATTATAAAGAGAAACTCTTCCAGAGTTTCAAATCTTCTTTTGAGCTGTTTCATGAGACCAACTAGGGCAGAATGTAGAGAGTTGCAGGACAGTAACCCTTCACCTCCCCCTTGAAAAAACATCTCACCTCTTGAAGATTTTGTTACTTTGAATTGAACATTTCAGCTAGCCATGCAGCATTGCTTTAGGTAGTGTTTAGCAAATTCTCTAAGATTCAGCACCACGGATGAATGAGCAACCTATTTTAATTGGATAACAGATTCAGGTAGATTTATTCTGTGTGCATCCTATTCTGCCCATAGTCACCATCATTAAACTGCTGCTGAGATTTTTGTTCTTCAGTTGCCTATCAGTCTCTTTTAAAAAGAATAGAGAATTGAAAACCATGGTTGGATGAGAGTTTGGAAGGAATACAAAGGCTATGCCTGGCCAGAAGACATAGTCATATATGTCTGGAGGTTCTCCTTGTTGGCCCTTTATCAAGCATCAAAAAAGAAGAAAGAGGGAAGCACCTCCTCACCCAGGACACCAGACAGCGGCTGACAAACTTTCCTGACAAAGGTTTCCTACAGGTGACAGAGGCATTCCCTTCATCAGACATCTTGAGTACCCATCTTAGAATCATAGAATAATAGGGTGATTGTGACAGAGCTTGTGACAGAGTGGTTTGCTGCTGGGGACATATTTGTTGGGTTTTAAAACGCCCACACAGGGCACACAACAGACCTCTCAGGAGTAAAAGGAAACTGGCAGTTGTCCACAGATCATTGTTAATCATCACAAGCATGCCAAAACATGAATTTCCTTTAAAGAAATATGAATGCCCCCTAAAATATCTGGTGCACTAACCATTACAGATCTTGAGATTATTAAGCCGGTTGAATCTCTGACTGGATGGTAGCTCTACAAAAGTGATTAAACAGAATCAGAAACGTGCGTGCTTTAAGTCTTCACATTTCATTTGTTTACTTATTTATTTTGCTCTCTCGATGGGTCTGTTATTCATTTGACTGGAAAGCAAATGCATTCTCTTATTATATCCACTCAGTCATGGGATTCTTATGCACATTTCATTCCTAATATGGTAACAGGAGAAGGCTTTGTCTCTCTTCCAGAGTACTGGTCCCAGCTTCTGGAATGCTTTGAGAAAAGGCCCCCCGGACAGCGGGGGGGGGGGAGCAATCCAGTAGTGACAAGAGGTGCATAATTTTACACTATTAAGGAACTAGGAAAAGGACTCTATAAGCTTTATATCTTGAGAGTTTATTACCTTTGTGATAATGTGTGTTTTACTTCCGTTATTTTTATATTCACCAGTTCATCCTAATATTAAATCTATTGAGGCGTGAAATGTTTCATGCTATTTTGTTACTGTATTAAAAGGATTTTCTGAAACATTTCATTAATCGTTTTATTTCAAATGTAGGTTTCTTCTCCTTCCCCCACTTTTTTTTTACCCTACTTACATGCTTGTAGTTCGTGACTACACAGAGCACTACAAAGTTAGAAATGCTGTTTAAAAATGCATATTGCATATTGTATTGTATACATATACATACTGGCAGCCTTAGCAGCATCAGCACCATTACTCTATCCCTAAACCCACAGACAACACAAAAGGTAGTTCAACAGAGTTTATTGCAACTGGGATGCAATCTACTTGATGCCGCTTTCAAGACAGTTCCCTGCACTTACCTCAGCTTTACACCCAAGTGTAAATGTCCAGTTCATGTCACCAAAGGTGTCCCAAGTCCTTTTCCCTCTAATGGGGTTCTTGGTGCCAACAAGCATCTCAAAGCCCACAACAGGGAGGGTTTACACGCCAACACTGAAGGCAGCAGTGATCGTCCAAGCTTCTCTGATGGGACTGCCCCTCTGGGGTATGGTGTCAGTTTTACCTCTGCTTTCTCTCCTATCTTAGCTGGGTGACATTGGTTCCTCAGGTGGTCTTCTTTCACATGGAAACCATTGTAGAAGTCCCATGGGTTTCGTACTTCTCTACCCTCTCTACTACCAGATCTGGTAGCAGGTTTCCCATGCCCTCTCTCATGCTCCCCTCCTGGCAGCTCTCCTCCATCCGCCTCTAATGCCTCCCTCATATTATTCAGTTGTCATGGGGCCTCCTTCCACTTCGCCAACAAGGGACACTTCTCCTGGCCCATGTGCCTCTTCCTCTGGGGCTTCAATCTGGGTTACCCACTCTAGCACCTCAGGTTCTCTGACCACAGGTTCTGACAGCACCCAATCAGCCCAATTTGAATCTCCTAGATCTACTGGGAGACTATGGGCCTTTTTACACGACCCCTAAGATCCTCTGGCCACTTAAATTCAGACCAGAGATCTTAGGGGTTCGTCGCTCTACCTGTGTCCCCACCCCCTCCGCACTTCCTGGTTGCTGGCTGCGTGAGGGGAGGGAGAAAAAGAGAAAGAAAAGCATGCCGCTCAACTCGTCTCTGTAAAAGTAGCTCTTAAAGGGGCGGGAGCCAAAAAACAACAAACAGAAGCAAGGAGAGCCCCGCACTCACTATCGTTACACCGGATCAAATGATTTTCTCCTCCAAAGAGCAGGTACCTGAAAGCTGCGCTGGGACGCGCTAAAGTGGGCGGGGTCGCACTTAATTTCCTGTTAACTCCGGAGTTTGTGGGTAAACATTTTAAAGCTCCGGAGCTGGGAGCCATTTGCCCCGGAGTTTAGGGGTCGTGTATAAACGCCCTAAATTGTCTTATATTCTCCAGTCCAAGAGGAAGGGGAGACAGCTCACCAACTGGAGCACTTGTGCTGCTGTTTCATTCATGTCTGACTCTTGGTAACTTTGTGGATCAAGGCTCTCTTTCCCTTTCTATCCTTTACAGCTTCTTTTAGCTCCATCAAGGTCATTCCAGTGTCCCTTCTAATAGTGTCAAGCCAGCAAGTCCTTGGGCTGCCCCTTCTTCTTTTGCTACTGACCAATCCCTGCATGGTTGTCTTTTTGTGCAAGTCAGCTCACATAACATGACCAAAGCATGACAGTTTTGTAATCTTGGCTTCCAGAGATATTTTTAGTTTGATTCTGTCTAGTACTTCCTTCTTGCTTATCCTCACTGTACATGAGATATATAGCAAGCAATCACTCCAGCACCACATTTTGAATACATCTATCTTTTCCCTGTTTGTCTTCCTCAAAATCCAAGTTTCACAACCTCATGAAGCTATTGGAAATATGATTGAATTAACTAGTATGCATTTAATGGGAGGCTGATGTCTTTGTTCTTCCTGGTTTTATTCATACTGATCATAGTTTATTGCTGACAGAAAGATTATTTTGATGTTCAATATCATATATGTGCTCATTGATCAATATGCAAAAACAGTAATGAACCAATTAGTTATTCTATAAAACGGGTGCCTCTAGGACCCAGGAAGCCATTTTGCAGCAAATCAAAGGGAGCCATTTTACAGCAAAAAAAAAAAAAAAAAACAAAACCCTGCCATTTCATTTTGTTACTAATGAAACGCTGCTTCCCCGTTTCATTTTGTTTCATTTTGTTAGCTAACAAAATGATGAAATAACATTTCGTTTTTTATTTGGTGCCCATCCCTAGTCTGTGTCTTTGAAGTTATTAATCAGTTCTGTCATGTTATTATATTTGGGAGCACTTTACAGACTCCCACTTTTCAAGCCGTTGCCATAGTTACATCCCAAGTCACAACTGGAATCAATGGAATGTACAGAGAAGCTGACTGACCAAATTCCAACTGATTCAGTGGCCCTACTCTAGTTGCAACCTACTACAATAAATGACTAGATTTCAACCATAAAGTCATGTAAGGCTTGGGTCTAGGCCAGTGGTGGCATACCTTCTGCAGTCCAGATATTTTAGACCACAACTCCCATAATTCCAAGCCTAGACAAAGGACTGTGGGAGTTGTGGTCCAAAACATCTGGAGTGCCAAAGGTTCACCACTGGTCTAATCTATCTGAAAAACCACATTTCCCTATATGAGTATGCCCCCATCTTCAAGACCCTTGTGGAAGAACCTTCTCTTGCTCCCACTATCTTCATATGTACATTTGGCATGGACTCGAGAGGTCTTTCTGTGGCTAGTTTCTTGTTGTCTTCCCGTGGGAAAGACCTTTCTCTCAGCTCACCCTATTGGTAACAGAACAAGGTTGCAGAGAAAGGTGTTAGTGGTGTGGGGGTCTTACATTTTTGTTTTCATAAAACTGTGGGGGGGGGAGAGGGGGGAGAGAGAGATTTAGAATTGTTTTACGTTAATGGTCATTCACTTACATGTGTAACTGCATCTGTATTTTCCTGCCTAACCCATTTTATAAGTGCTCTTGGTGCCTTAAATGGGAGGAAGGTGGGATGAAAGAAACAAAAAATTTAGATGTACTACAGTATGTCTAAACAATTTACATTCATTGATTTGTGCAATTGTGTCCCTTCACTATCTTCTCCTAATCACAATTTGCTTTGGAAGTAAAATCAAATGCCAGTTGTAATGTTTTTAAACAAAGCAGGAAAAAGGGATCAAAGTAGGAACCTGTAGAGCAGGGGTCCTCAACCTACGGCCCGCGGGCCGTATACGGCCCCCGGGGACCCTCAATCCGGCCCCCGGGAGCCTCAGCATACCCCACCGTGCCCCCCACCCATGGGGGCCACTCGAGCCCTTCTACTAGTAAAGTTTCTTCTGGGAGTATTCGCAGCCTCCTGGGGGCAACCATCTTGAGTGTTCCCCAACCCCCGGGGAGGGGTGGGGCGGGGAGAGGAGGCAACTCGAGAGCACGACTCGGCAGGCAGCTCCCTCCCTTCGTGAAGGAAGCGCCTATTAGGAGGCAGGGAGGTGTCTTTCCCGCCTCCCGGTGGCGGCCGACATGTCGTGGGCGCGGCGCTGCTGAGCACAGCCCGGTCAGTCTGCAGGCGGCAGAGGCAGAGGCAGAGGCGGGCAAACGCTGAGGGGTCTGTGGCGGTGGCGGTGGTGCCTCTCGACAGCGGTGCTCGCTGCCTCTGCAGCGGCCCAGGACTCCCCCTCCTCATCGTCGTCGTCCCCTTACGTCGCTTACGGCTCTCTCTGGCCACTGCCCCGCTCACTCCGCATCTCGCCGGCCCAGCTGCCGTTGGCGCCCAAGCGGTTCGAGATCGTCCACGCCACGGGGTCTTCGGCGGGGCCGAGCTGCTGCTGCTGCTGCTGCTGCTGCCAACTTGGCGGCTGTGCGCCGGAGCGCCCCTGCTGCGTCCCAGCTTCCCGCCACTCGCAGTGGAAATTGAAGGGAGGCCGGGCGGGGGGGTGGCCCCCACTCACACTCACACCGCCGCCGCCCTCCTCCTCCTCCTCCTCCTCCTGCTGCGAGCAGGAAGGGGGAAGTCTCGCACCCACGCCCGGCTCGGCCCCTGCAGCCGCCATCCCAATCTCTCCCACCCCCACCCCCCTTTCCCCTCCTTCTCCTCCTCCTCCTCCTCCTCCCCGCCGGCCACCGCCTGGGCCTACGAGTGGGGCGACAGCAGCCTCAAGCCCAGATAAGGAGGGAGGGGGGTCCCTCTTCCCGCCCGCCATCGCCGTCACCGGGGGGCCTCCGCCAGGAAAGCCCAGGGATGGAGGCGAGGCCTTCTCTCCCTCGGGACGGCCCTCGCCTGGCCGGGTGTGTTCGGGGCGCCTTCGCCTCCCTCGGGTGCACGTGCGTGTGTCGAGAGAGAGAGAGAGAGAGAGAGGCTCCGCTGTCCTCTCCGCGGGTGCGAGGCGGAGGCGAGAGAGGCTCCTCGGGGGGGGGGGGGGGGGGGGGGGGGGGAGGACGACAGTGGTGACAGGGACGCGTCCCCCCCATTCCCAGCCTCTGGGCCTGGCCAGGAGGGGGGGTGCCCTCATCCTCCTCTTCCTCCTCCCGGGGAGCCCCGTGGCCGGGCGGCGTGCCTGAGGCACGGGAGGTCACAAACCAGGCACCTGGAGCGCATCAAGGGGCAGCGGTAGCGCTGGGAAGCCTTTGCGGGGTTGAGGAGGGGGGGCGAGTCGAGTGGAAAAGGCCAGCTGCATTTTAAAGTTGCCTGCTCCTTCAGGTAAGACGCCTTCCGCAGGTGAACCCCCCCCCCCGGTCTCGGTCCCGGCTTCGCTCGAGCGGGCAGAGCAGGGGTGGTGGGAAAAGGAAGGAAGGAAGGAAGGAAGGAAGGACGGCGTTTCCCCCCTCGATCCGGACTCCAGACCCTTCTCCGTGTGGGGCCCGTGGGTGGCCATTGGGTGCTAGGGAAGGAAAGACACGGTCACCTCCTTCCAGTAGACGAGGAAGGGTTGATTACTGAGAACTGGGGCGGGGACGTGTTGCTGCCCCCCCCCCGAAAGTTTGGGACTACAACACCGACAATCCCCCGTCATGCCCCCTCCCCCAGGTGTGTGTGTCTCTCATCACAAGCCACGTCAGTTTCAACCCCTGACCCTGGTTTGGGCTAGTGAATTTTGTTTATAGATGTCTCCCCAAACCTTGTTTGAAGCTGAAAATAGGAGTGGGACAGCGGCTTCTCCATTCTTCATTAGGTCTGCAAGGAAGCATCTAATTCCCCCCCAATGGCATTCTGTTTATCTATTTATTTATTTGTATTTATTTATTTTGTATGCTGCCCACTACCCAAAGGTCTTTTATTATTATTATTATTATTATTATTATTATTATTATTATTATTATTATTATTATTATTATTATTATATTATTATTATTATTATTATTATAATAATAATAATAATAATAATAATAATAATAATAATAATAATAATAATAATAATAATAATAATAATAATAATAATAATAATAATAATAATTTGTAATTTATTGTTATTATTATATTAATATTGCATTCTTTTTCCTGTTTTTTTTCAATACAAAACAAATATGTTCAGTGTGCATAGGTATTTCTTCATATTTTTTTCAAAATCTAGTCCGGCCCCCAACAGTGTCTGAGGGACAGTGATCCGGCCCCCTGCTTAAAAAGGTTGAGGACCCCTGCTGTAGAGCAAGGCTTCAGAATCTGATGCTCCAGACATGGGTAAACTACTATTCACATCTTAAGCTCAGTGCTGGTCAGACTGGTTAGGCGTGGTGGAAAATTTGGTTCAACAATATAAGAAGGCCAAACATTCCACAGCCATGTTCTAAATGAACATGAAGAGCTCTGAAATTACCTTGTTCTAGATTGCACTAGAGGGTACATTTTGGATGGACAAAAGGTTCTGAGTTATTTTATTTTTTCACTGCTAGCCAGGCTTCTCTAGCAACTTGATCTGACCATATCACTTTCTAGCCACTCAAATGGGATAAAAATATAAGACTGAAAGCAGGACCTGTGGTACAAAACTAGTTAGAATGTGGAACTGAGGATAGATATAGGTATTGTATAGTGATAGACATATGCATGTGTATATGTATATTTCTGTGGGCAAACATTAATCTTCAGTTTCAACTGCTGGGAAAAGAGTCATCATGTTTTCTGGTTCTGTGCCTCTGATATATGGTCATCCCATGAATTGATGACTTCCAAAAGGGTCTGTTGTTAACAGCCTTACTCAGGTCTTGCAACCAAAAGGTCATGTCTTCTTTTGTTGAGTCAATCCATTTCATGTTTGGTCATTAAAGTAGCTTCCACAGCAGATCGATAAGGGACCGGTGTGTATCAGTTACATAAAGCAAAGCAAAAGCAAAGTGTTCTGCTTATATACCGCCCCATACCACTTCAAGTAGTCTCTGGGCAGTTTACAGTTTTAATTACAGTATGCAGGCTACACATTGCCCCCTCCCGCCAAGCTGGGTACTCATTTTACTGACCTCAGAAGGATGGCAGTCTGAGTGAACCTTGAGCCTGCTACCTGGGATTGAACCCTAGGTCATGAGCACAGTTTTACCTGCAGTACAGGCATTTAACCACTGCACCACATAAGTGGGTCCACAACCAGCCATGCAACTGAAATGCACCCATGACCTTGCCAATGAGCCAATCAGCTGTGGCAAATTACACAACTTTTGCAATGAACACCAACAGGATTAATAGGAACCAGGGCTACAGAGAAAAGGCTGAACTTTGGATTTGTGCTATATACAGTATTATTATAGGTTATAACTTATTTTTCTTCAAGAAATTGATACAGCCGAAATCCATATTTGTTATCAATTAGTGCAGTAAACCTTAATACCATGTATATAATCCAATAAGTTATTGGCCTCCTTGACCTCTTATTCAAATAAGCTAACTTTCAGGACTCAGAGGCACACCATTTAGGGCAGTGATGGCGAACCTTTTAGAGACCAAGTGCCCAAACCGATTCAAAACCCACTAATTTTTTCCAAAGTGCCAATACAACAATTTAACCTGAATACAGGTGGCTGTGAAGGGGCGATGTCGGGTGCCCTAGGTTCGCCAACACTGATTCAGGGAGTCTGAGCAGATTACAAAAGAGTAATCTTCTTCAGACTTTTCCTGTCACCAGAAAAGCAAAACCCCAGATAAACAATAACCTAAAACTCCATGGCCTTTCAAGGTGAAAAGGCTAGCAGAAGTTTGCTTGGGATTTTTAATGTATGTATGTCACTCAATGAGCTTTCTATTTTAATAAAATAAATAATTTGAAATTTGATAATGAACTGCTTAAAATACACAACAAAAATTGAGTTGGCTGAAACTTCCTCAGAGAGTTTCTTTGGTGACCGTGTAGCCTGAGAACTTACATGAAAGAAAAAGGTATGATTGCTTATCATAGCCTTTCTGTGAAGAATTGGCTTTGATTTGAAGTCTATGGCTTTCTGTGCCAATAAATTGATGATAAAGCATGCCTCTTCTATATTGTCAGACATCAAAGAGCTGCAGGTTTACCAAAACTTGAAAATCATGTAGTCAATGCAGGAATAGCTATGGACATTTAAACAGTACTGTATAGATAATTGATTCTTCAACATGAATTCTGTGTCCTCTTGGAATTACTTGCAGGGAGTTATTATTCTGCCTGAGTGTTCAGCACCTATAAGTGAATCTGTAATTCTCAAAACATGCACAGCCCTGTCTTATGGAAAGATGATCAAATAAAAATATAACCTTTATTTTCTAAGACTGATGTCCTATTCTCATTTACCTGGAGTATGCTACACTGAATTCAGTAGTATTCATTGGGATAAGATATGTATAGGAGTGCCTTGTTACAGTCCGGGACAATTTCTAGAGGTAGACACATTATTGTTGCTCTACCCTTAAGCTGGTGTTTATGTACATGTGGGTTTAGAGGTGGAAAGTATTGTTAGGCAAAATTTAAATATCGTCTGTGACAATCATAATAAAATGTAAAAATATGGCAAATAAGCACACTACTAAGTTGTTTGTGTTATCACGCATAATTATTCTAATATATGATCAACCTGCTTCCTTTGCAACCCTGCTTTAATGTAACCATCACAGATTTTGTTTTACATTTGCTTGCTTCTATTTCATTCTCATTTGACCTCTCTCTTTACACTCTCCCTGCTTTACATCCACAACCCTTTATGCCGTAATATTTTTGCTGGTTTGTCAGTTTCCAGAAAACTTTTTAGTTGTTATATAAAGCAGATAATGAAGAACTTTTCTGAGGCAAATGTTTCATCTCCATTGCCCCTAAAACCAAAATCTGTTGTTTCCCCCATTATTAGGCTGCAGTTTGTGGCACATGTAGGCCTTTCTTCAGGATATCCAGGGCTTAATATATTCACAGCCCCAGTTTCTCATCAGAGAATCTGTCATTGCTGGCAGCAGAACTGGTACTAGTTGATGCAAGCATGGATCAGATCCTTCATGGCTTTTTACTCATTCCAACACGGAGCCAATTGCTATCAACAGCAGTTCTTCATATAAGTAAACACCAGAACAAATGTGTGATTGGAGCATATTCCAGGTTTCTGGGAGGGGGGTGTTTTTCCTGTGCTCAGATAGCACACACAATGTTGCATGTATATAAATGTAGCATTAATTCTGTGTGATACTAAGTCGTCATTATTATGGCTGGATATTAAGGGTCGAAATGTACATTACAGATAATCTATTGTTACATGAATTTCTGTGGACCAAGTGGGGATTTGAACTTAGGTCTCTTGAGTCCTTGTACAATGCTGTATCCTTTACACTTCATTGCCTATCAACCTGCCATTAGAAGGTGGGATTCCATGTGTGTCCATTGTGTGCAAATGTCACAGCAGGCGTTTTTCTCACCTCTCTCAATTTATAGCTTTATTTCTGATTGGCCTTCAGAAGCTAAATTTGCAAAACTGATTTTGCCTTTTGTGTTCAAGTTTCAACACTAAGTATTTATATGAACCTAGTTTAAAAAATTTAAATTTTTTAAATTTAAAATGATATGGAGGAGCAGGAGGAGGGAGGAGCAGGAGGAGGAAGATAGTGAGATGTCAAGTCAATTCTGATCCATGGAAACACTTTTTGGGGTTTTCTGGGGGCATCCTGGGGCAGTGCTGCTTTCCCAAGGCCACAGAGGCTGGCTATTCTGGGAAGCACAGTTGGGAACTGAACTACCAGCCTCTAGCTCTAAGTCTACAGCCTGATACCTAGATCAGCTATTGTGGACTGTCAAGTCTACTGATGACTTCATGTGGCCATAGCATTCCCCAACCCCATTGGGTTGCAGCTAGATTTGCAACTTAACTGGCAGATGCAGAGTGATATGGCTTTTCCTCTTCACAACAGCCCCTTCCATTCCTTGAAAATGCTGTGCATCCAGATAGCATGAATAACATACCAGAACCCCCAAATCAATGGAAGGGCAACTTCTAGATTAAATGTGGTGGTTTGGACCTTACATTGCACCTTCTTTCATGTACAGGAGGATTAGCTTTACCAACAACTCTTCAATCTGCTTCATACATTCCTGAACCTGCAGGAATTGTCTTTTTGAGGACAACAGGGAGAAGGGTGGAGAAAGACATGACAGGCATGAGCTGTATTCCCTTCATAGAAAGAAAAAAAGGCTACAAACCAATGTACTTTTTTAATGATTGAATTACATATTAATCTGCTTTCCCCTTATGAGTTTGCTATAATTATAGTGGTGAAAAAAAATCGTACTTCAATGTCACAAAGTGCCAGAATTTGGGAGGTGAAGTAGCTTTCACCCAGTCCTGCTTTTTCTCCGTGCCTATCTATTTTCAAGGCATAATTGACAAGCAGCCATGTCAATTTTCAGCAAGGGGAAGCAGGTTTCTGCTTGATGAGTGGAGACAGGTTGATTGCTTTACAGTTTAGAATTTTATTATATCCACAATTTCGTAGCAATTGGGCAGCTTTTCTTTTCCACTTGGAAAGCTTTGAAATGCTGGCTCTGGCTTAAAAGCATGAAAGTTTGAATTGCTTCTGGGTTTATCCTAAACTGACTATTGGGGAGAAAAGTTATTTTGCTAAGCACAAATTTTGGAGTACTCTGGCTGGATTCACATGAATCTAACAACTATCCTTATTTTATTTTGCAATATTTTTGATGAGAGGAGAGAGACTAGAGGAGATTTTCTACTGCTTTCCTTTCAAAATGATTCACTCTTCTGAACTGCTGGATTTTTTGTTCCATTCCCCTTATGTTCTGATATATTATAATTTTTGATATAATGGAATTCTGAAGACAAATAAGCCTTAGGTTAATTCTGGCCTCTTCAGTTGAGTGTCTGCAGTTAACAATGCAAGGCAGAAAATTCTCCAGTAAGCTCATCATTTAGCTCTATGTCAGTTTTATACTACTGTCTTCCTTATTAGTTCTGTTCTTTCAGAATGCAGAGGAGTTTCAGGTGTGTTAGTCCTTCCGGGTGTTGATAAAGATGGTGAGCACTGGGGAGGAAGAGCAAGGACATCCTGCTCCTAAACGTGTATGATTAAATCAAGATTCTACTCTGGTACATAGTAAAAAAAATTTAAAACGGGAGGGATATAGACCAAGTCTCATATATTATACCAGTATATTGTAAGAGCTGCAGAAGAGGAAGTACAAATACTAAAATATGTGCTTCTGTTGAAAGCATGCAAAGAGCTATTCCTCCTCATTGGCTCTGAATGTTCATTGGGGATGTCATTATGGATTACTGGATTTTCCATCCTCTAATATTTTCTATGAATTACACAGTGTAGCATTTTTCCCTCCACTGGCTCCCCAAATACATAAAATAATGTCTACAATGGTAAGAGAAAGTGGAAGGCTTTTCAGGTCATATCAGATTAGAAGTACACAGTCCACTCTTCCTATAGAGAAGGGGGGAAGTATCTGTAGGGAATAGGGATGGGCACCAAATGAAAAATGAAATACTGTTTCATCATTTTATTGGCTAATGAAACAAAACAAAACAGGGCAGCAGTGTTTCATTAGTAACAAATTGAAACGGCAGGGTTTTTTTTTTAATGAACCAATTTGTTTTGCTGTAAAACGGCTCCCCTGAACCCTAGAGGCACCAAATGTGGTCCCTCTAGGACCCAGGGAACCTGGTTTATAGAGTATGAATTGGTTCATTACTCTTTCATTTCATACAAATTATTTTTAAAAAATTCATTTCTAACAAATCAAAATGGATCACGAGGGAATGAAATGAAACGTAACACAATTTTTCCATTTCGTGTCCATCCCTAGTAGGGAACTATTTTTCATAACTCCCTAACAAGTTGAGGCCAAAACAATCACCACAAAAGCCGACAAAAGCAGTAGGGCAAATGATGTGTAGTAAATAAAGCAGTGTAGGCAGACTGATAAGGCCAGTGTTCAAAATGTCTCACCTCTGCTGATCCTAAGATCATATCATTGGGTTGGGAAAAAGATATTTCTAACTTTTCTTCCTTGAAGCCTTTATATGACTCACAGTTCACCTCCATCTTCTTCATTTTATCTCAAAAAGCAAAAGGCACAGTGCTGTGATTCAGTCAGACAGTCAAATAACATTTACACAATCTAGAAGGTGCCTAGGCCTTCTAGACAGCCTCTTCGTAATGGTTTCTTCTGTGGGGACACAGAAGAGTTCACTCCCTTTTTGCCCCCAAGTGTTCCTTTCCATATAGAGGTTTTCCTTTTGTATAACAGATATTGATTTAGACAACCCATGCTTGTGATCACTCTAAACTCATTAGAGGTTATTTGTCAGGCCTTAATTATCCCTTTCCACACATAGACACACAAGAGACGGAAAATGTTAAGGCAAATTATCTGTGGCTTGAAAGCCATAAGCAGCACGCTGAGTCATCCTCTCACAAGAGAGAGATTTGTTGGCACTGAAGTACAACTTCTCTTGAGATCCTTGGCAAGAATGCCTCCCCTGGTCCTACCTCCACTCTGCTGCTCTGTGGGAAGCCCTGAAACCCATGATTCCAGAATCACATTCATGTCCAGTGTTTGGTTTCCTGCTGAAAAGGAGATGTATGACACACAACATAACACTAAAACTGTCAACAACACACTGTTTTGGGACTTTTCCTAACAAGACACAGCAAATGCTTGCTTTTTTTGGCAAATGTGTGATCACTTGTTGGCTGTCCATTATACTAGTGGCCCAATCACTTAAAGCTAGCACTGATCCCAAGCTTGCACCCTTGGTAAACTATCAACAAAAGAGGTGAGCAAATTTTCTGTTACCTGTTTCTTGTAGGATTTATGAGTTAAATCAGTTACACAGACAACCCTACACTATAATGAGGGTGATTTGGTTATTAATTATATTGTTATTGTTGTACTTTTACTGCAGGAATGAAAAATGTGAAATTTTCTGCATCATATTTCAAGAGCTCTTTGGCTGGTACTAGGCACGTTCTGTACTGTACTGAATGTGTACTGTGAACTAGGGAGCTGTTGCCAGTCAGCATCAGCGTTACTGAAGCAGATGGTCTAAAAGTCAGCATAAGGGGGCTTCCTACCTGTACTGCAATTGGGGGGCCCTGACCTCTAAAGCAATCCTCTTATTTTAATTTTTTATGTATTCGGTTTTGTCCACCTTTCTTTCAAAAATAGGCTCAAGATATGGGAGACCTTTTACTATCCAAAGATCAATCCCCTTCTCCCCACAAGCTCTAAAACAACTTAACATTTTACTTCAGTGTTATACTTTTACCCTACCTCCTAGTCCAAATGACTTGTAGGCATTTATTAAAGATGTGTATCTTTATGTTTAGAATATATTTACCATGTCATATTTGTCTTCCAGCCTAGACTTTAATCACTGTGTTTCTGCAGGCATTGTATGTAAATGAATTTTCATGGGGTTTATATTTTCTGGAGAGGAAAGGAAGCATGATTAAGTACCTGCGGCTCAATTTCCACCTTATAAAGATTGACTATCAGTGGCTCTGCCATTTCAGTTTTTGTTTAGAAGGAATATTTTATCTTCCTCATATTGCACACCACAGACTCATCTTGTTCCTGAACATTTGATGGCGCTGATAGGAGTGATTCATTTAAGCATCCTCTTACTTATGAGACACCTGATTTTCCTCTTGTACACCATATGCACGTTTTTATTTTCTACTATATTAAACATTGCTTGTCCTCAGCCTCTTGCTTTGGATATTGGAGCTTTCTTTCTCAGCGAGCCGCTATATTCTTGAGATCAAAATCACAGTATTTGCTGCCCGTCTGACACTACCTAGACTTTCATTTCAGATGAGACACAAGTCTGTTTGCCTCGAAATAATGAGCTGACATCTTTGTCTCTAAACTTCAGTAAAACAAGCCATGTCACCTGAGTACCCCTGCTCTTTTTAGAATCGTCTTTACAAGTCCTCCCTCAAGATGGTCTTGTAACATCAGGAAAGCACAATACAATTTGTTGTGAATCTTTCAGCTCTTGCACTTCCAAAGAAGATGCACCTGTTGCTCAGCTCTTATAGTGAAGGAAAGAACTGTGATTGCTTAGCAGTAGTGCAGTAGTGGATTTTTATTTTGGCCACTGACCAGACAAAATACAAAATACATTCCTGCAACAGTTCAGCATAAAACCAGCATAAAAGCAATAAAAGCATGCATCCAGGAACAAACGTAACACAATAACATAACTTTACACCAAAACTAGAGCAGGTAAAATCTTGCCAGCCCAGTAGGTCCAATACCAGGGTAGTCCACTCAATAACAGTCTAGAATCGAATCATTTAATCATTGTCTCCACCCTGGGACCATGCCCATTCTCCAGACCACCTCCAACCCACACTAAGATGTAAGGATAAATACACAATGGCTATAAACACCATTACCAATAATCTGGCCCCGCCCTCTAAAGTGGGTAGGGAACAGCGATGCCTCATCGCTGCAGCACAGAACTTTGCCACTGCCGCAGTTACATCCAGCTTTTTGTCTGCAAGCAGGTGTACAATACAAAACTCCCTTGGCTTCCCCTGAATTTGCTGCAAGATAGGCTGAAGAAGGATCCCCAGGATATCCCGATAAAGGGAACACTCCAAGAGGACATGAGCAATACTTTCAGTCATCTCCTCATTGCAAGGGCAGACACGTCTATCAACTGTCAGACCCTGGTATCTGTGTTCCAGCAATCTGGAGGACAGAACATTGAACCAGGCTAAGGTGAAGGCTTTCCTGGACTTGGGAATGGTTATTTTTGATAGGTAATCAGCCATTCTAAAGTAACTATTCCTAACTGTGCTGAGTTTTTCATGAGCATCTAGATGTTCTTGAAGTTCTACATCCCAGATCCTCCTTTTAATGTCAACCTTGGCCTTGCCAAAACCCATGGCTAAAATAGCCTCTGAGGAAAAGCCTAGCTGCAAGTGATTGCTTAGCCAACTCTTCCTCATCTAAGACCCTGAAACTGATCTGCAGCATGGTGGCCAAGATCATACAGCAGTTTTAACAGAACAGGTTCCACTCAAACAGGCCTTGCTGTGGTCGTACCATGAAGTTGAGTGCCCATGTGCAGGATCATATCCAGAGGTTAGCTTTGGGAAATAGGCATATGAGTGCTGCCAGCATTGCTGCAGAGGTTGAAGGGGTGGTGGGTCAGCATGTCTGTGCTCAGACCATATACCACACATTGCATCAAATTGAGCCCCGTGGCATAGTGGTTAAATGCCTTTACTGCAGGTAAAAACTGTGCTCCTGACCTGGGGTTCAATCCCAGGTAGCAGGCTGATGGTTGACTCAGCCTTCCAGCCGTCCAAGGTGGGTAAAATGAGTACCCAGGTTGCTGGAGGGGGGGTGCAATGTGTAGCCTGCATACTGTAATTAAAAATTGTAAACCGCCCAGAGACTACTTGAAGTGCTATGGGTGATATATAAGCAGACTAAGGACATGGATTTCTGGAACCATGTCCTGTGGTCCAATGAGACCAAGATCAACTTATTTGACACAGATGGTGTCAAGTATGTGTGGCGTCAACCAGGTGAGACGTACAAGGACAAGTGTGTCATGCCTACTGTCCAGCATGGTGGTGGGAGTGTCATGGTCTGGGGCTGAATGCGTGCTGATGGCACTGGGGAGCTACAGTTCATTGAGTTCATTGAAGCATGAATGCCAACATGTACTGTGATATACCGAAGCAGAGAATGATCCCCTTCCTTCAGAGACTGGGTCGCAGGGCTGTATTCCAAGACAATAACAACCCCAAACACACCTCCAAAATGACCACTGTCTTGCTAAAGAAGCTGAGGGTAAAGGTGATGGACAAACTTGACTTCTTTTTTGAGAGATAGAAACGTTTCGCTGTTCATCCAAACAGCTTCATCGGTCTGAATACAGCTAGTGCAAGAGACCTTCTTATAGTCAGCTTGACCTCTTGTCCCCTGGTCTGATTGGCTCATAAGATGAACAAAGCCTGAATAGGCTCGTTAGGGAGACATTAGTGTCCATGGCCTTAAGGTAAACAATGGCCTAAGGTGCTGAAACCCATCAAGAATGGGTCGTTAGCTGTGACCTGGTGGTGAAGGCTCCTTGATTTGCCTGGGTACTTTGGCAAGTACAGCCTGATAAGTAGCAGATAGACTATGCCGGAGCCCACCACCTCTGTTGAGGGAGGGATTTTCAATGCTAACATGAATGGCTTCCCTTACTCCTCTCTCAAACCACCTCTCTTCTTTGTCTAATATGTGTACATCCTCATCTTTGAAAGAGTGGCCTTTTTCCTTCAAATGGAGGTGTACTGCTGATTCTGGTCCTGAGCTGTTACCTCTCCTATGTTGGGCCATTCTTCTGTTTAATGGCTGTTTAGTTTCTCCAATGTAGAGGTCTGAACACTCTTCACTGCATTGGACTGCATATACTATATTGCTCCTTTTATGGTTTGGTATCGGATCCTTTGGGTGGACAAGTCTCTGCCTTAGTGTGTTCATGGGTTTGAAATAAACAGGGATGTGGTGTTTGCCAAAAATCCTTTTAAGCTTCTCCGACAAACACACAGCTGTGGGGAGGGGAGGCAGCCAGGGTCGGGGAGAGCCAGGATCAGTCTTTGCTTCATTTGGCTGAAGCGAGTGACACACCTCTCACCACTGCCACTTGGCTGTGGTGAGGAGGCCAGCGGCTGCCCCAACCCAGCAGGGAGCTAAGTCGGCGAAGGATGACTTTACCCCATACCCACTCAGCCCCCTGCTGGGTTGGGCTGCTGCTCCCCCTCACCACTGCCACACAGCTGTGGGGAGGGGAGGCAGCCAGGGTCGGGGAGAGCCAGGATCAGACTTTGCTTCATTTGGCTGAAGCGAGTGACACACCTCTCACCACTGCCACTTGGCTGTGGTGAGGAGGCCAGCGGCTGCCCCAACCCAGCAGGGAGCTAAGTGGGTGAAGGATGACTTTACCCCATACCCACTCAGCCCCCTGCTGGGTTGGGCATCCAGGAGCAATCAGCCTCGACCCAGCAGGGTTTTTCGAAAGACCTGTGCCCGTGCACCACACAAGGAAAGATGGGGTTGGGGATCCTCAGAGGTTGCTTCTGGTGTTCCTGCCTCTTCCTCTGTCTCAAAGCGGAGTGGGGGGAGTGCACTGTTCTGTCCCATTAGCCTTGCTGCCACTTCTTCCTTTTATCAATTTCTTTGGCATTTCGTTGGTGGTTGTAGGGAGTATCTGGAAGCTTGCAACGGGTGGGAGAGGTTCTGTGCAGAAGGGCAGCGTCTCATGATAGAGGCAGTGGCACCTTTCCTCCCGCTGCAAGCAGCAGACAGGCTGCGACTGATCCAACCCCACTGCAATATTTACAACAATCCTGTGAGGTGGATTGGGACCCTAGGCCTTCCAGTGAATTCCACAGCAGTTTGACCACCAAGACTCACTAAGTCAATCCTCTTATGTAAAAAGACCCTCGGAGATGTCAGGGTCTATCTCAGAGTTCTACAACTAGCTGGGGCTGGGATGAAAATTAAACATTAAACATGGTGGAGAGGAGGAATGGTTCCATAAATAAACCTTGGAAAGAAATTGATTTAACTGTTATAGAGCAAAAGCACTTAAAGCACTGGCCACAAGTCATTTTTGGCACTTGCTTGTCTGCTGGCTGTCAGGACCTCTTTTTAGAACACGTAAAGTAGCTGTGACACATACATACTACAACTGCAAAAGCAACTGCATTCGGGTCCCGGTTTGAGCTAAGCATATTTAGGCACATCACATCTTCAGGCTTTTAGAACCAATGAACCAAAACAATGGCGCTCAGGTCAAAGGAAGGCGGGAAAACTTCTGTCCTGGAAAAATAAACAAGATGAAGGGGAAGGGTTTGGTTGCTGTTGTTGTTTTCTTTATTTGCTTGAGGGTTTTTGTTTTTGTTTTTGTTTTTTTACATTCTAGTGCCTAATTAGAGCCTGGTGCACCATATTGTGTGCTCACAGAACACAAGGAACTGCAATTAGAAAGCATTCTAGAGATTTTGATTTTCCCTCGTTTTTTTGTTCCCCAAAAAGATTTCCAGATTTTTATCTCTTTATTCTTTAAGCAGATGCATTATTTAATCCAAAGATGTTAGCACCCATTTAGTATTTAGAGACCTATTCAGATCGCCCTGCTTAGTATACGAAGAACCTAAACAACTCTTGAGCATACAATCCACGCCATTGTCTCCTTCCCATTTTAGAGTCATGCTTCTGCAGGCGAATACCTAAAGAAGGCTTTTTTCTGTTTTCCATTTGAGAGCAAAACTGAAGATTCTGCCAGAAATGGAAGTGTGAAATGGCATGAGAAAACCATATGCTGACATTAACTTTTAGATTGTACCAGCAGTGCACATTTGTGGGAAGAACAGTGCAATAATGAACCAGAGGCCCATATGAACAGCAAGGACCATCTTTACTGAAGTGGTGGACCTCATGAGTTCATGAGAGAAGGCTCTGTGCAGATACTTCCTTGCCTAGATGCATGAAAGTAAAAAAGACACATTGATCTGGAATAATAAACAATGAGGATGTACTCACAGAGAAATTCCCATGCTGGCTTAGACTACAGGTGTAGTTAGTCTGGTGCTTTTGTTTCTCTAAAAATGTTAGTAGCAGGTATGATCATCTCTGGGAGGCAGTGGAAGACAAGAGGGTCTGGTGTGCTCTGCTCCATGGGGTCACGAAGAGTCAGACACGACATAACGACTGAAGAACAACAACAAAATTATGTTGTTGGCCATTCCTCTGTGGTTTGCAGGTTGCATCTCTTCCAACCCATGATGGAAGTTCTATTGGGAATCATCTGTCAATCACCATTAATGACTAATTGTTTTGGAAAGCCCTTTCTGTTTGCAACCATTACCACATCTGATGGCATACAGAACAGCTCTGATTAATGGGTCTGAAAGACAGATGAGATGTGGTTGTCATGCACACACACAGACAGAGAGGGGGGTTAAATACTCTAACATTGACAGTAGACATAATTGCATTTGAATCCACCTTGGCTATAGAAACTGCCCAGAAAATAGCTGTAACTCTTTCTGTTTCTAAGCTGACTGTTCTCTGGAGCATTGGAATGGGGGGAGCAACCATGAGAAGGAGAAAACATATTACAGTGGTACCTCGTAAAATGAATTTATTTTGTTCTACGGGTCAATTTGTTTTAAGAAAATTTTGTCTTACAAAACATGGTTTCCCATAGAAAAGCATTGAAAATGGAATAATCTGTTGCGGAGGCTATAAGTTGCTTCATTTTATGATAATTTAGTTTTACAAAACACAGTTTCCCATAGGAATGCATTGGGAACAGATTTATCGGACTAGAATAAAGACAAAACTGTGTTTATTTTCCTGGGTACATGCGGAATGGGTTTTTTGTCTTGCAAAGCATCCCATAGGGATTATTTTTTTTTGGTTATGCAAAGCATGTCTATTCCCAGAATGTTTTTCTTCCTACAAGTTTTTTGTCTCAGGAGGCATTTGTCTTAAGAGGTACCACTGTATTCATTCTAAGACCTGGGAATGTATGAATGAAATTTTATTTACGGTCAACGACCAAAAACGACCTGGGAATGTAATTTTTGCCTTGGTAGTTTTCCTATCAAGCAGTGAATTGATCTATAGTGTGTTTCAGAAGATTTATAATAAGATCTCCTCTGACTGATTCCATAATACATTTATTATGATTTGGTAAAGCTGCATTGTGTGAAGAGTTACCTCACAATTTGATCTGATGTAAAAATGGGTTTTGTTAACAATGTATGTTCCGTCTTGTTGTGCCATGCCTTTATTTATGTCAGGGATTTATCCTCATTAGTGGTCCCTCTGCTTTAGCTGAAAGAGCCCACTTTCTGAAAGGCTTGTTTGTTCTTGTCCTTGATCAGATCCCTATGTGAAGATTCATCTGATGCAGAATGGCAAACGGCTGAAGAAGAAAAAGACAACAATTAAGAAGAACACTCTGAATCCCTATTACAATGAGTCTTTCAGCTTTGAAGTGCCGTTTGAGCAAATCCAGGTAATGTCAAAACATCAGTTTTCTGCCTTGCCTTGAAACTCAGTTCCTCAGCCCTTATAAATATTTAACAGGAATCTTGCTAATTATCAAGTATGCCTGCCTTCATTCGCACCTATGCACCAATCCTCCACGGTTTGAAATCAGTGTGGTTGCTTCAAGAGAAGAATTATAAAATATACAGTACTCAGGAACTGTTGATTTCTTGGCAAAAACATGCACACAAACAAACAACAATCCTTTGATAATATTCAGCAGCCATTAAGACCTGGAAAATACAGTATATAATAAACAAACAGATTGATTGACCAACTGAGAGAGCTTTACCCATTTTTCATATTTATCAGGTTTTCCTCATCACACCAATGTTAAATAAAGACAGAATAGTAGTAATATGCAAAGCTCCTCTGCAAATCTATCTCCATCCACATAAGATACATAAAAATATGAGCACTGATTAACCAGGTTGACTGGTATGGGAGGATTGCAACTTAATACAGTACAGTACTTCAGTTTTAGCCCATAACTGCAGGGATGATTTTTAGCCCACAATTGGGCCCTTAGCTTCAGGGGCAAGTTTGCAAAAATACTGGTGTTGAAGCCGTGCTATAGTTACACTACCAAAAGATACACGGTTATACTCCTAATTATATAGACATTAATTATGAATTCAAAGCCACATGGCTGGGTGCCAATTTTAAAGTCTGTGGCACCATCACAAATCCTAAAGAATAACAATGCCATGGCACTTTGACAGCAATATTGCAGCACTAGCATAATATAAACTAGAAGTATTTGCAGTCTGCCACGGTAGGAGGAGAAAGAAGCACAGCAGAGGGATTACAGTGGCGCAACTTCATGGTGGTGATCCACAGCAGGAGGCATTGTGGGCCCCTGGAGACGCACTGATCATGGGCCGATTGTGGGGCAGCTCCGCCCACTTGCCCTCCCCCTTTTTCCATGTTGGTCTTTTTTCTTTTCTTTTCTTTTCTTT
Source organism: Phrynocephalus guinanensis (assembly GCA_037367245.1). NCBI lineage: Eukaryota > Metazoa > Chordata > Lepidosauria > Squamata > Agamidae > Phrynocephalus > Phrynocephalus guinanensis. The sequence goes on from CM074740.1 coordinate 57,279,996, forward strand.
TCTTTTCTTTTTTTGGTGGACTGTGGTCCAGCCACCAGTGGTGTCTGTGTGGTGGTGGACGGGCCCGCTGTTTGAAAACTTTGAGGACCCCTGTACTAGAGTGAGAAATGCAAGCAGAAGATGGAATTCAGCTGTGCAGGTTTAAGAATTCTAATAACAAGATTCCAGGAATGTCCAGAAGGGTAGCTATGCTAGTTTGTTGCAGAAAAACCAATTGCAAGTGTTGTATCACCCTATAGACTAACATGGGTTATTTGCCAGAAGCTGGTGTCAACTGTAGCCTACTTCTTCTGATTCATACAGTGGAGCCTCAGTAGATTGGCATTTATGTGGCATGGGGAGAATGGAAGTATGAAATGAAATAGCAATGTAAAAAGGCCACTACACTCTGATAGTCAGTGAGTGATCAGCTTTGGACCATTCCAGAAAGGCAGGGGCGGGAATAAATATCTCAGTGGTGATCACAAAGAGTCCTTCAAAAATCATTGGTGGGTGAGAAAGCATCCAAAGACCCATGGGCAAATGAATGCATGTAAGGTGTAACGAAAGTCTTAATTTAATTGCAGTGCACTGGAAGCATATATCTCACAATTCTAGTGGGTTTTGTAAGCCGGACTTCTCTTCTCTCTGCCCCATATGTTTAGAAAGTTTGCAAGTACAGAAAACTGTCTAGATAGCTGTCATAAAATACACAACAATTTATGCTTTAATTAGGAATCTACAATAAAGTCAATTGGATACAAGCAGCAGTATTGCAAGGCACAGATTATGCCTGCCTGCTCAGAAGTTAACTCCATCATATTCAGTTGGCCTTGTAATGCTAACAGAAAGCAGTACATAGGCCTGCAAATTCAAGTGTGGCTGGCAATAGAAGTTATAGAATTGAAGAGAACTTGGCCCTCTCTTTGCTCACACATTTGCAACTGACCTTGCTTAGTCTAGTAGCCATGTTGATGTAATCTATTGGATGAATTTAGATATAGACCCAGGAAACATGAGTTAACAAAATGAATAAATTTCTTCCCTGATTACTCCTCCCTCCAGCCCCTTGAAAAAATATATAATGGAGAGGTTCTAAGTACTGTAGGGAGCATGTTAAGTTGTGGAGGGTGGAAAGGGGGGATCCCCCCAGAACTGCTCTTGATTGGAGTTCCAGTCATAGAAGACAATTCATCTGAGTTTTTAGGGGTCCCTACATTTCCCCTGTAATTCCCCATAGCACAATCTGCTTTATTGAGCATTGGGCCTTCATACAGAGTTAAGAATGATGACTGTAGCATAGAGGGGATAAGGAAGTCAACTTCAGCCAATCCAATTGCACACCTCAAGTTGGGATCCAGCCTTCTGGTTTTGTGATAAGGCTTGCCTTTCTTTCTTCTTACATTTCTCTCTCTCTCTAACACTCTTCTAGAAAGTGCAAGTTGTTGTGACTGTTTTGGACTATGACAAGATTGGCAAGAACGATGCCATTGGGAAAGTGTTTGTGGGCTACAATAGCACTGGTGCGGAGCTGCGACATTGGTCAGACATGTTGGCCAACCCAAGGCGACCCATCGCGCAGTGGCACACCTTACAGCCAGAGGAAGAGGTAGACGCCATGCTTGCATCCAAGAAGTAAAGAGGAAGTGAAATGAGAAAAGAAGCCTTTTTGCATTTGCCCATATAGTGCTCTTTAGCCAGTATCTGTAAATACCTCAGTAATATGGGTCCATTTATTTCCAGCCATGCATCCCTAACACAGATCAGTGGTACTTCGAATCTTGTTTTATTTGCACAACTTTAAATGTAGAAAAAGCCCTATAAGGTCCTCCATCTCGCCACTGCCCTCAGATATACTTCTTCTTTTAAGCAATATGTGTAGATAGAGCATGACAGAAATTATTTATTGTATCACACAGTTGTACATACCAGTATGCTAAAAATTTATTTCTAGTCCGTTTCTTTGTATGTTGTAAGCGTTTCCTAATCTGTGTATATCTAGATGTTTTTAATAAGATGTTATATTTTAAATTATGTAAATTGACTGAGATATAGGAGAGCTGATAATATATTATTGGGTATCTATCGTATTGTCTGCATTCCAGCAAAAATTCCAACTTGTAAGGCACTAGTAGTGTTACACTGACATCTTAAAGGACAACTTAAATCTGAGCTTTCAACTGAATCATTACAATACCAAAATATGCTCACACGGCACTCCTGGAAGGGGTGGGTCCCATTGATAGTTTTCTCTTGTGGGCAACTTAGCATGATCTGAGCAGCTCTGCAGCTGACCTCAAGGAAGCGTAGCCAAAAGCCATTATGTCGTATCTCTCTCCCCCAACCCCCGGTGTATATATATAAAAACAAAAGCAAAGCTAGACTTTTCTCTTAGAAATTTAAGGCACAGTTCCTTGGGGAGGGAGCATGAGTACATAGCAACGTATAAATTTTTGGGGAGGGGTGGGGTGGGGATCATAAGGTGTGGGATTCAGTAGTAGGAAACCCCTGCAACTTACCATGGCAAACACATGTCTGAAACCCGGTAGCTCTCCGTTATCAGCTTTATACAAACTTTACATACTGTGGATCCCATTTGTGATTTCACATTCTCTAATTCTAATGAGTTTGCACATTAGACTTTGTAACAAAATATTTTATTATACTAAGCCAGATGAGAAGGAATGCAGAAATATTTTTTAAAACAAAAATCACAGCCGTGTGTGTTTATTATACAAAAGTAGTTTCATGGTGATGAGACAGTATTGTAAAATCCCATCAAAAGAGGACGAAAAAAATTTAGCCATATTTCTGAATGCACTTCAAAGCAAGCCAAAAGATAACAGCTAGTGACCTTTTATATACTATTTATACGTAATAAGTTTTAATTTGTCCTTTAAAAAAAGTGAAACAAAACAAAGAACAAGTTCTAGCAAACTGAAGCAACCTCTTATGTACACTAGATGCTCGTTTCAGGAGGAGTTTTTAAATGTTTTCAATGTTACTATGTAGTAAATGGCACTATTATGAAGCTATTAGTCATTCCATAAGCGTCTTAAAAGACTGCTCTGTGTATCACTGTGAATGCCGTGTGTGCTTAGAAACTGTAGTTTTCTCAGTGGATAGCAATCAATTTATTCCGTAGTGATATTGTAAAAATACTGCCATTCCCTTCTACTGCACTGCCGAAGGAGTGCATAGCACAAGTAGTTCTCATACTTATGGACCAATTCAGAACTGGAGAGCTATGCATAGGACAAGGGCATCATACAGAAAAGACTGACCACACAGCATTTTGTCAACACTGTGCAATATTTCTCATCGCCCATTTTGATGGTAAAAGGCTGTTCTAGAGAAAAGGCAGCCGATCCTTTCATAGTATATCATTTTACCGTGTCATGCGTGGGCATTACTTCTTCAGCTCAGGTCTCCTTCATGGAGCCTACATTCATACTGTATGTAAGTATGTAATTTTATTTTATTTTTATTTATTTATTTATGTATTTATTTATTTACTTGCTTGCTTGCTTGTTTAAGAGGCTGTGAATTCATGGTAATATATTAGAAGTGCTGATTCTGTTTCTGATATCACCCAGAACCAAAAATGCAAATAAATTATTTTTCCTCCCCGATAAACCTTTTGGTACAAAAAGTAGGAGTGCTCTAGAAATAAAAACCAATGATGCAAGACTGCTATTATTTTAAAACCCAGAAATATAAATTAATTGAGTTAGAAAAATGCATTGTTTCCCTTCTCAAAGCTGTGCATCTAAGATAAATATTTGTTAATCCCACATCAGGGAAATTTACTTGCTACACAGCTCCAAATATAAAGAAAGCAAAGGGAAAAAAAGCAAAGTGTTCTGCTTCTATACTGCCCCATAGCACTTCAGTTTAATTATGCAGGTTACACATTGTGTCCCCCCCCCCAGCAAGCTGGGTACTCATTTGACCGACCTTGGAAGGGTGGAAGGCTGAGTCAACCATGAGCCTGCTACCTGGGATTGAACCCCAGGTCCTGAACACAGATTTAGCTGCAGTACAGGCATTTAACCACTGCATCACGAGGGGCAAGAAGGGTAAGTGCACAAAAAGTATAAAGTGAGAAAGAAAAAAGTAGATAATAGAGTTTAGATAAAATTTTAAAAATCCAATATACAATATACAATATATGCACTTTGCCCTGACATGTGGAGAATTTTCAAAATGCCATAAATGGAACTTGTGGCACCAAATTTCTGCTTTCTACATAGCATCCTGAAACACAGGTTGTGACGCCTATCAAGTCTCTCTGTTTTCTATACTAAAGAGAAAGGGCAGAGTTGAGTCAAAGACACCAAGGTGTATATAGGTAAATACAACAGGAATGGTACATATATTTTTCAATGACCAAATCTCACCAAAGAGAAGAGCTTAACTGAGGCTCGCAGGTCCAGTGTACAATTCTTTAGTTCATCATCCTATTAGGGACAAAGTAAACAAGCAGGCATAGAGACCACATCCTGAAATGTATAGGTTCAAACTGCCAGAAGAGATCCATTGTGTTAAGATATTCTTAATGCATTCTCTTTTTACGCTGCCAGACTGAATGTTACAACATAACTGTTTAGTAATGTGTGATGGTTCTCAGACAGGAGATCTGTTATTTGACCAAGCAGACATTTCATCTTCAAAGAAGCCACATGTACCTTTCTGACAAAGCTGTGTAAAAGTATTAGAATCTGATGCTGTAGAAAGATCCTAGTTGCCTTTGTGTATATTTACTGCCTGCTTGAGTGTTTCTATGTGTGGGTTTTTCTCTGTATCTCGTAGAAACGTTTGGGGTGTTCTATCCTGCCATATTGCTCGTGGCCCGCGAGCTGACAAGTTTAGCTGTACTTTACATTCAATTTTGATGAGGTGGTTTATATTTTGTTTCACTTTTGTGTAGTGAATCCCACGGTAGATTTTTCCAGGTGTTGTTAAAATAAAACATGCATACTACACGGATATTCAATAAAAATGTTTTATTTCCTGTTGATGTCTTGAGTATTTTTCTTTTTTCTCACTTGGTTTATGAATTAACCAGACACAACAAACCCCCTCACCAATTCACCAGTGGATGTGAAATGATCTGCAGTTCCAGAGACCATCCTTCCAATCCAGATGCTCCAGAGGACATTCATTGCCCATGATGTACAGAGTACCACAGTGTTGTTACCACAGTGTTGTTTTAACATATTGAGAAATATTCCATGGGTACAGTAGAGATGTCCATTTTTGTTTTGATTCAGTTATGAGTGTAAACAGAAGAGGAACATGGGAACAATAGCAATATTCTTGTTCCCATGTTTCTGTTTCATTTATGTCCATTCCTACCTAATTCAACCCCTGCAGCACAACTTCAGTTAAACATTTGAGGATACTCTTTATCAGCTGTTTCTAAAGTTAAATAAAAGATTATTCAATCCTTCTCTTAGTTCTGTTATTCATAAAAAGTTGACCAATACAGTATCTTAATAGGGCTGCCTAACTAAAATTTACTATTGCAAGTTATGAGAAACTTAATGTGCAATGAAATGTTGTGTGTACCAGTTTAACTCCTATTAACCCCTAAATTGCTGGTGCATGCCATGCACACACTTTTAATTGACTACCTGCACCCCCTCTGGAGCTTAAACTCAGCTCCCTGACTGCCAAACCTTTCCAAATTTGGGGGGGGGGGGCTTACCTAGAATCACTTGAAGAACCTAACCCTGTGGCTTTGGCATCAATGTCAAATTGATATTGGCAGCAATCACTATTTCTGAGTACATAAAAATATATACTCCAAAATCATGATCTCACAGGCACCATAACTGCAGGGTTAACTTCCTCAAGCAATTCTAGGCAAGCTCCCGAAATTTGGAAAGGTTTGGGGGTCAGGGAGCTGAGTTATTAAGCTCCAAAGGGAGTGTCCCTAGGGGAAAATTTCTAATTGATTTTGGATTTGGAAGCCAAGCCACGGCGCTAATCACTCATCCACAGTGGGAGGCTATTGCAGGGTTTTTTCACACGACCCCTAAGATCCGCTGGTCCCTTAAATTCGGACCAAAGATCTTAGGGGTTCGTTGCCCTTCCTTCCTCCCCACCAGAGAAAGAGGTGAAAAAATGCAGCTCACCTGGAGGAGCTCCGTTTCTCTTCCGTTTCTCTTCCATTTCTTTTCTGCTTGCTTTTTTTCCTCCCACCTCTTCTCTTAAAGGGGCAGGAGGCAAAAAAAACACACACAAGCAGAAGCCAGGAGAGCCCCGCACTGACCAGATTAAATCCGGACCTGGGGATTTTCACCCACCTCAAGCAGGTACAAGAAAGTGCAGCTGGGTCGCGCTTAGGTGGGCGGGGTCGCACTTAATTGTCTGTAAAGTCCGGAGCTGGTGGGAAAACACTTGTAAGGTCCGGACCTTGCAGCCATTTCCTGCGGAGCTTAGGGGTCGTGTATAAAGGCCCTCTGTTTCTAGATTCAATTAGAAAGATTTTTTCCTAGGCACACCCCCTTTGGAGCTTATGAACTCAGCTCCCAGACCCCCCAAACCTTTCCAAATTTTGGGTGCTTATAGGGAAGAGTTTGAGCTGCCATTGATTCCTCTAGGACAAATCATTTCATTCTATGAAAAATTGTGTTTCATTATGAAACAAAATGAAATGTGTCTTACCATTTTGTTACATAACAAAATGACAAAACAGTGTTTCATTTTTTGTTTCAGGCCCATCTCTAATTCCTAATCTGTTTGTAGCAGGAAGACGGGAAATTTCCAAGGAAAGACACTTCATATATCAGATGAAATGAATATTTTAAAGCTATAGAGCAAAGTAGAGTAGCTTCCATCTCTGTAAACCATGGACACTTGCGCCTCCAGTCCATTCGGGAGATTTGGTTTTTTGACATATGCAGATGTGATGCATGTAGTCCCATCTCAGAGAAATGGTGTCCTTTTCTTCAAGACAGGTACAGAATTCCAGGTCCTCTGCCTCTGAAACCAAGAGCAACAGCTGATCTGTTGCAGGAGCCAAGAGACTTTCAGAAAATCCATGGGTTCATTATTAGATCAAATGAATATCTTCTCCAACCTTTCTATCGCTGAGAGCTTCAAATAACTTCAAAGGGACAAAATAAAATATAAAGGCATTTATTTAGCTAATAGGAATTACACAGGAATATGGCTCTTACTAAATAAAACAAGAAAACATGAATCCTTCCCTACTTTGAATAAAGCTCTGAGGCAGAAGTCTCACTATCTAATTCCTAACCTACTTTGCTAAGCATTAGTCCATCTTGCAGCAATAAACTCCATCCGGAAAAAAGTCCTTCTCCTTCCAAGCACTGCTCACAAGCATGGGGAAACAGTCACATGTTGCTTCTTGGACCAATCAGCTTTCACTTGCTTCTGGCTGGAACGTGTCTTTGGCCGTTGTTTGATATGCACTTAAGACAATCATTTCTACTGAAATGAAACTGCACTTTTATATGAGCACTGCTTACTTTTGGCCTGAAGAAAAGGCTTCCCTACTGTTACAATCCGTTATTAGGCATTTTGTCATGTACCGTAGCAACACAAGCATCTTTAGTATTGGTTTAGTAAATTATTATCCTCATGATACCATGCAAAAAAAATCATAACAATTAAATCTGATTAAGCCCAATTTCTCTAGCATGGATTAATAACCAGAATCTCCTCTCTCAACACCATATTCTCAGGTATTTTTGTTTGGAATAAATATGTCTTTGCTCACAGATTTTAATCACACTTTCAAGTCAAATGATTCACTGAAAACTAATTTTGTACTTCTGTGTTTAGGATTGTAACCTAAGTATCTCAGGTAAAATATATTGCCCTCACTTTTACAAAGACTCTTTTCAGTGTGATCATATAGCAAATTGTTTGTAGATTTCAAATAAGAAATAATAGGTAGAATTACCAATGCATTTTTTGGTAGATTCTGAGCAGTGAACTCACATTTTTAATATTTCATTTTAACAAGGCCAGGGCATTTTGTTCCTGCAAATGTTCAGTCTATTTAGCTAGCAGGGAAATAATCAACACCTTTCCTAGAAAGCTTGGTACCTTTCTTGCATTAAAAATTAAATACAACAAAGGGCATTGGAGCAAGCAATAGAGATTTGATTTGTGCAGCAATAGCTGCCCTGATGTCAAATAAATATTCACTTTATTGCAATGAAACAAGGTAATCATCTCAGTTATCTAAAATCCATTTGTTTGAAGTGGCTTAAGATAGAAAAAAAACGAGATGGGCCAAGCTTAAATTCTCAGTATAACATTTCTGGTCATGCTCTTCTATAGTCCTAACAGCTCTGAAGGAAAGCCAAGAAACTGGCTTAGGGAGGAGGTGGGTTACACATTAATCCTTTCATTTTTCCTCTTCCACTATATTGTTTAAGGATCACAGCATGGGAGCAATTTGCTGTCCTGGCTCTTCTGCCTAATGGCTTCCCTCTCCTTTCCTCCAGTTTTTGACCACCATGTGTTCCACTGGTCCCATCCCTTCTTCAATACTGCTCACTACATGCCCTGGTGTTTTTGTGTGTGTGTGTGTGTGTGTGTGTGTGTGTGTGTGTGTGTGTGTGTGTGTGTGTGTGTGTGTGTGTGTGTGTGTGTGTGTGTGTGTGTGTGTTTGTTGTGTCATTACAGTCGTGACTGACTCTTCATGATTCCATGTCCATGGAGGTTTTTCTTGGCAGGAATACTGGAGTGGTTTGCCAGTTCCTACTCCAGGTGCCTACAGTACCTGGTATTCCCTGGTGGTCTCCCATCCAAATACTAACCAGGGCCGACCCTGCTTAGCTTCCTGAATCAGGTGAGATTGGTGTGGTTAGGGCATCTAGGTAGCTACATTCCCTGGTTATTGTCGTCCTTTTCATCCATCAACTTTCTTCTATTTGATCCCTTCCTATTAGACTTAAACATAGTATGTTCTCTTTCTTCTTAGGGCAAATCTTGTCATGACCATTGTTATTATAATACTCTTTTAATTCTTTTTTTTAAAAATACTTATAAACTCACTTTCTAGCTTTTAAATATTGTCTCTTAATTGTTGTAAGTCACCTTGTCCTTTTAAGGAGAAAAGCAGTGTAAAATATTTTAAATAAATGAATTCACACAAAAAACAAAATAAATAAAACCATTAATTATTAGACTGCTCTATAAGAAGAAACTGTCCCTTAGGAGATGCCCTAAGCATATCCGATCTCACCTGATTTCAGAAGCTCAGCAGGGTCGGCCCTGGTTAGTACTTGGATAGGAGACCACCAGGGAATACCATGTGCTGTAGGCGCCTGGAGTAGGAACTGGCAAGCCACTCCAGTATTCCTGCCAAGAAAAACTCCATGGACAAGGGGTCACGAAGAGTCGGTCATGGCTGTAACAACGCAACACATAAGAAGAAACAAGCATGCATGTAGCCTTAAGCTGCAGGGTCTGGGCCCCATAGCCTGTGAAAAATATGAGCTTTTGGCCAAACAGCCAGAGTTTTGGGGGAAGCACCCACACACAGCAGTTGTCCCATGTGGCTACCTAAGACCAGTATCATGTAGCAAAAAGGGGGGGGAATTTGATTCAGTCTTTGATATTATCAAATGTAAGGTTCAACTTATAAAGTGAACTTAACTTTGGGTGCTTTTACACGACCCCTAAGATCCGCTGGTCCCTTAAATTCGGACCAGAGATCTTAGGGGTTTGTCACTCTTCCTGCATCCCCACCCCTCCACACTTCCTGGCTGCTGGCTGCGTGAGGGGAGGGAGAAAAAAAGGGACAAAAGAATGCAGGCTTACCTCCGGTGCCGGTGGATGCCGCCCCGTCATTGTGATTCCTTCTCTTAAAGGGGCGGGAGGCAAACAACAACAACAAAAAGAAGCGAGGAGAGCCCGACACATCCGCATCAAGATTTTTCACCCTTGGAGAGCAGGTACATGAAAAGTGCGCTGGGACACGCTTAGGTGGGCGTGGTCGCACTTCATTTTCAGTAAACTCCGGAGCTGGGAGCCATTTGCGGCGGAGTTTAGGGGTCATGTAAAAAGGCCCTTACTGTCTTTTGGGGAAGACTTCATTTCAGAAGAAACGCTCTCCAGGGGCTCAAACGGAAAGCCCGTTTGCTATTTTAAAAAAAACAGGACAAGAGTGCAAAAAGACCAAGGAGCCAAGAAGAGACTGAGGGCATGTCTAGATTGGCTCTTTTGACATGGGCTGGTGCAAATCTAAATCGTGGTGACTGAGGTTAAAGGGAGAAGCAATAAACCATTTAGTGTGATCTTCAGGTGACCCTATTTCCCGTATTCTGGAATGGAGAGTTTGGACAAAGCCAGGGTCTGGAAGTAAGGGAAGAGGGTGGGCTCATTCGAATGGAAAGGGCAGGTAACCAAGGTGGAGAGAAGGAGAGAGGGGCAAGCGACACCTGGTGGTGCAAAGGAAGAAAAAGCAGGTGAGTGCTAGCTGTAAGCAGACATACACCCATTTGCACTTTGTCTTCCTCTTTGGCTGTACCAAGGTTGGAGGGAGAGGGAGAGAGGGAGTGGCTAAGAAAGGAGCAGGACATACAGGTTTGCAGTTTCCGCCATAGTCTCACCAATGGAAAAAAATAAAAGAGATTGTTAACACAGTCATGGACAGGCAGACAGACAGAAGGACACAAAGACTCGACAGATCGTTTGTCTCACAAAAATAAAAGAGATTCTTAACACAGTCATGGACACAGACACACACACACACACACACACACACACACACACACACACACACACACACAGAGAGAGAGAGAGAGAGAGAGAGAGAGAGAGAGAGAGAGAGAGAGAGAGAGAGAGAGAGAGAGATCTGTTTGTACCTTGTCTTCCAGCCATGTTCACCTTTTCAATCTCTCTTCTGCACACAACAAACACCTCCCCAACAAGAGGGGAAACAAAAAAGGGGGGTGCAATGTTTCTTAAATGTTCAAACTATCAGTAGTATCCTAAAATGGCTGGTTTACTTTTGTGATGCTGGAAATTCAAACTGGAAGGAACCTTGACAGCTTTGACAGCCACAAGGCTCAATTTTAGCCCATTCCCAGTGACTGGGCCTGCTGGGAAGGGACAAAATTAGAGGGCACCAATGCATGTCAAAAAAGTAGGCGCTTAGAGAAGTTTTGTTTGGGGTGACCCAAGGGAAAATTTGCACACTTGTCATGTGGATGCTGGGGGAAAGAGTGGGCCTATCCCTCCCAGCAATGCACCAGACAGGGAGACAAATGCCTCTCTGGACATGTCCTGACATGCCTTAAAGTGCCTGAATTAGGACAGACAACCCCTATTAGCTGGCTGGCTTCACAGTTTCCTTCCTGGAACTACTGAATGGAATGTTACAGTAGAGTACTTGCAACAAAAATTCCAGTTAATGTTCCTATGGATTAGTTTTGCCTTTTTAAACCAAGTGCAATACTCCATGTTGACCAAGACTAGAAGTGACATCATCACCTGTTATTGCTACCACAGTTGTGGTGAAATATCTCCCTACTTGAATGTTTTCAAAGCATTTCATTTTGAAATATCTCCCTACCTGCATATTCCCACAGTCCTTCATTTTTTTAAAAAGTAACTTTATTTAAAATGCTGCACATATGCCATGATGATCCAGAATCTGTTTCCCTGTCATAGATAATCATTTAGGCTTACCTAGTATCATCAGGGCAGGGGGAATGATTCAAATAATTTCTGATACAATAAATGGAGAAGGTAGTAGAAAATTACCCATTTTATTCAGCTCATTTGACCCCTAATCAATTACTAGAGAAAATGTTCTTCTCAGCTGACAACTTCACTTACCAAGCTAAAAGGAACTGCTTTTCTCAAATTGCCTTTCACATCAAGATTCACTAATTACAATGTATGCAAAACTGAAAATGCTGTATTTTCTCATGCCTCCTGATTTGCTTATTTGTGTCTGCATTACCAGTTCCATTTTAAGATGTCAGATCAGATTCTTGCCTTTTAAAAGAAAAAGAAACTTATTATGGCATATTGTCCTCTCTGCATGGATACAGTAACATCCAGGAAAACAAATGTTGATCCTACAAAATAAAGAATATGTATGTACGTATATACAGTATGGCAGTGAATTAATTTAATTGATACTTTGAGGCAATTAAAGAGAAACATTAATAGACTGACATCACTGAATATTTTGATAAATACTGAACTGTCCTCCAATGTAATGTTAGGTTCCTGGAAGGGGAAAAGGAAGGAACAATTTTGAATTATCCAAAACTCAAGAGGTACCTCGCCTCAGTACTTTCTAAGAAAAACAAAATGGTGACTCATCCAAACCCTGAGAAGACTTTAGCATTCCTGAAATATACCCAGAACAAAAGAGCAGATTCCAAGTTGAGCAAAATGGCTGAGAAATAATCCTTGTTAATTTGGTATTCTAAAATCAGTGATTTTTCTGCAGCACAGAGAGTAAAACAGATTATACATGGTAAATTTGTAGAACAATATTATAAACCTTAATTTTTTCACCCCATCTAGATGCTGTGTGACCTCCCAGGATTCACAATAATAAACCCAGAAGTAGACTTCCATTCCACACTCTTCACTGCATTGGACCAGATAAACTATATTGCTCCTCTTGTGTTTTGGTGTCAGGTTTTTTGTGTGGATGGGTCTCTGCAATACTGTGTTGATAAGTTTGAAGTAAACAGGTACGTTGTGCTTGTGGTCCAATGCAGTGAGGAGTGTGGAGAGCTCTACATTGGAGAAACCAAACAGCCATTAAACAGAAAGATGGCCCAGCACCAGGAGGGTCAACAGCTCAGGACCAGGATCAGCAGTGTACCTCCATTTGATGAAGGACAAAGGGCCCTCATTCAAATACAAAGATGTACTCATATTAGACAGAGAAGATAGGTGGTTTGAGAGAGGGGTCAGGGAAGTCATTCATGTGTGTATTGAAAACCCCTCTCTCAACAGAGTTCGGGGACTTAGACACAGTCTATCTGCCACTTATCACGCTGCCCATTCATCAGTCCCCAGGAAAATCAGAAGCATTTCACATGTCTACCATGAAGGGCAAGACTAACAACCTATGCTTAATTGGTATTGGGAAGGGTTGAATAGGTGGGATTTCATGCACCCGAGGCCATTGTACATCTAATGAGCCTATGCAGCCCACTGTCCACCTAACAAGCCTATTCTGGCCACCGCCCACTTAAGGAGCCTATTCAGACCAGGGTGATGTGAAATCAAGGTGAACTATAAATTGGAGACCTCACTACCAACTTTTCTCAGACTGAGGAAGCTGCTTGGATGAGCAGTGAAACATTTTGATCTCACAAGAAAAAAGTCCAGTTGCCATGACTCAACTTTTGGATTGTTGTCCTTAGCTTTAAATGATGTAAGGCACCTTGGGTCCTTTTTAAGGGGAAAAGTGGGGTAAAAACATGTAATACATACTTCCTAGTAAAAAGGCCACAAAAGTTGAATCACCTCTCTGATACATCCATTGCACAAACCAAGTAAACAAGATCCTGTCCAGTACAGATGTCCCGTGTTCCAACACACTGTCATACAATGGGTAGAGGACCAATCTGGTACCTCTTTCTGACACAGACATCTCCTCTGAACATGGATGTGGACACCATTCAGTTCCCTTACTCATCACGTATTCGACAGACCTGTGCCCATTTGCATTGGCATAGGTCCCAGCAGAATTACCAGCACTTCTAAATAAACCAAATAATAATACCTAGGATTGTGCAGCATGTGGTACATTGTGGAACTCCAGGAGAAAACACACTTCAGGTGTTCCCTCTGTGTTTTATTTGAATTAGCATTCAGGAAATAAAAGGGGACCGAGAGAAGAGAAAGAAATGAATGCTAGATTGTGACACACAGTGCAGCACAGGGGATGTCAACTGGAATGTGTTGCCCTGAACTTTGAAGTGGGCACTCTTGCAGCAAGGCAATGCTTTATAGCAATAAAGCATGAAGCCCAGAGTGCTTTTTACAATGCAATTGAGGACACCATGGCAGCTCTCGGGGCTGTACAGCAGCCCAAGGGGAGCATTAAGCCACATAGGATGCTGCTGGGAATTGTTTGGCTGAGGATGGGAAACGTTCTTTAAAAACAGCACAGTAGAGAGTGTGAAATCTTACAAAGTAATGCTAACACACACACACAGCCGCCTGTGTACAGCAGTGGCCAAAGGGCTCCAGGAGAAGGGCTGGGAGAAAGAATGAGGCTCGTCTTTCTTAGGAACAGGGGTGAGTGGGTCCCACCACCAATGATGCAGTGGAAAAGCAAGGTCCCTTTGTGTCAAATATGACAACCTCCAGAAGTCCTCACACTGCATTCACTCATCACTGGACCTTGGAACCATGTACCCATTCCTGGCCTCTTCTAAAAGCACGTGCAAAAAGGAGAGGAAGGTTGCCTGCTTGTTGTCAGGAATTATGAGGAGTTAACCTCAATAAGCGGAGTTGCAGCAATGTCAAGCATTAGAGGCAAAAATATGACAGACTCCATTGCTGGTTTTCTATTGCAGTCTATTTACAATATATATATAGGTTCCATTAGTTTCCAGAGACTTACATCCAGTAGCACAAATAATTCAGCTACTCTTCTTACTCACAGCCAATAAATACATCAGGCTTACAGCAAACTGGCTAAACAGCACTGGCTAAACAGCAAGATCATATTGCAATACATATGGTATTTATAACATCTCTTTCCAATCACTTCTTTACTTTCACATCACATCTCACAGGGCTTCTCTCATCCATGCTTCTGAGCTACCCTCCACTGTCCTTGGACACTAGCCTTCCTGTCAAGGCCACTTTACCAAGATTGCTTCAGTCCACAGGTGGAGTCCATATCTATAATTGTAAGTTGAATAACTCACTGGCATTATAATCATATTCCTGACACTTGTGCGGTCCTCCACTCTTGTTTCTTTTTTTTCACCCTGTGGAGGAAGAGACCAAAGCCTGGCATCCATTTAAAACAGCAACAACACCTTAGCTTAGTTCCTGCAGTATCCAAGCCACAGGAACTGTGGTTCAAATCCCTGATTTTCCATTAATGCTATATTCTGCAGTTCCCTGATTTCAGATGATTCCTCAAACTGTTTTAGCCTAGAGCAGCTCCCACCCAGGAGCTGGAATTTTGACTCCTGTTAAAATGGAGATGTGGGGGAGGATCCAAAAAGTAAAGGAATAAAGAAAAATGTGACTTTAGATTTAGTTCTTGGATTTTGAATTTATACTAAATTTTCTCCTTAATGGTAGATGTGGGAAAGTACAGCCCATTTTACCACCAGCAGCACCTCTGTTTATACGGCACAAAATCCAGAAGCTCAACTTTGATTGCAAACAAAAAGGCTTTTTTATTCTCCACTGAAATTAACAAGGTAACATAAAGCTACCATTATCTATTTTATGGCTTTGCAGGTCAAGATAATGTTAGAGAGTCAACAGACTGGATATTGAACATTATTATCATTAAGTCTATTCCCATTTGTTTGAATAACCTAGTTGTCAGTTTTCATCCTCCTTTTAAAGAGTATTCTTAACCAAGGTATTCTCTCTCTCACCCCATTATGCACTCCAATGTGAAGTATAATTTGTAAATCCTATTGCAACAATTTGAACTTCTGGTAAAATTGCTTTTTGTTGTGCAGTAGAAATATAGAGATCAAGAGGGGGAAATAATAATAAGTTCTCTAGAATTTACCTTTTTCTCATTAACTGGCACTTACTATCTCAATAGCTCATTCTAAGACATTTGTAGGAAAAAGAATAAAAATATTTATTCATATGCCACCGTTTGAAATTCACTATATTGCTGCTTTTTAAACATATTTAGAAACCAACCAAACAGATCAACAGTAAACAAACAAGTGAACGCCAACAGGGGAAATAGAGGAAGAAAACAGTGAGCAGCAAGTCGGGTTCTCTTTGAATTCAAAGGCTGGAGGGAATGATTGATTAGTCTGGATAAACAGAAAACTCTGAAAAATCACTGCCAGACAGTATGTGAGTAAATAAAATTCCAGCAAATCCATTCTGTCTTTCCCATCTTTTAAAACATACATGTTACAACAAAGAATCCTTAAAAATCTTATTTTCTGCCATTGCCCAACACAGCTTCCATGCTGCCGTTTTAAATGTTACTGTGAATACTAGATGGTGGCAAAATATAATAATGATTTTGTTCTCTATTTCCAGAAAATTGCCTGGATTTAAATTAAACTGAAGTCCTCTGAATCATGTCCAAGCAAGGTGAGCCAACAGACTTTGATCATTTACAGACACATACATGAATACAAACTGCACATGTTAAGTAGTACCCTTTTTTTTTTTTTTTTTTTTGCAGGTTGCTGCGCAGAGTACAGAACTGTTCTGGATGAAAGGTGACACAAGCAAACCTCCTCTTCAGCTGCATTGCTTGAGTACACATTACATGCTTGAGTACACATTACATGTACAGTATAGAGCTTCCCTTTACTTCAGCTTATCCTTGGGGTCATTGCATCAGCAGGCAATACAGAAATCATCCATCTCCACATACAAAACCTTCTTACCAGAAATGGGTGTAGAGGTGTGTATATGTGTGTGTGTGTTGGGGGGATAATGAGTAGAGGATTAGGACTCAGGACATTTGTGCTCTATTCCCCACTCAGCTCCCTGGAGACTATGGGCAGTCATACTCTCTCAGCCTGCTCATCTCTCAGAGTTGTTGTGAGGATAAAATGGGGAAAAGGAACACCACATATGCCGCTTTACCTAACTGGAGGGAAAGTGGAATATAAATAGAACTGACAATACTGATTCAAAATAAGAAGAGGGCTGAACAAGATCTCCTCACAAAGAGAACCCGGGTGTGAAGTAATGGACAGTGGGAATAGATGGGGGTGGGTGGAGGAGACAGCAAGTGACAGGAAACATCAGAGACCCACGGTGGAGTTGAAAAGAGCCACAACACAAATACACAGACAACAGTCCGGAGAAATAGTATGTAAAACAGCTGGAGCTCCAATGCCTCTTGATAGTGGCAGCTATCATATCTAAATTTGATTTCTTGGCACTCAGCCCTACACACACACACACACACACAGAGAGGGGGGGGAATTAGACAGGCTGCTGTAATGCAGGACTGTTGAAAAAGACGATACACTACAAAACTAAATATTGCTGCATCCCCAAGATGGTACATCTATGATGCTTCAGCTGCATTGATAAAAATAAAATCCAGAGCCCACAGACATTATCACTTTGAAACTCCAATATCAAGAGACTTTGCCCTCCCAGTCCAGGAATAACGAGGCAGACAACGGCATTGGGTTAAATAGGGCCACAACTTTATTAACCTATTAACCAAACTCATGAATGAAAAGGAGGCCTATGTAGTGAATAGGTTGATATCGAACCCCAGGGGGTCCTCTATACCAAAAATCATTTGTGAGATCCCAGTTGTAAGCTCGCTGCCCATCTGTTCAGCGCGCTTCCAACTCCATAGGAAAACAATACCGGGCCGCCCTCTGCCTTTGCTCTTTAGATTTATGGCTACATTAAGTGGGCATTTCCTATTTATAGCAAGAGGGCTACCAAGCACCCATTGGATGCCATTGGGATCTCCCAAAACTAAAAAGACCTATTCACTACCCGCTGTTGTGACCAAGGTGGCAACCTACACAGCCCTGTTGTGTTGATGACGGGATGGGCGAAAACACGCTGCTTCCCACCTGCCAATCAGGGAAGCAGCCAAAAATTCCCATCCGGCCCCGCAGCGACCAGCTAATCTCGCCATCAAGATAGGGCGGGTGGGTGGGTCGTGCAGCAGCGCCGGGAAAGGAAAGGGGGCAAGGGTCCAAGGACCCAGGGTTTTATACCCTGGCCCCCACGTGACCCGGCGCTGCCCGTGACGCCTCCCTGGCGCGAGGGCAAAGCACCCCCGCGCGGGACTTCGCCCAGCGGAGGTAACCTTGCCCTCCCAGTCCAGGAATAACGAGGCAGACAACGGCATTGGGTTAAATAGGGCCACAACTTTATTAACCTATTAACCAAACTCATGAATGAAAAGGAGGCCTATGTAGTGAATAGGTTGATATCGAACCCCAGGGGGTCCTCTATACCAAAAATCATTTGTGAGATCCCAGTTGTAAGCTCGCTGCCCATCTGTTCAGCGCGCTTCCAACTCCATAGGAAAACAATACCGGGCCGCCCTCTGCCTTTGCTCTTTAGATTTATGGCTACATTAAGTGGGCATAACCCGCCTATCTATGCTCGGATATTGCTGTCTTAGCTACTTTGTTGTTTTTATTTGTTCTCATTTTAATGTTGTGAACCGCCCTGAGTCCCCTTTGTGGGAATAGGGTGGTATACAAGTGTGAATAATAATAATAAATAATAATAATAATAATTTCCTATTTATAGCAAGAGGGCTACCAAGCACCCATTGGATGCCATTGGGATCTCCCAAAACTAAAAAGACCTATTCACTACCCGCTGTTGTGACCAAGGTGGCAACCTACACAGCCCTGTTGTGTTGATGACGGGATGGGCGAAAACACGCTGCTTCCCACCTGCCAATCAGGGAAGCAGCCAAAAATTCCCATCCGGCCCCGCAGCGACCAGCTAATCTCGCCATCAAGATAGGGCGGGTGGGTGGGTCGTGCAGCAGCGCCGGGAAAGGAAAGGGGGCAAGGGTCCAAGGACCCAGGGTTTTATACCCTGGCCCCCACGTGACCCGGCGCTGCCTGTGACGCCTCCCTGGCGCGAGGGCAAAGCACCCCCGCGCGGGACTTCGCCCAGCGGAGGTAACCTTGCCCTCCCAGTCCAGGAATAACGAGGCAGACAACGGCATTGGGTTAAATAGGGCCACAACTTTATTAACCTATTAACCAAACTCATGAATGAAAAGGAGGCCTATGTAGTGAATAGGTTGATATCGAACCCCAGGGGGTCCTCTATACCAAAAATCATTTGTGAGATCCCAGTTGTAAGCTCGCTGCCCATCTGTTCAGCGCGCTTCCAACTCCATAGGAAAACAATACCGGGCCGCCCTCTGCCTTTGCTCTTTAGATTTATGGCTACATTAAGTGGGCATTTCCTATTTATAGCAAGAGGGCTACCAAGCACCCATTGGATGCCATTGGGATCTCCCAAAACTAAAAAGACCTATTCACTACCCGCCACAGAAAGGAGCTACCCTGTATGCTCCTTTCCCCCAACCAAGAGGGCGATCTCATCGACCAGGCCTCCTTGAATATAGTCCAAAAATATATCCAAACCCCTGGGGGACAAATGAACACCATCTGGCCTATATAGCTCAGGCACTCGGCCCCGGAGCCGAGGGTGGGCGAGCACACCCCCGAGCCCCCCATGCATGGCTCTAAACACTTCACGGTTGACACCCTTTCGGGCGCAATCGACCTTTTTGGGATGCCTTGCATCCCTCCACACAATCCGTGGCAGGATCTCAGACCAAATGAACCGCATGCGGGGAAAGTGATGTTTCAAAAACTGCAGGTCAGCTATGACCTGTAAAATCAGGGACTTGCCAGGGCGCTTCGTCAAATCATTCCCCCCAAGGTGAATCATCAAGATCTCAGGCGGCTGGCCCGCACAACATTGCATAACCAAGGGAATGAAGCCATCCCAGAGCATCCCCCTGCGGCCTTGCCACTCGACCCATGCAGAAGGGCCAAGGCCCAGATCCCTGCCCCAGCTGGTCTTCCATGCACGGACTGCTGCCCAATAAACGAAACTATGCCCACAGATGAGCACTCGAACTCTGGAACTTGGCAGCCAACCTGCAAAACAAGAAGAGAAACAACGCCGGCCAAAGACCAGCCCTAACAATCAGGCAAGCTCCTCACATAAGTCCGGTACTTTTGAGAAGACCACCGCCCCACTGCCTGTATTTCTTGGACAGAGTATCCTAATGCGGCTGCTGTTGAAGCCGCCCCAATACGAAACGAATGCGTTCCAAATCGCATCCCATCCAGACCCGCCAATCGTAATCCCTGGGAGGACAGCTGCCAAAATTGGTATTTTGTCAATGGGGACCCATCACAGTGCCTGAACAAAGGACCATCCCCATCACCCCTCAGCTCCAAATAGCTGGCCATAGCCCGATAAGGGCATAAAGCAGCATCAGAGCAAGGCCCCAGCCGGATGACCTTACCCGCTCCCTTCTGGTCCGTCTTGGATCTTCTCAGGGTCACAACGAGTAAATCTTTTTCGAGCAACAGGTCCCCTCTCTGCAGTGCAGTACTTGACTTGTCCCCATTTGCCGCCGCCACCAACTCTCCAATGCGAAAGGCCCCGAAAAAGGCCAACAATGAGGCTGCCCTGAATAAACGAGCCTCAAAAGCGTCCCTGCAAATCACTCTCCAACCCTCACACAACCTTCTTAGAATCACTGGTGAAATGGGAACCCGCTTGTCTGGCACCTTTCCCCACTCTCTAGCCCAACCCTCAATCATCTTGCCAACTCTGCCATCGTTTGTGGGATGTGGTAATCCCCTCGCCTTAGCATAGAACGCCACCGCCACCATCCTGCCTTGGATAGAACGGGGGGCCAAGCCCCGCCTAAACAAGTAAACAGCAAAACGCATCAACATCTCAGGATCAGCGGGCCATGGCTGGCTTATTCCCACCCCCCTGCAAAAACTATTATACTCAACACATGCTGCCGCATAACTCTTCCTGGTACTTGGAGCTAGGGCCAGGCTCATCGCTCTGTGGGCTTCCACCCGCCAATCCTCCATACCTCCATGGGCAGGGCTTCTGGATGTAACTTCGCAGCCGGGGCCAACGCTCTGAACCTCGCCATCTGTTGGCGGGAAAGAGCGTCAGCCAACTCGTTCTTAATGCCCGGCACGTGTTTAGCACGAAACACTATGTTAAACTGCAGACATCTCAAAGTGAAAGCTCGCAGCAGGGGCATGACCCGTGCAGATCTGGAGGTCAAGGAAGTAATAATTTGAACCACTGCGAAGTTGTCGCACCAAAAGGTAACAGCAGCGTTCGACCAGTGCTCACCCCAGATCCACAGTGCCCCCGCTATCGGGAAGAACTCTAAAAATGTCAAATCCCTGATAACCCCTTGCTCATGCCATTCCGCTGGCCAACGCCCTGCACACCACTGACCTTTGAAAAACATGCCAAAGCCAAAGGCCCCTGAGGCATCAGTATGCACCTGTAAGTCTGAACCTAAAAACAAGTCGGTTCTCCAAAAGGACACTCCATTAAAACCTTCCAAAAAATCCAACCAAACCTGCAAGTCCTCCTTGACCCCTCTGGATAGCCTCCGCCGGTGATGAGGCTTTTTTAGCCCCATCATTAAATCGCAGAGCCTCCTCAAAAAGGCCCTGCCAGGCGCCACTACTTGGCTTGCAAAATTCAGGTGACCTGCTAAAACTTGTAATTCCCTCAATGTTACTTTACTCTGGCCTAACATACTCCGAATCCTACCCTTCAATTCTTGCAACTTTTCACCGGGTAAGCGACAACACTGTTGACAAGTATCCAACTCAATACCTAAGTACGTCAGCTTGGTTGTAGGCCCCTCAGTTTTTCCCCCAGCTAACGGGACTCCTAGCTCATCGGTCATCCTTTCAAACTCAGCCATCAAAGCACCACACTGCCCCGTTCCTGCCCGTCCACAGAACAAAAAATCATCTAAATAGTGGACTATCTGCCGGGACCTGCACCTCTTCCGCACCGCCCATTCCAAAAAGGAACTAAAACACTCAAATGCTGCGCAAGATACGGAGCATCCCATTGGCAGAGCCCTGTCCACATAAAACTGGTCCTCAAACTTGAACCCTAACAGCCAAAAATCCTGAGGATGCACCGGCAACAGGCGAAATGCAGATTTAATATCGCACTTCCCGAGTTCTGCCCCCGGGCCACAAGCTTTTACCATCCGAATGGCCGTATCGAAGGATGTATACCTCACACTACACAAGTCCTTGGGAATTTTATCATTCACAGAATCACCTGCAGGGTACGAAAGATGATGTATTAGGCGAAACTCGCCCGGGGTCTTCTTTGGAACCACCCCCAAAGGGGAAACCCTCAGGTTGGCCAAGGGGGGCCTCGCAAAAGGCCCTGCAACCCTGCCTTCTTTCACTTCCTTACGTATCTTATCCCTAACTACCTCCTCCAGTCCCAGGACGGATTTCAAATTCCTCGGAGGGTCCCCAACCGTAACACCAATTGCAGGAATACGAAAACCAACTGAAAAACCCAAACGCAAAACTTCAGCCGCTGCTCTATCGGGGTACTCCCGAAGCCAGCGGCATAAAACCTCCAACTTAACTGGGCTGGGCCCCTTTTGCAGCTGGACCAGACCCAGGGGGCTTCTTGCCGACTCCCCCATCCCTGCTGGTCCCCCAACTTCCCCTCCCTCGGGAACATTGCATCGCGGGGTGAGGGCCACTACACAGGGAGCACTGATGCTTGAATCTGCAGGGCCTACAAGAGCAGGTGCCCTTATTGTTGTAGTCCCAACAGACCAGGCGGGGTTGAACCACCTGGCCTGCTCCTGAGCGGGACAGATTGGGCTGGTTACTCCGTTGAATAAGATGGCCACAGTCGAATCGTTCCCCGCTCACCGGCCTGTTTGGTGACATAATGCGTAGCCAGAGTGCCTCATGTGGCTTACTCCAGGGCAAGCCGGGGCGCCTTGCCGCTCTCATACGGAATCCTTCATCGTACGCCAGCCATGCAGATCCTGGGAAATCCGCGTGCGCCCTGTGAATTAGGTCTAAATACTGAAACAAAGCAAACGCCCTCTCGGGGTAGGTCCTCACAATCACCCCAGCGTAAATATAAAACACTGGGACCCAGTTTCCCCAGCAACGATCCGGCTTCCTGTGTTTTATTTTCTCCTTATCTTTATCATCTAGCTTATCATACTTGCCTTCCCCTATTTCCCTGTTAAGCAATTCAAACACATCCACATAATCTCCTCGCAAAATCTTGTCAATCATGGCCTGCGAAAGGTGGTCCCCCAACGGGAGGGACTCGTCCTCATCCGGTAGGGCATTATACGGGATGGTGTGCTCAGTGGTACCGACAGCCGCCGGACCCTGCCCGGGCAACTCCTGGGCCGACCTGTCCGTCTGCGTCTCCACTGAATTGGGCCCAGCCTCCATAGGCATGGTCTGCGTGGCAGACTCAACCCGCCTCACCTGAATTGCACCATGTTGGAGGGCCCGCACCTCCCTGGTCGGCGACCTAAGAACTGACGGGCGCCAAGGCCATCTCTCCGTGTGCATGTTTGGTGTAACAAGAACACGCTCACCTGACTCACGAGCCCGTGGAGGTGATCTGACCCGGTCAGGTCTCGGTCTGTGTATGACAGACAGGTCCATCGCCATTCCCGACTCGGATCCACCAGCCACCTCCTCTGGTCTCTCATCGCACATGGCTCGTCCAGGGCATCCTCTAGGTCAGAGGCCTGTACTGCAGCATGGGTCATTCCGCTAGCCCCGGCGTCTTCGCCAAAAAGATCCTGGCTCCCAGCAGATTTCTCGCCTTCTAAAACTGCAATACGAGCAAGCATTATTTCACTGACCCGCTTCAATTCGGCTAACTTCTTGGCCCTCGTTTCCCTTCGTGACTGCCGCCTATCAAAGGAAGAAGACATCCCAGACCCCTGGGCCCTCTCCCGCTCCAGTGAACTCAGCTTATCCAGGATGGGCCGGAAGTCAGGATAATCATCCTCATCCGAGGACGAAATCATCGGAGCTGAAGGCCTCGCAGGGGCCTTTCTCTTGGCTGGCTGCTTGCCCTTCCCACTGGCCTGACCCCTCTTAGGTGCCATATCGCCCTCAACACAACCACCCTGCAAGGTTCAGACTGCTGGGAAGCGCTGCGCAAGAAAGGATGCTTGGCCTGGGAGATGCCCCCAGATTTCAAATGGCTAGGCCGAACACTGAGGAGGAAATCAAAATGGCCGCCCGGCCCACCAAGCCACCAGCAGAGCAGGCCGGGTGTACAAAATGGCTGCCGTGAACCAGAAGGCGGCCGCCAGTAAGCGCCACCAGCCCACGCCTCCTAGCCAACTGGCCGTCGAGGCCCTATGGCCCCCTGTCTGGCCAACCGCCCCTGCCAAGAAGACCGCGCCACCCCACCAGCCACTCCCTTGGTCAAGCCAAATGCACCGGGCCGCACCTCCTATCCACCACCCAGCACCCACATGGCAATGTCAGGCCTCCTAGGATTCAACCCCACACCGAGGCCACCCCGTCCAAAGACCTGCCCTGGGCCCTGATGCCCCAGAAGGTGGGAGGGGGATCCACGGACGCTTGGAAGGGGCGCCCGAATTCAAACCTGGGAGCATGGCCAAGCTGCACCAATAACCACCACCACCCTTCGGCAGAGGCTCCCTGGCCGGCCGCCTGCCAGCTGCTCAGAGCCCTCCCGCCGCCCGCTAAGCCCGAAGCCGTCCGGCTTCTCCCTCCCTGGCTGTCGGGCCGCCGGCTGAACGCCTCCTACCCACGGCCAAGCGAGGCTTCCCCCAGCCGGCTGACAGCCAGCCGGCTTCAATAGCCCCGCGGCTGATCAGCCGCGAGTCCCTTTCCCAGAGCGGCAAGCCTGCCGCTCGTCCCCGTCACCACTCGGGCTGCTCGTCCACGCAGCCCGCAATCCGCCGCTCCGCCTCCACCACGCTCCCGCAACTCCGTCGTGCAGCAGCGCCGGGAAAGGAAAGGGGGCAAGGGTCCAAGAACCCAGGGTTTTATACCCTGGCCCTCACGTGACCCGGCGCTGCCCGTGACGCCTCCCTGGCGCGAGGGCAAAGCACCCCCGCGCGGGACTTCGCCCAGCGGAGGTAACCTTGTACAGTCCTCCATGGTTTCTTCTAGTTCCAACAAACAAGGCTCTTTGTTTCTTCCCACGTGTCCACAGAGGCCCCTATTAACCCAAGGAGGGGAACTCCCCAGGATGCATCATTTTTGCTGAAACAAAATATCTCCCATTATACAGTAGAGCATAACCGCTGAGGGGCATCAGACCATGTAAACAGTTTTAGTCTCTGAATGATTAGAATGCTGAGTGGAATGAAGATGTAGAATTAAAGAGCAATTCATACAAGCTGAAACAGGGAGGCTCCTTCCAATTAAAAACATACCTATCCACCTACTACTACTACTACTACTACTACTACTACTACTCTCTCTCTCTCTCTCTCTCTCTCTCTCTCTCTCTCTCTCTCTCTCTCTCTGTGTGTGTGTGTGTGTGTGTGTGTGTGTGTGTGTGTGTGTGTGTGTGTGTGTGTGTGTGAGTCACCGCTTCAGATTACAGGAATGAACTAGGCCCAGACAAAAAAGCAGGTGCTGGGTGGAGAGCAGGAGGGGGGCTTCAAACTTTACTTAAGAAAATGAACTTTATGAGATTCTAAAGCCTGTGTCACAGTGAGCTTATCAGTCACCACCAGCAAGAGGCCCAGAAGTGCAAATATGCTACAGAGACCTAATTTAAAAGCTATGCTGAATTGTAAAGATTTAGCACATTTTTCCCAACCCCGCTTCTTTAAAAAGCATTTTGCCCTGAGTTCATGGTGTGATTTAAAAATGAAAAAAAATGAAATGATCTCACAGACATAAGAGGCAAGGTACATTAAAAAGTAAGCTTTCTTCCATTCTTTTGCAAGTACAGTAAATCAAGGACCATTCTAAGTTTGTTTTTGTCTGTTTTTGTCCTTTTTTATGAAGCACTTTCATTTAGGGGATTCGGTATACAATTGGTTATCCTTTCCCCTTAACTATTATGCTTACATGGCACTAAGCATGCTAGTCATTACCTTGCAGGTGCTCAAACGTAGTGAGCCACAGAGCCAAATTTCTGCTCTACAGACTGCAAAAAAAAAAAAAAAAGACCCACTCTCCAAGATTAAAAAGTGATGCAACTTCCAATGTGGAAAAGTGGGGTTTGGGGAGTATTAGATGGTATGGGAGGCCCCCACTGGACTGTTTAAAAAGCAAATTGCCACACCCAGAGGCTCTCTGGATCTTTTTTTTTTTTTTGTTTACAGAAAGAGGAGAAGCCAGGGGGAGACTGGAGATAAAAAATAATCACTGGGACAAGGGGACATTTGTGCCCACCCCTGCCTTTCATCAAGAAGGGGAGGGCTGCCTGTCTGCCTATCAGTTGGGGGTATAGGGCAAAGCTTCCAGCCCCCGTTAATCAAGCCCAAATGGATTTGGTCCATAATATCAAAATAGGTCTCTGACACAAGGTCTGCATAGGAGATACATTGGGGCGTGAAGATGAACTTCAGTCTGTCCAATTTTAATTAGACGTGCTAGCCACAATACTAGATTGGCCCAGCAGACAAGAGAAAAGCCAACGGTGCCTGTAGAGACTTGCCTTCATCCAGCACAGAATATACTAAGGGGAAAAGGTGCCAATCTTTTCTTCACAAATGTTTTATGTGCTCTAGGATGTTTTGTTATAAGGCAGAACCAGAACTACACATGGTATGGTGAAGGTGGGCACAACTGCCCTTCATTTCATTCTAATGCTAAAACCTATGCTGTGGTTTATTTTTAAAGACCCTGACTGCTGCTACCTCTGTCAACTACAATTACTTTTAAGTTGGGCTAGCTAGCCAGCTGCTGCTCTTTGTGGGGTATGGAAAAAATTACGTTTTGTAATTACAAAGAAT